>CM052445.1:11649024-11717361 GCA_028533085.1 Varecia variegata
ACTACAGGCATGCGCCACCATGCCCGGCTAATTTTTCTATATATATTTTTAGCTGTCCATATAATTTCTTTCTATTTTTAGTAGAGACGGGGTCTCGCTCTTGCTCAGGCTGGTCTCGAACTCCTGAGCTCAAACAATCCGCCCGCCTCGGCCTCCCAGAGTGCTAGGATTACAGGCGTGAGCCACCACGCCCGGCCCCACAGATTCTTACATGGTTATTTTTCACTAAAAATAGTTTAACATTTATTCTGGCACAAAATTAATGTGCAGATAATCTTAAATTATCATCAAGGAGCTGTGCAAATCATAATATGCCACCTAGGAACTTTTTGGTATTAAAGAAATCATTCGTAGCATTTTCTTGATATTTTAAGAGGTCATTTAAGTTGGTTATAAATAAGGCAAATAATTCCAAACTGTCTTTTTTACAGCCTAAAATAACTCTCTACTATTTAAAACATAAGGATTCAAAGAAATTATTAAAGGAAACTAATACCAAAGACCATCTTTTCTAGAAATCTCTATTCAATAGGACTAATCATTTTCTTGAAGTAAAGATTTTATATGATTGCAAACCGATGAGCTGTAACTCTTTGCAGCAGATATTCAAAATATTTTTAAATAATCACATACATGCTTATTGGCCATGTGATCCAGAGCAAGCTTCTTAATCTTTCTAGGCCTCCAATTTCATATCTGTGACATGGTTTATGATAATATTTGTTCTACATATCTCTATGGGATTTAGAAAATTAAATTGAAGAAAATTGGAAATGCTATGAGAAATTATTAAACTATACGCAAGTTATGGTGTTCCATTCTTAGATTAAGTCACCCTTCATTTTTAAACCCAGAAATAAGATACAGCCATTTCAGTTGGTTACTTATACCCCTATACAAAATAGCATTTATATGTCTTTAAGAGGATATAAGGTTTTGAACTAGGAATATTTTCAGCATCTAGCCTAGCTGTTCCTCTGTCCAACAGACATTGGCAATGAACTATACAGCTAATGAGTAACCATAGAAAATTAATAGCTTATTGTAATTAATCGAGGACCAGTTATATAGTTTTCAAATGACCCAGGATGTTTGGTTTTCTTTTTCCATAGTTCCTTTGTTTTGTTGTCATTTTTGGTATATATTTTTTTATGGCTTACATTCCCTGGTAATTATGTTTATAGTGTTAGTAGATATCTACAAATAGTAGCACTTAGATTTAATTGGTGTTAGAGAGTGGTGATGGTGACCTCCTACCTCTGCATTTTCTGTTTAAGGATTCAGCCCAGGGATTTAGCCTGAAAGGATGGCGTGGAGGAAGGGACAGGCTGGCATGCAGACAGGCACTAGGGAAATCATGTGGTGTCTCTGAGTTCCTGGCTTTATTCAGATTCAGTCCCAGTGCTATGCACCGATCCTTTGCCTGTCTCGTTCCTCCCCAATCCCTCTCCCATCCTTTTGTCCCTCTCCTCCTTGCTGCCAGCCCAATCTGGAAAGGCCTCTGTTTGTTGACAATTGGGTCTTTAAAGCTGCTGACCTAAAGCTCCCTGTGGGGCTGCCCACATAACAACATCCCTTGCTCAAATCTCTACCCCCCTCTTCCCACATGAATTATAAATACCGTCAGAAAATGACAGATTAGGGCATATATTAAGATACTTTTCCATGTATAACATACTTCATACAATATTTATTTCTCATTTGATTCTTACGAACTAATGAACTTTTGCATTGTGAACATCTGTAGAATTGAATGCATTTAAATATTTTTATTGTGTTTTAAATTCATTATCTTGAATTCCTCACATTGTTTTTATTTGTTGGTGGAGGAGGAGGAAGAACTTAAATTTCTGGTATAATTTTTAAACGTGCAATATGGTTCATAAATTATCACTGCTACTAAGGAAATTTATATTCCTCAAGGGAAAATGTTAAAATCTTAATAATCTTGTAGCATTAAGAATCTATTTCTAGATAAATGAAGCATAAAAGTATTCTTTCCCTTCTGTAAACTCTTGTGAACTCTTTCTTTAAGAGCTTTTTCCTTTGCATTTTCAGCCAACAATTCTGGTGTGAACAAACGGCAGATCACAGACCTTGTTGACCAGAGCATACAAATCAATGCACATTGTTTTGTGGTCACGGCAGATAATCGCTATATTCTTATCTGTGGATTCTGGGATAAGAGCTTCAGAGTTTATTCCACAGAAACAGGTAATCTTAACTACAATATACCTCATTCTCTTCAAAATGACTGTTGTTACAACCAAAGCTAAATACAAATTCATACTTACTAGTGTAGACATTTTCATCATTTGTCAACTTGAGTAGTCAAGACTGAAATTAAATGTTCACATTTTAAGCTAAATAACTAATTATAGCTTCATCCATTCTGAACTTTAACATGATTCCCCAAGTTCATAAGACAAATGCAGCTATTGTCCCCTGCCCCAAATTCATATCTAGTAAAAGATCTTAAACCTCCCCTTAGTGTGGCCCAAACCCTGAAGAGAAAAAATCATGATTGTGTTCTGCAATAAATCCCTTCCTTAAAAATCCCAAATGATATTCTCATATCAGTTTTCAGAAGCAATACAAAAAAAGCACCTGTAGCTAGACTTGAATTACATTATAAATTTGTGAGTCTATAGATTGACTTTTCCACAAATCTGATAACATAAAATTTTTTAAAAATCTGGTAAAATAAAAAATATGTGATAAAATAAACTTATGCTTATTACCATTTGAAGATTAAATGAAATAAACCTGTCATTTCTGTGTTGCAGGGAAATTGACTCAGATTGTCTTTGGCCACTGGGATGTGGTCACATGCTTGGCCAGGTCCGAGTCATACATAGGTGGGGACTGCTACATCGTGTCTGGATCGCGAGATGCCACCCTGCTCCTCTGGTACTGGAGTGGACGGCACCATATCATAGGAGACAACCCGAATAGCAGTGAGTGTTTGTCTAAATTGTCCTATCAGACTATAAATTCATTTAAATATATTTTGCCTTTTTGATTATTCCCTAATAAGAAAATACGAAAGCTTAATTGGCAAAAATCGTGATCAGAATGCAGCTATATTTGAAGTGTAAAAATGAGCAACTACTATCACCTTCAGCCCGGAGAGATGCCCACATCCCCTCACATTGGCTCTGCTCAGCTGCCTTCCCCAGTCTCCAAATGGCCCCATCCTTTAGAAATTTCCTTCTGTGTCATTTCATCCATTAAAACTCGTAGGATTGATTTCTCTGAGCTGAACATAATCTTCCCCTTCTCTGAATTTCTATAAGATTTATTTGTGCCTCAGTCAGGGCATTTACTACTTTGTACCTCATAGTATAGTAAATTTCTCTGTTTATTCATTTAACAAACAGTGATCGAGTACCCCATTCAGCTTAGGCACTGGCGATGCTAAGTCTGAATAAGTCAGTTTCCTCGCTTGGGATGATTCTGCAAGTGTGTTTTATTGCACACTAATCCCTTAGATGTCCTGTGGGGAAAAAAAGGGAGACTCCATAGTAAAATAATTGTGGAAAATAGTACATATACACGAACTCTGTATGTCAGCTCTGAAAGTCTTACATACATAAATCTATTGACATTTGTTTACCCCACAGTCCTGAAACTTCTTTTTCCATGGAGCCTTTTGTTCATGTAAGAGCATGGATTGTCATCCTGAGGAAACACTGAAGTAGATCATGAGTGTCTCCCTTTCCATCTTAAGTCTCTGATTCCTGGCACACTGACACACATACTAGGTTTTTAATAAATATTGTTAAATGACTGAAGACCTGAATAAGAGATTGCATACATTTCCTGTGAAATATAGAATGGTTTTCGTGAAGTGCTGATAATGACAAGTACCTAAACCAGTGTTATTCAAATGGTAATTCATACATCAGTCACAGCGTAAAAAGCGCTCGTAAATAAACGTGAACCTGAGTTTGGGGAATATTTATGACACAACAGAGAAACAATTTCCCAGGAACCCTGTGCATCTGCAACTGAAATATTATAAAAGTAGATAAGAAATTTATAAGATACCATGTTTTGGGGGGCATGGTTTCTTTTTTATGGGTTGTTTTGGTTGTTTTTTTTAGAGACAGGGTTTTGCTGTGTCACCCAGGCTGAGTGCAGTGCGTCATCATAGCTCACTGGAACCTCGAACTCTTGGGCTCAAGCGATCCTCAGCCTCCATGCCTGGCCAATTTTTTCACTTTTTTGTAGAGATGGGCTCTCACTATATTGCCCAGGCTGGTCTTGAACTCCTGGGCTGAAGCAATCCTCCTGCCTCAGCCTCCCAAAGTGCTGGGACTACAGTAGTATGTCTCCACATCTGACAAGGTGCCATGTCAGACTGCTTGGCTGGAGGTGTCCACCCCTGGTCAGTGCCCACCTGTGAGGCAGCTGGGTAGAAACTGAATTGCACGTTGGCCCCCCCCCAAGTCTCAGTCCCTCCCCGCTAACTCGTGCATTTTGACAGGAATACTGCCAAAATAGGAAATGGCATTTGATAAAGAAAGGCCACAGGAGAGAATATAGCAATATATGTGTTTGAGAAGATAGTGGAAGATTGACCTAGATGTCCAAGTGTTATGTGAAGTTCTATTCTTGTTGCCCCTAGCTAGAGGTAAAGAACAGTGGATAAAGAAACCAGAAGAGTGTTGTGAAGTAATATATGTCTGTTGGCATAGATACTGAATGAGAGAAAGAGTGTGTATTATACTCACAAGTCTCTGCTCTAAATTTTGAGCAAGACGTGATACTGATTTGAGGGAAAAAAATATTCAGTATTGCTTGATTTCCAAACAGTTCAAATGATTAGCTACCAATTCTACTTTATTAATGAACATCATGCTGTAAATAATAGTAAGTTAACCTCCTTATTTACTCTTTTTAAAACCATGTCCTTAAAAGAATTTTATTTTTAACAGAATTCTAGTGTATCTGTGTTTGCATGTGTGTATAGACATTTGGCCTACCATTGATGGCTTTGTTATTCTCAAGCATAGTATAGTATCACATATATTTTTTCTAAATGTATTTTCACATATTTCCAAATGTTCTTTATTTTCATAATAGCATAGCATTTCTTTAAAAACTTTAAACAGCACATCCATGCAGTATCTTCCACATTTATTAATAAAAATTAGAAGTTATTAGATAGAAAAAAATTTAAAAGAAACAATAGAGCTTTAAACCTAATTAATTACCATCTTCAAAATGAAGCTCAGAAATGATACAAGTGTTATTTCCAAAAAAGAGATTTATTTCTTAAAAGCTGGCATCTGGCAGCAGAGATAAGATGTTTTATAGAATATACTGCTATGAGGTAAAGAATTTTAAAGAAAAATGTTAAATTATAGTAATTATCTGTGTTAGCTATTTTACTTTCTAATGATTTTGTAAACCAAAAGATGGTTCACTATCGATTATAGCTTTGGTCCATCAAAGATATAATTTTTTCAAGCAGGAAAAGTTAAATATTTAAAGTGTTTAAAGTTCCTTAGAACAGGAGCTATGTAAATACAAAATGCTTCTGTTAATTGTTAAGAAGAAAATTATGGATATTGTATTTGTTCTAAAGTAGTATTTTAAGCTTTAAGGATAAGATTATCTTTAAGAAATTATGGGGCCGGGTGCGGTGGCTCACGCCTGTAATCCTAGCACTCTGGGAGGCTGAGGCTACTGGATTGTTTGAGGCCAGGAGTTCAAGACCAGCCTCAGCAAAAGCGAGAAAGAAAATAGAAAGAAATTAGCCGGTCAACTAACAATATATATAGAAAACATTAGCCAGGCATGGTGGTGCATGCCTGTAGTCCCAGCTACTCGGGAGACTGAGGCAGGAGGATTGTTTGAGCCCAGGAGTTTGAGGTTGCAGTGAGCTAGGCTGACACCACGGCACTCCAGCCCAGACAACAGAGCGAGACTCTGTCTCAAAAGAAAAAAAGAAATTATGACAGAAGATTATCAATATTTTTCATTATTGCCTCCATCTATAAGAATGTATTTTTTGCTCAAAAATTGTTATCATCATTATGAACCTAAACCACTTCCATAAAATCCACCCAGTCTAGACTTAATTGGACAGTCAATGTGAACAGATAGAGTGTGGCTTCCATGATCCTTAATATAAGGGAAAAAACGCTCTCCTAGAATAAACAGGATAAACACCTACAGTATGAGTCCAGCAACAAATCTGTGTTGAGTGCCTGCTATGCCTGGTACTATCTCAGTAGCCAGAGTCAAAGGTCAGAGTCAAAGTCTCTGACCTTCTGCAGTTTACAGGAATCTATCTTTTTTTTAGAGACGGGGTCTCACTCTGTCACGCAGCCTGGAGTGCAGTGGTACAATCACAGCTAGGACTACAGGCTCGTGCCACCATGGCTGGACAATTTTTAAAATTTTCTTGTAAAGATAGGGTCTTGCCATGTTGTCCGGGCTGATTTCAAACTCCTAGCCTCAAGCAATCCTTCCACTCAGCCTCCCAAAGTTCTGGGATTACAAGCGTGAGCCACTGTATGCCTGGCCTTAAGAATGTATTGTTATGCTGCTCCCAAAACTGCTTTTTCTGCTTGATATACTGAGGATATTGAGTGCTTATTACATGAATCATGAATTGCTATCACATAATATTTTATACCGTAAGTACTTTGAGCATCCATAAGATGCTTTGCTTTACATCTTATGTACAAATTGATGATTATGTAAAAAATTGGTTTCAGCTTTTTGCCATAAGGATGATCACAATAGTAAAAATAAATAAATTAAATAAATAGGTCAGATTTAGTATTTGATTGACTCCACTGATTTATGACTCACTGGTCTATCAAAACAGCCAACCCAGTAGCATGTCTGTGCCTGACTAGAGCAGCCACGTATATATTGGTCAATTCACTTTTTTTAAAGGCAGTCACGGCATGCACTGAATTGACTGTCATATCAGTGATCCGGCTGTGCTGTTGACATAGACATAGTCACTGCCATCAGAAAACTCATAATACGAAAGAAAAAGATTTTTATTGTGTTCCAATTTAATCTACTCTAGCTCCCAATTCACAGGTCAGAGAATCTGGCTATATGTGTTTTCTGTCTCATAATACATTGCTACTCAAGACCAAAAAGCTACTTAAGTCTAAATTCATATTGAAGTGTGCGACACAATGCCCTTAGGTTTTGGAGGTTGTATGTATTAACCTAGACTTGAAGGGGGAAGTCCTAGCGTAAAACATAATATCCCAGCAGCTGTTAAAATTCAGGGATTGGTCTTGATATGGACATTGAACTGCTATGTATGTCACAGAAGGCAAATCATATTTGTTTCTCACAGCATCATGAAATGATAGATTTATCATCTAACCTCGTGTGCACTTTACAAAGTATTCTCAAGATAAGTTCAAGTGACTTTAATATCTATTCGTTTCTTTTGCATGGTCATTATTATATTGTAATGGATAGCTCTACTAATTCCACAAAGAAAAAATAAGTTATGTTTGTGGATTGTTTTAGGTAGATGTAAAAAGAGTCTGTGGTTGCATTATGTCAAGTACATTGTTGTGACTAGACATTGCAGAAATATTAGTCTTTTTCTAATTATTAGATAATTTTAATGAATTTTTCACAAAGACAATGAAGATTTGTGAACAGAGTATTACAAAGAGAGTTTCAGATCACAGACCATAAAAGAGACAAGCAAAGGCTACCTAGCATAGGTTACAGTTGAATTGTAGTTGTTTTATGAATGTATTTTATAATAATAATATTTATTGTTATTCCTTAAAACTTATGGCTTTGAATATAGAAATTATCTTGCAGGCTTTAAATAGGTCCCTAAGTAGATAACAGAACTGCAAAGATGTGAGGGCCAGATGCTTTCATCTGAAACAGACTTTTACACAAATTCTGAAACTAATTTGGAAGTGATAAAAATTAATTTGCGCACTTTAATTGGAAGCAGCCTACTGCATGAAAGAAAGCAGAGCAGAGCAGGCAATTTGTGCTAAAAGCTGATTGAATTTATTGTCAGGTAGGTAGCTTGGACTTGGCTGCTTATCCTCTTGAGCCCCTCTCTGCAATATATTACAGCCCATCTCTGACTGGTGTTCTTTAAAAGGATCAATGCTATTCCTGTTGGATCCCTAGAGTCCAAAATTTCATTGATCTTGGGACTTGACATTTCTTATTACGTGCTGTAGCTTCCAACAAGATAGTCACAAGAGGGGCAAGTTAACATTGTTGTCTCTTCAACAGACACTTACAATGCATGGGGACCTTAGCTCAAAAGCCAGTCTGCTTGTAAAGTATGTAGTTTGAATGTTTATACCAGATAAAAGGTGCTTTTCATAGAGCTTGATATACATATGTAAGAATTTTTTAAAATCATAGCAATATGAAACTTTGAAAGAGGATTTACCATCATCTTTTTTAGTCACATTTACAAATATTCATGGAGCAGTATGTATAAGACCTTGTTATTGTGGTTTCCTATCCCACTTTTAAAAAGGCTTTTAGCTCATGCACAAGCATTATGCAAAGGAAAGGAGAAGCCAGTTGAGAAGGAGCGTCCGTCCAGCTGTGCACACACACCTCTGGGCTCCCACCGTGTGCGCCTCAGCTCCGGACGCTGACCCTCCTGCCAGCCACAGCCGGTCACGAAACATCTGCCAAATCACATCCCTCTTTGTTTGCACCCAGCCTTCTTTTAAAAAGACTGTCCTGGTGCCCGGCTCCACAGCCACCGCTAAATTAAGGTGACATAAGAGATGAAAACATGGACAACGACTTGCCCAGAGATATTTTTAAAGTACATTTACGTTTATATATATGAGATGAGTTTGTCTCACTTCACAGAGCAAGGAATCTTATCTGGGGTTTAGTAAATGCTATGTCGTCATTTTATTAAGCATCAGAGGGAAGCACAGTTACATATGTAGCAATATTTCCCTCTCAGGGCTCTCTGAGGACCAAATGCTGGTGCATGTGTTGGAATATCCCTAGCACAGGGCCTGTCACAGTAGACCGCTCAGCTGTCCCGTCCCCCCAGCCTAACATCGGGATGCTTTATAGGGTGCGTGACTGAGAGGTGAGCTGCTTGCCACGTGGTCTCCGCTGTTCCGTTCCTTTTATGGCACTGCGGCTTCAAGAAAGGTCTTTGGCCTGGGTCAGAAGCAGTATAAACAAGAGTGGCTAATACGTTGTCCTGATTAGAGAGCTTCAGATCACAGCCCAAAGGGTGCCTAGGGGAGCAGAGCCCACTTCCTGGGGAAAGGAGGGTGGATGATACCGTTGGTAGTTTTTGGAAGGTGATGGTAGGACAGAAACGTACAGTGACCTAGATCCAGGTTCAGACTTCAAGGGAGGAGGTTGCCTTGCAACAGCAATGCTCACAGGAAAGTAGAGTCAGTGTCATCTCGGAAGAGGAAGAAGAACTTAGAGTGAATGAGAAAATAGATTTATCCTGTCTACCTTCTATTCTTCACTGAACGCTCTACGAGTATGTAATACCATGAAACCATATCATGGGCCAATTTGTCATTTTCCAACCCACAGAATGTTCCTACTTGTGTTACTTTGTGACCTTGGGAAATGCAGACCCAGGCACATTAGGTACTTCGGCCAGACCTTTGTGGCAGCCCTGCCCGTGGCTGAGGACTGGTCTAGTGCTAAGGGGACTCCTCACCCAAAACTGTTCTCCTTAGCTGTCCCAGCAAATTTCTAACATAACAGTTTGAAATAAACCTCAAAACCTTAGTAATAATGAAATGACCACACCCTTCCACTAAATCCCTTACTCTGGGATTTTAAATTTTAAAAATGCATCCTAGTTTATGTCAGTATAAACAGGAATGAAAATACCGGCTGCCCTGATGCTGCAGTGACTTCACAAGGCCAGGGACAAAGTCTGAATGTCACGTAGGAGAGGTTCGCCCTGTGACTGTGGCAGAGCCGCACTGAGGGGCCAGTCTCGGAAGCTCCACGGCCTTTGTGCGACTGTGACTCAAAGCCCAGAGCTTCCCCTGCATGTCACCAGCGCCACAGACGAAGCTTAAAATAAAAACTGTGAGTTATCTTTGCTTTGACCGTTTCTCTAAAAACCGCAGACCACCTCACGGAAATAGCTCTCCTCGTCAGGTCTATGTGAGTAGCATCATCTAATGCTTTTTTCTTATCCACTTGGGGAATATTGAAATGATTTCTGATAAAAGTGAGATGGAATGTTTGAGCCTTTTTTATTTGGAGTCTCCAAGTGCTTGCCTATAAGGAATCTCAAAATTGGGCATGTTTGTGCTTTATCAGTCCTGTAATCCAGCACACAGAAGCTCTTCCGCGGAGGAGGTGGGTGGGGCGGAGGGCGCTGGTGCTGTGGTCCCTGGAGGGGGGGTCTCACCTGCACATCCCTCTGCACTGGCCCTTTCACCCTGATCCACATCCATCAATTGTGATGTGACAGTGACGGAATATTCCCGAGATTTGGAATGCTTGTTGGGGTGTGTGACATCTGTCCCTGGCAATGAAATGAAACATAGGAAATAGGCTTTCCCCTGGCTGCAGGTTTCCTAACTCAAAAAGCCTGGAATAGAATTTTATTTACTTTTCTGTCATTTAAAAAGGGAAACAATGCTTTTTAGGGGCCCTAACAATATCCCCTAATAGTTAAATTCCACAGTTTATTCAAATGATCTCGGGAAATTGTGATGAAAAAAAAAAAACATTTTAAACTATCTAAATCAGACACAAGCCTTTGAAAAACCTTATTTCCTAATAGAAAACATATAACATACATACATAAGGAATATTTTTAATATTATTTTACATTTTTTTCTCAATTCCCTGCAATAAGATTAAATTGCTTTTTTTCTATAGCATATAAGGGAAAGGTCTCAAAAACTCTTTGTTTGATATAAATCTATTACATTTATAATTTCAGGGTTTTCAATATGCCTGTCTCTCCAAGAGAAAATAATCATTTGGAAAAGTTAAGGATAATATTATGCATAAAATCTTATGGATACTTTTTAATGTTTATGGTACATAATAGTTGAATGTATTTACCAGGTATATGTGATATAATATTTTGATACCTGTATACAATTGTGCAATGATCAAATCAGGGTAATTGGGATATCCATCACTTAAACTTTTATCCTTTCTTTGTGTTGGCAATATTCCAGATACTCTCTTCTAGCTATTTTGAGATGTACAATAAATTATTAACTATAGTTGCCCTATTGTGCTACCAAACACTAGATCTTATTCCTTTTATCTAACTGTATTTTTATACCTGTTAACCAACCTCCCTTTATCCACTCCTCCCTCCCACTACGTTTTCTATCCTCTGGTGACCACCATTCTATTCACTGCCTCCATGAAATCAATTTTTTTAGCCTCCTATATATGAGTGAGAACATGGGATAGTTATCTTTCTGTGCCTGGTTTATTTCACTTAACATAATGTCCTTCACTTCCATCCATGTTGTTGCAAATGATAGGATTTCCTTCTTTTTATGGCTGAATAGTATTCCATTTGTGTATATACCACACTTAGGTTGATTTCATATCTTGGCTATTGTGAACAATGCTGCGATGAATATCAGAGTGTAGATGTCTCTTCGATATGCTAATTTCCTTTCCTTCCAGAAATATTATCAATACCTAATCCTCATTTTACCAGGAAACTCAGGGTATCTTTGAAATATAATTTTGTAAATTATATAAATATGTTTCAGACAAATCCAGGACTGCTGAAAATATAAATGGATATTCTTCCAATATTCAAAACACATTATGGCAACATCCATAGATTTAGGATACGATGGCAAACTAATGTGGGCTGTTGGCCCCCTTCTCCCACACTCCATATAAGTTATATGCCTAAAAAGCAAAAAAATCTCAAACTCCTGGGAATGTGTTCTTGGACTCCCTGAACCCTAGTTTGATGAACACTGAGCTAATAAGCTCATCTTAAAGCACATTTCAATCTTAAATCTCCACAGCAAAAAATTATCACAGCAAATTTGACAGCAAAAAAAGATTTTATCTTTATAACTGGTCAAAAAAATATTTTCAGAAATTCATTAAATTGTAATCTGAAATTTAAAATTTTTTATAGAACCTCTCACTCCCAAGAAAATACCCACACATCCCAGGGTACATTGACCCTAGTTCAAGACATACCAAGAATTCTCAAAGAGTTATAGTTAGGTAACCAAATTACAACATAGTTTCTCAAGGAGAAAAAGTAACAGTTAATGAAACTGGCAACTTAAATGAAATGATATTTATGTATATATACATACAAAGTCTTATTTATACTTGCTTTTTGCTATGATGCTATCATAAGTCAACTAAGTAATACATCCAGGATGAACCAATGTCATACAATGAGTCTGCTATAATTGTTTAAAAAACTAAAAGAGAAAGAGAGAAATGGGAGGATATAGGCAACATAAGGCTAATATTAATAAGTATGATACTGTTAATGAAAAATGGAAATACTAGGGTATTACAGGGCATCAATGAATGTTTATTGACTCTGAGTGGTTCAGATCCATACTGTGTTGTTACTAAATGTTCCACACCTTTCTTTCTGATTGTCCTGGCCTCAACAGAGTTTTACTTCAGGGAGCCAGGCCATCATATACCATCCAGTATGGCCAGCAATGGCTGTCTTCTCCCATCTTCCAAAGGAGCCACTCAAAACCACCACACTCCATTTACCTTACACATTTCCTCTCTGACTTTCTCCTGTTTCCTTTCCCTCTACAATTCTCTACCCCAAGCCTGTAGTGATCACCCACTTCCATCCCAACCTGGCTCCTCCCAACCGCTTTCCCAGTCAAGACGTGTTGGGCAGGATGCCCTGTCAGCTTTGCTGACGCTCTTACACTGTCTTATGTGCATGCAGCGTATTCACCAATATTCTGATTTTCTCTTCATTCCTATGAGGATTTTTTTGATTCCTGCTGGACTCCGCACCTATATTTGTTCCTCCTCACACTTGTTGTCGAGTACCACCCAAGTGGTTGTAAGCCAGTGGCAGGCCATGGTTGTTTGATGTGTTTTGAATACTTCTAGGGTTCACATTATACCTCTATATACACCTGACTCCTAGTCCACTTAGAAGAATGCCTGTCACTTAGAGCAGTGGTCCCCAGCATTTTTGGCACCAGGGACCATTTTCATGGAAGACAATTTTTCCACGGACTGGGGAGGGGAGGATGATTTTGAGATGATTCAAGTGCATTACATTTATTGTGTACTTTATTTCTACTATTATTACATTGCAATATACAATGAAATACTTACACAACTCACATAAGGCTGGGGACCCCTGACTTAGGGGACATTTATTCAGTCTGTGAAAGCACTCAGCAGTGAGAATGCTTATGGAATATAAGTGTAGAGTTAAGATAATTGTCTCTTCTTTCCTTCCCTACTTTCTCCACACCCACCCTCCTACCTCCTCTGCCCCCCAAATCAATCAAAGCACTTCTTCCTTTTATGTGGGTATTTTAGAAAATATTTTAAAATGGGCAAGAGCATAGATGTCAGAGTGAGATAGCTCTGGGTTCATTCAGTTCCAGCACTTGCTGGCTCTATGGACTTGGGCGTCTGGGCTATAAAACAGGGATAGTAAGAGTACCTACCTCATAGAACCTACCGGAGTAATTGGGGTAACACCCGTAAACACCTTGGCAGGCACTGCGCCTGTTTTGTAACAATAAGAAGAATAGCCTTCACCACCTCACAATGTTCTCAGCACATTGCACGAGTTAACTTATCCTGTCCTCTAACAGCCTGTGCAGTGGGTCTGGTGGTTACACCCATTTCACAGATAAGGAGAGCAGCGAAGTTAAGTAGCTGGTTCGTGGTCATACAGCTTAATGATAATGCCCTTAATAAACACTGATGATTGTTTTTTTAAACATTGGATTGAGTGGTGTGGCTTCACTCCTGCCACTGGTCTGCGGTGGCTCACTGCTGCTGTTGTCTTACAGGTGACTACCCTGCGCCAAGAGCTGTCCTCACAGGCCATGACCACGAAGTTGTCTGTGTTTCTGTCTGTGCAGAACTTGGACTCGTTATCAGTGGTGCTAAAGGTCAGAAGTCATTTCTTTCATTTTAAATCTTTAGACAATGTACCATTTTTCCAAGCTAACCATGATTTGCAGTTTATTTCTTCCAGGAGGCTTTCCATAGACAAATGTCATCCCTAGGTTCTTTGCAGGGTTTAGTTTTATTATTAATATTTATTAGTGCTAATATAAAATATGTATAAAATTTTATGTAATATTTTGTGGTCCCCAGCATTCTAACCAGCGCACTGATAAACTGCAGGACATTCGTATGATGCAGTCATTAAAAAGGACTTTCAAAGACGGGGAAAATACCTCTGATGCATTGGGGCAGTGCAGGGATCAGATTGCTCGAGGGACTAGCCTAGGGTCCCCTCTGTCCACCAGTCCCTTTCTTTACAAGACTGGGGCTGTGTAGAGGCTGGTGGAAAGGAAACAAGGTTACTTGGTTCTTTTGACTTTTCATGGAAGAAGTGTCATTTCAGGAAAAGCCAGGAAACATAGGTCCCCATTCTGGCTGCCATAGCAGTTCTTGTGGGAAGGCTCTGAGGCAGAAGGAGCCTGGTGCTTAGGAGAAACTGAGTGACCACACGCTGGAGTGTTGCAGGTGCTCAGCGTCCGGGGTGGGGAGAAGGCTGAATAGGTAGGAGGGGCCCGTGCACAAGGATTTGCAATTTTTATTATAAATACAGTAGGAAACCATTGAAGATTTTTAATCAAGGTGACAAGATGATCAGATTTGGTTGTTAGAGCTTGTTCTGGCTGCTTTACAGGGAACGGATATAGTCTGAGGGCAGGGACATGTTTCTTTTATCTACATATCTAAGAGCAAATAACCCAGAAATGGACACATATGACATTTTCAATAAATGCCTCTTCATTTTTAAAAAAGGTGACAATATGTGTGATATTATTCTATCCTGTAAAGTTTTAAAAAAAAAGGAAAACAATACATAGTAGACATAAAGAAAAAGCATTAATTAAGCATTAATTTTCTATAGGTGGTTAGTGATATTAGAGGTGATTGCTATTTTTTTTCTAATTTTCTATAGTACACATCTGTTACTTTAGTAATCAGGAAGAAACTTAGGTATAGCTTTACAGTGTCACTTGTTTTGTAAAATATGTGTGTATTAAAATACATTGATTGAAAAATAAAAATGTAATTCATTTATAGTTTTTGTGGAGGTCTTTTTTGAGCAGGGGAGTAGGTATATACCAAACCCATATTAACCAATTATGTTTATGAACTTGACCAGTGAGGTTTTTGTTTATTTGTTTGTTTGTTCATTTAATCTTATCAACACCAAATACAAGGGCAAAACAAGCCAAAAACAATTGGGGCAAAATAAGTCACTCTTCATACTACTTTTACATTCTTGCCTCACTATTCATTTATTTTAAAACAAAATATGTTTCTGTAGTCTGAATATATTAATTTTCTTAATTTTGCTTGTACATGGTATGTATAGACAACAGAAAAAGTTAAAACATATTTGAAAGTGATGTATTTATATGGTGCAATGCTTAAATTTTGATGCTACTAGAGAAAATTAGCAACTGTTCCGATAATTCTTTTAAACTGTCAAGAAAAATTTCTAGAAGCACTTAAAGAGAAAACGTCTCTTTATGTGATTATATTCTCATATAATCTGCAAACTATCCTTTTATTATGAATATTACCTGATGAAGGAAATGACCAAGTATTATATGTGTGTGGATTATTGAAAAGTTTCTCTGTGTTTGCTCTGTTGAAATACCACATCAGTGCCTGGCTGTGGCCAGCAGACCTCTCTCTTTCCTTTACGGTGTTCTTTAAATGAATCTGAATGCCTACCCAGATGAGGGTTGGGGTTGGTGAGGGTTGGTGTGTGGTTTGTCATCACCAACTGACCTTGGCCATTCATGTCCCCACTCTGCAGAGGGCCCTTGCCTTGTCCACACCATCACTGGAGATCTGCTGAGAGCCCTTGAGGGACCAGAGAACTGCTTGTTCCCACGCTTGATTTCTGTCTCCAGCGAAGGCCATTGTATCATCTACTATGAACGAGGGCGATTCAGCAATTTCAGCATCAATGGGAAACTTTTGGCTCAAATGGAGATCAATGATTCAACACGGGTAAATCCGCATCGTTGATGCTAAGTAGGATTGAAGCCAAGAGATTAAAGATTGATTGTTTTACATTAAATGATTCATGGTAGAATTTCTGTGGTGTCCAGATAAATGTGCTCTGGTTTAAAGGCATATAAATTCATGTAGACTGAGACTTTGAACAAACCCAAGTTCATTTAATCCCAAGTAATTAACTCAGTGAATCAGACTTCAGAAATGATAGCTGTTGGTTGATTAAAGGTTAGACCTTAAGGAGATTTTTTTTTAAACTCCTTTTACAAATGATTGTTTCAGTGCTGCACCCTCACAGCATTAAAGTGAGTTTGTTGTCAAAGAGTCCTGTCTTTAGAACCCTAAACCAAAACTACATGTGCCCAATTATAATTGCCAGTTTATCATTATTAAAAACTGTTCTGAAATATGCTTCTGCCATTTTTTCTAAAAGTCTCAGCATTGTTAATATTCAGGACTTAAAAAAACATCATGTTACTTGATTCTCAAGGTCTTCCTAAATTAAATTGATAATATTCTCTTTGAGACTTCTGTAATTTTATAACTTAAATTAGTTTTAATAAGATCCTTTGTATATGTAAGAACTCTGAGGAATTCCACGTTGGAAATTCTATAGGTTGGACTTTAAAAAAACTTGTACAAATGGGGCCAGGCGCGGTGGCTCATGCCTGTAATCCTAGCACTCTGGGAGGCTGAGGCGGGAGAATGGCTTGAACCCCAGGAGTTTGAGGTTGCTGTGAGCTACATATAATGATGCCACTGCACTCTGCTTGGGGTGACAGAGTGAGACTCTGTCTCAAAAAAAAAAAAAAACTTGTACAAATGGCCAGAAGTAGATAATAATTATAAGGGAACTGCATTGAGTGCTTTTCAGTAGTGACAGTTGACTGCTTAAGAAAATGTGAGTGAAATGGTTGGTTTTTGCTTTTTCTAAGGCCATTCTCCTGAGCAGCGATGGCCAGAACCTGGTAACTGGAGGGGACAATGGCGTGGTGGAGGTCTGGCAGGCCTGCGACTTCAAGCAGCTGTACATTTACCCCGGATGTGATGCTGGCATTAGAGCGATGGACTTGTCCCATGACCAGAGGTGAGCTGCGTCAAGGACAAACGTAATCACTGACAACTGTCATCAAAAGCTCTTCATTGTACTGAGGCTGAATTGTCCTGTGAATGAGATTCCAGCCTCCAGTGAGAAACAGACTAGCACAGAAAAGGGTAGATTGAGGGAGGAGTAAGAACTCTAAGGAAAGATTCTGGTAAGAGAGAAACAGAGGAAGAGAATAAGAACCAGAAAAAGAAATGGTTCAGTGAAAAACAGGCACATCCAGGCACATTTTAAAGCCCAAGACATAGAACTTATTCCCACCAACTTCTCTGTTCTCAGATCCTCACCTAGTCTCAGAAAGGCCTCCCCTGGTTTATATTATGTGAGGAAAACATGTATTTTTCAGCAGAGGTGGGATCCAGTGTGAGGTCTACTTCCAGCAAATTCTAGCCAAGTGCACAGTGTGGGCTATAGCTGGCCTCCCTTTCAAACATACAAGGCACTCACTCATCATTTGAAACAGTCTTTTACCCCCAATTTCTTGTTGATATTTACCTGTTTCCCACTTACGTTATTTTATTTTATACATTCCCCTAAAATCCTTTCTTGAAAAGAGTTGATATGATTGGTATTTAATTAATTAATATGATTTTTCCATTGTTCTTCAGTTTGCAAAAGAACTTTATTATTTCCTAAAATTTACCTTTGGGTTTCTTGTAAAGAAAAGAATGATGAAAATATGAAATCTAAAGTTTGTAAATTTTAAAAATAAACTATAACCCTATAATCTGAATATAGTACATAACTTCTCATTTTTTGTTATCTAACAGAAATAAGAAAAGCTTGGCAATTAACATTTTTTCAACTGTATGTAATATTCCTTATAAGAATATTGGTTTTAAAATATTTTAAATATTAAGACATATAATAAATTTAACAAAGCATCTTCACAATATATTAAAATGATACTAAAGTCATCAGGAAAAACAATGTGATCAAATATATTCTGAGGAAAGATGTTTGGTGTGCAGCCCAGATTGTTTTTAAAGGAAGTTTAAGGTTATGACATGAGGGCTCCAAAGTGCGTCAGTCCATACTTATGAATAAATGGGAATGGTTTACTGTGCAATTAATTGTATATACATGGGTGTTTCTAAAGTGTTCAAAATAATGTGTGTGCTTAAGAGTTTAAATTCTCCCTGACATTCTTATTCATTCATGTATTCATTTTGCTGCTGTCATCATAGGTTGAGTACTATGCAAAGTACTAAGATTACTGACCCCAAAGAGCTCAAATAATCATAATCATTGTGTATGAGGCAACAGGGACAGAAAAAGGAAGAGATGAACTCTTCTTGAGGGCTGGGGAGAGCAGGAAAGACTTCATAAGATGTTCATCCAGTCACCAGGAAGGGCAGAGAGGGGAGATCAAAGACCACATTCAAAATTGCCATAGTATTAGGGATCTCCAAACGGAGGGAGGAAAGATGCTAATTAAGTTTCTATTTCTATTTTAATCTCATCCTTAATTTTGATTATTTTTGTTGATAAACATGTCTTGGGGATGTATAGGTATTTATCCAGCGAGCTGTCTAATCCAAAGTGAAGCAGCATTTGCTACAGACAGAAGGTCATGGAACCTGAGTTGGGTCAGGGCCGTCAGGCAGGGAGGAGCCTCCCCGAGAAAGAAGCCTCAGGGCTGGATGGCTGTGAAGTTGGAAGGCGGGGAGAGGAGACAAGGGTGACTTAACCAGCTAAAGAACAGCAAGGCCAGGAGGTAGCAGTGACCCAGGGTGGATGTGTTGAGTCTGAAGTTTTTGTGACACCGCCTGGCAGTGCCCTGCAGTTGGCAACGGGGATTCAGTACAGGGGTGTCAGAAAGTGACGTCACTGGGTATACGCCCGAGGAGAGCATATAGGGTGAGTGTTGAAGGGGTGGAGTGATTCCAGGAGACAAAGAAAAGAAAGGTCGGAGAGGTAGGAAGAAAGGCCAGAAATCCTCAGAGAAGCCAGCAGATGGCCAAAGGGAGGCGGTGGACAGGCTTGAGTGTGATTGCCGAGAGGCGCAGGGTGCCAGGGAGGCTGGAAATGTGGCTCTGCAAGGTCAGCTCCCAGAACCCAGCAAGGCTGGCCGCCCGGGTGTGCACACAACTGACAGCTTCTCTTGGCAGAACCGAGAAGAGATAGCTGTCCACCCTATCTTCATAAACACAAAATTAAGACTTGGTGAACCTTTATATTGTCTAGTGTAAAATAGCAACCATGTAAGTGATTGTGTATCACTCTTAACTGCTCTTTCTGCTTTTCCAGGACTCTGATTACCGGCATGGCTTCTGGCAGCATTGTAGCTTTTAATATAGATTTTAATCGGTGGCATTATGAGCATCAGAACAGATACTGAAGGTAAAGGAAAAACCAAAAGCCAAGTTAAAGCTGAGAGCACAAGTGCTGCGTGGAAAGGCAATATCTCTGGTGGCAAAACCTGTCTACATCAACCTCCGTTTGTACATTCCATCACACCCAGCAATAGCTGTACATTGTAGTCAGCAACCATTTTACTTTGTGTGTTTTTTCACAACTGAACACCAGCTGCTACCAAGCAAGCTTATATCATGTAAATTATATGAATTAGGAGATGTTTTGGTAATTATTTCATATATTGTTGTTTATTGAGAAAAGGTTGTAGGACGTGTCACAAGAGACTTTTGACAATTCTGAGGAACCTTGTGTCCAGTTGTTACAAAGTTTGAGCTTTGAACCTAACCTGCATCCCATTTCCAGCCTCTTTTCAAGCTGAGAAAAAAAAAAAAACACGTTTGATACTTTGTACATCAGATGCATCTTATTTAAAAGGGATACTTTTGTAAAAGTAAAACCTTGTATAAAGAACAAAATGTTTCTTAATTTTATTGTGGAGTTACAACTTGCATGTTCCTTACTCCTAATGTCTTGATGGAACAGGTGCATTCACACTATGAAACAGAAAGATCTGTCCAAGGACACAGCTTGTATGAATGGGTTGAATTTGGGCTCAATCAGTAATTTTTGACATTTTCACCAAAATATGGTTT
Organism: Varecia variegata; assembly: GCA_028533085.1. Taxonomy (NCBI): domain Eukaryota; kingdom Metazoa; phylum Chordata; class Mammalia; order Primates; family Lemuridae; genus Varecia; species Varecia variegata. Next base: position 11,669,347 of record CM052445.1, read on the forward strand.
GCACTTTTTAATCTAAATTCATCCCTTCTAAGTGAAATTTGCTCATAAAGCATTTGGATACTAAGCCATTATTTGCCATTTTTGGTACTTTATACACAGAAAATTCAGCCCTACCTTTCATAATTTGAAGACACAGCAGAAAGGGGGCTTAGGGATGAGGTCCTGGTTTTTACTGTATAAATAGGAGTCATGGTCGTTAGTTCCATAGTAATGACTTCCCGATGCCTGGACATCTATCTCTTCCAGGGTCATCCCGCCGGCTTAATGTGTATACAGTAGGGGAGGAGAATCTGATGCTAACTTTTTTTTTCCTCTTTGGTTCTTGAATAGCTTAGTTTATTTAACAACAAGTCAGACTTTATTACAACAATAACTGAAGTTATTCTTTTAGGTTCTTGTGAAATTCTCACCTAAAGCCACATTCTTAGCCTAAGGCACTTCATCTTTTATGATATAAAATGATGGCTATCAAATGATTTTCCATTCATTGTACTAATCAAGTTATACACCCAGGGGTATATACACTTTCTTCATGTTTCTTCTTTGTATATTTGGTGACTGTATTGTCATAGATGTACATATTGTGTCGGTAGGGCTATGAGGCATGTTACAGGAATGTAATTTTCTCAGAATTTACACTCACTTGCAGTCATTTATTTAAAAAGATAAAACAAGATAATGGGTTCTTTGTATTGGCACTTTGCACCAGAAACATATCATTATTTATTGATGTGATTACTTATTTGTTATCCACCTTGTACTAGTAAGTTTTAGCACTGAATTCCTTCTTCATTGTTGTTTGTATTTATGAAATTCTGAAATTACGGGGAATCAGCGTAATGATTAAGTTATTCATCACCAGGCTGTAAGCAATATCTTGAGTTTGTAGCTTAGAATTGGGAGGATACTGAACATCTGGAAGACAAGTTCATTTCATCTTGAGATCATGGTGAAATATTTTGGATATATAAATTCCTTAAGCTATTGTAACCATGTTTTATTGCAAAGATGTAAAATATGCCAGATGTGTGTGAGTTGGAAATCAAAGAAAAATAAAATATGCAAAGAATTCACTGATTGTCTCACATTTCATTGAACACTAACATGCATTTGTTATGTTGTCATACAAGTTTAAGAAGTTATCATCACCTGATATAAAGGCCGTACAGCATCTGAAAACATGAAATCGAGTCCTAATGAGGTTCTCTAATTGGCGGAAACCCGAGCTGCTCTGCTTGACCATCTGGCAGGGATTTGGGGCAACAGTGACCAGAGGGAAATGGCCCTTTTTTTCTTTGTTTTGTTTTGTTTTTTGCATAATGTGCTTTTGGGGTTAGTTTTATTTTATTTAAAAGGAACTAAATAGTGAAGGGTATAATAACTCCTTCTTTGTTATCAAATAATGCTATTTTCATTTTTAACGATACTGTCTAGAATCCATCATTGACCAAGTGTGACACAGACAGGGACTGAGGACCTGGAGCAGCTGTTTGCAAGGTGGCCATGAGGGGGCCAAGGGGGCTTCGGTCACACAAATCAGCATGGGTGGTGGGGCAGCAGCCTGGACAGCCCCAGGCAATGACAGGACTGCACCGAATGCTTCCACCTACATTCCCGGGACCAAAGGGACAGACCCGACAGTAGCCTGGGAAAGGCTTGCTACTCTTACTCTCCGTCCTGTCCCCAAACCAGAAATCTGTCAGTCATTGAACCTCCGCTGGCTCCATGACCCAGCCCTTCCTGCAGCCCATCGGTCACTTGAGTGGGCTGACCACTACCCACTCCCAAAAATGTCTTTTGAAACTGCCCCCTCCTTTCCAGCACCATCACTTGGACTACCGGAAACCTGACCTCTGACCTGTCACCCCCATCCACACGCCCTGCAGCTGGAGTCTCTGGCTATGCCACCCATCCAGTGGCCCTTGCCCAGCACCTTGCAAAGCCAACACCAATAGCTTAAGAATGGTGTCTTACACTCTGGTGGGCAGAAGATCACCTGGGGAGCTTCTTTTTAAACAACGAATCTAGAGTCCCTTTCCCGCAAGTGATCCGATGTGGGTGATCCTTGGGCACATTTTTCAACAATGATAATTTGAGGGATAAAGTCCAAACTGAGTAGAGCACAGAAGTACTTCAGAAGGTACACATTTTCATCTGCCATCTCCCCCAAGTGACCAGCACCGCAGCAAACCCACCTATTTGCAAGTCCCTGAGAACTGCCTCACACCTGCATCCTGGTGTTCCTCAGCCCAGGGGCTCCTGCACCACCTGGCTTCATTTCTTCTTGCAAACTGACCTAAACCAATTTGGTGACACACAATCGTTTTTGCCAGGTAAAGGTAGCCCCCAAACCCCACATCTTCACTACGTTGTTATGATGAAAACAACTTTTAGGACCAATTTCTGCCTGATGTAGAGATGCTTTTTAGTCAAACACTTACATGTTAGCAAGCAGGCACGGGACCACTCATGAAATTCTTCTATGGCTTTGATAACGTCCAGGGTTCTGCTTTCTCAGATGATCTGGCAGCTGTTTCACAACAAAAGCACACCAAAAGTGGGTGCACTAATGTTCTAGAAGCAGGATCCCATGAGCCTTGTAATAGCAGCAGCAGCAAGAATTCCCCAGCCATCATTGAGATACCCTCAGCACACAGGCTAAAGTCCTGGGTAGATCTTACACCCTGATTAAGGAGAAGTAGGACAGTTCTCAAATACTTCAGCCAGTGTATATTGAATTCGTATATATTTAAAACCAGTAATTCCATCAACAAAAGACCGTTTCTATCACCCACTGTTTAATTAAGAAGCCAATCATTTCTCCCACTGAAAAGCCATTCCTGGCATTTACTATCCTGACAAAGCTTCAGGTTTCCTTTGGGATTAGGAAGTCGAAGCCCCTGTCCTTTACTTTGGAATGAGACCTTGCTGGTTAAGTGATCTGGAGCATAAATTTCTGATCCGAGCATCTGACGATCCCTAGACTGCAGTGTATATGAAGGCATCACCTGTCTGTGCTGGTAACACTCCTGCTTACTCCTACAGACTCAGATCGAGTGTTCCCTCCTCTGGGAAGCCTTCCCTGACCACGGGGCCATGCGTACTGTCATGACTTGCTTGTCTCTCCTCCCCTGTGGCTGTGAGTTTCTTGGGCAATGGGACTCTTTTCTCCTGTACCCTTAAGACAATGTTGGATTCAGAGTGTAGTCTCAACAAACGTGATTTGTGGGATGTAGCGATAACCACATGAATACCGGATCCCTGGGCAAATGACAAAGGTGTCTGGGGTGGTCAGGGGCCTGTGCTCCCCCCATCCCACTGCCCCAGCACCCCTGGGCCCACATCCCTCCCACCCTGCGTCTTGTGCCTCCCAGTCCCACCTCCATCGTGGGCCTGCCCCAGCAGGTTCAGAGAATCCTTGATTATAGCAATTCCCAATAAGCAACAAAAGAAGGGCTATTTGAAATAGTTAATTACTATTCTTAACCCACATTCATCCAGTGGAAAGGAGACAGAGCTGACATGATTTGGGGTAAGAGCTTCTGGTATTGTAGCCAATTCAAGCTGCCTATGAGCAGAATCCAATAACTGGACTCCTCACTCTGGAAGTAACTTTGTTGCTTCTCTCGTCAGTTAAAATGAGGATAATAATGGCTACATTAAATATTGCTTTGAGTACCCAAATTCATAAGGCATTTCAAGTACCTGGTAGAGCACCTGGCTCTCAGCAGAGTTCAACAGATGGCCATTGCCTTCCGCAGGCCAGCAAGCATAGGTGATCTGTGCTCAGCACCCCTTTCCCTATTTTCCTGCTGTGGCTCTTCTCGGGGAAACTTCTCTTCCCACGATGTGATTTACCAGGACTGGAAATTGTACCACCCAATCCCTTGGGCCTCCTGGACTCAGGCCTGGCTGACCATGTCACCTCCATTCCTGGGACCTCAGTGATTGGTCAGGGCTGGACATGACCTGATCTGAGCCTCCCAGAGCCCTTCCCTGAAATTTTTATACTCTGAAGTGATGAAGAGAAGATCATCTTTTTCTTCTATAGTCACTAACCTGTCACTAAGAGGCAGGGGCTGTCAGCAACCCTGCTCCCCGTGATGCAGAGAAGGCCTGTTTGCAACAGAGACAAATAAAGCCATGAGAAATGAAAGAATATGTGCACTTGTCTGCCGACCACTAATCCCTGGGGACCTAAGTTGCCCACATTCTTACCTAAAGTGTCCCAATTCTGAATGCTTGCTTTAGTCAATGGCCAATAAACACTTTCTCTCCCCCTTAAGTTGGTCAACGCTGTATTTTTTTAGTGCTTTGGATCAAATCAAAGAACCCTTAAGTGATAGAGCTCCTTGTCCTCAGCTCCCCACCTATCTTAGAAAAATGTGACATGATCCAAATTAGGTAGGAAAGCTAAGCATAGTCCTAGCCTACGTATGACTCAGTAATCCCATGTGTAGGTATAGATCCAAAAGAAAGCTTGCTCTATCCATCAACAGACAGGGAAAAGAGTGCTCTTAGCAACTTTGTTCCTAATAACTAAATATAGATGTTGAGCTTAAAAATCCAGACACCAAAGAGTCCATGTTCTTTCTATAGAATTCCATTACATAAAGTACAAAGACTGATGGAACTGATGTAAACTGTTAGAAACCGAAATAGCAATTACTTCTGGCCAGAGGCAGTGACTGGTAAGGGCGGTGAGGGGGTGCTGGGGGCACTGGGACTCTATTCCAGGGTGTTGGGCTCTATCTCAGAGCTGGGTGTGTTGCAAAGGTGGGCTCACTTTGTTAATACTCACTGAGCTGTGCAGTGATGATTCGTGCAGTTTTCTGTGTATGTATTATACTTCAATTAAAAAGCACACTTTTAAAAATTAAAAATATGCCCTCACACTGGCTCTTGTCACCACTCTGGATTTGTCAGCCCACCATCTGAATTTGTGGCCGCCATCCCGCCTGCCCCTTTCTCCTGTGGTTCTAGGTCTGCGATCCCGGCTGCTCTGTGCCGATGAGCACATTTCCCTTCTGCCGACAGCCTGGCTCCGGTGCTTCCTCCACCAGGATGCCGCCCCTTCCCTGTGCAGTGGGCTCCCCGCTCCCCCTGCACACGACGCTGTGCTCACCCACCTCTAGCATCTGTCTTAGTCCACGCCGGTAGCTATAACAAAATGCCTGAGATTGTAACTTACAAACAACAGAAATGTATTGCTCACAGTTCTGGAGGCTGGGAAGTCCAAGATCCAGGTACCAGCAGAAATGGTGTTTGGTAAGGGCTTGTTCTTCTATGTCCTCACATGGTGGAAGAGACAAACAAACTCCCTTGGGTCTCTTTGATAATGGCACAAATCTCACTCATGAGGGTGTTACCCTTAGGAAATAATCACCTCCCAAAAGGTCCCACCTCTTAATACCATCACGCTGGGGATTAGGTTTCAACATATGAGTTTTGTGGGGACACAAACATTCAGACCATAGCCCCATAGTCACACCCATATCCCTAAATTCTCGCTGTTTACTGACATTCAGTAGAGACGGGGTCTCGCTGTTGCTCAGGCTGGTCTTGAACCCCTGAGCTCAAGCAATTCTCCCGCCTCGGCCTCCCAGAGTGTTAGGATACAGGTGTGAGCCACCGTACCTGGCCACTTCTCTGCTTTTAGAACCATTCCCATGCGAATTTCTGGCCACCAGAGGGGAGGAAAGCCTGTGCAGGGCCATCCAGGCCTCTAACCACTGCTTTCCCTGCCAGTTTTTTGCTGTAGAAGCAAACGGGGAAAACATTTCATTTATCTAAAAGGATGATCACTCAGAGAAGACCCTGCTAAGAAGTTGGCTTTCCCAATGATGTTGAGTAACTTTCCGTTTTTGTTTCTGTGCTGACTGTGAAGGGTTGTTACAAAAAACACCTCAATCAAAAAAAAAATTCTTTCTTTCTTACTAGATGCTAAACAGAACCAAAATCCAAATTTATGTCTACATGTGGTAGTGGCAAGCTGCCGGTTCAGCCTCTTCTGTGGAGAAGATAGATTCCATAAAAAAAAAGCCCTAGACGCCCCTGCAAGGTTTTATGGTCATGCCATAAAAGCACTTGAACCATTGCCTGAGGACTTCGTTGTTCAGTAGTGACATCTCAGTTATGCAGAACTTTATGATTTGCAAATCATGCAAACTTAACAAAGTCATCTCTATTGTATACTTGAAGAAATTGTGCCTCAAAAAGGTTAAAGGACTTTCTCAAGGCCACAGAGCTGGTAAGCAGGGGAGCTAGGACACAGACCAAGGTCTCCAAGTTCCAAGTTGACTATTGTTTCCTACTTGACCCATTCATTTACTTATTCATTCATTCAAACAACATTTCAAGGGCTTATCATGTAGGTGCACAGCCCAGTGAGGAAGGCAGACAAGTAAATGACAGTGACAATATACTTTTGTGCTAAATGCCCAGGACACCAAAAGGAAAAATCCCTGTGGCTGAATTGTCACATAGTGAAAGGGAGATGGTTCTAGGAAAACCAGATATCCATATGCAGAAGAATGAAACTAGACCATTATCTCTTGCCATATACAAAAATCAAATAAAAATGGATTAAAGACTTAAATCTAAGACCTGAAACTATGAAGCTACTAAAAAAAAAAAAAAAAAAAAAAACATTTGGGAAATGCTTCAGGACAGTGGACTGGGCAAGGACTTCTTGGGTAATACCCCCAAAGCACAGGCAACCAAAATTGGACAAATGGGATCACATCAAGCTAAAAAGCTTCTGCACAGCAAAGGAAACAATCAACAAAATGAAGATACAACCCATAGAATGGGAGAAAATATCTTCAAACTTCCCATCTGACAAGGAATTAATAACTAAAATACATAAGGAGCTCTAATGACTCAACAGGAAAAACTCAAATAATCTGATTAAAAAATGGGCAAAGGATCTGAACAGACATTTTTCAAAAGAAGACGTACAAATGGCCAACAGGTATATGAAAAAATGCTCAACATCATTAGTCATCAGAGAAATACAAATCAAAACTATAAAAACATATCATCACACCCCAGTTAAAAATGGCTTTTATCAAAAAGACAGGCAATAATGAATGCTGGCGAGGATATGGAGAGAGGGGAATCCTCAACCACTGTTGGTGGGAATGTAAACTAGTGCAACCACTATGGAGAACAGTATGGAGGTTCTTCAAAAAACTAAAATTAGAACTACCATATGATCCAGCAATCCCACTGCTGTATATATATCCAAAGGATGGGAATTCAGTATATCAAAAAGGTATAAACACTCCCATGTTTATTGCAGCACTAGTCACAATAGCCAAGATATGGAATCAGCCTACATTTACATCCATGGATGAATGGATAAAGGAATTGTGGTACACGTACACAACAGAATATTATATAGCCACAAAAAAGAATGAAATCCTGCCATTTGCAACAACATGATGGAACTGGAGAACATTGTTAAGTAAAATAAGCCAAGCACAGATAGATAAATTTCACATGGTGTCACTTATATGGTGGGAGCTACATATTAACAACAATTGATCTTGGCCGGGCACGGTGGCTCACGCTTGTAATCCTAGCACTCTGGGAGGCCAAGGCGGGCGGATTGTTTGAGCTCAGGAGTTCGAGACCAGCCTGAGCAAGAGTGAGACCCCGTCTCTACTAAAAATAGAAAGAAATTATATGGACAGCTAAAATATATATAGAAAAATTAGCCGGGCATGGTGGCACATGCCTGTAGTCCCAGCCCCTTAGGAGGCTGAGGCAGTAGGATTGCTTGAGCCCAGGAGTTTGAGGTTGCTGTGAGCTAGGCTGACGCCACGGCACTCACTCTAGCCCAGGCACCAGAGTGAGTCTCAAAAAAAAAAAACAAAAAAAAAAAAAAACAATTGATCTTATGGTGACAGAGAGGAGAGTGATGGTTAGGGTAGCCTGGGAAGGGTAGCAGGGAGGGGGGATTATGTGGGGATGGTTAGTGGGTGCAAATATATAGTTAGATAGACTGAACAATATTTGATAGCACAATCAAGTGACTATAATCAACAATAAGGGTATACTTTAAAATAGCTAAAAGAGTAGAATTAGAAGATTCCTAACACAAAAAATGTTAAATGCCTGAGGTGATGGATACCCCAATTACCCTGATTTGATTAATTCACATTGTATGCCTGTATCGAAACATCACATATACACTGTAAAGATATACAACTTTATGTACACATAATAATTAAAAATAAAAAAATTTAGAAAATGATTCCCAAGCAGGAAAAATGAAACATACACTGTAATTACAATGTAGACCACCCAGAACAAAAAGTAGATTCTAAGAGAGAAAAGACAGATCACCCTAGCAGACCACAATAATCAGACAGAAAATTGACTTCTCAACAAGAAAAACAATGGAACCAGAAGACAAAGGCATAACACTTTCAAAGTCCTTGAGAAGAAAATAACAACTAATGTGTTGTATTCTATCATTTTATATTCACAGCAAAACTTATTCTTTTAAGAATAAGAATGAAATAAAGACACTTTTTAAGTAAATAAACACTGAGAGCATAACTAAAACAGACCTTTACCAAGGGGCTTAATATTCTTCAAGCAGAAGGAAGACGGTCACCCAGAAGGACATGAATGCAAGATGGAATCCTGGCAAGAACGTGGTAAACACACGAGTAAATCTCCACCAGCACTGACGGAATAAAACAACAGAGATGGTGTCTAGCATGGAAGGTAAGACACAGGGGAAGCCAAGTCCCAGACAATGGTATCCAGGGAGTGGGGAGGGTGCTGGTTGGTGGTACACATGCCAGGATCCTTGTGTCATCTCCTGGGAGGCTGATAAGGGACACTCAGTTCCTTCCTGGCCCACGGGTGGCCAGAAGTGGGTCTCCAGAGGCCAGAGACCCCTCATCCCTTATTCTCCCCTGAGCTAAAGACCAAACCACTCCCCCCGCCATTGCATACGGTGATAACAAGAATGGCATTAAAGCTTTTGTTTTACTCAGTTAAAACAACTTTAAAAAAGAAATACTACAGGCAGTTCAAATACAAAATTTCTTTTCTCAGGACTTTGTTCCGTGTAAGATGGTTGATCAGATGAAGAAAAGTAACGAGATTCTAGGCCGGATGGTCGTCCTGAGACCAACGAGCCTTCGGGATTGGGAATGAGGAATCTACTTCCACAACCTCCATTCCTAAAACCCGCAATCCCCCAGAGCCCCAGTTCTATCTTGTTTATTGGTCAAAAACCCCCTCAAGGTCCAGTCCTCCTTTTGCTACTTATTATACGTAAGTTTCACTTAGGTGGGGGGAAAAAATTAAATGCAATAAATTCATGAGAAGCTTCTTGGGTGTTGTACTTGACAACTACTTACCCTGCTCAGGCTGGTTTCTGGTTGTTGCCAAACTGAAAACCAGAGGCTTGAGACCTGTGTACTCTAGGGAAGTCCCTGTAGGACGAGGGAAAGGAAAGTGCTGGATGACTCAGTGTCGGCCGAGCCGGCTGACGTTTTCCACAGCTGTTTGGAAGGCAGTCAGGATCAACAGCAAACGGCCATCTCTCTGGACTTCACTGGGGGCAGCCCATGGAAGAACAGGCACAAAATGTTAAAAATACACAAATCACTCCGGGATGCCTGCAGCTGGAGGGGTGCAGGATGCTGTCACTCAGGGAGGGCTTTGGCTGAAACGGGGGTGCGTTTCCAGGTGGACTGCACTCAGCAATGCCCTGCTGCTGAAGAGCCGGGGTGAAGCACAGCGGCAACTGGGAGCCCAGAACCGCCAGGCTGGCTGGGAAGGAAATACTAATCGTCAATCACCAACTTCACATGTTTACGGGAAAATACAGCAAGGAAGAAATCCCTCTAAAATTGACGTTGATAACATGAAGTCCTGAAAATGAATCCCAACCATTACATATTTGCAGCCCAAATGCTTCTGTTAAAAAAAAAAAAAAAAATCCGGATGTGCAAACCTGCCATTGCAATAGACAAAACGGGACAGGGTGGGGGACCCTTAGGAGAGGCTGAGGACAGGAGGAACTTTGGTCTCATCAGAGCAAAACCCGAAGTCACACCTCATGGAAGGTTCTCACCAGTTTTTAAATCAAGCAAGAAATAGTTAACTGCATAATTTCATTAGTAGTATTTTTCTTTGCATGGTATTATAATTTTCACCTCCAAGTGTGGGTCCAGTCATCTAATCTTTCATTTCTTCCATAAAATCCTCAATTCAAGAACATCTCCAGGTTTTATCCTGAGGGCCTCTGCACAGAGTAAAATCTGTGACACTAATAAAGGCAAGAGTCTGGTTCCAACGATGGCATGACACCAGGGAACCTCCCCCAGCAGGATGTATCAGTCAGCTCCGGCTCCCTGACAAAATACCGCAGACGGGCGACTTACACAACAAGAATTTATTTTCTCACTATTCTGCAGACTAGAAGTCCAAGATCAAGGTGCTATCAGGGCTGGTCTCTGGTGAGGACTCTCTCGCTGGCTGGCAGAAGGCACTTTGTCACGGTGTCCTCGCATGGCTTCTTCTCTGAGTGTGAGCTCAGTGGGGAGAGGAGGGGAGGTGGTCTCTGGCGTCTCCTCCTCTACTTACAGGGCCGCAGTCTTACCTGATTAGGGCTCTACCTTGTGACCTCGTTTAACCTTAATTACCTCCCTGAGGGCCTACCTCCAAATACATCACAATGGGTAGTTAAGGCTTCAAGGTATGAAGTCTGGGCGAGGGGGTGGATACAAGTCAGTCCCTAACAAGAATATTGCCTTATGGAGGTTCATTTGTGACAGGTGAAAATAAGACAAGACCTCAGCCTTGTTTATACCTCCCAGCTGAGAGGAAGAGCACTGCCCTTGTCTTCACCAAGACATGGTTTTGGATCTTCTTACCGGCAAAGTGATCTTGAGCAAGATCCTGAACAGGGCTTTTGTGAGGCTCATGTAAGACACCACGTGAAAATATGTAGTCCTGGGCCCTACACGTCATAGGAAGCTAATACCTTACAGTTCAATATGACACTCCTTGATCCTTCCCTATGTTCCAGAAATGTGAAATCAAAGGTTGAGTGGGTCAAATAAGGAACGTATATGGCTACAATATTGGTTGTTTTAGGATAAAGCAACTTGAATTTATTTCCAGGGTTTTTCAGGGTTAGTTAATTTTCTTATTTTTGTTTCCTTGTATCAAAATATAAACAGCTGGACTGCCAGAAATACGTCCTTTGCCCCATTTTCTGAAGCTGCCTTCCTTTTCCTTCTAAAAAGGAAAAAGGATTAGGATTAACAGTTAGACGAACTAGTGTATGTGTGTCTCTCATGCAGAGAAAGCAGAATTCACTTAGTCATTTTTCTAACATTTTTCAAACACTCTGTCATAAAGCCCTTTAAGCTGATACTGTGTTGAATGATGTCACTAATGTTAATTGACAGTTTGCTAGAAACCATCTCTTGAAAACTCTTCCTTTCTGTTCACGTCTGTTTATTTTGTCATAGAATTAGAAATCAAGAAACTTCCAGAAAGAAAATGTATGTGCTTGTGTGTGCATGTGTGTGTGTGTGTGTGTGTGTGTGTGCACCCGCGCATATGTTCTGGCTTTTAAACTAGGAAGGTCATTTGCAAGAAAGAGAAAAAAATGAAACAAGCAGAAATGAAATTAGACCTGTGTTTATACAGTTCTCCTCATTGGCCCAGGACTTATTTTTGAAAGTTTGTAAACTAGTCTTCCAGTTTAAATTGAATAAGTAGGTGCAGCTGAGTAAATGGAGAGGCCTGGGTTTGCAGCCATGTGTTTTCACTTTAAAGTTACATTGAAGAGGAACAGAGGGGGTTAGAAACAAAAATAAGAAAGGGAGATATAAGACAGGCTATGTTTAAAGGGAAAATGCGAGAAAACGAAGAGTCAAAACAGAAGTCCTCTTTGCTTGGCCCTACAGGGAAAGAGCAGCCTTCTCAGTGCTGCCCCTACACACAGGGGACAGCCAGGAGGAAGGGAAAGGGAAAGCTGAGGTGACCGGGACTTTACAGGGTCAGAGACGTCCAAGGAGAACCTGGATTTTAGACATCTCCATCCGGGAGTCTCCCCACGGCCTCCCCGGGGGAAGCCAGTCTTCTGTCCACTTACAGACCAACTTAAAATGCCCAGTCTGGTCCTCAAAAGTAAGAACAGTGGTGTCCTCTGTAGCTACTTGTGGGCTAACTTGTGTCATCCCCTCCAAATTCATATTTTGAAGTCCCGACCCCCAGCTACTCAGAATGTAACTGTACTTGGAGATGAGGTCTTTAAAGTGATTGAGTCAACATGAGGTCATTAGAGTGGGACATTATTCCAACATGACCGGCACCCTTATAAGAAGAGGCATGGACGCCAGGGGCACATGCACAGAGGAAAGACCACGCGAGGACACGGCGAGAAGGCAGCTGTCTGCAAGCCCAGGAGAAACCAACCTGCAGACACCTTAATCTTGGACTTCCAGCCTCCAGAACAGTGAGACATTCAATAAATGTCTGTTGTTGAAGCCCCCTAGTTTGTGGTATTTGGCTTGTGGGTTATGGCAGCCCACGCAAACTAGTACACAACGAAAGAAAACCAATCCTTAAAGTTAAAGATGGGCCATCTTCCTGCTGGCACTAACACGGGAGGAGCAGGGTAGCGTCTCACTCTAACACCGGGGGAGTTGCTTAGCGTCTGCCTCAACTGCTCAGGGCAGGCTGCAAAAGCCATCTGGACGCCGTAATGATTCATGAACCTCTGCATGATTCACAAAAGGCTTCCCTCAACTGACCCCTGCGATGTCCCCCTGATGGGTGGAATTGTGTCCCCCCTCCAACGATATGCTGGAGTCCAAACTCCCAGGACCTGAGATTATGACCTTACGTGGAAACAGGGTCTTTAGACAGGTAATCAAGTCAGGATGAGGTCGTGAGGCCTGAGTCCACCATGACTGTCCTCATGAAGGGGGAACGTGGACACGGGCAGAGAGGAGGGGAGAAAGCCACGTGACGATGAAGGCGGGGACCAGGTGACGCGGCAAAAGCCGAGGAGTGTCAGAGATCCCTGCGAAACCCCAGAGGCCAGCGGGGAGGCCTGGACCAGATCCTCCCTCACCACCCTGAGAAGAAGCCCACCCTGCTGACTCCTGGATCTGGGACTTTCAGCCTCCAGAAGCGTGAGACGTTCATTCCTGCGGTTTAAGCCCCCGAGTCTGTGGCACTTTGTCACAGCAGCCCCAGGAAACTACTACAGCCCCTCCTCCCCGAGTTCGTCTCCTGGGGACAGGATGGGAATCACCCCTGAGGGGTTCCAGGTGGCAGCGGCTGTTCCAGGAGGGCGCGGGCTGGTGATTTGGCATGTTTGGCTACGGGGGTCGGCTGCCCTTGACCTTTTCACATCCCCCCAACTGCTTCCTCTGCCAGGACACCCTCGCCCTCGCCCGCCCCCACACTGGAGTTAGGCTCTTGTCCCTCAGGACGCTGCCTGCTCTCCTCCTGCCTGCGGGCCCTCAAGGATCCTGCCTTCCTCGGATCCCCTAACCCGAAGCCTTGCGTATATTATGTACTCAGTAAATATTTGTTGAGAAAATAAATAAAGTGAGAAATAGTACTGAAGGGTATAATGTAAAGACTGATGTGTTAGTCTACTACTGTGTGACACATTACCCCAGATTTCGCAGCTTTTTCTCACAGCTTCCACGGGACAGGAGTCTGGAGCAGCCCAGCGGGGTCCCAGGGCCCGGCTGGAACCCGAGGGACCTGCTCCCATGCCCACTGGGGCCGTGGCCGGCAGGCTTCAGCCCCTCGCTGGCTGTGGGCAGAGACCTGGGCTCCTCACTGCAGGGACCTCTGCATGGCTGCCTGGGTGTCCCTACAACACAGCACTGGCTCCCCCCAGAGCTAGTGACCAAAAGAGCCCAACGTGGAAGCTGCAGACTCTTAGAACCTAATCTCCGACGGGACCTACGGTTTGCTGGGGATCACACAGGGTGCAAGTTCCAGAAGCTGGGGCTCTTCAGCCATCTCGAAAGCTGCGACACAGGGTTCCAATCCCAGACCTTCCACCCACTGGCCCTGGGCAAGGCTGGCACCTCCAGGCATCTCCTTGGTTGGCTTTTATTTGAGTAATCACAGCTAGTCATTGCAAGGCCACTGACTATTCAAGAGGTTGCTTTGTTTCCTCACTTGATCCTTACATCAGCCCCCAGAGGCAGCTGTCACTGTCTCCGTCCCCATCCGGGAGAGCCGCTGGGGGTCACCTGCAGAGTACCGGGTGCTGCCGACTTGGACCCAGGTCCGCCTCTTCCCCTCGATACCAGGTTTGTGATGTGGAACCTGAGAGCGTCGGACTCCTGGGGTTTCTTCTCCCTGAAGCTTGAAGCCCCCGGCTGAGGAAAGGGCTTCAGTCCTTATAGGTGTCCCCTGCTGCTCCTGCGCGGGGAGCAGCTCCACTTCTCAGGGACACATGGCACCCTCGAGCGATGCAGACACTGAGGCCCTGAAGGGGTCTGTCTCCTCCGGACACAGGTGAGCCGTTTCCTCCGTGTCTGTGACTCGCACTCCGCGGGAGTCACTCCGGCCCGACAGCACGGTCCCCAGGGGCCACCTGGGCTAACTGGCCGTGGGCCACCAGAGCCAGGTCACAAGCTGTCACTCTCACTTCACCTGTTTCCAAACATTGATTTCTGTCACTGTGAGGGTAGGGATTCTAGACCAAACAAGCCCCTGGCATGGGGCCATTCTCGGGAGCCTGAGAACAATTCCTTGGGATGGTGGACAGACAGCAGGAGGGACAGGGATCACGTTTGCTACAAGAGCCCTCGGCCTGGGCTCCTGCACGCTGGGAAGGAACCTGGGCTCGAGCTCCAAACTGGAGGACATAATTTCCCCTCTCCCTTGGTGACCACATTTCAGGACTCTTGATTTCTTTCCAAAATCCACTCCGTCCGCTGCTCAGATCACCAGGGCTGGCCTCTGGGCAGAGGCTGGGACAGGCCTGGTGGGTGCTGGCTCTCCGTGTCACAGCCTCCCTGGGGCCTGGCCTGCCGCCCGCACTCCGCACCCTTCCCAGATGGACTCGCCTGGCACCACCGCAGCCTCCCCTCCCCCGCCTTGCCCTATCTGCCTTCCTCTCTCCTGACACTTTCATTATTATCAGGAGAAAACAGTAGGTCCACATTTCAACTTCAAAGAAAAACAAGCGGACTCCTGATTCAAAAAACTGCAGGGGCCTTGGCCTCCCCAAGAACCTGGGTGCAGATTTCATCTGTCTTCGACCTAGCGCTCAGGGTCATGGTGAGGCCCAATCTGTGACCCACCTGAGGAATTCTGGAACGTCATGGTGACCATCAGGAATCTCACTAGTGTCACTAGCTCTGTGGGACAACCAGAGAGAAAGGCTCTTGGAGGATGTGGGACTGGGTTACCTGGATACGGCTGTCACCTCCAGGATAAGGGCGTGGGACAGGGCAGGTCAACTTCAACCCTACAAAGAGCACCGGGGACGTTGAATAGTGTCAGGGCCCAGGGCTTCCCACACGCAGGCGCGTCCTGAAGCTGGCAAGGTGACCACAAGCAAGTGTGTGTGTTACGGGGCAGCCAAGCCGACCGGCGATGGGGCAACACGCTGTGGAGCTAATCATCAGTGGGTGATGAATAACCAACCTTCCCATCTGATGCAGGGTGACCCAGGGGCCCCTAGGACTGGCTCTGTTCTGTGTCACCTCATGGGGACTGGAAGGCACAGTCCCCAAATGCATCCCCATGTGCTGTCCTCATTCCTGCCCTCTGAGGACATTCACTCAACCTATTGATTTCCCTTGTTTGATAGCGTTTAAGCTGTGGAGGGAGATCATTTTGGCCTTTATCCTGTGATGCTAAACGGACCTTCAAAACTCCAGCTTGTGTGCCGGGGACGCCCACCGGGAGACAGCTGGAGTGACCCGGAAGAGCATGCACTGATGGCGGGTTGTCTTGTGCACAAGACTCGTGAGATATTTGAAGCTTTTTGCTTATCTCCAGACTAGGGACAATCATATCTATTTTGCAGAATTACTGAGGGGAAAAAAATATGTGAAAATGCCTAACATGTAAGTAAATGTTCAGTTGAACGGCTTTCTCTTTCCTGTTTCCCCTGGAAGCCATGATTCATCCATGTGGGGTGAGGAAGGATCTTGGCCACAGAGGGCATTTGAGAGATGACAACTGTAGACATCCGTGCAACTTCTGTTCTTGTGCTCCTGCTGTTTTCAAATTCCACAGTTACAGCCTGCACCCTGGGAGGCTCAGGACACCCCAGTGCGCTTCTCTGAAAAATAAAGTTGCTACTCCCTTAGTACCCTGGGTTGCATTTAATCGCCACATAATGAAATGATTTTCCTTCCCTCTTCTATTCCCTTTCTTTCTTTCCTTCTGAGACAAATGGAAAAATAATTTGATCCCCTTGAATCTTTTCACCCTTGGTATTTTCCCCCTTCACACCCGAGCACCGCCCCTTGATAAATGAGAACACATGTGCTGAAATCGTGGCCCTCACCCTCCTGACTCAGGGTCCCTCTGCTCTCGGGGGGACACATTTCCTTTCAAACCTCCAGAATAAATTCATCACAGCAGGAAGAACATTGTTTTTCTTCAAAACTCAAAAAAAAAAAATCAAATGCTATATCACAATTATTCCATCTCAGAGGAAAAATGCTGCCCTTTCATCTGCAAGTTTCTTCTCTCCAACTCTGAAGGCTTTGACCGTGGCGGTTCGGCAGATTCAACACAGCTGCTTTTGCAAAGTCCGCACTGATTCATTACTTCAGGGAGCCAAAGGGTGACACATGCATATTTTGAATATTACCCCGTATGTAGATCTGCGCCATGGCTTGACTTCGGAGCCTCTACTACCTGACGTACTCACGCTCAGATGCGAAAATCAATGGTGTTTTTATTTTTAAAAATAATCTGCAATCCAATTCTTTTTCATTTGAAGGTTGAACTTATTCTGGAAAGTATGACAGAAATGTTAATATGCCATTTCACTGTTATTCCTCTGCCATCGTAGCCCCTTAACAAGCAAACTCCTTTTTCTTTAACAATAACGCACAATGACAAATGCCCAGTGCTGTGGAAATGAAGCTCTTCGGTTTGGCCGTCTCCTGTAGCTGACATCAGAGATGCAGGACGTCTTCTTGAACCCAAACACCCGCCCAAGAATTCCTATAAACTTCCTTACACTTCGTTTTAAGGAAAACCGCCTGACAAGGAGCATACTTTGTCCTTGCTCCCAGGCATCTTTCTGTTTATGTGGACTTTGTTTACGTGTGCCCCCCGTTAATAAAAATCTATATTTAACAGATGCACTCAAGCACCTTGGAAACTAATTTTCTTTCAAACTCGAGCACTTTCTGGGATGGAATAAAAGGAGCGGAGAGTCAGGTTGGCAGCCCTCCATGGCGTGACCATTTATTGTCATGGAATGTAGCAGAGGACGGCTCCCGCTATTTCCTTTTGATTTCAGTGTGTAAATCTGCTCTCACCTAAAGCTTGACCACATGACAGTGCAGGCACACATTAAACTGATTATTTCTGTCTGAGCTGTGTGTAGAATGTGCACTCTAAATTGCACATAAAAATGTTCTCCAAAATAGTACCACCTGCCTGCAGAAGTATCATTTTCTTTCACAAAGGCAGACCCAATGTGTTTCTGGGATTCTGCAGCCCCCGGGGCTGATGAGGATGGTTGCCCCGGCTGAGTCGGGTGCAAGCCGGGCCGGACTGGGGCTGCAGCTCCTCTCCGCACCCTTGGCTTCTCCTCCAGAGGAAGGCAGGGACTCTGGGGGTCTCTCAGGGGTGCCTTGGGCCTTGTTTAAGAGGCTGTGTCAGCTATCTAGGCGCAGCCTCTCCCGATCCACATTAGAGAGAGGAGAGACAGTGTAGGAGAGCAGGGTGGGTGAAGCAGCTAGAATGGAGAGAGTAGACAACAAAGAAGCAGAGAGATGACAAACACCTGAGGCTAGGAGTTTGAGACCAGCCTGGGCAACACAGTGAGACCCCATCTCTATAATAAATAGAAAAATCAGCTGGGTGTGCCTGTAGTCCCAGCTACTCAGGAGGCTAAGGCAGGAGGATCGCTTGAGCCCAGGAGTTGGAGATTGTAGTGAAGTATGATGATGCCACAGCACTCTAGCCTGGGCCACAGAGTGAGACCCTATCTCAAAAAAGAAAGAAAGAAAGAAAAGCAGAGGAATGTGAGTGAAAGTACAACACAAACCATCACAACCCCAGGAAGAGCTCTTAAAGAACAGAAGAAATAAACAAACCTAGGGAAGAAGAAAGAGAAAGGAATATAAAACTAAGAATTGAGAGAGTGGTTTCATTTTTTAAAAGACAGGATGAAAACTAAACCCAGGAAAGCAAGATCAAATTATTGTGATTTCTCCTGATTAGCAGGAGAAGTTGCATAGCCTATCATCCTTCAAACATCTGCCATGCCCTTGCCAAGTGAAAGCAGAAAAGAATGTGCAAAAGGAGAGAGAAAGGTGTTTTGCCCATATAGGGGCATGCTGTGAAATTTTCTTCTCAAAATAGTTCTTCCTGACTCACTAGGTTACATCGCCCAGAGTAACGGGAGTCATGTCATCTCTTCTAATTCCCTAATATTTGGAGTTACGTGGAGGAATCACATAAAGACATGAAAGTCTTCACAATTTTCTCGGTTGTTTTATGCTCTGGCTACTAGCTTTAAGGATCTAAGCATAGAAGACAGTGGCTACCCCTTGTAGCTAGGGGAAAATGATCCAGGACCACAGCTTGCCTGTTGATGTCTATTGGCATGGTGGGCTGAAGGCTGGATTGCTTTCTCACAGGCTTTGTTTTTGTCTCGGTCCCCTAAAAGTCTGAGGGCCTTTATACTTGCCCCCAGACTGGGTTTTCTTCTCCTATTTTCTAGTTTAGCCAAGCTCCTTAAAAATAATCTATAGCACCCTTTCTGTGTCTGCAGCTCCTGTTCCCATATTACACATCTGTAAATCTTTCCTCTTCCACACTCTGCTTTTCCCCACACCCTAGCCAAGCTGATCCATAAGCTCTGCTTGCTGGGGCAGAGGGAGCTGTCTTCTTGTCCTCTTGGTGGTGGCTGACGATGTTGAACTCTCTCCTCTTGCATCTCCCCTCTCTGAGCTTCTCCTCTGCCTTTTCTGACTGGTAATTCTTCATCTCCCTTGCAGACTCCTGTTCTTCAGCCCTGTGATAGTTAATTTTATGTATCAACTTGGCTGGGCCACAGGGAGCCCAGATATTTGGTCGAACTTTAGTGTGGGTGTGTCTGCGAGGGCGTTTCTGGAGGGGATTGACGTTTGTGTTGGTAGACGGAGTGAGGAAGATTGCGAGCCCCACAATGTGGGTGGGCCGCACCAAATCTGCTGAAGGCCTGAAGAGAACTAGAAGCTGAATAAGGGAGAATTTGCTCTCTCTGCCTGATGGTCTTCAAGCTGGGACAGTGGTCTTATGCCTTCTGACTTGGAGTAAAACCTGCACTGTTGGCTCTCCTCTTTCTCAGGCCTTTGGACTGTAGGTCTTGGGATTTCCTGGACTCCATATTCACATGGGCCAATTCCTTATGACAAATCTCTTTCGCAGTGGAGAGAGAACCTATTGGCTCTGTTTCTCTGGAGAACCTGGACTAAATACAAGCCCAGTCTTCAGTGTTGGTGTTTCCTGCCCCTACAGCTGCCTCAGACTCACAATCTAAAATGAGTCGCCCAATCCAGGTCCCAGCCACATGTCAGTCCTCTCAATTCTGCTGCTGCGTCCCCAGCTGTGGGTAAACGATTCTCCCCAAGGTCTCTGAAGGAGGCTGAATCATGGCCCCCAAAGATATCCATGTCCTAATCCCTAGAGTCTGAGATGTTACCTTCTATGGCAAAAGGGACTTTGCCGGTGTGATTAAATTAAGGATCTTGATGGACCCTACATGTTACCATGGTGTCTTGAGAAAAGAGAGGCAAAGGAGATTTGACACAGAGAGGGAAAAGAAGATGTGACGGTGGAAGCCAAGATTGGAGTGATGCGACCCCAAG
Organism: Varecia variegata; assembly: GCA_028533085.1. Lineage (NCBI taxonomy): Eukaryota > Metazoa > Chordata > Mammalia > Primates > Lemuridae > Varecia > Varecia variegata. The sequence continues at coordinate 11,689,416 of CM052445.1, forward strand.
CCAAGGAACACCACCCGGGCTCTGGAAGCTGGAAGAGACAGGGGACAGATTCTCCCCTAGAGCTTCCCAAAGGAAATGGCTTTGCAGACACCTTGATTTTACCCCAGTGAGACTGATTTCAAAACTCTGACCCCCCAAACTGTAATAAAATAAATGAGTTTTGTGCAAAAGCACCAGATTTGTGGCAATTTGTTACAGCAGCCACAGGAAACTAATATAGTCTCCAAGTGCTCCTCATGAGAGATGTGTCGGACATCTTTCTGCTGCCATGTCTCCTGGCAGAAGTGTTTGGCACTGCTAATCATTTCTTCTGGAAACCTGCTTTTCCTTTGGTTTCCAGCCAGCCAGCATTCTCTTCTGCTTTCCTTCCTACTCTCTGCTTGCTAACCTCTTTCTCATCTGCTTGCTGAACTTCTTTTCCTGCCCCTCATAAATTATTGGTATGCCCAGTATTTTGTCCTTCACTATCTTCTTCTTCCAAACTACACGTTACCTGGAATCGTGCCAGACTGAATCTTACCCTCAGCCCACCTGAGCTCCTGTCCTATGTATTCCACTGCAGGATGGGCACGTCCACCTGGATGCCCCGGATGCATGTCAAACCCCGCAGGAAGGAATACAACTATTTCATTTTGCAGACAATATGATCTGGTATATAGAAAATCCTAAGGGGCCGGGTGCGGTGGCTCACTCCTGTAATCCTAGCACTCTGGGAGGTCAGGAGTTCACCAGCCTGAGCAAGAGCGAGACCCCCCATCTCTACTAAAAATAGAAAGAAATGATCTGGATAACCAAAAATATATATATATAAAAAAATTAGCTGGGCATGTTGGCACATGCCTGTAGTCCCAGCTATTCGGGAGGCTGAGGCAGAAGGATTGCTTGAGCCCGGAAGTTTGAGGTTGCTGTGAGCTAGGCTGACACCACGGCACTCTAGCCCAGGCAATAGAGCAAGACTCTGTCTCAAAAAGAAAAAAAAAGAAAGAAAGAAAGAAAATCATAAGGAACCCACCAAAAAAAAACTATTAGAACCAATAAACGAGTTTAATAAGATTGCAAGATACAAGATCAATATATGAAAATCAGTTGCATTTTTCTATACTAGCAATGAATAATCTGAAATGAAAATAAAATTAAGAAAGCAATTTCATTCATAATAGTGTACTTAAGCATAAATTTAACAAATACATAGATACAAGTTTAACAAAAAACTGCAAGACATATACACTGAAAACTATAGAACATTGTTAAAGACAAATTAAAGAAGGTCTAGATAAATTGAAAGACATGTTGATGGGTTGAAATGCTTAATATTATTAAGATGGCAATACTCCCTAAAATGACCTGCAGATTCCATGCAAGACTTATATAGAATCCCTGCTGGCTTCTTTAAAGAAAATGACAAACCTGGTCTTAAAATTCTTACAAAAATTCAAGGTCCCCAGAATAGCCAAAACAACCTTAAGAAAGACGGAAAAAGGTTGTAGGACTTATACTTTCCCACTGAAAAACATACTACAAAGATAGAATAGTCAAGACTGTGTGGTACTGGCATAAGGATAGACTTAGAGAGAAATGGAACATGCAGATGTTCCTTGACTTACGATGGGGCTATGTCCCGACACGCATCATAAGTTGAAAATATCATTTAAGTCGAAAATGCATTTAATACACATAACCTACCACACATCACAGCTTAGCCTAGCAGACCTTAAACATGCTCAGGACACTTACATTAGCCTACAGTGGGGCAAAATCATCTAATACAAAGCCTATTTTATAATAAAGTGTTGAGTATCTCATGTAATTTATTGAAATTGTACATTATGTTGAAATTGGGATGATTTCACACCATTTTAAAGTCAAAAAATCTTGTCAAACCACCATAAGTCAGGGACCCTCTGTAACTGATAGTTGAAAAACAAGCCCATACATTTATAGTTAGTTGATTTTCAACAAAGGTGAAAAGACAACTCAATGGGGAAAATATGAAGTTGGACCCTGACATCACACAATACATAAAAATTAACTCAAAATGGATCATAGACCTAAATGTAAGAGCTGAAAACTATAAAGTACTTGAAAGAAAACTAGGAGTAAATCTTCATGACCTTGAATTAGGCAATGGTTCCTTATATCTAATACTAAAAGTAAAGTAACATAAGAAAATAGATAATTGCATCAAAATTTAAAATTTTTGTGCTACAAATGATATTATCAAGCAACTGAAAAGGCAATCTACAGAATAGGAGAAGGTATTTGGAAATCACATATGTATATATGATAAGAAACTTATATTCAGAATATGTATATAATTCTTACCACTCAAAAATAAAAAGACAAATAACCCAATTTAAAAATGGACAAAGGATTTGAATAGACCTTTCTCCAAAGAAAATACACAAATAGCCAATAAACTTATGAAAGAATGTGCAACATTATTAGTCATTAGGGAGGTGCAAACCACAACCACTTCACACCCACCAGAAATGGTGAAAATAAAAAAGACAGACAATACCAAGTACTGACAAAGATAAGACCCCTCATTAATTGTTGGTGGGAATGTAAAACAACACAGCTGCTATGGAAAATGTTAAAGTTAACATGTGACCAAGTAATTCCACTCCTAGGGATGTGTGTGTGTGTGTGTGGTGTTTGTTTACACACATATATGTATATGTATGTATATAGACAGAGAAATATAGATATATGTATATCTATATGTGTGTGTATATCTATATATATCCAAGATAAATGAAAACATACAACCTCATGAAACTGGTATGTGAATGTTCATAGCAGCATTATTCATAGTAACAAAAAAGTGGAAACAACCCAAATGTCCATTAACTGATAAATGGATAAACAAAATGTGGTATATTCATATAATGGAATATTACTCACCAGTGAAAAGAAACGAAGTACAGATACATGCTACAACATGAATGAACCTTGAAACACCATGCTAAGTGAAAACAGCTAGCCACATATATGATTCCACTAATAGGAAATATCCAGAACTGACAAATCAATACAGAAAGAAAATAGATTAGTGGTTGCCTAGGGCTGAGGCAAGGGAGGGGGAGGAAGAGTGACTGCCAATGGGTGCAGAGTGTCTTTTTTTGGGTAATGAAAACATTCTAAAATTAGATTATGGTGATACACATACAAATCTATAAATTTACAAAAATCATCGAATTGTATCTTTGGGGACATGAATTCCATGATAGGTGAATTATACCTCAATAAAGCTGTTAAAAATTTAAAAATAAAAAAGAGAGCCACAGAGGTGATGCAGCCTTCTAATTTATCATATCCTCAGGGGGACATATGTCCCCTTCCTTGCTAACTGGGATCATTTGGATAAAGAGTCATGTACCAGGTTCCTTCAATATCATGTTATTCTTTTCTCCTTTGTAAGTACTAAGTGCGTTGTGGGGAGATCCACTGAAAATACATAAATATCCTGCCTCTCATCAAACTTAATCCATTAATTTTAGCATCTCTTGCTGATTCTTGCCTGAAATAATTATTACTGTGAGTTTTGCTGAATGGTGATTACTTACTTCCATCCTTCCTCCTACATTTAGTAGCTGGAATTCTACTTGAGTAAGAGCTGTCCTTCTCCTTCATTTATTTATTTATGCAATTATTTATTTATGTCAGCATGGACTCATGGATTCCTATTTTGTCCTATAGGTTATAACAAGCACACAAACACACTTTCACTCACTGACCATGAACTATGTAGGGAGATCCTACCACGTGTTAGGCACTCTTCTGGACTCCTGGACCTCAGTGTTGAACAAGACGTTTGGCCAGGCCAGTTTTCCCTCTCCTTGGAGAAGGTCCCCCATTCTCTGAGCTGAGGTAGGCCCTGTCCCTTGTCTGTGTCCTTTGAGCATCCTTGCACTTGCCCATGCACTCAGTCATCTCTTGGTTTCCAGGTCTCTCTGCCCCTGGCCCAGAGGACCCCGCAGGCAGCAGCCCACACCGAGTGCAGCGCTGGTCCTTAAGGACACTCAGCTCTTGCCTGTGGCCGTGAACTAGTGAAGGAAAGAATGAAGGAATAAATAAACATTGCTAATGCTCAGGTGCGAGTCGTAATATAAGAATACTGGTTAAGAAACTCCAGGTTTAATCTTCATTCGTTCTGAGTGATTGCCAGGTGTTGAGTATATTGGTTTCCTGAATCAGGGCTGGGAGGTTGGAGAAGGGGAGAATCCCACACAATCCCGAGACTTCCGGTTACGAGCCTGTTGATGGAGGTGGTGCACACACTCGGCCTGGGGACCAGAGAAGATCTGTGGGTTTGGCCACGCTGGGCTGAGGAACCCCGGGGACACTCGTGGGGGGCATCTAGGAGGCAGCTGCAGATTCTGGCTGGAGATCCCGGAGAGGACAGGGGTGGCAGATGGTGACCACCCTTTGAGAGTCGTGGGCCTACGCAGTGAGGATTAAGCCATGGGGCAGGGGGGATGAGCCTGAGCAGAGAGGAGGGAAGATGGCAAAATGCGGAAGAAGCCTCGATAACAACAAGGGTGACAGCTTGAAGCCAGTGGAGGAGGCTGAGAAAAGTTCCAAGGACAGTCCACAGTGCCAAGAAGTGCAGGGAGACTGTAAGAGAGAGTCTGGCCCAGGGCTGGGGTTTAGACGGGGCAGGAGGCATATTTCAGAGGCTTGAGTGGTGTGATGGACAGGTGGAGTATGTGCAAGGGGACACTTTAAGTGCAGCTTGTCCCCTTAGGCAGCTTGCATGCCAGCAGGACAGAGGCCTGGGCATACTTTGTTGGAAGCAGAGGGTCAATGGATACATTTTTGTAAAGGCCCGGAGAGCCTGGACTCTGTTCACTCACCAGAAAAGCCAGGGCCAGGAGAAGGGAAGCGATTTGGTGAGAGGGGATCACCGACAGCAGGAGGCTAAGGATGGGAGAGGAGGAAGGATTCAGAGCCAGATGGCAGGCGGGACCTAGATAGAGAGGGACCCGCTGTCCTGTAGACCAGAGGGAAGAGGTGAGGGTGGGCCAGGTGCGGGTGACAGAAGATGAGGCCACCTCCCGGGAGGTGGGAGCAGAGGGCAGGAGGAGTCAGAGTCGTTCTTGCTGAGGGGCTTCCAGGAGTCACAAGCATGCAGGCCTGACCTTGCACCCCCCACCCCCACATTGCAGTCCCAGGCGACAGGGGAGGAGGCAGGTGGTGGGAGGGATGGCAGGAAGGAAGTCGAGGTCAGAGAGCCGCTGAGGTGATGATTTGTGGTCTAGGGAGGGACCCGGGGCAGCAATGCCAGGGAGTCAGGCAGAGAGGGAACTGGAAAAACAAGGTCTGTGGCCAGCTAGAGGGAGGATGGAGTAGGGGTGCCCTTGGGGAGCTGCCGGGTGATGACAGGACCTGGGTGTGGCCATGGTTGTGAGTGGCTGGGCCAGTGGGCGTAGGAAGTGAGCAGGGCAGGCCAGGACAAACGGGGGGTGAGGAGGGGGGGACACTCAGCTGAGGCCAAAGGAGTGTCCAGTGCGTCCAGATTCAGATCTGCCCCCGCCGCCGGGCGTGGGAGCAAAGGCAGCGCCAGGAGAGTGATGGGGTGGCCAAAGAAGGAGGAAGGACAGCGGAAGGGCCTGCGGGGACAGGGTGAAAGTTCAAAGTGGGGGTGGGGGCAAGACCTGTGAGGCCTCAGCTGGGGCTGCACCGTCTCCAAGCCCTGCTTCCCACCTGTGAGCTCAGCACACACCTAACTTTTGAAGGCAAAGGATTCTCATCCAAATTTTATACCCAGCATGCGACTGATAACAGTATTTTGCCAAAACAAAATCATTTTTTCCACCATGGCTATCGTCCAACCTACTGGAGTCCAGTTTCATTTTAGTTGAGCGTCTTGCCTTTTTGTCTTTATGACAACTCAAATTCTCCTGCCACTGGTTTCTGCCTGATCTGCTGTGAAACCTTTGTCCATGTGGTGGGCTGCAATGGCAGCTGGTTTCCACCTGATGAAGGTGTCACTTATATGTTCTGGAAGTGCTGGTGGCCGGCAGCTCTTCGCTGAGCCTCACTTGCAGAATCTGCCCTTGCTGAAGAGCCTTGCCCAATATCACACCTCCTTTGGGGGCAGCCCACACTCAGTGACAGGTAGATGTTGGGTATAAAGCCCCAGCCACCTCCCCTCGATGTTGGGTGACCCTGAGGGTCATCCGCGCTCCAGGGCTTTTGATAGGGTTGGCTGAGGCCTTGGTGGCAACTGCTTTGCGGTTCAGCGTCTTTCTCTGCCACGTTCTGCTGCCTTCACTTCCCCACAGGAGTTTATCCTGCGAGCATTCATTCCCCAGCAAACTTCCACGTGCAGGTCTCATCTCTGAGTTTGATTCTCTGTACAGTTGCCAGGTTTAGTCAACAAAAATACAGGATGCCCAGCTAAATTTGACTTTCAGAGAAACAAGTAATAATTTTTTAGAATAAGTATGCCCTAAATACTTCACAAGACATACTTAACTGAAGAATTATTTTTTGTCTTTCTGAAATTCACATTTAACTGGGCCTCCTACATTTTAACTGGCAACCCTACTTCTTAAGAAGCTCAACCTGGGTCATGAAATGAAACTTCATGGCCCTTGCAGGCCGTGGAAGAGAAGCCTGGTGGTTTCTACCACTATGAAGAGAGCCGGGGGCACCTCAAGATCGATGGAACATGCCATCTGGAGAACGGGTTGGGGACAGGGACTGCTGGTGGGGTGAATGATTCTCAGGGGCAGAGATGAAACTGAGCAGCTAAGAAAGCCCCACATGGCCTATGTGAAGGGGAGAGAGCCAGCATGAGCCTCAAGGGGACAGGGCACATCCCCAGCATGACAGTCACAGGGGAGATGCTGCCTCCTTGCTGCCCTGGCAGGGGGAACTGGCTCTTATGTGGGCGGGGGGAGGTCTCAGAGCCAGATCACGCCCTCTCCTTCACTCAAAGCAGTGACAGCCCTTTCAATGCCAAGGGTTGCATTTTAAATCCACAAATGAGACTGTTTTAGTAACCAAGAATGATGAATACTTATGGGATCAGGTCACAGCAGTATGATGAAGGGACCTGGCCCTTAGTGAGAGAGGAAGGATCCACATGACATCGTTGAAGGGCAGTTATTGGAAGGAATAAAACCATTTTATGCTCATATCCAATGAGTTATACTCCCAATAAATCAGTTACAATTGTCACTATCATATCAAAGGGCTTTTAGTCCTGAGAAACAAAGTCTTCTAACATCTAAGCAAAGATTAATGCTTGCCAGAGAAAAAGGAGAAAGGATCACTGCTTTTTTTTTTTTTTTTTTTTTTGAGACAGAGTCTTGCTCTGTTGCCCGGGCTACAGTGAGTGCCATGGCGTCAGCCTAGCTCACAGCAACCTCAAACTCCCGGGCTTAAACGATCCTACTGCCTCAGCCTCCCGAGTAGCTGGGACTACAGGCTTGCACCACCAGGCCCGGCTAATTTTTTCTATATATATTTTAGTTGGCCAGATAATTTCTTTCTATTTTTAGTAGAGACGGGGTCTTGCTCTTGCTCAGGCTGGTCTCGAACTCCTGACCTCCAGCGATCCTCCCACCTCGGCCTCCCAGAGTGCTAGGATTACAGGCGTGAACCACTGCACCTGGCCAAGGATCACAACTTTTAAAAGACCTCAGTCCCTACTTCTCATCCAAGCCACCCCATCTTCCTGTGCCCCCCGGCCTCTTCCCACTGCACTCACTTGAGGTGAGGGGATTTGTACCCAAAATGTACTCAGGTCTTCCTAAAGAACTTGCCACAACCAGCTACTGCTTCAGGCTCTTCTCACCCACTCGGCTCTGCAAGTCACGGTGGTTTGGTGTGGCATGGCTCTCTTGGGGGACTTTTGTCACCTAGTTGGCTCATGCCATTGTTTACTGGTCGGGGTCCACCTTGACCACGTGGCAGCACTCAAGCAGCTGCCTGCTACGTCTTCTGAAGTCCCTCCTCCTCCGGATCATGAGGGATCTCCCACCCCTGACCCTGTCTTTCTCTGTTGATTACCCCCTTCCTCTTTCCATCTTGGGGAAGGTCCTCGTTTCCAAAACTGCCATTCTCATTTTCCTCTTATTATTCACGTTTTTTTCTGTGTGATTCTTTATTTTCAAATAAACTTTTTGAATATCAACTTTATTTAAATATAACTTACATACCATAAAATTCATCTTTTTAAAGTGCTCAATCTGGTGCTTTTTAATAAAGTCACATAACTGTGCAACCCCACTGTTACTACTATCTAATTTCAGAATATTTTTATCAATCTCAAAAGAAACCGCAAACCCACTAGTAATCGCGTAGTTGCTCTCCATTCCGCCCCCGTCCCCCGCCCCCGCCCCGGCCCCTGGCAGCTGCTTACCTACTTTCTGTGTCTATGGATTTGCCTGTTCTGGAAATTTCACATAAATGGAATCCAATGATGTGTGATCTTTTGTGTCTGACTTCTTTCACTTAGCATAATGTTTTCCAAATTCATTCATGTTGTAGCATAAATCAGTACTGCACTCCCTTTTATGGCAGAATAATATTCCATTGTACACATGTATGGATATACCACATGTTGTTTACTTATTCCTCAGTTGATGGGCACTTGAGTTCTTTCCACTCTTTGGCTGTTATGAGTAATATTGTTACAAACATTTGTGTGTAAGTTTTTGTGTGGACGTATGTTTTCACTTCCCTTAGATACACACACATGCACACACACACACCCCTAGGAATGACACTGCTAAATTGTATAACTCTTTATTTAATGTCTTGAGGCACGGCCAGACTGTTTTCCAAAGCAGATGCACCATTTTGCATTCCCACTAGCAATGTCTGAGGGTTCCAATTTCTCCACATCCTTGCCAATACGCTAGTCTGTGTTTTTTATTCTAGCCATTCTAGTGGGTACAAAGTAGTATCTGATTGTGGTTTTGATTTCCTATTGACTAAAGATGTTGACCATCTTTTCCGGTGCTTATTGGTCACTTGTATATCTTCTTTGGAGAAATGTCTATTCAAATTCTTTTCTCACTTTTTCATTAGACTACCTGTCTTTTTATTTTTGAGTTTTCAGAGCTATATAGATATTTTGGGTGCAAGTCCTTTATCAGATATATGATTTGCAAATATGTGGCCTTTTGTGACTGGCTTCTTTCACTTAACATAATGCTTTTGAGATTCAATCCTGTTGATTTTTGAATGAGTAGTTTGATCCTTTTTATTGCTGAGTAATATTCTATTGTATGGAGGTGCCTGGTTTGTGTGTCCATTCTCCAGCCCATGGAAAATTGGGTTATTTCTCGTTCTTAGCTATTATGGGAAGATCTGCTACAAATATCCATGTACAAATCTTTCGGGGGACATACAGTAGTCCTTATCCACAGTTTCTCTTTCATGGTTTTAGTTACTTGTGGTCAACCTCGATCTGAAAACATTAAATGGAAAATTCCAGAAATAAACAATTCATCAATTTTAAATTGCATGCCGTTCTGAGTAGCATGATTTAATCTTGAGCTGTCCTGCTCCGTCCTGCCCAGGATGTCAGCGCCCCCTTTGTCCACTGCGTCTACACCGTAGCCAGTCCCAATGGCTAGTCACTTGGTAGGGTAGCTGTCTGGGTGACTGCAGAGCTTGTGTTCAAGTAACTTTTATTTTACTTAATAATGGTTCCATGGGGCGTGTGGGGCTGGGGGATTTGGGGGATGTTGGTTAAAGGATACAAAATTTCAGTAAGGTAGGAGGAATTAAAAACCATAATAGTTCCAGAGCTGAAGAGTACTGTGGTTAATTTATAAATTAAACTTTATCATAGGTATGTATGTATAGGAAAAAACATAGTGTGTATGTATGTGTGTGTGTGTATATGTAGAGTTTGGTACTATCTGCAGTTTCAGGCATCCACTGGGGGTCTTGGAATGTATCCCCCATACGTAAGGGGGGGTTACTATATGTTTTATTTCTCTTTTGAATTTTGAACCTCTGGGTGGCCATGAGCCTAGCCAGGAGTTCTCGTATAGTGAGAGAAGAGAACAGACATGTGGGATAACTAGCAGACACTACCATAATAACCCAAAGGTAAACTCTGTCTCCTGTCAGAGTTCAACCAGGAAGCAGAATCAGTAGGACACACTCACTCACACACACACCCCCCTAGAGATTCATCGTGAGGAACTGGCTGGCTAAGTAATCAGAAATCCTTAGGGTGGGCTTCAGGGAGGGGAGGGGAGGAGTGGGCTGGACCCCACAGGCACGGGCAGAAGCTAGTGTCCAGGGAAGGCTGAAGCAGTCTTCCAAGCTTTCCAAGTTATGCCTAGCCAGGGTAGTCTCCTTAACCTGAAGTCAACTGATCAGGGACTTTAATCACATCTGCAAAATCCCTTCATAGCAGAGCCTATATTAGTGTTTTACTGACTAATGAGAGAAGGTGTTTGGATGTTACAAATAGCTACTGCTGACCTTCCGTCCTCCAAGTCTCCCAAAAGAATCCCTCTTGTGGCCCACTGTGTCTGAAAACATACTGGAAAGGGAATTCTAAGAAATGTAATTCAGTATAGGAGATTACCACAAAGCCATCACACCTGTGGTCCCAAATTGAAAAGTCCCGGTAAAAGTCTCTAGTTGGCCCAACTCTGGTCACAGGACCATCCCAAGCCCAATCACTGTTGCAGGGAAGGGGTGGAATGATTGGGCCTGGCCCACATGACCATCTCTTGACCAGGAAGGGTAGGAAACCATGATGGATTGACGGATAGCCCCACAGTAGCCCCTGATTGGGGCAGGGAAGGAGCAGGCCCCGAAAGGGATTGGGGTGCTAAAAAACCAACACAACCGATATCTTCATCTTGGATACCCGACAGGACTGAGTGTCGTGCCAGGTGCTTAGAAGGCGTTCAGAAAGTGCAGCTGAAGACCTAAGTAGGAACTGAGGTGGGCCCCACAGATCACAGTAGCTCCACCCCTCTCCCACCTGTGCACAAGCGGCTTCTGGCGGGATCTGGCTGAGACCCTGGAGGCCAAGTCTGTCAGTCCCTGAGGTTTCCACCCAAGCCCTGGTTCCTGCTCATCAGGATTGGCTTCTCAGCACTTAGTGCCTTTCCAGTTTTTAGAAACAGTTGTTATTTGCCAAGACACATTACATACCTCCACTGCTGCTTATTCACACTTCGTTTCCTCTGGAAGTCTCTGGCAAACACCGTCTGGTTTCAGGGAAGGGACTGGTCCCAGGTCTTTTGTTACTCCACAGCCTCCTTCTCAGGGGCCTTTAACCTCTCCTTACAGCCCCCAAGGAGAGGGCCCTCCGGGTCTGCTGGTCCCATTCAGCCAAAGCCGCCAGTTTGCTCCCCGAATCCCTGTGGCACCACCCGGTTGGTAGATCTAGGCCAGTGGAAATGGTGCTTAGCTCTTAACTCATCAAAGTTTCATGATCCTTTTCATCTGAGCCGTTCCAGCAGGAAGAGGAGCTGTCACTGTACATTTATCCTGGTCTCATCCCCTGTGATGTCACAAACTCCCACGTGGGAGAAGCCACGTCTTATTCCTGCCTGTGCGTGTCCTCCGTGCCTAGGACAGTAGCTTCATGCTAAAGGGCAGCAGGCAAATGTCTGCTGATGAATAATGAATGAAGGAGGAAACGATTTTCCACCCACCACGGAAGGAGGGCAGGAGGGGCTGGCGTCCGCTTCCTTTTAAGCAGAGCCGATAACTGAGCTAAAGTTAGACACAGCAAAGGGCTGTGCTAATGTGAAAGTGGGGTCAGGAGCGCTGGTGGCATGACTGCCCCCGTTGGACCCCCCTCTTTGCAAGGCCCCTGTCCTTTTCCTTTGTTGCACATGCTGAAGTTTGTAATTACAGGTAGCACACGCCTTTCATTATTGCCTTTCTCTGCTCCTGGACCGAGAGCTCCGTAGGAACAGGGCCCCCCTCACCTGGCCCACAGCAGGCTCTCGATAAAGAAGTATTGAATGAATGAACGAACGTATTCTTCATGTCATCTGGTGAGCATATTTCATTCAAAATATCAGAGCTTTCTAGGAAGACAAATTAGTCCTGCCACAATCTCTTTCATTTTAAATTCTAGTTCTGATTCTCACCACCCACCTCGACTCTCATAGGTAGTGTTTATTGAGTACCTGCTATGTGCCGGGCATTGTTCTACACTTTTCACTTGTATACTTTAAAAAAATCCTCCCAGTGTCCCTACGAGGTAGGCACGATCAGGTGAGAATGCTCATTTTACAGCTGAAGAGACAAAAGCACAGTGAGCTGAAGGACTTGTCCAAGGTCGAGTCATTGATTACCAGTGGAGACAGCTGATGATGAACCGGCATCTCCCCCACCTGTGTCTAGACCATCAACGCCATAAACAAGCGTCCGCCGCCTAAGGGCAGGGCCGCAGTTAGAGGCCTCGGAAGGCCTGAGAGCTGAGCTGACTCTTCTCAAAACACATAACTCTGATATTGTACTTCCTGCATGGGCCACCCAGCAGCGTCCCTAAACTCCCCTCTTCTTCCGAAAAGTCTTCTACACGTACGTGCCAAATGACCCAGCAATCCCACGCGTGGGTCTGTACCCCAAATAAACGAAAACCTGTGTCCTCACAGGGTTCAGAGCAGCTTTATTCCTCGTGGCTAAAAACTATTAACAGAAACAACCTAAATGTCCATTTCCTGGTGAATGGGCCTACAATTCACAGCTTCCATATAAGGAAACACGACTCACAGTAACAAAGGCAGGGACTGCTGGCACCTGCAGCAGCAGGGCTGCATCTCAAAGGCGTGACCGTAGGTAAAATAAACCAGACGCAGAAGACGGCAGCAGGTGTGTGATTCCACTCACGTGACATTGTAGAGAAGGTAAAAGGACAAGGACAGAAAACGCATCAGTGGTTGCCAGGGCCTGGCGGGGAGTTAGTTCAGTACAAGGGGACACAGGGAACTTTTTTGGGGGGAAGGGCTAGAAACTTGATTGTGGTCTTTGCACAACTGTATATATTTTCAATGTATCACTGAAATATATATTCAATGTGTCATTGAATTATACACTAAAAATGGTGAACTTTATACGTAAATTATGCCTCAGTAAACCTGCTTTTTAAAAAGTAACATTTTCTTTACCTTTTATTTCAATGTAATAAAAGCATCTTTTCTATCCCTTTATTTATCTATTTTTTTGGGACAGGCTCTCCCTCTGTCACCCAGGCTGGAGTGGAAGGTGAAATTCATAGCTCACTGCACCATCAAACTCCTGGGCTCAAGTGATCCTTCTGCCTCAGCCTTCCCAGGAGCTGAGACTACAAAACTGTGCCACCACATCCAGCTAACTGTTCTATTTTTTGTAGAGTGGGGTCTCTCTATGTTGCCCAGGCTTGTCTTGAACTCCTGGCCTCAAGTGATCCTTCTGCCTCGGCCTCCCAAAGTGCTGGGATTATAGGCGTGAGCCACCCAGCCCAGCCCAGCCTAACCCTTTACTTTTAAATCTGAGCAATGGCTTCTATCTTAAAAAATACATAATTTAAAAACAGCTAGAGGAAAGCTGGCTTGAAATGTGGGTACAAAATGCATCCTACTGGGCAACCTTAGCGAGCTGCTGGGTATCCCATGACAGCTAAAATAGCTTCTCCTGTCCAAGGGGCAGGAATGGCTTGGAAAGCATTTAATCCAGGGGTGTGTTTCCGGGCTTTGTGTTAATCAGATTCCATCTGACTGAATGACCTTTGTTTTCCCTCTGGTGGAATCACGAAACTGTTTACTTTTAGTGAGTGTTGCAGGGTGCAAATAAAACCATATTCACCCCAGGATTCAGACGTGTCTGAGAAAAACAGGGCAAAGAATACAGGATTGGTGCAAGGACAGCGGGTCAGAAAGCGTGCTGTCCCCACTGAGCCCCCGCCCCCAAACCTCAGCCTCCCCTCTTGGGGACTGGTGCCATGGCCCCAGGCAACGAAGGCTGCAACACAAATAAATAGACGAGCAGTTTCATTAAAATCTCCCTAAGATGTGGCAAGGTCTGGGCGCAGTTTTCTGTGACCCCTGGGAGAGAGGATGCTGAGTGTTAAAGACAGGATTGGCCCTGAGGCCAGTCTCTGGAGCAGGACGGGGACAGGTCAGCCGAGGGTCAGCCAAGGCAGCCTCCAGCTGGAGGGGGCGGTCAGGCCTCCCCTCAGGAGAGGAGGCTGCAGCAGCTGGGCTGGCAGGAACCTGGTACGCAACGGGAGGTAGCAAGCCCACCCACCCCCCTGGGCCTTATGATTAGCTGGGGGGAAACTGAGGCAGGCTGGGGTTTCTGCAAAGTGGCTAAGTGCAGAGTCAGAAAAAAAAATCATTTTCCTATTGTTATAATCACTCCACGTATCCCTCCTCGTGACGCCCAGCTGGTGTGTGGCTGGGGACAGCAGAGACCTTTGCCATTACTTTTAAGTAACTGGATTCTGTGCTGTATAACATGGATGTGCAACCACATTACACCTCCCATCTTCTGAAATTCCCACCTGCATTATCTATAAGTCTCCTTAAAGATTCTTTTTGTATGACTCTCTGCCTCTGCACGCATTTCCCGGGAGCTCTGGTGCATAGCAACTGAATTAGCATCCAGGCCTGCTTAATTAATAAAATGAGCCTGTGTACATCTGCAATCTTTCCAAGCAATTATGGCGTTCCTCCCATTTCTACACGGAATTCGGCCTGTTAGCACAAAAAAATCAAGGTCCACCAAATGATTGTTTTCACCTTTAAAAAAAAATTCTTTAAAATAAAAGTTGTTTTGGCTGAGACCTTTAAGTGATTTTTTTTTGCTGACTGATGCTCACTCTGCTTGGTATCTTAGAAGCCTGGCGCATAGCACAAAATGGAGGCCCAATATTTGTTGAATGAATCACAATTCATTGGGTCTGTTGCTTACAATCTCCCTGAGCCTTCATTTTGCCATCTTTAAATGAAGATAATAATACCATTCCTGCAGGATTGAAGTGAGGTGAGACATAATACTTGTGAAACATACAATACATTGTAGTTATAAGGACATTCAGCATCTTACACGCCACACAAATACTGGGAAGGAATAGAGACCTGCCTGTTGAGCCCAGATCTGCCACTAAATTGTTGACTGGCCTTCAGAAAACCCCTCATCTTCCTATCTTGTTGTAGAGATGGATGCTTAAGATTTTTCTCTGACGTTCAATGAGATTATCTAGGTAAAAGGAGGTTGAAAAGTAGGAATTGTTATTTAATTTCTACAGCTTTGGGGTCATTGTGCTTCCTCCATAGTTAGACTTTTCTTGCTCTGGGAACTGACCCTTCCTAGCTATCGAATTCATACATGTTTCTTTAAGAGCTCACCGTGGTCCATCTATACATTTGAGATCAGCAGGAGCGTCCCCAAGCTCTGTTGGGGTCTCATAGCACTCCTGAGAAAAATAAACATGCCATGTCCGTACATAAACACAGCCGTCTTCCCTGGATTTTTTTCCTAGGAATTGCTGCACACAAGCTCCCTTTTCTGCACCTGAGTCTATCGGGAGCAGCGCGGTATTTATTTATTTATTTTGTTCATCCACTCTCCTTTGAGGCAGTTTTCCCTCTCCTCATCTTTTGGAGCTGTCACCCTTTGTAGATCATTCTTATTAAGCATTAACTTGGTGAATGGATGAACGTCACTTGGGAACAGCTCTGGAATATTGCAAAACATAAAGCAGTCAGTGCAAACATCTGCAAAACTTGGCATTCCACCGTGGTTGCGATGAGCCCAGGGCCAAGTCCTTGACAGGCCTTGAGGTCCAGAGAGAACACTGCGCAGGGAAGATTTATTTGGGGAAAGGGCGAGAAATGTCACTTTGCACTTCAGGTACTAGGCGGAGGCAGTCAGCACTGGCGAGCGTGAGGCACTGTCTAATCTCAGCCCTCACGTGTGTTGCCTAAACTGCCCTCACCCCGATTCCAACCAGTCCTTGGGGGGGCTTTGAAAGAAACGTGAAACCCAGGACCATTTCTTGAGGTGCTTGGGGAACAGGTGTTGTCTGAGTCTAGCCCCCTTAAATCTCTGGGTTCCAGAGCCTGTACTCCCTGCCATGTCTCGTACGAATGGGGACTTGTGTCCCACTCTGTACAGCTGTGTCCCTCCGAGGCCACCCAATGCTCTGGGCTCCAGCTTGGGCACCTCTTCTGATGCACCCAACCTGCCTCCCCAGCCAGCAGCCACCGTGGCCTCTGGATACACGCTCGACCCCTGACAAGCAGTGAAATTGGAGGTACCTTATAAAATCCCACGTGGGTCAAATGGCTAATATTTAGCCATCATGGCAGAGCTATATGATGACTTTCATGGGCCCTAAGCACTTTTGCTTTCATGGGCTCCTTCCTCCATTAAATAAACAAAGACATATTATATTTTATGACTGTTTTTATAGTAGACAAACATAATCAAGGCTGAGTGCATTATTATTATTATAACTGTATTATATTCATTGGCCCCCAAAGCATCATGGGGCCCAGGCGCTCTGCCTGCTGTGCCCAGTAGATAAGTCAGCCCCGCCTCAAGCTGCTTGAAGTTGCCCGTGGTCTTGGATCTTTGCAGCCTGGCCCTGAACCCAGAGATTCTCACCACGTGCCCTGAGTTGGTGAGCTGGTTTTAGTTGTTTCTCTGTTCCTATCTCCTTCCTCCCCACACACAAATTAGAAATTTCCCAAGGCTAGAGATCATATCTTATTCATCTCACTCCTATACCTTCTTTAGATATTCAGTGAAAGTTTGTGGAATTAAATTAAAGTTCTAAGATAAAATTTCACAGCCACGTCCGTGAAGGTTTGGGAAGCCTTCGTGGCTTGGGAAGGTTTGGGAAGCCAGTCAATGACACTCACTCAGGGGCCATGCACGTATGACGCTATGAGATCATCCAAAGGACAATGATGGTGCCCGTTCCCTCAATGGCTCACAACTGAATGGTGGAAACACACAAGGGGAAAAATGTCTTCTGGTCAATCCGTGGACTTGAAGCCATTCAGCCTGACCTTGACCTCCAAGGCCTTGGACAAGTTCCTCAATCTCTGTTGAAGATTTTTTTCACTTGTGAATTGGGATTATAATAATAGTAGCAACTTATTAAAAAGAGAATGCATGTGAAGGTATTAGGCCATCACCTGGGACATAAGGAATGTTCAAGATGTCAGCTATTCTTCATAGAGGCAGTCTTGTCCCATATTAGTGTTGCATTGTCACCTATATCTTAATGGTTCCATCTCTACCTCCAGAAATTTCTGCAATCAACTCAAACAGTTCATGTTCAAAATTGAACTCCTTTTCTTACATCAAGACAAGTGTGGTGTGTCCTTTTCTTTTATACTGTAAGCTCTTTGAGGGCAGAGCCTGTGCCTCTTATCTTTGCTCTCCCAGAGCCTAGTAAATTCCATGCTTGGGGGCTGTGAAATAGTTACACAGCAGGCTCCCCAGTGACCATAGCCTGGAGGATGGTCAGTAGTTGACTTACCAGAGAATTGCAGGGGCATTTGGGCTTATGGGGGATTTTCTTAACTCAAATTTCTATGGAAATAAAGGCTTTTCCACCTAACTATACCATTCCCACCCTTTGGCTGCCTTAGGGCTGGGCTGAGGTTTACCATTACAGGGAAAGCACAGGGCTGGGCCAGCAGACGTTAGTCTAGAAGGAAACTTTTGCAGTCGGTTTGGGAGCCACACAGAGCCTGTGTAAACCAGTAGATGCAAGACTGCTCTTCAAGTGAACTTGGGACTTACGCAGGGATAAAAACTGCAAAGATCTTGATGTGGTAGAATAACTTTTTTGAGATTTTAAGGGAGAAATGAATTGATTTTTAAAATCTCTCCTGGCAATCCTCAGTCCCTTCTCTCCCCTCCTCTGTGTGGCCTCAGGGCAGGACACACAGCTGCGAAGATGCAGAAGGCTGAGGGGAGCTGCCTGCCACTGATGGTTTCCCAAAGCCGGGACCCATTAAGAGAGCCGTGAGATGGCTCCAAGGCAAACATGAAGGGACAGGGGTTCCTCTCAGGGAAAAACTTCAAGAATGGAAAAGTCTGTCCTTCTCTGACATTAAAAAAAATGCCCCCCAGGACTGAGAGTGGGATCCCAGGTGGCTGCCTGAGAAGGGGCCTTGATAATTTTCCTGGACAGAGTCTTGAGGAGTCAAGACCCCAGACAGAGTTTGCAGGTGGGGCTGAGCCTCTCGGCTCAGGGTGGAGAGCGCCCCCGCCTTGAGGCGCCCTGTAGACAGGCTCAGCAGATACCTCAGAGGGGGCCTTTGGGGACAGATGAGTCAAGGACAGAGGCCCCTCCCAGCTTCCTGCCTCAACACTAATCAAGTTCATGGAGCTTCAACACCACCCTGGGGAAAAACAGGGAGTGGAAAATGTGTTTCTGACAACTGGGTGGAACAGGACCTTCAAACAGAAATAAAATTATAGACAAAAATTTTTAAATTCCTATTTCCTACACCATTGAGTTTGTGGATGAGACTCATCCTGGCTAGAATAGCAGGGAGCCAGGTCAAAGATGTTAGCCCCAGCACAGACAACTCCCCCAGGACCCAGAAAGGATAAAGTATCTCCACTGATGGCAGAGGAGTCTGATCACAGTGACTGAAGCTCTTTGTTAGGAAGAACGAGAACTTGCAAAAACTCCCACAGTAAATGACACATACGTACTCCTCATTCCAAACCATGGTTCAGTTATTTCAAACTAATCCTTTTAGCAGCTCAATAAAGACCTGAGTTAAACAAAGACGCCCTTGGAGGATGCTTTGTCTACAACAGCCAGGACTGGATGGCTTCTACCTGACTATCGGAGTCAAGATTTTGGTGCCTGTTATGGGCACAACTGGGTGAGCAGTT
This sequence comes from Varecia variegata, assembly GCA_028533085.1. Classification (NCBI taxonomy): domain Eukaryota; kingdom Metazoa; phylum Chordata; class Mammalia; order Primates; family Lemuridae; genus Varecia; species Varecia variegata. The sequence continues at coordinate 11,708,271 of CM052445.1, forward strand.
TATATGATGAGACTGCTGCCCCAGCCTGGCTTATTTCTGATTCATTTAGTTGCCTGGCACATAGTAGATGCTCAATAAATGTTGATGAATGAATGAAACCTCCTTGGTTGCTCTGGGCCAATGACGTCTGAGTTTCTCTGCATTCCCTGGGCATTCCAGGGGAGTAGAGTTGCTCCTCAACAGCCAGAACCTCAGGTACTCAAGCTGCTGTTGGTGGTTCTGGCCAGGTCTACTCAGATGCCACAGAGGACAGACCAGATGACATCTTCCAAGGCTGAGTCAGACAGTGCCCTATTTTGGAAACCTTTTTGACACACCCACGGGTGTGTGGGCCCCATCACCTCCAGGCCTTGCCCAAACATCCTGTTTTATAGTGTTCTATTTACTTGACTCTTTTTCCTCACTGGTCTGTGAATTATTACAGCACAGCAAGTATATTCCCAGCACAATGCCTGGCACAGGATAAGTGCTAAATGTTTGATGAATTAAATGGTCATGTGCTAAAATCATACCAGATGAGCCTGGCCAGTAGCTGTGCAGAACAAACTCCACTTCATCAAGTGGCAGTAGATGGGCAATCTCTGATCTGGGCTACTTTTTTTTTTTTTTACAAGTTGTTTACATTTTTAAAAACCCTTTATTTCTGAAGTCTTTGAATTTCCAGTAGGAAACATCTATGTCAAGCAAGCCAACCTGGCTGGGACTCCCAGGTGCTCAGGCCAGAGTAGCAGGCTGAATGCTCAGGAGTGGTAGAATCCTCAGCTCCACCATGCATGCACCATGCACTAAGGTACAAAATGTGGGATGGAGAGGAGAGGGGAGGAGTCTCTGACCATCCTCAAGGGATGCCTGAAGCTAAGAGAAGAATCACGGAGCTCAGCAAACAAAATGGAGCCTAACAGATGCTGCAGGCTGAGTTAGCTGTTGCTTCAAGTTCGCCGGTGGGGAGGGCCCAGGGGGTGCTGGAAGAGGGATCTTGGTCTTCGGGGCCGGTCCCTGGGGAGTGGGATGATGCACGACTGCCCCCTGGTGGTCTGCCCACCAAACTGCAAGGCTCTGAAAGCGGGGTGGTCCCCGGCCGGGGAGTGGCTCGTCCACCCGGAGGGGCAGCATCACCTGTTAGGGAAAGAAAAGAATCCGTCAGGGGCAGAGGAGCTGAAGAGCCTTAATTAAGTGCCTGACATTGCGAGATGTCTTCTTAGTGAGCCTATGCTCAGTTAGTCTATGTGGATTGATTTTGTGATTACATCTTGAAGTTCGGCCGCCAGGAGCCTGGATAAAATCTTTACATCTACATTAATCAGGGAAACCAGGTAAGCCCCTCAGAGTACTTGCCAGATGTGTCCAGCAGATGAAGGCCTCCACTGAGGAGATCCGTGTTCTCAGGGTCGAGGCGAATTGTCAGGTTCAGTAGCCAGAAAGGACGGAGCGGTGAGAATGAGGCTGGGAGACCCGAGTGGGGCTGGTGTGGACACATCTGAAGAACTTGCTGAGAACCCTGCAAAGCCAGGCGCTGTGGAAGGGCTTTCAGCAGCAGGAAGACCCTCCTGTGAGCTCGGAGAGGGGATCCACCCAGGCCGCTGCCGACAGGCACTGAATGCACCAGGACTCTCCCAAAGAAGCGGGAATTATGCCACAGAATAGGACGTATCTAGGGGGAAACTGAGGTTCTTTTTGTCCCCATACACATCTGCATCATCCTATGAAGGTGATAAATCTTCTAAAAATGTATGCATGCGGTTATGTGTTAATGTGATATCTTCAACCAAAGGGATTTTAGAAAGCAAGGCATTGAATGCTTCGTAGGTGGACAAGACATGTAGACAGATGATGTCTCTTATCATAAAAAAAATGCACAGATTAAAAAATAATAATGAGAGACAGGCACAGCGGCTTGTAGTCCAGCCATTCAGGAGGCTAAGGCAGGAGGATCGCAGGAGCCCAGGAGTTCAAGACCAGCTGAGCAACACAGTGAGATCCCATCTCCAAGGATGATAATAATAATTTCATTCTTTAAGCATCTGGAGAGTCAAACAGAATGCAGAGCCGAAACAATAACGTATAAGAGTTTGAACTGTTTCATCACAATATTAGAGCTTATATACCTGCAGTTCTTTCATTTGTGCATATACAAGTTACCAAAAGGGTTGCTTAAATATTGTGGCTGTTTCTTTCTGCAAAGGCACACACTAGGTAACCAAATGGAAGTTTTAAAACATGAGCTAAATGTGCTCCACCTATAATAATCACACACCCATTTAATGGATGACTACACTGAGGCTTTTAGGATCTTGCTGTGTGCTTCATGATAAACTGAAATGGAGAAAGAACAAAGGAAACCTGGGCTCCCTTTACCCTTTCACGTTGAGGATGCACATTTTGCCATGTGTGTTTTTCTCTAGTGCCCCCTGAATTCACGGCGACAGCAACCATACTTTCTTCTGGCTGCTTGGAAAAGACAGGCCTCGAGAAGTGATTTCTGAGAAAAGCAATACCCCTAAATGAAAAACTGGTCATAAAACATAAAAGAAGAGCTCTGCTCCTCTCGCCAACAGTAATGCGTCTTCTACTGTATCCTGCCTCCTAAAGGCTTCAAACAGCGAAAGAGCCGAATTTGAAACATTTGCCGCATTAAGGCAAAATTGAGCTTAGCCAGGATCTTTATGGGTCTTATAAATATTTATACTTAATAACATCTGGGCCTGAGCTTTCGTTTCGAAGCTCATGTTTGCTGAACGAGCCTAGGTTTTTGTTTTTTTTTTTTCAAATGAGAAATGAGCTTGGGGAAGACACCTTTCGTTTGGTGTTTGAGTTTTCATATTCGTGTCTCTTAGCATATCTCACAAAAGCCAAGCTAGAGTCTGTTTGATTTACTCATTTTATTGCTAGTCAAGAGGCACAAGGTGAAGCAGGATGGGGCGAAGGGCGAATGGAAGGTGGGAGCTCTCTTAGGACCAGATTACGCAGCTGAGGGTTGCACAATTATCTGCAAACGTCAGGCCCCCGAATCCACTTTCGCCTGAATTCTATGATTGGCCGTCCCAAAGGTCCTGAATTTCCTCTAAATAATTGCATAATGTTCTCACTTTGTTTTAGTTAAGAAGACTTAGTCATGAGAATCAAACAAATGTTGTTGCTCTCTTCAAGTTTTCCAAAAGCTTTTCAAGGATTGATTTATTGGTTTTGGATAGATCAAAATCAGCTATGTTTGCATAGCCAGAGAGCAATTATATCGTTTGAACTCAAAGGACAAAAATGTGTGAATGCAAATGAAGTCAACCCTCAATTCTCTGCACTGGGAGAAGAGAAGGCGATTCAAAAATCACTGGTATTTGGTTTGGAAATGGGTTTGTGTTTTTAATCAAATCCAATACCTTAAAATGTTGTGGACGTTCACTTCCAGCAACGCAAGGAACCTTGCTTTGAAGACTGACTTCGAAGGAGCTAGGAAGAGATTTTTCTTCCCTTTTCTTCTCCTGTTTATGCCTCAATAAAACCTGAGGGGAAGACAAGCCTTCCTTGCTGGCTCTCAAAGGTTTCAGGAAAAATTGTACTGCCCTTTTAAACATCTCTGGAGCAAAAATGGAAGGAAAATTTATGTTGCAAGGGGCTCCCCAGCAACGGTGAGTGCTGTAGAAAAAGCAAGTGAAAACTAGAAGGGAGCTATTTGTCAGTAAAGCAAGGAATTAAAATGTTAGTGTTTCTTGCAGAAAGAGGGAGCTGTCAACTTGGAAAATAATTAAATGGTAAGTGCTGTCAAAGAATTTGAAAGATTTGCCCGAGGTAAACCAAAATGCAGATAACTGATACATACACTCACACGGCAGATACACATGGATAGATACAAGGAAGGATATTTTGACATAGAGAAGGGAAGTGACTTGTTCAAGGTCACCTGGGAATTAAGTTCCCCAGGTTGTAATCCCTATAAACTGTAGTCCTCTGGCCACCGGCACCTATATTTCATTGCTTTGTAGTAGTTGCATAAGAATTTATCTTGTTTTTCTGTCCCCAGGTGCAAGTAGGACATTAACAATTTCATTCTTAGAGCTGGACTTCTCTGACTCCAAGCTCCCTCTGGATGTCAGCATCTTCTCCTTTGAAAGCAGAGATAAGCCTCTACCGTATTATTAGAAGAACGGGGTTCGAGAAAGTGATTTTTTCCCCCACCCTCAGCTCATCATCCAAAATGGGATGCAAAGTGAGAGCGAAACAGAAGATAAATGTCCTACTCCCCTGACTTGGAAGTTGGTTTTTGTCCAAAGGTAGAAGTCTTTGGAATGAGATAGCAGGTAGAATTACACCTCATTTTCCTAACGATACAGGCACTATAATAACCTCGGAAAAGTAATCCTCAACACGATACCCATAGGAATATTTTTAATAAGTAATTTGAAATCATATAACATTCTTGCTGCGGTGCAGCGCAAGGGAACCGTGAGCAGATTAGATTTATTTTCTCGTGTTTTTCTAAACGAGGCGGGGAGGCAGGAAGAGGGGCATCGCCTACTTAATACTAATACTCTGACATTGTGTGACTATGTTCTTAGGCCCAGATCCAAATGGTCCTCCGGCTGAGAGAAACCAAAGCTGAAAGCTGAGAACCATCAATCTCCGAAGCTGAGCTTTTTCAGATGCTTTCTGAAAATTGAGTATGCACATGATGTCCAGTGCATCCTGTGATTTCTAAAGGCTGGGGACTCGGGGAATGTGCTGATGAAAAGAAATCCCAGGAGGAATTGACAAAACCCAGACTTTGAAACAGAGACTCGAATTTCAGGAATAAAACAAATGATTGTTTTTAGCGTAGTCAGAAAAAAGCAAACGCTACTCTCATTTTTCGAGTTTTACAAAAATTCGTTACGCAAGAAAGAGAAAGGGATATAAAAGATTTCCCATCAAGAATTTTAAACAGAATAAAAATAATGTTTGTAAAATATTAGTACAAAGTATCTGGCTGAGGAAAAAGTTACCTTCATATTTTTCACTAAATGGAACCGAAACCCCCTTTCAATCTTCAGTGTTCTACGGAGCACATTCCAACAGAGTGTGTTAGAGTGACAGCAACCAGTTATCGGGCACTCACTAGATGTCAGACACGAAATTAGTTTACAAGCATTATCTTGATTAATCCTCATCACAAGCCTATGAGGCAGGAGTTATTACTCCCATTTTCTGAACAGGAAAATTGAAGTTCAAAGAGATAATTATTGGCCACAAGATCATGCAGTTGGTCTGTGGAGTAGTAAGGATTCGAACCCAGACCTGAGATCCTATCAGTAAGCTGTAAGGCCCCCCCTCCCCCGCCAAAAAAAAAAGAGACTAATTGCCGGACCGGTGCTTAACTCCGGCCCAGGGGAAAGCTTGGGCCCTCTTAAGAAATCCAAGTGACCAGCCACCAGGGAGCTTCGTTTTAGATTAATGAAGAGAGGACACTATAGGTTTATTGAAACAAGTATTTCAAGGGTTCCGTCAGAATTTGATGAGAAGAAATGACAAGCCATGTGGTCATTCTGAAAAATGCCCAGAACATGAACCAGAAAGGGAGAGGAAGAGATGTTCTCACCAGATTGAACCTCGGCTGAGAAAGCAACAGAAGAGAGGTCTGCAATGAAGAACAACTTGTTCAGTTCACTCTGGGAGAGCATTTCTGACCAGCACTGGTGCCAAGACCAATATTATCCTATATTAAAAAATAATTGAAGCTGATTCAAGGATTTGCAGATCCAAATTCACCATGACCAGGAGAAGAACAGGGGGAGGGGCGAGCAGTTGAGGATAGCAACCAATTTTCAGTAGCCTGGGGAAGGAGGAGAAGAGGAGCGCATGAAATTCAATATTCCAGAAGTTAAAGCCCTGTGCTTGTAGAGAACAAAAGAAAACACGCCTAATGGAGTAGAATAATAAAGGGAAGGCTCTGCATTCATAAGGTATTGGGTCCTTCAAAGGCCTTTGCTAATAGTACAGGGGAGTCCATTGCCTTACACCTGCGGGGCATTATTATTTGCAAGCCACTCTCTGCGGTGAACCCGGCCATTGACAATGGTAAGAAAGTACCCACAGGGTGATTGCATTCTAGCGTTGAAGGGATTAGCATCCAAAGCCACCTGGGAAGAGAACAACTCAGGGCTCCACTGCCTGGGTGCTCTTTTTGCTAGTGGGTGGGGAATGTTCGGTGTGGTCTCCTAAAAGATGAGGTCACCCACTTCCTTCTCTCCCCTCACTCACTCTTCGCAGCTAAAGTTCTTCAAAGAACGCTCAGTTAACCAACCACATAGTTAAGGCTAACAGAGTTAGATATTTGGGTATGGCTAACAGAGCTGTATATATTTTTTATAGATGACCAGTTTTCAGAGAATATGCTAAAGCAATGACCTATAACCATTTTGGATTACATACTCTCTAATCTAATTTTGAAAAACTGTGTACCCCCACCCATACTTTGCAGTTGACGTCTCAGTTTTTTCATCATAAGTTTACGTAATTGCAAAGGATGTATTATTGATATAACGTTTGGCATGTTGTAAAACTCTACAATTCGAAATAGAACTGTTACTAACTTTTAAATGTGTCCAACTGAATGATTTAATATCCACCATCATCCATTTTAGAAATACAAGTACAAACTCTTCTTTAATAGAAGGAGATTTTATATCATTCCCTTTTCTCCTTGACATTGTACTTTTATTCTAGTCCTCCTTAGGGTTCATCTTAATGTGTTATATTTTTGTGCTTGTCTTTTATGACTACTGTATTATACATTTCTGCGATAAATATATGTGTATATATATATGTATGTTTTTAAGTTTATAGATTTAAATTTTTTCTCCTAGATTGAGGCATTATTATAATTATTAATAAAAAATTGGTTATAATATAAAGATCTTACAAATTTTGAAAAATAATATAAGCATAAAACCAAAATTGTGGCTGGACATATGTCTTCATGAGATAGAAGACAGTTTAATGGTGTCTTGAATTGTTCCTTTCTTTGGTGCCCTGGAGATTTTTACTCTTGGAACAATGCTGCATAATAAGTTTTTGTTTTTTTTATAAAATAGGAGAAGGAAAATGTTGGCAGGGGAGGTGGAAAGGGAAAAAAAACAAAGGCTTGTTCTTAGGCCAATCAATTTTCTAGAAGACAGAACTCACAGAAATTGAAGAGTTGGAAATTGATTTTCTTAAAAGTATTCAAATGCAGGTGCCACATGGAAAAACTTAGCATAGAGGTTGGACGGGAACCTGTGCTTCAGGGTGAAGCCGACTGCCCTAAACTGCACTGTGTGGCCTGCACTGTGTGGACTGGCATTTCCTTCTCTCTGGGAGTCAGGGAAGCCATCCAGAGTCCCACCGTATGAGGTGAGGGTAGAGACGTCAGACAAGCTCCTGCTCGCTTGAGCTTTGCCTCTTGCTAACTGAGTGACTTCAGCAAGTCATAAACTTGGCTAACACTCAGCTCCTCTTCTTTAAATTGCTTCTACTGCAGAGCTACTAAAAGGATTAAATGACTAATATAGTTAAGCTTGGGTGTTGAAAGTGGATATTCCGTGTGTATTACTTTCCTTTCCTGTAATACTATAGAAACATTCTGATTATTTGGGTTCAGCTACAAGGACATTTATTATATTCTCTACAACTCTTAGGGGAAAAGCACCTGAGAATGGTCCCCTTCCATTATTATTCAGAGTTGGTGCCACTGGGAAAGAGAATAGCCACTTGGTGGGTCTTCATCCCTCTCTCTTGCTACCTTAGACACTTTTGGGGAGCCAGCTCGGTCCTCAGCCCCTTCTCTCTGGGGTTTGCCTTCTTCTCTTCTTCTTTCTTTCTTCTTGTGAATAGAAACCCCGCCCATGGTTGCAGAGGGTGGAAGATGTTGGGTATATCAAGGCATAGTGTTATCTTCATGGCAACCCAACCACTATTTGGGTAGGCATGCGAAAGCTACATAGATACATAGTTAATGTACACAAAACTATCTGGGTCTCTAGTTCAAGTCCAGAAAGGCATCTGGGCCCCCTTCTCCCTGTCCCCATTTGAAGGGGCAGAGGAACTCCTTCAAAGCTGAGAGGAAACCTGGCAAACAGAACCTAAGACCATGAGCTGTGGAGTCAGAGAGATGCAGGTTCAAATCCATGTTCTATGATTTACTAGTTGGGAAACCTCTGTAGGTCATTTCACCCCTTTCAGTGCAAGTTAACTTATCCACAACATGTGATCAATAGCGCCATTTCCTTCATAGGGTGTTTGGAAAGTTTAATGAAATGATGCTCATAAAATACTAGCACAGTAGCTGGCATAAGTAAGTATTCAGTAAGTACTAGAAGTTCTGGCCAGGAAAATTAGCCAAGAAAATGAAATAAAAGGCACCCAGAATGGAAAGGAAGAAGTAAAACTATCTATGTTTGTAGAACACAGAACACTCAAGCACCTTAGAACATTTCTATGATTTATACTGGTTAACCTCACCTCTGAAGTAACAATTCTTTCAGATAAATTCTGCAGGGGAATTGGCAGAACAATGCTTAAATATGAACGATCTGTCCTTTTTTTCTTTTTAAACATTTTTTCATGTAAGCAATTCAAGTAGGCAAATCACTTTGTCTTCAATTTTTATTGCCTGGGATAAAAGCGGGCCACGCAGAATTTATGAAGTGACACTAGGCGCCCATCCCACCCACAGGTTTAATTTAAATTTTTCTAGTAGCTACACTAAAAAAGGTGAAAAGAAACTGTTGAAATTGATTTTAATTTATATGAGCAAGTATATGCAAACTATTATCCTTTAACTCAATATATCCAAAATATTATTTCAATATGTAATCCATATAGAAATTATTAATGAGATATTTAACTTTTATTTTTCCATTAAGTCTTGCGAATCCAGTGTGTACTTCACACACCACATGTCAATTCAGACTATGGCCACATTTCAAGTGCCCAGGAGCTATAGGTGGGGGGGTGGCTAGGGCATGGCGGCCACACAGACCTGGAGCAATTGGCAGCACATGGCTAGCATCCTATATGCATTTACTACTGTACAGTTTAGGCAGAGCCTCTAGGTTTCCTAGGGCTTTTCTAACAAATACCAAAC
>CM052445.1:11717461-11837737 GCA_028533085.1 Varecia variegata
AGACTCCGTGCCCTTCTCCCAGCGTCTGGTTGCTGCAGGCAATCCTTGCCCCTTGTTGTATAGATGGATCGCTCCAAGCTCTGCCTCTGTCTTCACACGGACTTCCTCCCCATATGTCTGTCTTCCTTTCTGTCTCTTGTAAGAACATGCTCATTGGATTTAGAGTCTACCCTAATCTAGGATGATCTTACCTTGATCCTTACCTTGATCACATCTGCAAAGAGCCTTATTCCAAATAAGATCATATTCTTAGTTTCCAGGTGGGCAGGAACATTATTCTGGGGTGGGACATTATTCAATCTACTATAGGATCCTAGGCACTTACATTTTTAAATACTCCCAGCTGATTCTCCATGCAGAATGAGCTCAGGAAACTACCACCTCACCTTGTTGAATTCTCAACAGCCTTGCAAAATGGGATCATTATATCACTTTTACTGATGAGGAATTGGAAGCTGGGAATTTAAGTAATTTGCCTGAGTTCTTACAGCTGGTAAGTAGCAGCGCTTGGACTTGAACCCAGGTCTAAGGGACTCCAAAGTCCACCAGGGGTGGGGAACCTGCAGCTTTGGGGCCACATGTGGCCTTCTGGATCCTTGAGTGTGCGGCCTTTTGACTGAATAAAAATTTTATAGAACAAATCCTTTTAATAAAGGGATTAAGACTCTATATACTTATAACCAGTTTTCAACCCTATCTCACGCCTTCAGGGTCTGTGGATTCTTATTAGCTGCCCCACCTAAAAGTCCTTTGTAAGAATGTTTCCTGTTTAGTAGTTCTAGTCATTGAGTCAGTGGTTTGACATCCCTGTGCATTTTTCGCATTTGATCAGAATGATTTATTCTATAGAAGAACCATCTTCGCCATTGTGAACAGATGTTAGCATTGTTATAAAAGGTTAAGAAAAGGATTTGTTTTCTTTTCCTTTTAATGCTGAGGGGACGGAGAGAAGGAGAGACTAGGCTCAGGAATGCATTTGGCAGCCCACACTTTGAAAATCATCATCAGATCTGGGAGCAAAACTCAGAGTGTGCATCCAGCCGTGGAGTCAGCTCCCGGGAAGGGTCTTGGAAAGAAATGTTTGTGAAATGGATCCAACAGTTTGAGGAAGGGACCCAGGGTTATTCCACTGGAAGGAGCATTTGTTGTTATAAAGGAGTGATCCTTCCCTCCAGAGTGTGTTTAATATTCCATAGAAACTCACAGGACAACTAGGAAAGCGATTCCAGATAGTTCTGCCTGTGGGAGAGTGGCCTGGAAAAAGTACTCAGCTAGGAGATGGGCACGCTCTAAGTTTCTTTGTTCACGTACATGTGAAAGTGAGCACAGCGCTCTTCATTTCTTCCTGTTATTTCTTCCTAAATTTTTATTAAAGTAGAACCACCCAAGCTTCCCGTAACGGTACTGGGAGTCCCCACCGCAGTGGTGAGGACAAGATGGACAAGCCCACGTCAGCTCAGGGCAGTCTTTTGGTACACTGGAAGCCGGCCACCAGCCTCGGCCAAATGAGGTTTGCTGAGGGCAATGGCCTTTCAGTGTGCTCTGCCTCTGGCCCCTCCCGGTGCCGGCCCAGGGTCCCAGGTGTCACTGGCCTGGGGGAACAGATTCCAGCTGTGCAGAAGTCCCCTCACTCAAACCCATCAGCCCCCACATGGCAGGACCCGGGAGATCTGTCACAGTGTGACGTTTCCGTACCTGGGCTTGGTGTCTTAAGGGTCAGAATCTGGCTTCCAGTGTGGTGGGAGGGGCCTTGAGAAGACTTTGGTTCTGTTCCTCCACCACGTCAGGACAAAAGGTCCACCTAACACACGTGTGCTGACTTGCTACTGGTAAAAAACCAAAAGCAAAAGCAAAAAAAAAAAAAAAAGAACCAAAACCCAAATCTAAACAAAGCGCGGTTTCTTGAGTGCCTGCTTGGGTAAACAAACTACAAGACTGTGGCTGCACTGAGAAAATATCCATTTTGTGGTGTAAAATGTGGATTCTTGTTTAATTTTTAAAAGAGCCTCTGTTCTGAGCCACGCAAGCTCTTCACGGTCTGTGTTACGGACTGAAGGTTTGTGTCCACAGACGCCCACAAATGTGTGTGTTGAAGCCCTAACCCTCCGTGTGGCTGTGTCTGGAGATGGGGCTGCTAAGGAAGTAATTAAGGTTGAATTTAAATGAGGTCAAAGGGCAGGGCCCTGATCCAATAGGATTCATGTTCCCCCTCCTCCCCCAGCACACAAGCACGGAGGAAAGGCCACATTGGCCCAGGGCAAGAAGACAGCTGTCCAGGGGGAAATCCTCTGCCCTGGTGGCAGAGTCCTGGCTAGCCCCACCACTGGCTGAAAGCAGCCTGGGGCCTGGAATAAATTTGTAACACAGGCCACAAATACTGCAGTCCTTGGGCAATTCCTGTGGCTGTGCTAGCTCAGAGCCAGGGGACTTGGGGTGCACATGACCCAGTGAGACACCAGCAGCTGTGGCCAAGCCAGTGCCTGTGTCATCCCCCTCCCCCACTCCAGGCAGTGCAGCTCAGGGAGAGTCTTCTTCCACCTGGGGAAGGAGAAGGGAAGAGTTCAGAGAACTTTTTTTTTGCAACTTGAGTACCAGCTCAGCCACAGTAAAATAAAGTACCCAGCAGACTCCTGAAGCCCCTGATTCCAGTCCTTAGTTCCTGGATAGCATTTCTGGACCCACCCTGGCCAGTAGGAAACCCCGCTGCCCTGCAAGGAAGCACCCAGTCCTGGCAGGACTCACCACCTGCTGACTATAGAGCCCTTGGGCTTTGTAGCTATCAGATGTAGCCAGGCAACAGTCACCATTGGCTTTGGGTGAGATGGGGCTGGCTTCAGTTGTGACCTGGTACAGTCCTAGCTGTGGTGACCACAAGGGAGTGCCCATGTCAGCCCAACACAGAGAGTACCATTTCTATATGCCAACAGCAAACAATCTGAAAAAGAAGCCAAGAAAGGAAGCCCATTTACAATAGCTACAAATAAAATAAAATTCCTATGAATAAACATAACCAAAGAAGTGAAAGATCTCTACAATAAAAACTATAAAACATTAATGAAAGAAATTGAAGAGGACACAAAATAATGGAAAGATATTTCATACTCATGGATTAGAAGAATCAATACTGTTAAATGTCCATACTACCCAAAGCAATGTACACATTCAATGCAATCCCTATCAAAATATCAATGACATTCTTCACAGAAATATTAATAGAAAAAATAATCCTAAAATTTATATGGAACCACAAAACACCCAGAGTAGCTAAAGCCAACCTGGGCAGAAAGAACATAACTGGAGGAATCATATTACCTGACTTCAAATTATACTACAGATCTGTAGTAACCAAAACAACATGGTACTGGCATAAAAACAGACACATAGACCAATGGAACAGAATAGAAAATGAACCCGGAAATAAATCCACACATCTATGGTGAATTTATCTCTGACAAAGGTGCCAAGAACATGCACTGGGAAAAAAACACTGACTTCAAAAATGATGGTAGGAAAACTGGATATCCACATGCAGAAGAATGAAACTAGACCCGCATGTCTCCCCATATACAAAAATAAAATCAAAATGGATGAAAGAATTAAATCTAAGACCTGAAACTACTAAAATAAAACATAGGAGAAACACAGTGGGACATTGGTCTCGGCAAGAATGTCTTGAGTTATCTCCCCAAAGCACAAGCAACCAAAGCAAAATTGGACAAATGGGATCACATCATGATTAAAAAACTTCTGCTCAGCAAAGGAAACAATCAACAGAGTGAAGAGACAATCCACAGAATGGGAGAAAATATTTGCAAACTACCCATCTGACAAGAGATTGATAACTAGAATATATAAGAGCTTCAATGACTCAATAGGAAAAAATCAAATAATCTGATTAAAAAATGGGCAAAGGATCTGAATAGATATTTCTCAAAAGAAGACATACAAATGGCCAACAAGTGTATTAAAAAATGTTCATTATTAGACATCAGAGAAATGCAAATCAAAACCACAATGAGATTCCATATCACTCCAGTTAAAATGGCTTTTATGAAAATGACAGGCAATAATGAATGCTGGTGAGGATGTGAAGAAAAGGGAACACTCATCCACTGTTGGTGGGAATGTAAATTAGTGCAAACACTATGTAGAACAGTATGGAGGTTCCTCAAAAAACTAAAAATAGAACTGCCATATGACCCAACAATCCCATTGCTGGGTATATATCCAAAAGAAAGGAAATCAGTATATCAAAAAGATATCTGCTCTCCCATGTTTATTGCAGCACTATTCACTATAGCCAAGATATGGAATCAACCTAAGTGTCTATCAACAGATGAATGGATAAAGAAATTATGGTACATAGACACAATGGAATATTATATAGCCATAAAAAAGAATAAAACCCTGCCATTTGTAACAACATGGATGAACTGCAGAACATTTTGTTAAGTGAAATAAGGCAAGCATAGAAAGACAAATCTCTCATGTTCTCACTTATATGTGGGAACTAAATACTGAAACAATTGATATTAGGGAGAAAGAGAATAGGACAATGGTTACCAGAGGCTGGGAAGGGTAGCAGGGAGGAGGGGATAAATTGGGATGGTTAATGGGTGCAAAAATATAGTTAGATAGAATGAACAATACTTGATAGCACAGCAAAGTGACTATAGTCAACAATAAGTTATGGTATATACTTTAAAATAACTAAAAGAGTGTAATTGGTATGTTCCTAACACAGAGAAATGATAAATGCTTGAGGTGATGGATACCCCAATTACCCTGATTTGATTAATACCCACCATATGGTTATATCAAAACATCACATGTACCCTATAAATATACACAACTATTATGTGTCCACTAGTAATTAAAAACAACACATTTAAACAAATTTAAAAACATTGTTTTCTAAAAAAGAAGATGGCTGTCTGCAACCCAAGGGGATAGCTCTCACCTTGCTCGCATCTTGATCTTGGACTCCCCAACCTCTAGAACAGGGATAAAATAAAGTCCTGTTGTTTAATCCACCTGATCTGTGGTATTTTGTTATAGCAATCCAAGGGGACAAATACACTGCGAGAAACTCCAGACAGGCAGGGGAGCTCGACTCTCCCCTAGTCCTGCGTCCCTTACCTGTAGCAGCCTCAGTTTCCCCGCCAGGGAAATAGCAACTTACTCATCCCAATTGCGTGGCTGCTGATTATGATATGCAAACAAGTGAGACTCTTTCGCAGGTGGGACACTTCAGTGAGATCTTGCTGAGGGATTGTCCTGGCATCCTACTGCAATTCCGCATCCAGGGCCACTCTTCCTCTCTCCTCAATGGAGATGCAGACAAAGGGTTTTATTTCACATGTGAGCTCTGCAATGGCGGGCAGCCAACTTCTCTTTCCCCAGTTGCATGATCGATGTTACTTCTCTCTGGACTCCTGTGTAAATTAGGAGTGTAAAGTGTTCTCTTAGGTCCTTTCCAGATCTAAAGCCACTTTCCCCCTGACAGCATACCTTCTTTCTATTCATCTTTGTAAGAGATATCATTTTTTAAGTGGAAAAAAACAACACACACACACATACAAGTAGAATTTTCCTAAAATATCAAGGAAATACAGTGCATACAGACAATGGGTATGAATTCACATGACAGGATGAACGTACTGGATATTGGGAGTATAAGGACAAATAAGATGGTACCTACTTTCAGGGGCTTTCAGGGAAATGCCTTAGAAAACATCTGAATAATTGGTCCTCCTTTTTATTTAAGTTTTCCAGAAAGAAAATAAGAAAGAAAGCAAGAAAGCAAGCTAGCTAGCAGTGGTTTGCTCTCCAACCTTTCCTACCTCATTTATAAAGCATGCCTCAAGTTTTAAACCTCTGAGAAATAACAACAGCAAATGCTAGTGTCTTCAACAGAATTCAGCACAGAGCCTGGCTCACGTTCTAAGTACATTGTGCGCTGTATTAAGTTACTGTGCATTAACATGCATTAACATATGAACTCCTTCAAGTCACAAGGTGAGGGTTCAACACACCAAACAGCCCTTATGGCTACCAAACATCAGCAAACGCTAATTGTCATTTTGGAACCAGATAGGAGTGGTGGTTGTATCATATTGTGAATGTACTACATGCCACCGAATTGTACACTTTAAAATGGTTAATTTTGTGTGATGTGAATGTCATCTCCATTTAAAAAAAACCTAATTGCCATTTGGGTCAGGCACTGTGCTAAGATGCAGTTAAATACCCAAGATAAGGCCGGAAGTTACTACTAGCAAGAAAGAAGGAAACGACAAGGTCAAGATCTAAGACAACTGTGTTCGCAGGAGGGGCTGGTGTCCAGCGAGAGGAGCATGCATTCACACTGACAGCCTGTAAACAACGAGCAAATACAGTAGAGAGCTTGAAATCATGGGCCTGAGAGGACTGGTAGGGGCCAAGAGCCCCTTTCTTATCCACTCTGAGCCTGAACTTGATGGTGGAGCTCATGGAGATGCCCAGAGTGGTGAAGCTGGTTTCGTAACTGTCTTCACTATCGCTATCTACCTCTCTGAGTCACCCTCTGATTAACTTTTACCAGATAACAGCTATTTAACTCTGGCCTTATCGCTGCTTTTGCCTAATCTATAATAATGTTTTCTGTACCTGAAGTGCCCTGCAGAGTGCAAGGCAATATTGCTTTTAACATTATTCTTGTTACCATTTGCCCTTTGAAAGCCTTCAGAAAATGCCTTTAAGCGTAATGTTTTATTTTCACACAGACGTACACACCTCCTTCTTCCTCTTGGATTTTTCCCAGCTGGGGGATTAAGCCCTGGTAATTTAATCACCCAGCCTCATTGGCCTAGTTTCTATCTCCTTGGTTGCATCATAATTTCCTTTCATCACATAGTGTGTGTTTTCTGGCCAACTCTCTTGTTTCTTCTCCTCCATACAATTGCGGGAAGACAGTGCCGCTAACATGCCTTTAAGCTCTTGTTGCTTTTCTTCGAGGCCACGTTCAGGCTTTCAGCCTTTCTTCTCAGCTCCCCGGACTGCTAATTTCTTTCTGGTTCAATAAAATTTACTTGTCAGCACTCACACAATGAGCCTTTCTCCTCTGTCCCCTCCTGCTCCCTACTCGACCTCTGATGTTTTACAGTATCGGGTTTTTCCTCCCCCCAGGAGTAACGGGGCTGTTGTGGGATTTTTGTACGTTTGTTTCTTTTCTTTTTTCCCCCAGGATTAACAAATAGAAGGTTAAATGAATTAATACTACCCGTTCTTTTTTTCCTTTTATTTTTAGTTGACCCATAATAATAGTGCGTATTTGTGGGACACAAAGTTCAAACATCACTCTGCCTGTTTCTTTAGTCCTCGTTGGTGCCAGCTCCTGCCCCTCAAGGGTGTTCTGTGACTTTCGGTGGACCTACATGCATTTCGGTTTGTGGCTGCCCTTCAGTCCACAAACCACGGGACCCATGATTCACATCCTGACTTCGTTGTTCATTAGTCTCTCGATTCTGGGCTCATTTCTTAATGCCCATTCGGCGCAGTGGTGAGAACTCACTGGGAGGACGCCTGTGAAGGCAGCATAACGTCTGGGGTGTACCAGGTGTTCCATAAATGTTTGTTGGGTTGAGAGTAAAATTACGTTCACCTTGTGAAATATTTTCTCTAATTTGAATCTCTGACTATGAAAATGCACTTATACAGGATGCAAGAAAATAGGCACTCATTGTGGTGGGAGCTTAAATTGGTACAACTTTTCTGGAGAGCAATTTGGCCACGTGTATCAAACATATAAAAATATACAAACTCTCTACAAATATACAAATATACAAATATACAAATAAACTCTAGTCCATTTTGTGTTGCTATAACAGAACACCGCAGACTGGGTAATTTATAAAGAAGAGACATTTATTTCTTACAATCCTAAAGGCTGGGAAGTCCGAGATCAAGGGACGGCAGCTGGCGAGGGTCTTCCTGCAGCGCTACCCTGTGGCGGACGGTGGAAGGGCAAGCAAGCTCGCGCCTGAGAGAGAGCAAGGGAGGGGCAGAGCTCATCCCTGTATCAGGAACCCAAGCCTGTGATAACGACATTGATCCATTCATGAAGTCAGAGCCCTCCTGATCTAATCACCCCGTAAAGGCCCTGCTTCCCAACACTATTGCACTGGGGATTAAGTTTGCAACACATAAACTTTGGGGGACACATTCAACCATAGCACTCTCTATCCCAGCAATTCCAAGTTAAGGAATTTATACTAAGGAAATAGTTGATCTGCACAAAGATTTTGCTATGATGATGTAAGATATAAGACAAACCAAATTGCTTTTGCTAATTGCACACTCAGCACAACACAGAATACTTCTGTGACCACAATGTATGTGGTTTTTTCCTCACACAACAAGTACTTCTTCAGCAGACACTACCTGGGTGCCTTATCATTCAATTTCATGCTGACACTATCTACAGATCCCACAGGTTAAGGGCTTAGTCCCGTAAGACTGCCCTGACTTCCGATGCCAATAGTGAGTCCTAGGTGGTAACTTGTGCTTCTGACCAATGGGCTATAAATCAAGGTTCCCACAACTCCCACGTAGGGTTCAAGTATTTGTTATGATGGCTCACAGAACTCGGGAAACACTGTACTTGCATTGACCCAATTAATACAAAGCATATCACAAAGGATACAGATGAACAGCCAGATGAAGTGATACACAGGGTGAGGTCTGGAAGGGTCCAGAGTGCAGGAACTTCTGTCCTGTGGAGTTGAGGTGTGCTGCCCCCCTGGCACATGGATGTGTCTGTCAATCTGGAAACTCTGTTGGCCTCACAGTTCAAGAATTTTTATGGAGATTTTATCGCATAAGCATCATTGATTATTAATTCAATCTTCAGCCATTCTCCCTTTCCCAAAGCATGGGAGGTGAGGTTGAAAATTCCAAACTTCTAATCTTGGTTTGGTCTTTCTGGTGACCAGCCCCACCCTGGAGCCCAACAAAATTGTCTCAGAACAAAAGACTTTCCTACCATCCAGGAAATTCCAAGGGATTAGGGGCTCTGTGTCAAAAACCAGGGTCAAAGGCCCAATATTAGAACAAAAGATGGATCTAGAACTCCTATTGCTCAGGAAATTATAATGGTTTCAGGAGCTATTTGCCAGGAACCAGGGGCAGAGACCAAATATGTATTTCTTATTATAGACCATATCACAAAGTATATTCACTGAAGCCTTATTTATATTCATAAAACTTTGAAAACAACTTAAATGTTTACCAGTAGAGAATGATTAAAAAGATCATGGCATATCCATTAAAGGAATAATATACAGTCATTTTAAGAGGTGTTACAGAACAATACTGAATGGCAAATAAAATATTTATGATATTTTATTTGAGAAAAGAAGGTTAAAACACAGTTGGATATTTAATAGACAAAAATAAGACTTTTCTATTTAAAAAATATAAGTCCTGATCTTCATCTACTCATGAAACATGTTCTACCCTTAGCCACTACCTCAGGGAATAGCAACTCCATCCTTCCAATTGCTAGGACAAAACTACAGAGTCATCCCTGATTATCATAGCCCCCACCCAACCAATCAGAAACTCCTTTGATCCCCACCTTCCAAATGTACCCAGAATAGCAGCCTCCCTGGACTCACTGCCATTGCCCCAGGGCAAGCCACCATGGGCTCTCTCACTGCAATAGTCTCCTCCTGGTCTTCTTGCTGCTCTGCCTCACAAGTTACTCTCAACACAGCTGCAGAGCTACCTATTAAGTCACTGAATCTCTTCATGGAACTCCTCTGTTCAACAGCTTCCTGTCTCTTTCAGGTCAAACAGACATACAATGGCCAGTAATATACTGGGGGGACATAGCTTGTTTGATCAGATACTTCTTGGCATCTGGGTATAGGGCAAGACCTCTGGAATGAGGGTCTTATGACCTACTTTCAGGGGAGGTAGGTCACAGAATTCTTTTATGTCCTGCTTCAGGAGAGAAAGACTGGAGAAAATCAGAGAGGGACCTTTCCACTTGTGCGATTTTCTCAATTTCCTTTAGCTTAAAATACTCTGCATGCTAAGGTGCCATGTTTGGAGGTATATTCTGAGCCTCAACGTAGAATATAAGCTTCATGAGTGAGAGTTTTTTGCCTCTTTTGTTGATGTATGAATCTCTTCCACCTACAGCACTCAATGCATATTAATTGAATGTCTTAAATGTATTAGTATGGGATGATTCTATTTTTGTTGAAGGCTGAAGGTATGGTTGATCTTCATTATTGTAGGTGCAGTATTTTCTAATTTGCCTGCTCATTGAGATGTATCTATAATCATCAGATCAATACTCACAGCACTTTCACAGTCATTCTTGGACATGTGGAGACCCTGAAACATTTGAGTAGCCCTCTGTGCATTTTTCGAGCTGAGGCTGAACAAGACATCATTCTGCTTTCTTGTTTCAGCTCTCATACTGTAAACAAGTGTCCTTTACCATGGTCTATTTAGTGCCATGTTTTTTTGCATTTTTGCATTTTGATGTAACTTAAACGTGTAATAATAAAATTGGAACTCAGCTAGCTACTACCCTTTGGGGGAAATCCCTCCTCACCTGCATGGCCCAGTCTTCAGTGATTTTTATCTTTCCGTCATCTGGGATTTCTAGGGTTAAAGATACAAACATTTAAGCTGTCAAGAGAAAAGTATTAACTCTCAACAACGTCCTAGGGTTTGGGTCTATGGTAATTGTTGTTATTCTAAAGGTTGTCTTGATCTGCTATTTCAGTTCCATATATGCTAAAATTTAGTTAACACCTCTCCTTAGTGTTAACTGATCACTACAGTTCTTATTTGCAGCTATTAGCACGTCAAAATGGTGTCTGTTAAGTGGAGAGTCAAGAAACTGCCTATGTTTACTTTTTTGCACTCAGAGTTTAATATTTGTTTGTTGGACATCCTTTCTGTATAACTATAAAAAGCCAGATTAGTATTAACTAAATAAATAACCCCTTAGGTTGAAGAGGATGGTGGGGCTAACATCTTCCTCCTCCTCTATAATCTATTTTCTCATCATTGATGAATGTTCATCACTGGTGAACTTTAGCCAATGTATAGTCACAATAATTGTTATTTCTTAAATACTTTAAAGGCTATGCTGTAGATTAATACTGTAGGAGACGAAAAATATGCCACTCTGAAATATAACTGCAGGAGACCAGAATATGCTGCCCTAAAATATGTCCGTTTGGCACAAGGATTATTTTGAGCTGATTATTGAGTGAAAATAGTATAATAATATTTGAGACACAGGAAAAGCTCTGAAAACAGAGGACTTTCCCCTTTGTAAGGGAAATTTCCATCTATAAAGGAAATCTCCATCTATAAGAGTATATCCCTCTCTGCATGGAGGAGAATGACTAAGTCACTAGAGACTCTTATCAGTGGAGAATCCATCAACTTAAGCCTGGGGAGCAAAGCGTACTGCTGTTTACCGTGCTGTGCACTTTACCTGGGCCCAGGTAAAATGCCTCTCTGTCACTGCCTCCCATGCTTCTTTCTTTGTTTCAGTTGAAGATGATATTTAAGCCTGAACTCAAAACCACCTCTTTGAGATTTGCGCATTTTTCCCTGGGTGTCTCCCACACATGAAGGAGGAACACATACTACCAAGCTTCTGTTAGTTTTTCTCCTGTTAATCTGTCTTTTGTTACCAAGCTTGGCTAATTTTTAAATATTTTTGTAGAGACGGGGTCTTGCTAGTTTGCTCAGGCTGGTTTGAACTCTTGGCCTCAAGCAATCCTCCTGCCTCAGCCTCCCAAAGTGCTGGGATTACAGGCCTCAATCAATCACTGCTCTAGGCCTGGGTGGATGTATGTTTTGAATTCTCTTGGGTATATACCTATATATACCTAGGAGTGGAATTGCCGGGTCACATGGCAACTCTGTTTAGCATTTTGAGGAACCACCAGACTGTTTTCAAAGTGGCTGCAGCATTTTAATATCCCATAAGCCATGTATGAGGGTTCTAATTTCTCTACGTTCTTGGCAACACATGTTATTGTCTGCCGTTTTGTTATTTTAGCCATCCTAGTGGGATTAAAGTGGCATTTCATTGAGGTTTTGATTTTCGTTTCCCTAATGAGTAATGATGTTGAGTCTCCATGCTTTTTTATATTCATTCCTCTCTGTTAATGTGTCTGCTTTGCTTGTCTAATACATAAATGCTTTCCTGGATTAACTCATTCCCTTCCAGTCATATCTCTGTCCTTCCATTCTCTGGAAGTCCCTCTCTTTGGCCTTCCATTCTCAGCCAAAGTTCTCTAAAGAGTGAGCTCTATTTGTCTGCCTTTATTTCCTCATTGTACACTCATCTCTCCATAGACCACCATGTCACATGGCTGCAGGTGGCACCATTCACTTAGAATATAACGGGTTTGGAGCCCCTGAGCGGTGCAATGGTAGCTGGCCCCCTCCTCACGGACTCCTCCCGCACCCCTCGTGATCTGGCTGCCAGGACTTCGGCCATCGCTCTTTGGAAACAGTGCCTTTTCTGGAAAGCAGAGCTTCCCATCTGCACTCTGGTGTGCTAGGAATAGGCAGAGGTGTGCCAAGGTAAGAATCCCTTACCTTAGCCTTCAGGGCAGCCAGATGGGTTCCGGGAAGCTAGAGCTTCTGGGTTGTTGGCGTCTGGTCTCGAGTAGCCTTGCCTAGCACCCTTTGGTGTTACACAAATATCCTCTCCTCTGCCCTGGCCAAGGGTTGAGAAGTTCTGCTAAAGCAACAAATTATTTCCATATTGCTAAATCCAACAGACTCTTTTTTCTTGTCTTCAGTGCTCTCTCCTGGGTCCTTCCAACTTCTCTAGCTGCTGCTTTTTCTTCTTCTTCTTTTTTGCTTTTACCCCCTCTACTCAATCACTAAAGGTTGAAGTTTTCCCAAGGCTGGACTGCCTCCTCTTTCTCTATATCCATCTCAGGCATTCCCATCCATCCATTAGTTCTTTTATGTAGACAACGTAGACACGTATATCTCCTCTGGGCTCCAGACTAACATATCCTGTGCATCCTCGAGCTCTCTTGGATGTTGCAAAGTGATCTGAAAAGGAACACATCTAAAATTAAGTTTAGCATCTCCCTCCACTCCTCCAACTGGTCTCCTTCCAGACCTCCCTCCTTCGGGGAATGGGACCATTATCCATTTCCTTGAGCAGGAAAGCTAACATCAGCTGTGACCACTCTCGTGCAAAGCCTCATGTTCAAGTCCTATTAAGAACAGCTCCTAAATATCCATTTTCTCCACCTCTACCGCTGCCACCTGAGTTTACCTATTCTCATCTCCTATCCGTACTGCTTTCTACCTCTGTATTCTCAGCTCCACGCCCTTAACTGTCCAGACAGCAGCCAGAGGGACCTTTCTGAAATGAAAATCTGATCACATCACCATCCCCACCTCTGCTTAAAACCTATCTGTGGCTTCCTATTATGCAGGGGATAAAGAGAAACTGCCGCTCAGCCTGTGAGACCCACCTTCGCTGTCAGTCTCTCAGGTGTCTCACACCATCTTCCTGCCCACTGGCCAGGTGTCAGTGCCTTGGGCTGGCCCTGCTCCCCTCCACCACTGAAGCTTTTTGTACAAGATTTCCCCCCAAATGCTCTTTTCTTTCTTCTTTGCTTAGTTAACACCAGCTCTTCCTTCTAATCTCGGCTCAAAAAGCCTGAGATTAGAAGCCTTCATTGATCTCCCTACCTGTATTACATTCCCCGATGAGTCCTCTCATAGTACCTGCCCTGTGTCTCTCCTTTACAACACTCCTCAAAATTAACTTTTGTTTGTGCCATTATCTGATTAGTGTTTATCTGCCTCTAGGCCACAAACTTCAGGGGGCAGGAGGATTTATCTGATTCTCTGCTGCACATTCAGCCCCCAGTGGGATGCCTGGTACATTGTGGGTGCTGCCTATCTGTTGAATGAATGAATGAATGAATGGCATGCTAAGAAGCTGGCAATTTATCCCATGGACTTCACTGAAAGAATGTAAGCAGGAAAATTGATGATTTAAAATTTTAAAAAGAAAGCTCAGTCAGCCATTTTGAGACAGAACGGGCAGGGGATGAAGGGGCAGGTTTGAAACCTGTCGCAACAGTTCAGCGGAGAGGTGGTGAGTGCCCAGTCAAAGCAGTTCCGGGAGGGCTGAAGAACACAGAGTGCCTGTGACGTTTGGAAGGAGGGATCAACAGAACTCAGTGACTCCACGGGGTGGCTGCCTGGATGGAGGGGAGTGCACCAGTGAACCCAGCGAACGTAGGAGATAGAACAGGTTTGCAAGAGGCAAATGGGCTGAGTCTTGGACTTGATGAATCTGCGGCCCTAGAAGACATGCAGGGGAAGATGTCAAAAGTGCAACTTTATATTTCCAACCCTTTTCAAAGGGGGTTCTTCTCTGCCTATTAACCAAGGCTAGGCTCATTCTTCTTTTAAAAACAAATCATTTCTTGGAGTTTTATCAACATCCTTCACTCCTCTTCTTAACAAAATGTCCTCGAAAGGGGAGGCGGCACATGCTCTGTCTGCGTATGTTTAACTCCTCTTCCCCCCTCTACTCCCTGTTCTCTTGGCATTGCTGAACCTGCTTCAGTAAGGGCCCCAGAAACCAAATCTAGTGCACCCCGAGAGACTGAATATACAAAAGGACAGCAGCCAGATCACATACAGAAATGGAACTTTGACCCACAACCTGCAGCAACCTGCCCAGGAAGCTAACCCCTTATCTAGAATACGCAGCCCAGGAAGCCAGACTGCTACCTCTGGCAACAATCCAGGAAGACAAAAGATAACTCCTGGAACAGTTGGCTCCAGACTTTCAGGACTTTATAACTGACAGCTTCTTTAATTTTTGTCCCCATTTCCAATTTAAGACCAACCAGAGGAAGCCAAATGTGCTCCCCTCACCCATCACACAGGGTGCCCGGCTCCCGGTTCTCCTGCCTGCAACCTCCCTACACCAGCAACTTCCATCAGGGCACCTCTGAGCCTTCCTTTCTCCCTACTCTAAAGCCTTCCCTCTCCTCTGCCTGCCTTGGAATCTCTGCTGACTGGTGGCCGAGTCCCCTGCTACAGCAGGCTCAGAGTAAATAGCCTTTGCTTTTCTCGTTTGGTTGGTCTTTGTTTATTTTCATGAGCCTTCACTTTTTACCTCGGGAAATCACCCAGCTGCACTGAACACTACTGATCACGCCCTCCTGGAAATTGCCACTTCCCTTGGTCCCCAACCCCCCATTCACAGTCCCTCGTGTGTATGACATTTTTTCTTCCTGCAGGGTTCAGCCCTCTTCTTTACTGAATTCATAGGCCTCCTCTGGCCGTGGCATCCACTCTTTAAGCACCACTGTTTTGCTCGACTCCTGAATCACTGTGTCTGGCTCAGATTTGTTCCTTCTGTCCCCTCCCAGATGCTCCACAAGCACCTAAAGTCAACATATTCAGAGCCAACTCACCCCCCGTGTCTCGCATGCAGAAACATGGCCTGCCTTTCCCTTCTCTCCTGCTAGTCATACCACCCCCACCAACTCGCCCAAGTCAAATAATTAACTGCTGCTGACTGACCTGGCTTCCTAAATATTTCCTTGGTGCATTTCCTCCTCTCCATCTCTATTCCCACGGCCCACTTTAGGACCTCACCATCACTTCCTAAAATATTACAAGAGCGCCCTAACTGGTTTTCACTTGCCAGGCGTGCCCCCTTTCAAACAACCCTCCACTCTGTTGGCAGAGTCATCTTTTCAAAACATACATCTGAACACGTCATGCCCTGCCTACAACCTTTAATGCCTCTTCATTACTTCACATGTCATACAAGTCCCCAGATGTCTGCATCAGTCATATCTCCTGCCATGCAAGACTTTGAACTTGATGTTCTAAGCAGACACATCACACTGTTTAGACTCTTGAGACGGTGTAAAGATGTGAGCGTGTCCCCAGGTGGTGTCAATGCTCCGATGATATTCTCACTTGCATGGTTGCCGGTGACCTGTGGTCTTAGCTTGGAGTCTTCAGGGCACATTTATGGCCCCCTGTTTGATGCCTGCAGAGAGATCTCTGCTCGGGTGGCCAGCTGCCTGGAGGACCATGTTGGACTGAATTACCGTGATCCTTGAACTTCAGAATTCTCTCTGTTGGAAGCCCTGGTTTATACTTGGCTTTTAGATATGGCTGAAACTAAACGGAGGAAAATATAGGTCTTCCCAGAAGAAGGGGAATTTCAAACTCTTGCCCCAGCAGTTTCCATCTGCTGCACACACCGAATCCCTGCTTAGACTTACAGAGGCAGCCCTTTCCTTCCTGTGGCCCCGACGTTCTCCACATCACCACGGAGGGCTCGGCAGGCTCCCTGCTCCCCAGAGACGGGCCCCTCCGGCAGCCATCGCCTGTCAGCAGACCCAGCGGGAAGAAAGAAAGTCAATGCCGGCGGCAACCGGCTGATTGCCTGATTGCCGAAGCTGGGACTCGTGTGGGAGAGAGAGAATGGTCTGGTGATTTCACGTGTAAACATTTTTAAGATGCCAATAGCCAGCAGGTGGCCTTTCACAGCACGTAGCTGTGAAGAGCAACAGCATTTGGGGGGAGACTGGGAGACAAGAAACTCCCCGGCACAGAAAATATGGTAACTGCGGAAAGGAGTCCTCATTCTCCAAGTGCCGGTCGCACCTTCCTGATTTACAGCAGGACTCGGAGGCCGAGGGCTCAGATCTAAAGTTACCGCAGCTGCCTCCGTGCTGGTGTGGAAGGATGAAGTGGAAGACGATGTAGGAGAGTAAACAGAGCTCCCGGAGGCCGGCTCTGGCCAGGAACTGGGCCCAAGGTGCAACAGACTGTTAAGGCTGACACTGTGGGAGACGGGATGGTCTTTACGAGGACAAGAAGATGGCAAACACAGAAACGGGGAAGCCGCCGTGGCAGCCGGCCAGCTGCAGGGCAGGATGCCGGCTCACATTTTATCACCACGGCCCAGCAACACCCATCTGCACATAGACACACCTCTGCACACACACACACACCTATGCACACACCTCTACACACCACACATATACACTTATGCACACCACATACACACACATGCACACCTACACACATACATGCATACACATCTACATAGACCAAACACAGACATACCCACACACACACACACACACACACACCCCTATATACCTACACATATACATACCTACACATACATGCACACACATGCTTATACACACATATGCACCTACACACACACCTATGCACACCACACACATACACTTATGCACACCACATACACACACATGCACACCTACACACATACATACATATATACCTACACACCCCTGCACACATACATACATGTACATACATACACACACCCCATATACCTACACATATACATACCTACACATACATGTACACACAAGCTTACACACACATACACACATGCACTTTCAAGATGACAAGGTACTGACACCACTGGAAACTCTTGCAGTGGTGCCCATGAGCCACTGTTGCATGGTGGGGTGACTCCTGGTGGCACAGGAGTCTGAGCTCTAAAGCTCAATGTTGAAGCGTTGGCCCTTAGAACAGGAAAGCTCCACTTCTACGTCAGAGCTTCCTTGGGTTTATGATGAGCTGCTGCATTGGGGACTTCTCTCAGAACATACGCATGACCTGCTGGGAAAGTCACCAGCAGACAGCCCACCCACCAACTGGGCTTCTGACTTCCTGGAGATGGTACCTGGTCCTCTAACAGGGGCACATGGCTTCTCCTGTGAAAGTTAACCTTCTTGGGAATTATTCCCAAGTCTCCAGACTTTAAGAGGCACGGTGGAGGCCAAGGCCAGAGTTTGTCCAGAGGCCAGTCTGGATTTAGGGCAGCATTAGGGAGAAGTGAAACCATGAGTGTTTATGGTGGGGCAGCCACATGGTTTCAGGCATCGGGTGTGCCTCTGGCGAGAGAAGGGTTAAAGCTTGGAGCTGAATGAACTTGGTCATGTGCGTAGTTTACGTGGCTGTTTTAGCTAAAACACAGATGGGTGGAATTGGGCATGGGGAGGGAGCAGGGGCCAGTGGTAGGGGCCTGACTTGGCCCAGTGAGCCCCTGGCCTCTCTTTTACCTGGAGGGCCCCCATCCACTAGAGCACCTGCTGAGAGGCTGAGGACAGAGCTAGTGGGACAATCCTCAGAGTGTGACTAAAGGGAGCAATCACTTAGGCCCAAAGGCACCAGCTGCCCCCTGAAGTATGGCATTAGGAAAGGTCACAGGAGCTCTGATCAGCTGACACCAAAGATACCTAAGGCTCAGCAGATAAACAGACAACCTCCCCCCCCACCGTCCGGCAGCTTGATCACGCGGGCCCCTGGGTCTCGGCTCTCTCAATTTTCTGAGCGCATCTCTGGGTGTTCTGGAGACCCAGGTTACATAGGTGCTCCTTGCTTCCCTCCCCTTGGTGTATTTCATCAGACTTTTTTGGTGCAAACATATTGAGAGAGGAAGGCTCTGTTGTGAGAAGTTCCCAAGAGGCAGCAGGATTGAGCCACACACACCTGTCAGCAACATTTTTGCAGAAAAACATGTCAAGGTGTGGGCATTTCAGAGACCCCGCAAAACCACGGGGCAGGAAAAGTGCTGTGAGGAAATCAGCAGATGCATGTGTTAGAGTGAGGCCTCCCTCCCACCCCCAGCAGAAAATCTTCAGTTCTCCAATGTAAGAAACCGATGTGAACTGCCGCCTTCCTCTATAAAGTAAGTAGAAACAATAGAAGCTTTTTATGAAGCAAAAAAAAATGGTTTGCTCAGCAAGATAGCAGAGGACCTAGAAAATGTATTAAAAAATGGAACATCCACCACTGCGGGAACAGAGGGGACCATGTCAAGAGAGGAAATTGAAAATGTCTGGGTTGGTTTGGGCCTTGATTTACCTGCTGAGAATGAAAGGGTATTTCACATTCTGAACCACGAGCCGGCGCTGACAAGTTCACCGCTTAATCGGAAGAGTCCAGCAAATTAATAGGTAATTCTGATGGAATAACAAAACCTCTCTTGGTGGAACATTAATTATCACCTTGCTGTAAGGGAAAGGTGACAATGTGGATTTGTCCAGGAAGAAGGAGGGAGAGAGCTATTTTCAGGGTCAGTGGATCTCTCCCTCTCTCTCTCTCTCTCCCAGAGCATCTCATAGGAGACAAATGGTGGTTATTCCCTGCGAGGGGAGAGCTGATAAGCTTTGTAAGCAGGAGATTCTACGCATTACAGGAAAGGATTAACACACGGTGGCTCCTTTGCTTGCACAGGGAAGTTGCCCTCTGCTATTTCTTTGTAGGAGCAATTGGGATCCCGATTATTTCAGGAAGTGCCTGGGGTCTCTAATGCTCCCTCAAGGGCCATCCTCCCTGCTCCACTTCCTCCTTAGCCAGCCCTGGGGCCCTGGCTCCCGGCGCTGTTTCATTTTTATGGTTACCTAACATGTTCTCAGCACATTTGCACAGCTAGCAGCGGGGCCAGCTCCCTGGGCTGTACCCTGGCCTCATTCTCACCGATCTGAGCTCTGCTGTGTTCTCCAAGTTTGTGTTTGCAATGACTTCTCCCACGGCTGGGAATGCCTTCCTCCTCCTCCTCTTGGCTGATTCCTGCTTGTCCCTTAGGCCCTCACTGAGGGGCACTTTCTCCAGGAAACCTCCTCTGATTGCCCTGTGGCAGTTAGATGAACTTCCAAAGCTATCCCAGAGTGTGCCGTTCAATGTGTTCCTCTGTCACAACCCTGATCACGCTAGATGGCAACTCTCTATCTACTTGTTTCCCACACAGGCCTGTGAGCACGAGAGAGGCAGTGGTTAGGTCTTTTATCCTGTGGGCCCTTTCATCCTGTGCCTGTCTTTCACTCCAGCAGAGGGGTAGGCACAGGACAGGAACTTGCTGGAGGTAGGAGTCGATGACTCACTCCCCTGGGGTGGCAGGTGGTAGGGAGGGAGTGGGGGGTTCCCCTGGCTGAAATTCACTTCCGCAGTGCAGGTTCGAGGTATGTCCTTTCAGGTGGTGGGAACAGGTCCTCGGGAGGACGTTGAAAGTCCAGGAGAGAATGGACAATGGACAATGGAATTAGCAGATTCTTGGGAAATGCTCCACCTCCTGCTTCCAGCAGGAACGCACGGATGGAGCACTGATGACATCTTATCATTACTAACCCCAGCACAGGGGGCTGCGCTCTTGGATGAACAATGTGGAAGGGACCAAGAGTCGTGTTAAATCCATACCAAGGATGTCCTATGATTCCCACATAATATCTCCTTGGGCGGGTTTTGAGGAACATGCTTTGAGAGACATTGATATCTCCCTTCCTTTTAGATTCTCCAAATGATACACCAGGTCTCAGGACCGTGGCAACTTTGGTCTCATCAGCCTTTATTTCTTCTTCTTCCCCCCTTCTCTCCCACCTCCCCTTTCCCTCTCTTTCTTTCCTTCTACAGGTTTTCTAAGGGTGACATTTGCGTTGTCATAGAGTGGGCCACAAATGTATTTGCATGTGACCGACGGCTGGCTTGCAGGCAGCCTGCACGGTCTACACATGCTGAGAGCAGGTCTCGGGCTGGTGGGGATGCTGTGCCCCTGACAAACTGGTGTTTGGCCATCTGTGAGTGATAAATCAGTCACCCCTCCCCATGGACAGCCGGGGTAAAAGATCTCTTGCTAGATGAGATTCTTAAGAGCAGGAATTGTGTCTTGTTTATCTCAGCCTCCAGCATGCATTACTCAGAGTAGGTCCTCACTAGTGCTTGTTGGATTAATGGACATAGTACACTATTAGTGTATGACAGGGGGCAAAAGCTCATGCTAATTACAGATGGTAGAGAGGACCCTGGGAGGCCACCCCAGAGTCCAGAAGTCAAGCCAAGAGTACCATGGGGGTGTGTGTACCATCGAACAGGCAGATGGTAAACACACATCCTCAAGATAGAGACTTGGCGTTGCTGTGCACACACTGTCTTGCAAGATGAGGGTGTCTGTATCATCTAAACTCTACACTAAGACCCTCAGAATCAACGGCAAACCTTCCAGCTTGCCATACATTTTCTCGTCCTTAAAGTCTTCTAATCACTCGTAAAAATAAAAGTGGACAACAGAGTTTCCCTTTTCTTTTCTAAACCCAAATCAAGTGCCTTCCATGTCATTGGCACTCACTCAAGAAGCATTTGAATGAATGATTTGGAAGTGCAGGCAAGCTGGCCGGGACATCTGTCACAGTGCCGATGGCCAGCGTGGATTTGGCTGGTGCAGCTGGCTGGGTGGGGTTCCTTGTCTTCCCTCCGAGCCCCTCCTGGAGCTGGGGGGAGTGGGCTACCTTTTAAAAAAGAGCAAAGCCTTTCTTCCATGTAGAAGTTGTGATGGAAAAATTTCCAGGCTGCTTCTGTACCTGTTTCTCATTACCCAGTTCCCTCCGTCTTCATGACTGCCTTCCCTGTGTGTGACAAGTGCCACTGTCCCCACCACCAATCCAAATGGCCCGCAGTCCTAGAAGGCCTTTCCTTCCCAGTTCCCATATGCAGCAGTTTTATCATCTTCAACCCGAGACTTGTGCTTGAGGTTTTCCCATCCAGGCCCAGGGTTCTGATGGCAGGTTTTTGGCGGAGCTGCCAGGCTCATAAAACAAGGTAATGATCTTAAGGAAGCAATTACTTTAGCTATTGTTTCACAGCAGTTGCCAGAGAGCCCAGAAAAGACCCAGTGACTTCACGGACAGTAGAGCAAAAGGGAAAACAGCAGCTGCAGCAGCAGTCTGTGGATGGCAGGGAAGGTGACTGCTAATTTTACAAGTGCTTGGAGATATTCTGGCACCTTCATAGGACACCAGGGGACCTGCAGTCACTTTTGCTGGCTGGCTTTTCAATCTCCCAGCATTGAAAAGCTCGATAGGCAAGAACTGTATGCCACTGTACAGTTTTGCAATTTTCTCTAAGGTCAATATTGCACATGGAATGCCTAATGGGAAATTGCTATAAAAATGGCAGCTAATTACAGGTTAGCGGATAAAACAACACTCTTCTCTGGAGAGCTTGTGCACATAGGTTGAAGGATAAAATAGGGCTGAATGGTATTTGATTTCTTTGTGTTTATCCAAGTCACTGGCCCAGGCAGGAAGGTAATATATGAAAAGGGACATTTTTGGAATAGTTGTTTTTGAATTATGCTCATGAAATACACACTGTGCTATGAAGGACATGTGGGAAAGCTACACTCTGACCGCATGACTAATTTTTAAAGCCTTGCATAGAGAGAATTCCCCCCAAGAACACAGCTGGGATATTCCTTCGTGGACTGAATGTGTCAATTATGAATTGAACTAAAACGAAATTTTACTCCATTATGGCAAAGGGAACCGAGGAGTGGACCCTGCAGCTAGCATATTATGTAGTAGTTCACACACCAAGTAATATTGTTTTATTAACTTTAAGAACATGTTTTACATAAAAACAGGCAACATCAAAAAAGCTCAGTTGATAAATGAACATAATATATCACAGATGATTTCATTCCACATTAACCTACATTTATTATCTTAAGCTGAAGGATTAGGGCAAAAATTGGATCTCATTCCACCTTGAATCATGGATACAAATCGTTTGAAAGTTATTTCATTAGGATTCTGAAAAATCAAAGATTAACCTGTGCCATCTGATCCATGCAGCAAGTGATAAATTCAGTATTTTCAAAGGAAACATTGAATTTTTTTTCTCACGCCAAATTGAAACCTTTCAGAAACTTGTTTAAATGCCTCAAGTTCCTGGCTCACCTTTTTAGTATGCATGAGCAAAATGCTATTTAATTTCACACTCAACTAATCCTTTAATAATTTTCTTTCAGCCAGAATGAAAAAGGCTATTATTAATTTCCTAATAAAATTTTTTTAAAAGTTATCGAGGATGACTATAACCTTGGACCAGTTTCAATTTCTTTTTATTTTTTCTGAGAATACACCAAAGATTAATGTCAATGGCAAGTGAGAAATTGTCCCTAGAGGACTATTCAAGGACTTTTTCTTACCACATTCGATTGGACTGGAATGAAGTGACATCAGAGCATCTTTATCATCATTTTAAAAATTCTACTTTGTTTTAGTAGCAACAGTGAAGGCTTTAGAACTATTACTCTAAATTAAGAAAGTATATCACAGACAAAAATATACAATTTTACATTAAAGCAACATTAAGGGTCTCGATTTAGCCACAAATGAATATTAAGGAAATTTACAAGTATGGTTTAATTTTATAGATTGCTCTTTAAGGGGGTAAAATGAAACTAGATCTCTCATTTGTCTTCATGGGCAAGATATTGCAAACCTCATAATCAAAACACCTGCCAGTTAGAAGTTTGCTCACTGAAAAATGATCGCCACAGCCTCAGTGTGGAAGCCCAACAAAAAACAAACAAATAAAAAAAAACTACTTCACCCAGAGGCATTCTAAGTCTCTACACTGAATTTCCTTTTTCCCACCAGTTTACGACCCTTAATGTTACTGGATGGATGGTTGCATATTTGAGATGATTAAAAAATAAAAGACTGGCTTAAAAGCACCTCCTCCTCAAGTATGTAATTACATACAAACTAAAGATTCCTTCTGACAGTCCTAGGGACCCCATTTGTCACTGTTTCATGTATAAGCACCATTGAGCCAATTTTTAAAGCACATTTGCAGTTACCAAATGTTTAGTGCGTCCTCAAGTTTTGACGATTTATTTGCCTTTATGCAAAAAAAGTGTAGAGTGCGTTATTTTATGCTCTTATCCTATCTGAATTGACAAAATTGTTAATTTGGAAGTGCTTTTAATCGTTATTTTCCCCAACAGACTAGAATGGCTTCATAACATTTGACAATTAAATAAGGAAATCTATATCTCCGAAAGAAGCACATATCTGACCCTCTAAACTGCATGCAAGGTAAGGGTCTGGTTTGAGAGTATTTTTCCCAAATTCTTAATGGAAATGGCAGACAACATGTGGAGAAGACTGACTTTTGAACTGACCAACTTTAAGTTTTTAAAAAAAAATCTTTGGACCAAAAAAAAAAAAAAAAAATTCATGTAGCAGTTTAAAAAAGTAATGACTTCCAAATTATAGAAAAGGTATGTTATCAACAATCTATGCCAGGTGACACATTAAATTAAAAAAAAAAAAAGCCACCCACATCCCCCCAATGAATAATTATGTAAAAACTAACATCTTGGATCTTGGTGCTTTCCAAAATTCTGAAATCACAATTAAGGAAGGACCATACCAGATTTTTGGTTGTTCTTTTCTTGGGAGATTGGGAAGAAGTTGGCAAGAGAAGGAAGTGAACCTTCACTCCTGGGTGCAGGCCCTGGATAGCAAACTTCAGCCTGGGGCACATTTTTATGGTCAAATTAAAAACCTTTGAGAATAGGAGTTTATCATGGAAATGCTGACAGATCCTTGCCCAGAGAAGGGCTAGGGGCAGCACAGTAACATTAGGAAAGCTCTCCCTCAGCACAATCAAACTTCAGCACGAGGGACAGAGTTGTCTAATGGACGCCGTTGGCCAGCAAACAGCCATGATTTAATGTGCTTGTGACTTGGTCATACGGTAGCTCCGTGACCCTCTAAGCCAATTTTTCTTTTCTTTTGTTTTCGACTGAAATATGCCTCAAAGGGTAAAGGATTGCCATTTTAGCCTTCATTCATGGATATATTGCTTTCTTTCAACAATATCTGACAGGCCTGTTAACCACTACCCACGGGGGTGCTGAGCAAGTTACAGGAAGGTCTCATTGAATACAAAACACCAAGTGTTTTCAGCAGTTTATTCACATTTTTTTTTCTCTGCTTATTTTAATATGCACCACGTGTAAGTTAGATGAGGGCTACGGTAAAAACATTTTCGATGACTGAAATCTTAACTTTTCCTTCTAATGATCTGGAGCAAATTCACATATTCATTGATCATGACGAATAAAATGATTTCTGCTACAATGTCAAGAAAAAGTGAACGCATATCTACAAAGATGATTTACGCGATGAAAGTCATGAAGGAGTTCTTCCTTAACTAGTCTACTATCAAACTGAAAAGATGAAATCGTAAAATTCCCCTTGAAAATACCATATGGTTGGTCAGGTGTCAGTAAAGGAAAGACAGTCCCCATCACCAGGCTACCACCATAAGAGCTATATTAAATACTTGGGGGGGGGGAATATGGAAACACTTGTGGTGATGATTAAATCGATAATTACAGAGAT
This sequence comes from Varecia variegata, assembly GCA_028533085.1. Taxonomy (NCBI): domain Eukaryota; kingdom Metazoa; phylum Chordata; class Mammalia; order Primates; family Lemuridae; genus Varecia; species Varecia variegata. The sequence goes on from CM052445.1 coordinate 11,742,730, forward strand.
ACACTGCCATAATGGTACATATTTGTTCTATGATAAGCGAAATCAAAAATAAGATCAATTTGGTTATAGAAATTCCTTAAAGAACACCACCACGTAATTATTTCAAACTTGAACTATCCCAAGAATGTCGAGAAAAAAATTAGAAAGCACTGACTGTCTAAAAGCAAAGCAATCTGGATACACCAACGTAATCAGCATGCCTTGTGCTTGTCTGTTAACCCTCTGAGTACATCTCTGACGTTCAGGATCTTGGTAGCTTCATGTTGGCGAGATTGCATTCCATCTGATTACTCAATATTTCTACTTGACCGGTCACATTCCACTGTTTATTCAGCATAGATCACTCAAATTCTACAGTGGTGCACTGGGATCCCCATGCTGAATGGGCCCTGCATTCTTCTGAGCTGCCCCTCTGCAGTGTGCTGAGAAACACTCCACAGCTTCACACGGTCCAGAGCCCCCCTACACGTCGATGGGAAAAGGCCTGAGCCTTGCACTGTAGGTTCAGCACACTTGACGCTGCAGCAATACATTTAATGCCCACAGAAAAAGCAATAATTCAGAAAAAGAAAGGAAAAAGACAATCTGCTGCAGGTAGGTCTCTGCCCATAGGATTTTTCACACATTTAGAATTAAGGCCAAGCTGTATAGCCACTCCTTAGCCCTGGAATAGTACTTTGCTTTATAGTTCTACAGAAAGCAGTAATTTCTGACTAGTTCAGTGTCCTTTACTATTAATAATGTGGACTCGACCTTCACACCAAAGCCTTTCCTGGTGTTCTGTGCCCCCGCCCCCAAAAACAACTCAACCAATTTACTGATTTATGCTACTTTGTGATTTTGTGTGTGTAATCATTTCTGGACACTCTAAAAGGGGGGAGGGATCTCTCAATAAATGTATCCTATTTACATGTCAGGACAACACAGACTATGGAGATAAACCTAAATGTGGAAGAGCAAAAAATTTGGGAAACTGTGTTGAAAAGGTAATGACAGGTTGTGATTTAAAAATCTATATTAATGTAGACCATAGTTTAAGGGTTGAAGAGTAAAAAAGCAGCAATTGAAGATCAATGTGCATTTGAAAATAAAGAACTGACTATAGAAAGACCATTCAGAAATTTCAAGACTCTCAGATAATAAAGTATTTTCAAAACAGAGAAAATAAGTGCTGTTCAGCCATCCAGATGCAAATTTCGTGAGACCATCACTCCCTGGTTGTCTCCTGGATCACAGAGCTGAGCAAATCTTAGGAGTATATTTGAGATGGGCACCTGCCTCCAAGACACCCTGGGATAGTCCTTTCTGAGCACTGTAGTAACTTACAGAATCTTTGGGCCCTCGTTCTGAAATCCAATATGTTCCAGAAGAAACTCTGGCCTGGAGACAGAGGGATAGGTAAATAGATTTGGTAACGGGGGTGAAAATACAGGTCTCAGACAGGACTTGGCCCAAAGACAGAAAGACAGTATGTCCTCCTGGATAGCGAAAGACAGTGGTATAAAAAATCAGGGTGCGTAGTTGTGGACGAGCGGTTAGGCTGCGCGCGGTGGCTCATGCCTGTAATCCTAGCACTTGGGGAGGCAGAAGTGGGAAGATCGCTTGAGAACAGAAGTTTGAGACCAGCCTGGGCAACAGAGTGAGACCCCATATCTACAAAAAAAAAAATTGAAAAACTTGCCAGGCGTGGTGGCACATGCCTATAGTTCCAGCTACTTGGGAGGCTGAGGCAGGAGGATCGCTTGAGACCAGGAGTTTGAGGTTGCAGTGAGCCATAATGATGCCACTGCACACCAGCCTGGGCAACAGAGCGATACCCTGTCTCAAAAAAAATCATTTTAGGGAATGGAAGTTTTATCCTCAGGCCTATTGTGTAGGTCTTGCATCCTGCTCTTCCAGAGAGACTATGTAGGTAACCTAAAGGTGCACCAGTTCTTACCCATTTTTAGAACATTCTGGATTGTGTTCTCACTGTGCTTTCTCTGGGGCCACCTTGCAAAGCACTTGTCTCTAGCTCCTTCGGGCCCCACTCTCCTGCATGGATTTCATACTGTATGTGGACTGCACATTGATGACCACAGTGCATGAAGAAGCAGGTGACAAAAAGCACATGATCTTGTTTCCTCCCTCTGTTTGAAATTCCAGCCCTCTAGAGCACCTGGCAATTTATTGCTCTTTTCCACCGGTTGTTTCTTTCCTGTAGATGTCTGACGCTGAGCAGACAGACCCTCACTCACCAAGCACAAGACAAGCCCTGGTGATTCCGAGGGTCTGCGCTGGCGCCAGCAGCAGCTGGTGTGGAAGCAGCATTTCTGGGGCGTGATCAGTACATCTTCATATGGAGACAACTGGGGTGGGGGGCTCATCTCTTTTTTGTTTAACACAAACCCAGTTCCCTCCACTTGGGACCCAGGACTCACTGCAGCTGACTCAGTCATATCTCTAATGAGAAAAATTCCCTTTCTTAATAGGATTGTGAAGAAGAAAGAGGGGTACATATGCCGAAGTTATAAATCTGCCATGTTCTAAACCCACAGAAAAGGACAAGCAAGAGAGCATTCTAGAGGTCCTTCTTGCCTGGCCATTTCAGAGTCTCACAGCACCCTGTGATCTGCAGCAAAATCAGGAGACATGTGTGCATATACATCCAAAGGCCCGAAAAATTCCCCAACCAGGGTTCACGATCAAGTTCTATGCACTCAGAGGGTTAACATGTGCTATGTTACCTACTGCAGATCCTAGCTTGACTGATGAAAACATTCATTGCTTCTATTTTTAAAAAAAAATGCAAATTAGCCTTAACCCTTTGAGGACCCTGTTAGCAGCAAATTACCATCTTCACTAACACCACGTGTCATCATCTCATTCGGTAGAGGGAAAACGCTACAAAGATACCTGAAAACACACTTTCTGTTCTGCCATTCAAGCATCGAGTGCTAGATAGATCAGATGAAACTGTTTTTACATAAATTTTGGGGGAAAAAAATCTCAGAGTCTCAAAGGGTTAAGCCAGGACTTTGAGTGAAAGGGGCTTATTAAAAGGGCGAGTTGGGGGAGCGAACAGTCTCGGAGGAGCTGGGGGAGTAGTCCTCCGACTCCGAGTTGAGTTCCGGCGGGGCGGGCTGCGCCTTGTACCGGCTCCTCACATCCGGGTTGCGTCTTCGTCGGAAAACCTGCCTCTCCTTATCAAGAGCGGTGGTCTAGCAGGGGCATAAAATGAGAAAGAGGACAATTAGGCCGAGGGAAATGGCAAAACACACTCTAGAACTTTCTGAGATCGGAAAAAATCCGCTGGCCAAGTTCACCTTTCCATCCTAGCTCACTTTTGTGGACAACAGTCACTCCTCTTGGGGAGCTCTCGGCTCCCCCTAAGTCCAGCTCTTTAGGGGACCTGGTCATGACATCACTAGGCACAGGCAGGATGGATGATGTCTCGGGCGTGGCCTCTCCCCAGCCCTGCCCAGACTCCTGCTAGCTCCACATCTATCTGCCCTTGGTGGCTCCTAGGTTGTCCAGAGAACCCCCCAGGTACACGGGAGCCTCAGTCCTGGGTCTGTGACAAGTAGGAACACGCACGGGCCACCTGGATCAACACTGTAACTCGGGGTAGTCCTATAATAAAGACGAAAGGTGATGCAGTTGTCAGACCTGCAAACAGAGCCACAAGCTCACCCTGTTCAAGCTCACCTCCTCACCCTCAATGATCTTGTTATCCCTTGATGAGGGAGTGTGGCTGAATCTCGGGGAAGGATTGGTTTAATATTAATGAAAGCAATGCCTGCAACCGAACAGTGCTTTGAATGCAATGAAATCAAATGGAAACCTTCCCACGATTTCACTTTACAAAGTTCATTTTCATCATAGGATGTGGTAGTTTATGAAATAGAGATTCAACTCTGTAGCTAATTCCAATTCCCGGTCTCTATGCCTCGTTTTCCCGAGGAAACCTCAGATGACCTCCTGGTTGTGCGATCTGCCTGTAGCTCTGGAAGTTATTACGGCATCAGAATGGGGGCAGCATGACTTATCATAGATTTAATGGGTGTGGGAGGAACTGGGTCGTTACAGGGAAACCTTGCACAGCAAGCAGAAGAGCTGGGACAGAGTCTGATGAAAAATATAGAACACATATAAAAGTTGAAGGCATTCTCGTTTGAAAACCCCTCTTTAAAAGGATAGAGCCTGGAGGTTTTCTGCTTTTAAGAGATTACTTTTCCTCTACAGGGATATATGCCACCATTTTTCCTCTTGAAAATTTACTGTTAGCTTCTTCAAAGAACAGAGATAAATTTATAGCAAGCCTGGTTCTGAGAACAAAGTGAAAACTAAGCCCCTCATACAATTGCGGTATAGCATTAGAGCAATCTCAGATCTAAAATAGGCAATCAAAGTTCCACAATGAAGTAATAAAGAGAGAAAGAGAGGCAGTGTGTAGAATCAGTGCAGTAAATGGCTTCGTTAGGCTGAACTGCTCTACTTTAAAAACTCTCCACACACTGAGTAACAGTGTTACAAGCCAATAAGGAAGATAAACTTTAATAATTCACTTCTCGTTTTACTAGATTGTTAATGCAATGATTCAGTAACTGGGTTGTTGCAATGTCTACCTTTGATTCTTCTACTTGTTGAATTTTTAAGGACCCTTATATAGTTCTTGGTTTTATACCCATTGATTTTATGATATTTTCGGCATCATAAACCCAAATTCCTAACTGTATTTAAAACATTGTAAAGTTACAACACATGGTATTTTGCTTTCAAAGCAAACTGAAAATGTTCTGTTTGTGTAGAACTGAATGTTTGTAAAAAAACAGACGTCTATTTAGTCTGCCTTACATAAAAAACATTCTGTAGTTAATCCAAGAGTAATATAAACTCTTCCCTTGGCCATGAAAAAAAAAAATCTTTCTATTTCTACCTTCTTGAGAAAGAAAAAGAGTCTTTGGCATTGGGCTGAATCCTGACTCGTGAGCAGAGGCAGTCAGACGTGGGGAAGGAAAGTGCACTGGGCTTCGGTCAGGAATTTTGTTTCCTGCCTTGACCATGGCCGGCACATGGCTGTGTGAATCATTCACTCAGGTTTCGTGTATGTTAAATAAGGAGCAGGAATAATTCCTTTCCACTCTTATAGAGCTGCTTGGGGAAAAATGGACATGCAAACGCTTTCCAAATAACCAAGACTCCCAGAAATGTAAGGTGTTCTTCTTTTCTTTACAATTTGATGTAAGATGTTGTTGTAAAATCGAGTAACTGCAAGTCGGAGGAAAGCAATGCAATCAAAGCCCAGATTAGAACTTCACTCAGAGGACTTTCCTTCCCTCACTTTCATTGGCACCTTCTCGATGTTTATCTCATCTCCCCATAATCTATTCAATTACTCCAAGTTACACCCTTGGCTGCAGCCACTGAAATATGCCATTTCTCCACGCATATCATAGCCCAGTGTGTGCAGAAGCCAGTGGCACTTAATATTGAGCTCATGTTTGGATAGTCCCAATATCCTTATTTTCACCTTCATTTCTGAAAATCCTTCCAAGGACAATCATATCCTCTTCCTTACTTGTCCCTCTGCCTGGAGAGTCCCTGCCCTGCCCCTGTTTAGGCAGTCAGTTCTGCCACTCTTGCCTGTTTCCCTAGTTAGTAGCTTTCTGAGTGTTCACCTTTGTAGATGAGAACTCGTGCCCAGGTGCACCTGAGCTCTGAGGTGCACGGTTCCCCAGTATCCTCAAGGCACTTATTCTTGGAAACATATCATGATCATGAGCACGTGTCATGGAATAAGGGTTTGGTGGTTGTCTCTATTGGATTTATGGGCACTAGAGTTGAAAGAGGATTTAAAAGCATTTTTTTTTCAATGCTCTGCCTTTCCAGGCAAAGAAACTGAGGCCCAGGCATGTGGAAAGACTTGACACATTGCATCGCTAACTAGAAACAGAACTCAGTTCTTTTCCTGCACAATTTACTCTGAAGTCTATTGAAGCAGGATGAATTGGAGTCACTGCACTCCAGCTGCTCACCCCTGTTCCATTCCCACCCACGTGAGCTGGGGAGAAGATGCTGACCACAGGCAGCATCAAAAGCCAACAGGCATTGATGATCAGAGAGACTTCTCTTAGGAATAGCAAGCAGGGACCCCTGTGTGTATGATCCCATTCTGATTTTGGGGGCTTGTAAACTTCTAGAAAGACCTGGGTCTGACGACAGAGATGCAGTTTCCTATCCACCAAGGTCCTTGTAATATTCTCCAAGACTGTAACTAATGTTGAGGGCTCACAACTGACTTGCTCTCAGAGATGGTCCAGTGGTGTCACTGTCCACAGGTTTCTCTTCCCTGGGCCCCTGCTCACTCTGCTTCCAGAACTTACTTTAGGAACTTCTTCCTTCTCTGTTCCCATCACAATCTAGCACTGGTATCACTACACATCCTGTCTACACCATAAGTGACTCTAATTAACCGTTTTTCCTGCCACATCGTAGACTCTTTGGAGGACCAAGATCAAGTCTTGGACATCTTGTCTGTGTTTTCCACAGTTCATTGCCCAGCACAGCTACTCTATGCACTCTGTGGCTTTTGAAATATGGGAAAATACAACAGAGGTTGTCTGTTTCTCTCTGGAGCACCCAAGCCTCACTCCATCCTGTACGCAGCTGAGAGGTCAATTTCCAGAAGGTCCAATTTATTTATAACTCTTCAGAAAGTCCAACTCCTTGCCCTATCTTTGCAATGTGCTTACAATAAAAATTTCCAGTGTCTGTTTCCTGTTATGACTTAAAATGATCCTGTGACATCAGTAGACTCATGATCTCTTTCTATTGGACACTTGATTTTCTAGCATGGCATCATTTACTTTGCCTGCGGTTAAACAAAGCTTAATTTCCCTTGGACACCTCCCCAATCCTATGCTCTGTGATTCCAGTGAAGGTGACCCTATCCCTAGCCCTGGCAGTGGGGCAGGGGTGGGCTTGTGACCCAGGAGTGCACCTGAGCTCACTGCATTCCCCTACAGTCACAACTGGCTCAGGGTAGGTGCACCCCGCCCTGTCAATAGGACACATTGACACTTTCTCTGGGACTTCACGTTTACAGTGAATCCCGATTTTGATGGAGCTGCTTCCCACATCTTGGTACCACAGGAAGCCCAAGACTAAAGCTAACACAAGGAGGCAGGCTTGAGGATGGAAGGAAACCAGGCTTTGCTGGAGCACTGAATCCACCCATCACTGAAGCCAGACCCAACCTGTGGACCTTTCAGGTTATGTGAAAGAATAAATTTCCTTTTTGCTTAAGCCAGCTTGGTTTGGGTTTTCTTCACCTGCCATAAAAACAGTCCCAACTGACCTATCTCTGAATATACTTTAATCACTCTCACCTCTACATATTGGCTCAAGGTGTTCACCAACTTGAAATGGCCTCTCCTCCTCTCTGCCTACTCAATTTTATTTATTCTCCAAGACCGGATCAAATTTTACCTCTTGTATCACATTTTTTCTTTCCAAACTCTTCAGGCAAGAATTGTCTCAACCAAACTTTTGGCACTATATTGATAATTGACCTATTGTCTCTTCTTTGCATATTTCCTAAATACCATGTAAACTCTTCTAGGGTAGAATTTGAAACTTCTGTGCATTTTCCAGAATGCTTAGCAGACTGTGGCACACATATTAGGCATGTGTTAAATATTTCTTAATTAATACAGGATTATTTTAGGAGATTGTATATTTTCTGAATAACAACAAAAAATAGAACCCAAAGCAACTCTATAACACAAAAGAGTAAGAAGTTAAAAGTACTGAGTCAATATTTAAGAATACAATTTAAGTTTCAAATATTTATGTCAGATAGTTAATATTCTCTTATGCTTATGCATTTACCCATTCAACAGACATTTATCGTGGTCCAAGTTCTTATCACGGTAAGCCCTGTCATATATAATATCTTTAGAATTTTAATTGTGGCTACAAAATTAACTTGACTCTAAAATACGTGCAGTTAATCTTTTGTAACTGAATTCTGTAGCTCCCATATGCATTTCAGGACAGATGAATTCAGCAAAGAAATAGACTATATGCTATGATGTAATTTTTATAAGGTAAAAAATACGTAATCCAACTGATAATCCACACCCCCCCAAAAAGAAAGGTATTTGAAATGTAATTTACTCTCTTAAGTCTTGCATCACAAATTTAAATTCTGGGTCCTTTCAACTTTCTGAAAGGCAGCTTTACTCTATCAATCACAAAAAATTCCCAGATGTCAAGCAAATAGGGTCTCACCTCCTTAACGCTTATCTCTGTGAAGTAAGGATGTCCTTGGGTACTGGCTTGATGCCCCATGAACACTTAAGAATTTCTAACAGATTTATTATTTTATTAGTTATGCTTTCATGGTTTGTAGCTTTGTTGAAACCTACATGAATGGGCTTGCAATAGGATTCCCAATTGTTTCCTTAGAAAGTCACCACTTCATTCAGAGCTCATAAGAGAATCTGAGAAGTGTGTTATCACATTTTGGTGCTAATGATTAAAGGTTAGAGGTGAGCAAGAAATCTCTTGAGATTCTGGAGTTGACCAGGGGTAACCAAAGCTGAAGCTGTAACCTAGTCACTTCAAACATGTACATAGTAGTGACTGCTATACTGTGTACTGGGTGAAGTGATGTTGGCCGGGGGAACTTGGTAAGGAGAACACATAGTTGATGAAATAAAATGATATGGAGAAAGGTACTAATACAAAACTGTCCTACCCAGGTAAACACTGCATATTCCTACCTCAAATTGTGAACCCTTGGTTATCACAAAGCCCTTAGCAGTTGCTAGATCAAGTGTAAAAACAGAGGAATGGTCAAATAATGCCAGTTATCTCAGCAACCCGGGGAGCTGCACATGTGGTAGCTGGAAAGCTTGAAGAAATCAATCCCCAGCATGTTTTGGTGCCTGCCATAGAACCCGGCATCCCTAAATAAAAGGCAGTGCTCGCCTAAGGTCAGGAGATTTATTCCAACAATGACTATGTCTAATGAATTTGGCCAGTGGCCTCTTCTGTTACAGTGAAAGGACACTATCCTCTGTGTATGCTCAGATATTTTAAGTCCTTATTTCTGACATCAAATTTGGAAATCATCATAAATACGAATGAAGTATCCATCTGGTATATCTATGCAATGTTATAAAGGAAGAACATAGCATGGAGGAGGAAGGTCAGGAATAAATCAAGAGTATGAACTGAGGCACTGTCTTTGATTTTGCCAGTCTGGGTCACCCCACACTTCTAATGCTTGTCTTGTCTGGTAGCTTTAGCTTAATCCCCTTGGAAGCAGCAGTAGGTGGAAATCAGGAGATTTAGCTTTCTGTCCCAGCTCAGTTAATTATGTGACTTCGGACATGTTTTCTAACCACACCGAGCCCCAATTTCCAGGTCCACAGACTGAAGAAGGGGCACTACTGTTCATGATCCCCAGGGACACTTTCACCTATGAAATTCTATGAATATGCTTAATATCACCATCAATCTATTATAATGGGTTATGTTTTTCTCTTAGCAAACAATAGGCCTTAACAGTCTATGGACCAAAAAATATTTCTGTTCTGCAAGATGTACAGGATTTGCAAGGGATGTACCTCATTTGAGTTGTGAGGCAATGTTTTCTGTCATGGCAGTAATTATTGGATTTAAGTAAATGCATTTTTCAGAGGCAAACGTTGACTGCTTTTCCTTTTTTGCTTTTCTTAATTTATTGCTAGCCATCACAAATAGTCTTCATTTCATTAATAAAAGAACATTATTGTGCATTTTGCCTTTTAGCCCATCCATTATTCATACTACCTAGGAGACTGAACCGGGGATGCAGCTGCTGGGGCATTAATCTCAGGAACCCTGTCTTTTTCTTACCCTCACTCTGCAGGACTAAGTTACGATTTGCTTGCCATTTTGGAAATGTTTTGCTTGCTAGTAAAATTAAACTGACAAATCGATTGCAATATCCACCCTTCTCATTTTATTGGGATCACTGTCATGCTTATTGTGGGTCTGTTTTGTTTTGCTTTCATATCCTTTTGGTGTCTGGCCAGGAACTGCACAGAATCTGGAGACATAGCATGATTTTTTTCTTAAAGTAAAGATGATCATTAGAATGGCAAAAAGGGGCCTTTCATGGGATGCAACTGAGTAGCCTTCCAAGCTATTTTCTAGGTGTGACTATCTTCGATATTATTCCCCATTTAGCTGGGAGAGTTGACTCTACACTTCTGCACTACTAATCTTAAACATACGCTTCTCTTGCTGACCTGGTTCTTAATAGAGTCTTAAATTGGCCTAGCTCTGCGGCGGGTTTCTGATGGCCTCCCATCAGACAGTTAAAATTACAGCCAGTTAGTGGGGGTTGAGTTCGGGCTTCTAAAGGATAAAATTCATGTGCTTCCTCTACCCAACAGCCCCTGATTTTCTTACAGAAGCTCAACTAAGCTTCCATGTTGTTTGTTCATCATATTAGTAAACTAAGGAAAAACCATAGGCATAGATTTTCTTAAGAAAGTCATGAAACTTTTGTACTTTCTAAGAAGATAAGTTAGGGGGTAACTTCTTTTATTGCAGAAAAAAATTAGCTTTGCCAAAAGGCTCACTCCTAGATTGCTAAAAATGGGATGTTATTCTAGAGCATCTCATATGTGATTTGATTGCACAAACTTTGATGTACCCCAAATTCTTCAAAAACACATCTATCCTGAAAAGCAATGGAAGAATGGTCCCTTCTTTGGAGAATGCAATCATGTATTCAGTAACTTAACAAATATTTACTGAAAGCCTACTATGTGCCAGGCACTCTACTAGGCAGTGGGGATACAATTTTAAACAAGCCCTATCCCTGTTCTCATGGATTTGTTCCTTTATAGGTGGTGCCTTTGAATTTAGACATTTCCCCCCCAGAACGAGTGTTAGAAAACTTTTTCTGGAGAGGGCCAGAGAGTTAATATTTTAAGTTTTGTGAGCCATTATGGTTCTCTGACACAGCTATTCAACTCTGCCTCTGTAGGGCAAAAGCAGCCTAGACAGATTGTAAGTGAATGTGTGACTGTGTTTCAATAAAACTTTAACAGAAACAGGCAGTTGGCTAGAGTTGGCCCATTGGCCATGGTTTGCCAATCCCTGCCCTAGAGGATCACATTCTAAACTTACACTTCATCAGGATTTTTGACTATAAGTACCTTAAGGTGAAATTTAACGCCACAAATGCTCACAAAAAAGATAGCATATAAGATACTGAGATGTTTAATCAGAGCATCAGAAAAGTTCATGACTCTATTTTAATAACAAATGCTTCAATCTGGAAAGAGATCAGTTTTCCCAGGAAAATCTGCCTCTCCTATGGAATGGGTGATTTGCTCTCGGAAGTGGGGGGAACAGAAAGCAATCTTTTCCAAGTTTCTGCTGTGGGCTGGGGTCTGTGAAAGCACTTTTGCACAGGAAGCTCATTTAATCCTCACCCCAGATTTGGAAGGTGGATAATACTTTTCTCCTTTTTATAGATGGGGAAATTGAAAATCAGAGAATGTAACTTGCCCAAGGACACTGCAGGAAGCGGGTTGGACTAGTTCCAACCCAGGACTTCATGACTCCAAAGCCAAGATTCTGATTTTCAAGATTTTTTAATTTCTCAAAGTGCTATGTGTTTTGATGTGTAGGTGAGAACTATTGTTTGACTTCAGCATATCACTGTTTACTTTCTTAATAAAGTGCGTGTCAATACTTATAATTCTTTATGTATTCTCTCGTATGCATTTACCCCTGATAAAGCCTGTATAATATCGATGAACATCACTACGGAACATTCACAAAGTATGGCAAAGAGTGTAGATGTTTACCTTTAAATCAAAACTAGAGAAAGAGGTTTTGGCCGGGCGCGGTGGCTCACCCCTGTAATCCTAGCACTCTGGGAGGCCGAGGAGGGCGGGTCGTTTGAGCTCAGGAGTTCGAGACCAGCCTGAGCAAGAGCAAGACCCCGTCTCTACTAAAAATAGAAAGAAATTATATGGACAGCTAAAAATATATATATAGAAAAAATTAGCCGGGCATGGTGGTGCATGCCTGTGGTCCCAGCTACTCAGGAGGCTGAGGCAGAAAGATCGCCTAACCCCAGGAGTTTGAGGTTGCTGTGAGGTAGGCTGACGCCACGGCACTCTAGCCCGGGCAACAGAGTGAGACTCTGTCTCAAAAAAAAAAAAAAAAAAAAAAAACCTAGAGAAAGAGGTTCTGAAACAAGGTCAGAATAAATATGCCACTACATAATTTTCAATTAATACATAATCATCAAGAATCTCAGGAAAATGTTAAAATCTCACTTCAATTTGCGCCCCATGAGTAAGACTTGGAATGCCATGGTATTTTGCCATGTCTAATAAGAAGTTAAATTTTAAAAAGACACATGTATGTCATTGGAATCTTCTGTTAAGGGACCTATGAAAACAAAACAAAATAAAACCTCCGGCAGTGAGCAACCTGTTTGACTTGGTAAAATATAACTCAGATGGCTTGCTATTCTTTCAGTGACCCCTTTGGTGACCTTCATGCTGCAACAGGCACAGGTATCTTGCTCATCTTTTGAGTCTCTTGTCCTAATAATTCACTCTTGGGTATCAAGGTAAAACTGCAACACCAAACCTTCCTACTTTCTGGAGACTTCTCTCTAATCGCAGTTTAAGTGGTTTTGACGTTCAGATCTGTGCCTTTCCTATGCGTTAAACTTAACCCCCCAAACTTCCTTTTGCAGAGGGAGCCTCAGGAGGGGGTGGGTGGGGTGGCTAATCCCTTGCTAGGACAGAGGCATCTGCCCTTCCTTCTGGCAATGCCTTGTCCCTCATCAGGGACTGAGTTCTCCCCCTGCCGAGCGAGGCCAAGACAGCTTGCCATGAAGCAACCCGCAATGCACGGCCACTTGCCATGTGCATTTGGGGGCGACTGGCCGAGGCAGGCCCCAGAGCCCTTCTCACACCACACTGCCGTTCCTCCCTGGCTTCCGCGGGAACAGTTCTTTCAAACCTGCGCTGAGCAAGATGCATTTAACTGACCCCATTCCTTTTAACAACCGAGCATGACAGCTTTTAATAGCCTTGCAGAGATGGCACACGGCTGCCACCACTCTGCCTCATTACTCACTGTTTCGGGATGGCGGTCGAATCCAATATGCACATTTTAGTCACGTCATGCCTGGGAACTCAACCACCCTTTTGTCCTAGCTCACCTCCCTGTTTTGTCTTATTTAGCATTTCTAGCTTATGTCTTGTTTTGATATTTGTCTTATTTAATTGGGTTACCCAGTTCTGGCTGGTGCCCTGTTCTGCATGCTGAAGATGCAGAATTCTTCTCCGTGTGTTATTGGTCATAGCACCTGCTGCGGTGACAGCTTCACTTGGGAAAGGGTAGCAATCAATGTGTGTGACCATGTCCCCTTTGAATAAGGACATATTTTCAGGAAATGTAAAGGGATGTAAATGTTTTCCAGTGGCTTGCAACAGGGAAAAAATGATGGCTTCTTGGGCTAGGAGGGTGTGGAATGAGCCCAGTGAGCTCATTCCTGGGACGGAGTCCCCGCTGGACTCCAGGTGACAGGAACAAAGTCTCCTGGATAAATGGGCCAAGCGGGGAATACCGCTCCCTTGGAAGCAGCTCTCTGTTAAGAGGCAGAAGAAAGAAGGACAGAAAGAGGAAAATGGACCCCCACTATTTCCCCACAACCATGAAAAAGACAATTAAGAGGGATATGCCAATTCTGGGCACCCCGAAAAGATGGCTTTTTCAGCCTGTGCGCTCTGATGTGAGCTGCTCTACAAAAAGGTAAACGTGACTCCCAAGTGTTCTGCTCAGAGTCGTGGAAACAGCCACAAGCACTTTAAACACAACAATGGGGCGTGGGATGTTCGGCCTGTAATGATTGTTTATGTTGGAAAGTTGGCTGCCACCGTGCTCAGACAAATGCTCCTACTTCCGTGGAGATAAAAGGCAAGCATTTGCAATCAGTGAGGAGAGTGTGTTCGTTCTGGGGCTAAATGGCATTATAAAACTTCCTAATTAAGCATATATGCCGATGAGTTTTTAGCATCATTTCTCCAATTTAGCAGCGCATACTGGGTGCGCTGTTTAGTGCGGCATTAACTATAAACATTGTTGTTACTGCCCCCAGCTGGAAAACAGAGCAGTTTATGTGTGGAAGAAAAAAGAGATTATTTCCCATCTGCTCCTGCCCATTATTCAGGGATGTGTCATTTTGTCTGCTGATGGGAACCAGCACCAGGATTTTAGTTAAATGGCCTTTTTATAGGTGGCTATGTTTATCAATGATTGTGTTTACTTGGTGTTTTGTGCCCACCCTTAATCCTACAAATGAAGTAATTTAATTTTCTAAGGGTTTGTCTTTTTGCAAAATTAGATGAACTTATGTGTGTAATTTTTATGATACAAAGATGCATAACTGTAATTAGACATACTTGATGCCTATTTTTAATTGTATATCAACTTCACACATATATATCTGGTTAATATGCCTGAGGTTAGGAGACATACAATTAAAAAAGGATGGAGCATGGTGTGATTCAATTTATATAAAGTACAAAACCAGCCAAAGCTAATGAATGTGGATAGACTCTGGGGTCAGTGTTTACCCTTGGGGCGAAGTGACCTCTCCTGGTGCTAGGAATGTTCTGTGCCTGACCTGGGTGCTGCTTTACAGGGGCATGTTTGGCTTGTGAAATGTCACTGAGCTGCACATTCATGTATGTGTGCTCTTCTGGAAGTATATATTCTTTCAGTAAAAAGTGAAAGACGGATGAATCACCCTCCATGTTAAAAAATCAAAAGCAGAGTCGGCACGAAGGCAAATTATGATTCATTCACCCTCCCCCCTCCACAAAAAGGTCAAAAATAAAGTTCTTTCTCCATCTGTAAAGCTAATTACTTAGGTAAATAAAAAGGTTGACATGCAATTCCTACGTGCATATCAAGGGAGAAGATACAAATAGCCTTCTCTGTAAAAATGGCTTTAAAATATTTTATTGATGTCTGGGTGTTTTCTTGTTTGAAACATTTGGAAATTATCCTGATCTCAGTATAACTGCATCTGGATGGTTTGTCAAGGTGTGCCCTTTTCTGCTTTTTTGTGGCCTTTGTTTAGAGTGCCTAATTACAGAAAAATAATTAGGGGCAATAATTAGGGGCTAAAATTATATATATATGAAATATATGTACATATATATTACATATGCATATATATTTTTCTTTTTTGTAAAACTTAGCAGTCTCATCCATGAAACAATGTTGGGCAGCCATGATGTTGCCACAGACAGGTTCTATAATTTGGAGAAAACAAATGCCAAAACCAGTGGAATTTTTTTTTTTTTTTTTTTTTTTTGGCAAATGCTGAGACGCGGAGCTTTTCCTGGAGATCATTTCAGAAATATTAAGATGGAGAAATCAAGTTCCCTAGGACTTCTCAGAGTTCATTTCTCAAACCATCAAAAACCATCCTGCTTGTGGATAACTTAAAGAGACACAAACAATGCCCCTTGAAGGAAATGCCAGGACAGTTGACTGGAATAGAAAAAGATTGGAATAGAATTCTTAACCCAGTTAGAAAAAATCGATACCTCCCATAGTCCCTTTTGCTTGAGCAGATAAGCCAGCTAAGTAATCTGACAGTCACATAATATTGAAAAATAAATTCATGCAAGAGCTAGTACATAGAGGGATTTCCAGGGGGAGAGAGGTAACAATAAAACGAAAACAAAACAGAAAGGTGGAGAATTTGAAAACACAAGCTTACCAACACACACAATGCATTCTATAGCCCATCGTACTTTGAGGCGCTACTACTACTAACGTGTAAATGCATTGTTTCATCCATCTAATCAGGTCAAGGTTGGGCTTGATGACTTTAAAATGACAGTATATACTTCTATAGCACATACACTAATGTGCTATTGTTCTTCCATTTGTTAAGGGACAGAAGAGCACTGGAAATCATTGTTTTAATTAGCAACGTCAGGAAAAATGCTTTGGCATTAGCACTAAATATACTGTCCTTTTAACCGGAAGGAAAATTGATACTGAGCATGTGCAATGGAAAGAAAGCTGGCAAATGTCAGTGTGAATAATGGGTGAAAAAAAGGAATGAGGGGGTGTGGCATCTCAATCAAGATTAAAATGAAACTGATAAAGCAGCATATGGACTGGATAACAAATCAAAAGCATGTTTATCCACCGAAGGAACTGGTTAATGGAGACTGCCAGCACGTTGCCATGGAAACACTGACTGTTGAGCTGCACCATCTCATACCTTATCCAATACATTCCTGGTTGTTGGTAGTAGTCCAAAGACCCTGATCTCTTGATGGTAAACCCGTGGTCCAGCTGAGCAGAGAGAAATGGGGGCAACTCAGTGGATCAACATTGTGCTAAAGAATTAAGACTCCAGACCAAGTTGTTCTGCATTGACTATATATGTATCTATAGTTACGATGCCTCTTCTGCAGGGTAACTAGCTAATATCCTAAATCTTCACATTGAAAATAAAGAGGCAAGAAGAGACACTAATCCCTCATGAATATCTCACAGGCCAATTTGTTAGAATAGATCTAGTCTGTCAAACATTTTTTTGAATGCACAGTTAATAGTGGCTTTTCAATTTCTAAAGATATAAACACCTCTTCATATGGCATAAAATGGAAAATGCTTTACAATTAAATAAAGTACTGAAATAAGCTTTAGCCACCTAAGAGAAAGCAGATTGGACCCCCAAAAGTATTACCCCACAAGGCTTAAATTTGAGGGCTTCCTAACTATGAAATGAAAGAGGAAAAGAGTCAGGTTTTGGACCCCCACCCATAACAGCAATTTGAATTTCTTTCTTTAAGAGTTAATTCTTCAAAAGCAGAGCTACTCTTAAAGGTGAATCTTAATTACATTTCTAAACTAAAACGATATAATATAAAGCAGTCAATAAAATTTCTCTATGAAAATATGGAAAATAAAATCAAATAAAAACAGTTTTTGCTGTATATTAAAAATGCATATGTATAGTTAAGTGCTTATGATTAACAAAAAGGACAATAAATAGAACACAGGATACATTCTTAAAGCTGTTCAACCTGGAATAAGATGTTAGCCTTTGGCTACCTGGGAATAAAAGATTCAACCCCCAAATCTGAAGAACAGTAATCATGCTGCATGCCCGCTTCCTCATTCTGCCCATGACAGGATGCAACTTGCACGCTTTTCTTTAGAAAGAGGCTCATGAGTTCTTTCAAGTGCGGTACTGGTGTGATGCTGATGACAGTTTCTACTTCTCAATTCACAAAGGCATTTCAAAAACATGCCAGGGCGCCAGCCATTTAAACTAAAAACTGCTTTGGAGGATTTGGTGTTCTGATTATAAACTAGGCTATCCCAGTGTTCATGGAAAGCAATGTGAGGTTTTAATCTTTTTAAAAATGTGTGTTTTGTTTTATTTAGGAAAAAAATCGAAGTGCACTTGCTCTTAGGAAGATGAAGGTGTGCGCTTTAGTCCACGAAGACAGCTGCTTAGTATTTAGCTCTCTATTGCCATCTACAGGCAAAGTGCTATATGCTAGGTCTCTCATTTTAGAACTAAGCTTCCCAGTATCACAATTATATGCACGCTGATTAGTATGGATTTGTTCAATTAGATTGAAATGCTCTATTTGCATGAGCAAAATGCAAAAGAAGAACTTTAAAGCATTAGGAAAATTATCGGTTAAAATAATAAACAGCATTAAATGAGGAAAAATAAATTGGAACTGACATCTTAGTCATCGGTTCTTCATCAAGCTGAGCAAATCTAATAATGCCTCTCTCTCCTCCCTCAGCTCTCAAAAAGTCCACCGTTAAAATGTCATCTCTAATCCATTTTATGTCTATAAATTGCATTTTAATAACCTTTTGTTTCCCTTTCTCTCTCTCTCTTTTTTAATCCCGCAACTACTAGGAAAGGCAGCAGAGGGACAATGGCGTCTTCCTGAGAGGCAGAATGCTGCAGCTCTAAGGACAGCAATGGCTTTCCACTTAATCACATGGCTTGACCTAATGTCAGCGCACCTCTCCTCCTTCCAGGAGGGCGTGTGATCCCTGTGAGCTTCCAGCTGGTAATTACTCTCCTAGCCAACTCGAGGCCCTCTTGCAACCTTCAGATAAAGTTATCATTTGTCCTTTCTTTGGTCTTAATAATGTAGGGGGTGGGAAGCAGAGAAGGAAAAAAAAATGACAACATGAACAAAAACCACTTTGGTTCAGAACCATGAATACATGTTAAACTACACTCATGTCATAAATTATACCTGCAAATACAGGCTGTTGGTTATGACAGTATACTATTTTTTCTTTTGTCATTCTAAGATAGAAAAAGGATCACAGATTTCTTTAAGATATTGGTGATCTCCAGCAGGCAGTTAGGTTTCTAACTAAGGAAAGGGAAGTTTAAAACTAATGTTTAATTGATTTCCTTATTTAAAAAAAAGACACTACATTCTAAATGGTATTTTTAAAAAATTTTAGGTGGTGTATATAATTTCTACAAAATTAGCCCTATGATAGAGGCAGTTTATAATAAAATACATTATGTTATAGCCTCAGGGGAGAGCATATATGTCAAGGAAATTTCTGTCTGAATGAAATTTATTCTGAAATCAGTTTTTTTCTAAATCTACCAAACAGAAGTCATTACTGTATTATATCAATTATAGGAATTTTTATGGTGTGGGTGAATTAATAGATTAAATTATTAAATTATCAGGATATCCTCTACCTCCCACTTATATTCTACCCCACAGCAGAATATTACTCCTTGGCAGTCAAACTTTTGTTTGAGTTGGAATATTATTTAATGCCAGGACTTCCTTCTTGTGATAGTTCCTGCCACTTAGTCTTTGCTCTTTAAGAATGAAAAAATGGTTACAGGATATAAATGAACTTAGTCAATGTTATTCCGAAAGTTATATAACAAAGGCAGCCAAAATGGCCACTTTCGAATTCCCAGTCCCGCCCTGCAATTTGTGACCTCCCCTGGCTTCTTGTGGAGGGTAGAGACATTTATGAAGGAAAAGCATTCTGGAGAAGGTGCATAAATGCACATGTTATGGTAAACCAGTTTCTCTTGAAACAACCTCTGAAATTTACATTGATATTCTCTTTCATGCTTGAAATATTAATGATGGCAATTAACATGTGAATTGTGCTGTAGAGCTCATAAGGCACTTTTTAAGATATACTTTTCCAAAAACAGCCAATTATTTTGAATTTAAGTTGATAATTATTTTTAAAAAAAATCTTTAGTGGATAAAGATTAAATAAGCACACAACTAATGCATAACACAGCATTACACAGCCCACTTTACAATTTATATTACTAGTTTCTGCAGTTTCCATGGAAAACATATTAGTGATGAATTGAGAAACTTGCCTTTAAAACTGCATTCAAAGTAGTCCAATCATGACATTTAAGAAAAAAAATTAGTGGACCTTTGATCTTCAAATACTAACCGGAGTGTTTTGAGATCCACTTAGATGAGGTTTTAATAAATTTATATGGATTGGGTTTTGGAATTTATCCAAGTTTGATTAAAATAGGATTTCCCCTCAAATATGTGTTATCTGTCAATTGGAAAATTGCCTTGATGTTCCTGCTCTTAGTCATTACAAGACTCCCAGAATACTGTGAACAGACCAATACTGAGCAACCAGGCAAACTTAACCAAAGACTCATTAAAATAAAAGACCAAGAAAAAAGGAAACAAAACCAAAATGACACAGGTGGAAAGGCATCTTCTCTAGCAGCTGCAAGCCCTCAGCAGTCCTTTTCATGGACAAGCGTGCTGGCAGTCCATTCCAAAAGAAAACGTTGAATCAAACGTTTTGGAATAGACTTATCTCTTGAATGAACAACGAAAACAGAATGTCTGGTTTAGTTGAGAATCACCATGAGATTGTTACTTGCAAAAATTACTGACTGAGTATCAGCTCATAACAAAGAACATTGACCATCTATGGAAGACATGGAGGACAATTTACTTCTACACTGAATTTTCTCAGAAAGAACTAAAGAGAGAGGGCAAGAAGAACAACTTGAAATTTAAAAACCTCAGTGGCACTGAGGAACATCTGAAAGCGTATACATTCTGTTTAGCACCATCAGTTGACTCATGTGCCAGTTACTCACACGCATGTAACTCACTATTGAAAGTGTTGAGAAACATGAAATGCAAACAGTACAACAGCCTGTATGCATGCATTTGTACCATTTACAAATTCTGGAAGCCCATATCAAATATTTAGTAACCCAGAGCTGGGATTGGTGGTATCAAATAGGTCACTTAATTATCTTTAGCTTTATCTGAAGCTCTAGCGCAAACCAAAAAGATAAAGAGAAAGAAAATAAAAACACCCATAGAAGCAATTAAATATTCAGTACTGCTCATGAGTGAGAGGTACTGTTGAATAGCATAAATACTTTTGAAAAAGACTACATCATAGTGTCTTAAGTTCTTTGTTTAGAAAAGAAAAACAGCTCAAGTGATTTTCACATTGAATATGCTGTTAAAATTTCCATACTCTGAAAAAAGAAGAAATTATTAAAAATTCAAGTAATCAGGCACTTGAATAGATTTACTCTAGAATATGACACCAGGAAGTATGAGGTTTCATTATTCCTTGGCCCAATTTAATCTTTGCCTAGAGCTGCTATCAGATTGCATGTAGTGTATGTCTGCATGTATAGAACAGGAAAAAAAAAATTCTTGTGCAGCTGCATCAATAAAATGGTAAATGTTGAAAGACTTTCAACTTTAAGAACAGAAATTTCTAAGGACAAAGATATCATGACTTAGTTGGGTGTTCACAGCAATTCAATTTTACTGAAAATCTTACTGTGTAAGCTTTCTGCTATGCTTTAGCTTTCGTTTAGGTCTAGTATAAAGATCTGTAGTGTTCCAATCTCTCTCTGCAACGTTGTCTCTCTCGGCTTCCCTCCCCTTCTAGGTCCTGGCAAAAGGACACTATAAACCCTTTTCCTTAGAGCGAAAAAGTTTGCACTGGCACAGAGTCCAGTGCGGGGGAGGTTTTCTGCTTTAAAAAATAAATCATGAAATTAATATATACTGCAAGACACCCTGGAGGTGTTGGATAATGATGTGATGCCCAGAGAAATGATCCGCAAAAACACATAATATATATAAGCCCCATACCTCCTCTAGTGCATTAAGTGGTTGAGCTGTCTAAAGAAATGACCCATTCTGCTGTCTCTGGGTGGAATTTCCTGAGTAATGCCTGTCTCTTAGGCGGGTTGCTTTTAAAAGTTATAGGTGGATATTTCAGATGCTTACTGCTATGACAGAAACTCCAGCTGCTGTGCTATTCGGCTTGGGGCCTGTGTTGAAATGCTTCTTTATCTTTCCAGCTACTGACAGCTGATGCTCATTTTCTGGGAGCCCATCATCCTAGAGGGGAAAAAAAAAAAAAAGAAAAGAGAAAAAAAATTGAGATAAATGGAAAATGAAGCCCAAATCTTCTAGTCACAGGCAGTGATCTTAGAATTCATAAGATGTCAGATATAAACCAACCAATGTCTACTCATTAAACACTGGTGTTGGAAGGACTGCTCCAAGATTTCATTCATTTCCACATCTGCTCTAAAATTAATTTACTCTGTGTCATCTGTGGTTTCTAAATAATAAAAAAAAATTATTTCTGTTTTTGGTTTCTAATAAAATCTATTTCAAACATGGCTCTAGGAACATATGTCAAAGAGCAAGGTAATCTGGACAACCAAAAAGAAAAAAATCAATGTGAACATCCTCTTTTTTTTTTTTTTCATTTTTCTCTTAGCCCATCATTTAGACCCAAAGCCAAGGAACCTGGCAGGCCTGGGACGCTGCATGGCCCCTAAATAAACTCAGTCTTGTTCCACAGTTACTCAATCAGCTGTTCTATAATCCCAGACAATTTTCCAGGCAGGAAGTTCTTCCTTAAATTTTAAACCCTTTTTGCTGCCTTCAAATCATCTGTTACTGTGACCTCTATTCTCTGCTGGAGCCATCTACGACTGAGGCTGGACAAATTGTTCTCTTGTACTAAATGCTATTAGAATAACAATAAAACAGGGTCGTCAGTATGTGTCACCACTTACTAGTTCATGATGAAAAGGCTGCATGATCCTTCAAGGCAGAGACTGTGTTTTGCTCCCTACAGAATTCCCAACTCTTAGTATAGTGCCTTGGCACACAGTAGATGCTTAATAATTGGAGAATAAATGGATGAATGGGTAATAAAGAGTTTGTTACTAGCTGTTAAAACCAAAATCCTGGCAAGACCTTCAATGCCACTCGTCATTTTTCTTTTGTCCTTCCTCTCCATCATTTTGCATGTAATTTCTTGGCTCTACCCGGGAAAATAGATCTGCTCTTCCCAAGCATAATGTGCTTACTCTTTTTGCATGAGCTGGTCTCTCCACATGGGATTTTCAGCACTTGGCTATTCATTTATTCAATCGACATGAACTGCATGTCTACACAGACCAAGCACTACAGCAGGTGGACAAACAAAATAGGCATGAGCCTTGCTCTTCTGGACCAGGTGGGCTTTCTATTTTCTTCAAACTTTGGGTTCGAATGACCTGTTCCAAGACAGTTGTTCCCAATTAAGCACAATTCATTCTCATGGCTCTTCTGTAAACCCCTAATCCTTTCTCATTATATCAGTTTGCACTATTTACATTGTTTGGTGTTAAGTGATTTTATAAAGTCTCGCTCTTTTGTACCACATCTTCCAAATTTTCTGTAATCTTTAATGCAAACACTTGGTTCAGGGTCCTGCATTCAGCAGATATTGAATTTATGATATTCTTGGACTTACTGGTTAATGACTAGAAGAAGGAATAACTAGTATGCTTATTAAGACACATATGAAGCCAAGTCTGGAGGGAGGAGGATTTCCAATGATACAGAGAGAATTAATTATCATTATTATTAATTTTTTGCATTGTGGAAAGTAATCAGAAATAAAGTGAAAATCAGTTTGAGCAGGATGCGACTTGGGGAACAGAAAAAGGGCCGTATGGAGTGATGACTATGTCAAGGGCTATGCTGGCGAGGGCAGAGGGCGGGAAGAAGAGATGATCTCTATGCCCCAGAACGCTGCAGGCTAACTGGGAGACAGAATACGCACATTCCACGGCAGATCATGAAACAGGTCAACGAGATAAGAAAGAGCTGTTACAAGGTCACAGCTCCACGGTTCAGCTGGAAACACCAGAAAAGTTCAGAGGAGAAAGGACATAGCTTCTGTTGTGAACAGTCACAGCAGACTTCATGAGGGACGCGAGGGGAAGTGTGCTGACAGGCAGCGAGGAGGGAAGGTGATACTGGCGTACGGTGTGTGCACGTGGGAAGCCACAAGGCATGTTTGCCAAACAGTCAACCAGTTTATCTCTGGTTAAGAGTTTATGTGGGAGAGTAAGGCAGAGAAAGCTGAACGAACAAGAAAAGATGGGCTGTAAATGAGTACCACCGAGATCCAGGGATTGAAACCTTAGTCTCAATTAGGAATAAAGCAAAACTTTTTAACAAGTGGGATGTAAGTGTCAGAAATGTACATGACTACTCTCCCTTTATGCAGATATTTTTCTGGTACACTATCCAGTTCCTGCCTCTGCAAGTGACAGAGAAGTGGGATGATAACCGCAAAGAATTAGGGTTATGCTGTCCAGAGTTCTAGACACAAGAGCAAAGTCAATAATGTATATAAAAAAGGTGAATGAAACAATAGGTCCCTGGGATTGAAGTCAGACAACAGATCTGGGAACCTGTTGGAATTTTTGAGAGTTTTTAAACATTTGACAAGACATGAAATGATGCTGCAAGTCTTACAAGTATTAGCATCATGCCTCTGGCAGAGTGCGGGGTTTTGCCCCAGTGAAAGGGGCCACCCTGATGCAGTGGTCCCCACTGGCCTCACCCCGAGATTCCACATGTCCTAACCATCATCTCTTCATAAAGGTCCAGGCTATTTCGATCATAAGATAGTTAGAAAAACATGACGGGGAAGCAATTCGAGGGAAGGTTTTTTTCTTTTTAGGATGAAAGAAACTTGAGCATATTTGTAGTCTCCGTAAGAAGCTAGAGGAAGGGGAGGGTTAAAGACAGGAGAAAGGGCAGGGCAGGATGGAGGGTGGAAATGGAGCAGTTTGCCTTGGGGAGGTGTAGGCTTACCTCTTTCTCCGAGACAAGATGAAACAAAGAGACAACGGAGAGACCTGTTTTGAGGTGCAGGGGAGGCGAGTTAAAAGAGAAAGACAGGGGAGGAAGGTGACGCGAGGGTGAACCGTCACATGGCCCTGTGCTAACGTTTTACATGCACGATCTCCTTCATCCACAGCCTACCATCTGCCACGTGCATTATCAGGCCCATGTTGAAGATGAGCAAACGGAGGCTCAGCAAGGTGAAATCACTTGCTCAAGGCCACCCAGCTAGCAAGTGGTTGAGTCAGGACTGAATCGGGTCTGAGACTCCGTGCTCTCTCTCACGCCACGCCGCGTCAGTTGAAAGCAGTCCCTAGCATGGCGTCTGGCTACAAAAAGGCTGCACGAGTGTTAAATGAAAATACCCAGTGAATCATCTTTTCCGTGATGAAAAGTTGCACAATGGTGAGGGGGTATGAGAATTGAATTAGGAGACCAAAAAATAACACAGAAAAACAAAACCAAAAAAGAATATCTGGATGGGACTTCATGGAGCCTGGGAAACATTTGAAGGTCAATAAAGGGACGCCGAGCACGTCAGAACACAGTTAGAAAATTCTATGGCAAGTAAAGGTAGCCACCAATCTGGGATGTGGTAAGGTGACCTGTTAGAGCCAGGCCCTGGGATCCTCTGTGCAGCAGGCAGTGCCACAAGGCCTGGCTGTTGCCGGACGAAAGGCAGTTCCACCGGGCCAGTGGTGGAGTCCCGTGATTGGCATGGCTGTGTGTGCCAGCCTGGGTGCAATTGTGGGGAAGGACAGATGGGGTTTCCGTAAGAGCAGCCCCTACTTAACTTCCTGAGGGAGACTCATCTCTTGCTGAATAATCATACCTCCTTATCCCTCCTCATCATTGCTATCTTTGCCAGAAATTTACCTTTACCTGGCTTTCCCCCCCGTCAGTTCTTGAGCTAAGAGTTTGCTTTCTTACCACCTCAACCTGGACGTCGTTATCATTTCCTGGCCCTGTCCTGGTCCTAATCTCCTGTCAAGGCTCCTGGCAACTCTTTCAGATCCAGGGACCTCTAGGTTAAGACTCCAGCTTTAAATTCTAGTGAAGGTTTGAGATTCCCTTGGGTTATTAGTTCACGTTGAAGCAATGCAAGTAGCGAAACAACTCTCACAAGTTGTCAGAGGTGCTTTTTACTTCATAAATCTTAAAACATTTCAGGATTTTTTTCCCCAGTGAAATAAGGTGTCTCAGCTGGAGTAGGTAAAACACACATACACACACACACACACACACACACGCACACACATACACCTACCCACACCATGACAACGAACAAGTCTACAGCATTTTTATATAAATTTTGAAGGCTTTCAGCATAATTGGATTAAAAGACATAAACAACTGGCTTTGCAGGGATCTAATCTCTACCTGAGCCAAACAGATTGATGATGGAGATTTAGCTAACTTACTGTCATGCATCAATAAAATAAATAGGGCCATTAAAAACATACGTTTTTATATATACATCTTTATCACCATTATTCAGAATAGATTATGTGCCAAAAATGTGCTATGAATTTTCTAAACGTGACAAACTTGGCAGTATTTTACAAATAGTTATAGTATTATTACCATACGTTCTGGTTTGGAAGTAGTTTCTGAAGTTTGACACAGGCTGGTTGTGGTTTGAGGTTAGCGGTTTTTGATTTAGAAATTCCCATCCACCTCTTGGCAGAGCATTGCAACTGACAAGAACAAAATTAGTTTGCAAAATGGAGAATGAACTCTCACCGCTGTCTGTAGGAGACCTCACCTCCCAATCTCCATGTTTCCAGGGGTTTCTGGGGCAGAGCTCCAGGGAGGCTTGTGGGGGCTGGAATGGGAAGTCACTCAGTGGAGTGAATTCCCTGCTTTCCTCCAGGAAACCATTCCAGGGGTAATGCTTTAGAAAATCCTCCTCCCCTTGTGGAATTTTGGTTTTGAATCATGGATCTGGTTTTCAGGCTATTCATTGCCAGACTCTCTTATTAGTAATATTTGTAAATTTATGAGAAGCAGGGCAATCTTGAGTGGTTTACTACCAGAGTATTCTAATTTAGTTTTAAACAATTCCAAATCCATTAGAGTACTTTTCAATAGCAGTTCCATTTCACAAGCCATTGTTCTGTCCTGGACTCCTGGTAACCATCCCAGCTGCACAGCACCCCCCAGTCCCCGTGACTCTCTTCAGCACAGCCCTATGGCTCCCTGTCTGCAGTTCACACTGCACGTTGGGAGGATAGACTAAGATCTACCTTGGGGCAAGGAGAGGATACGATGCCCCCATGGAAAGTGAAATTCCACGCCATCATTTACAATTTGAGAATATAGATCAGTGGTTTATATATTATTACAGTGTCCTTGGGCTTCACTAAATTTCTAACAAATTCTACCAGCACAATAAGATTAATGCATACACATTTCTGTGTGGGTAGGGCTGATTTTTATTAGTTGGCATGAAATACCCTGGGAGATGATCCAGCCTCCTGATTTTTCTTCTTTCTCTTGTTGTTTTTCCTTTTTCAGTATTTTGGCTTAGAAGTATCTTTCCAAAAGAGTAGGTAGGTGGGCTAAAGGCGGTAAAATAAGATGTACAGGCCAGGAAGGTGAGGGAAAGTCTTGAACTGGCTAAATATCTACACTTGTCTTCTTTAAACCAGTCCCTTCCGCCAGGACAAAGGTTCTGAAACTCGTCTCACATTATAATCATCTGGGAGTTTTTAAAACTCCTGATTTCCAGATGTTGCTGGTGCAGCCCATTAAATCAGAATCTCTTGGGGCAAAACCCCGGGGCCTCAGACCTTGTGCAAGAAACTCCACTGAGCTTCCTGTGGATTCCTTTGAGCCTCAGTTTCTTCATTAGTGAAATCGGAAAAATAATTTGAGGTAAAACGTAGATTAGGTAAAATGACAGTATCCTAGAGCAGCAGGATAAGGTAGGTCAATATTTGGAAAATAAAAATGCAATGATAGCAATATATGTTTGAAATATTATAATAATAATAATTTGATCCTAATTACAAATAAGAATTTTTTTTGGAAATATCAGTTCAGTTTATGAACTTCTCACTAACCTATATTTTCTATCAATAAAACATCATTTGGGGGGAAAGTGACTCAAACCCTCTCCTGTGCTTTGGAATGATCAAAATATATCATTGCCTATTCAATTCTTTGTCTTTTTCTTCTCTTTTCTTTTCAAGACAGGGTCCTGTTGCCCAGGCTGGAGTGTAGTGGTGTGATCATACCTCACTGTAACCTCAAACTCCTGGGCTCAAGAGATCCTCCCCTCTCAACCTTCCAAGTCACTACAGATGCATACTACTATGCCTGGCTAATTTCTTTTTATCATTACTTTTTGTAGAAACAGGGTCTTGCTATGTTGTCCAGGCTGTTTTCAAACTCCTGGCCTCAAGTGATCCTCCCACCTCGGCCTCCCAAAGTGCCATTCTTATAATATGTGTGCCTAAGTCATATTTCTCCACTAGATGGGTAATAAGGTAAATAAACTTAGCTGGGACAGTTCTGCAACTACATTAAAGGAAGTAGCTGTGATGCTGGAGAAGGCACCGGAGCTGGTGACACACACATTATCTACATGGATCATGGCACACAAACAGGGTCACTTTTTTGGATCAGAGTCTTTCGTCCTTAATCAAGCTTCTCATACACCAACATTGATGACAATGTAGGTTTCATCAGCACATAGCAACGGATGATAGAGTTGTTGTCTTGCTCAGATTCAAATTCACCAAATATGTATTAAGTCCCCATGAGGGGCTAGGGCTTAGGATTGTCCTCTCAGGCCCTTCGAACAGATGATCCTCTCTCCAGCCTCATAACACACGGAGAGAGCAATCTTATTTTGTCCATTTCACAGACAGGAAAACACGTTCAAAGGAGAGAAATGACTTGCCCAGGGTCATGCAGGTGGGTGAGCAGATGCTCTTTCCAGGCACCTACATCCCTCTCCCAGACATGTGGCCGCACACGGACAATGCCTTTGTTCATCTGGCTCATCGGATTCTTCCAGCAACAAGACAGAGGACAAGGATACCAAGGAGCACAGTGGGGTTCGTACCGGAGTGTATGAAAAATAAATGTGGGCTTAGCGAAAGTTCCTGGAGTGAGGTTAAAACAAGTGACTTCTGCTGACTAGATTCTTTTTTTCATCCTATTGCCCTTACAGTCTTCTCTCTGTTTCTTAAGAGACTGCCCTTTCAATTCCAAGTGTGCCAGGTGAAAAGGTCATTGTATAAGCAATAGAGAAAATCAGAACTAATGAGAGCACAGGAAGAGCTTTTTGACGACTTCCTTATGGTTCACATAATTGTTATTACTTTTCTCCCCCTTAGGTAGTGTCTTTTGTGGTGATCAGATATAGTTTGATTGCCAAATGCAAAATGCCTCGTTAAATGGATATCCTTTTAAGTTCCTAGCTTATATATTTCGATTGCTTGTTTGTTCATTTGTTGTACTCAGAGACCTTGACAAATACTGAATGCTGGTTGTGAAACCTTACTTTTTTTATATATTGGTTTGAGACAAAGAAAATAATCAGTTTTCAGATTTAGTTACTATATAAAAGTTACTTCAAAAGCTAAGCAATTACTTGATCCATCAAGTTTTAAAAAGTTTTTGCCGGAACCAATACATTTTTTTTTTTCCTTTAGAATGTAAAGTCTTTTTGAATTATATAAAGGGTATTTTTTTTTTTTTTTTAGTTTTGAATCTCCTAGATGATTACTTAAATGCCATCCTTGCTTTTAGGAAATGTTTTTAAGAAATCTGAGAGGGAAAACTAAAGTGACAGCAGAAGTCCAAGTTCCAGAGGGAGCCATGGAACCTAATTATCAGCAAAGTGGGACCATGTGTGAAAATGTGTACAAAGCAGGTTGAGAAGGCAGAAAGTTACTGCTGAGACATGTATGTGCTGCCCTAGGAAAATAAGCAACATAGTTTTTCACAGGTAACAGCAGAAGCCTACTTCATTTTGTTTCTTTACCCCAGTTGAGTCAGGATATTCTTAATATAGGCCCATTTGGCTTGGAATCAGGGGAAGGGATTATGCTGTTTCCAACAGCATTGCAGACCCCGCATGTGTAAAGACACATTTGCTCACACTCACAAAGTTATCTTCTAGCAGACACCCATACCCTGCCGGAGCTGACTCCTTCCCCGTCTTCTCCGGGATTGAGCTCTGGCATCTCCTTCTCTGGGAAGCCTTCCATGATAGCTTCCCCACACAGTGGGCTGGGGTAGCCCTTCTCACCTCCCTGTGACTGTCTGGTTGTATCAGACATTGTTCCTGGAGGGACAGGGCTGGCAGGCAGTGGTCCTCTAACAACAGTGTATTTAGCAATCTACAATGGTTACTTGTCGTATTATGAATCTCTTTCCTCTATGGCTCCTTAGGAGCCTTTTGAGGGCCACATTTCCAATTCAGATTTTCAGTTTCTTCCTTCAGGTGTGTGGTCACCCTGTCTCATTCTTTCCAGGGCTATCATGCAATTTGACAATTTGTGAAACATCGGCTGGCTTTTCATTAGCTCATGTAGATCGGTTAGTACCAACAAGACAGCCTGCAGCTGGCCTGTGCCTCTTCCACTCTGCACACCTGAGGGAAAGGCACCATGACCCAGGTAGCTAACAATCGTTAGAATGAGGACAATGTAATACTGCACGCACCCTTTTAAATATTACAGTGCTTTCACGCAGAACAAAGGGAGGGTAGATGTGGTGGGGAGCACAGGACTTTCAAGCATCTGGGCTTGGAGTGAGGATACCCAGCTGCAAATTCTGGCTCAACTGTAAGCTTGGCTACTTCGCACAAATCACCGTCCATAGCCTCAGTCTCCTTATCTGTAAAATGGGTTACGATAACACCCACCCTGACTATCTTGTAGGCTTGTTATTAAGCTCAAATAAGATGTTTCCTAATCTTTCCTACCTCATAGAAAAGCATAATTTTTGCTTAGCACCATGGGGCAAATGCAAAGTCACCGAGGCTGGGAGGGACCACTCGGTGATGGTGGCTGCCCTGTGCCACTATCCCAGGGGCTGAGGGGATTAACACCTTGGCACATCTGTATACTAGTTGTAAAACTCTGCCACATTAAAAGACTTAAAATAAACCTCAGCTGCACATCTCTACATGCTCATACTCATATCTACCCTCCTGTCATATATATGTGACCTCCCACTGCAGTGTGAAGATCATACTCAGACACGTAAAGTGCTGGATCCTAGACTCAGGGCTATCGAGTGGCAGAACATGACCAAGATCCCAAGCTCTTGTCATCTCATGTGTTGACTGTGCTTTCAATCATGCCTTGTCCTCAATAATTAATTATTTTGGAAAACAACTACTTGACTACTGAACAAGGTGACAATTCAGAGAAAGCTAACACTCTGCTGCCTGCAAGTACAGCCCGATCATTCAGCATGGTGGGAAGGCTGGCAAAATTTATGTCAATGAGCTGACAATTTTATAATTGTCCATTTCTGTGTCTATGTCCATGTCCATATCTATATCCAAATCTATTAATATATCTGTCTTCTATTCTGGCAGGAAAAAACCATTAACCCTAGCTATGGAGCTTCTACGTCTAACTACAGTTGTTGGGAAGAACACAACCAATACAAACACAAGACAGCTAATGTATGTACAGTGCTGAAAATAGTGCTGGCAGCTTCTAGAAGTTAAGTACTCCATCAGTATTAACTATTATTATTATCAATCAAAAAAATCTTATCCATCAGTTTAGAGAGATAAAGGGTTAAAAATTAATGACTCTGCTCTGGAGAAGTACCACTAGATCCTTCTACTCAAAGCTCCCAGACGCAGCCACAGAAGCAGCACCTGGAAGCTTTGAGAAATGCAGAGCGTCCAACCTACTGCGTTCGAACCTGCATTCTAACAAGCTCTCCAAAACCTGGAAGCACATTCAAGTGTGAGCAGCGCTGCACTGGAGTCCTCCAAGGTGTGTGCAGAAGCCCCTAGATCACTTGTACTTTTGGTAGAAATGACACAAAAGCAGGACTGACTCAGAACGTCTGCTCTGTCTCATGGATGATAGAAAGCAGGCTGTGGGCTGCAGGGTAGTTACAAGGCCGTCCCATCAGAATCAAATGAAACGGGTACAACAAATGCTCTTATGGAACAAGTCAAAGATCCTGTAACCTGTCCTGGCACATTTCGAGAGAAGGAATAAACCCAAACACAATACTTTAAAAAGGAGGTGACATAGCATTAAAATATCTGCAGATGACTTTTAAAAGGAGCATTAGTAGCGAATACAGGGAAGGGAGCCAGTCACTTACGTTAACCCAGGGATGCTCGAGGACCTGCACGGCGGAGAATCGCTGATCGACATCCACCAACAGCATCATGGTGATGAGTCCCTGCAAAGGGGAACATTAGATTCCATTTATTTCGCTTTTAAGGGGAAAAGCTGGCCACTAACAAATGCAGGAGTTCTCTTTTACTTTGGAAGGCATTTGTAAAAGCTCTAAATCTTAAATATACCAACTCCACTTAACCGTGGCTCCCTGAATAACACCTTCAAAAGTTAAAGGAAGGGTGAACATTTGGAATTATAAATATATAGCTTGTGGTTGATTGAAAAATCAAATTAATATTAAAGTCAATTTCATAAAAAATGTTTTTAGTAGAAAAGGAACAAATTATATAAGTTAAAGAACTAATATTCCTTTCTTTGTCTAGGATTGTGCACTTTTAAGACATTTCTTAATTAGTTTAACACAGAAGTCACATTTTTAAAACACTTTAATTAAATTTTCACTTTGTCAGCTGAAAGAAAAAAATGTTTTGTTTTTTTTTTTCAAATTTCAAGACAGCGTACTTAAGTTTGAAAGAAAGGAATGAGGAAAGACATAGAATTGCCAACAGCTAGTTGGTAAAAGAGAGAGAACTATCCTTTAGTAGCCAAAAAACTCTAAGGAAATGTGTTAAAACTGCTTCAAGATATTCCAGACTAATAAATACAAAGAAAATAGAACTATTAAGAGGTAAATAATTTGATGATCCTGAAATTAATGAAACTTCCCCATGAGCACACGTTGATTTGGACCAGGAAGGCACGGCTCTGGTCTCAATGACGAGTTTGTCATACCTTTGTCCGCTTTGGATGAGACGTTCCTAAGTAACAAAAAGGTTAGCTATGCATTATCAAGTTCCTAGGCTTTAGCCACTTGTGATGGGAATGATTTATTTTCACTGGTGTACAGAGACCACTTTAGCTTTCTTCATTCACTTTCTAACTTGGACTGGGACTTACTAAAGCAACTACTGTGTGTGGTGCCCTTTGCCAGGTGCTGTGCAGGTGCAGGAGATGGTACCGTCTGCCACAGCTGCAAGCCCTCAGGTAAGGAGTGATGGCACTGACAGCTGGGCAGTTTCCGGAAGCACCGGCTCACTGGTAAGAACACCTCCACCTTCACCCCTGCACCTGTATCATCCCCTCTCCTTCCCCCTGTGCCTTTCCTCGGACACTTCTTTCAATGTCATATGTTTCCCTACGTCCCGAGGCAGATTCACGGACAGTGGAAGAAAACGAGAGACTTGTGCCCAATACACATCATTTTCTATGCAAAGCGCTCAAGTCTAAGGGATCAGGTTTGAAACTGAGCTCACACTCGGGCAAGAGGAAAGATAGACACATTGAGCCGCCAAAAGATAATTATTTCTCAACATCACATTTTCGAAAATTTAAGTCAGCATTTGAAGGCATAATATAAATTTAAAAGACAGCAATTGAAAGGTTTTCCTTTTCTTTTCCAAGGTCTACTAACATCTCAATGTGAGATTTGTATGGTTTTCTTAGAGGTTGACCTATTATGACCATTTTTTTAATGTGGTAAAATACACACAAAATTTACCACTTTAACCGTTTTTAAGTGCACACAGTTCAGTGGCATTCGGTACATTCACACTGTTGTGCAGTCATCACCACCATCCATCTTGGAGGCTGAGCTCTTAGTTTAGTGGATAAAAACCATATGCCCCGTTCCCTTTCTCCTCCAAATCCTGGCTGTCTTTCAAGGTTCAACTTAAATCATAGCTTCTCGTAAAGTCTTTCTTGATCATTCCAACCTACGTTGAAGTCAAGTGTTCTTCTGTTTGATCGACTGATTGATTCACTCATTGATGTTTAATATATTGATTCATTTATTCAATATATATGGAGCACCAGTTAGGCACTGTCATAATTTAGGCACTGATGATATAGCAATGAACAAAATAAGGCAAAAATACTTGCCTTCACAGAGCTTGCACTCTAGTGGGGAGAGTTTGGAAATAAACTCTATAAATAAGACCTACCCATCTATCTGTATTTATCCATTTCTCTAGAGAGATAGATAGTTATAGACAGGTAGTTAGATGGTATACCAGATGGACATAAGTGTGTGGGTGCCATAGAGAAAAATAAATGAGAGAAGGAGGCTAAGGCAAGCCAGGTAGGGTTTAAGAGCTGCAGTTGGAAACAGGATGGCCTGGGAAGTCTTCACTGGGAAGATGACATTAAGTCAAGACCTGAGACAGGTGAAGCATAAGCCTTACAGAAATCGGAGAGGGGCTCAGCTTGGCAAGGGTGGGGCACAGCAAGACACAGCAAGGTCACTGGAGCGACAACAGAGGGAGGTGACGCCCGTGAGGTGGAAGCACGTGGTAAGCACTTATTGGGATGGCAATGAACAGATGACTTAACGACTGTGAAATCTTAGAAAACCTAGTCATGACAACTAAAATGTGTACAGAATTCATGTTTATGATGGCATGAGCCTCTTTGCACACCATGATTTGGAATCACTAACTCTGTTAAGTCACACAGGCTATATGGATAGAGGAAGGCACCGAAAACCTACCTTGGCAGAATCAGAGACATTATCCCAATACGGAGAAGGAAAGTCCACTTGCCCCATCAAAATCTGATCAAAAAGCACCTCCTGGTCATCACCGCTTCTGTTTACGTGAACAACAAGGAAAACACAGCACTAAGATGTCATCTCAGCGTATTTCTTCTCATTCTTACGCACTGGAGCCCTTCCTTTCCCCGTATGTGTGTAAAATGTGTGTTTTTAAGCAATTAAAAATGTCAATATGGAACCGTTTTGGTAAATTAAGAAGGAATGAGTTGCGAAACTATACGAGGAAAATTTATGGGAGGCATATAAATGAGCATGCACAACATGGAAAAAAATAACAGGGCTTGCAAGTAAAGTTCTCATGTTCTTTTCCTGCTCCAGGCTCCTTTGTGCAAGAAGGGAGAATGGATCATTCAGAGAATAGGGAAATGCTTTGTTGGTGCTGAATAGAGGATTGCTGCCCGTACCCACGGAATGGAGGGAAGCCACACAGCAGGATGTAAGTGATCACACCAGCTGCCCAGATGTCCACCTTGAGGCCATATCTGGAAAAATAAGTGATGTTACAGTTAGCAAAGTCAGCCCAGGACAAATGACAGGGCATGGTAAAATCGATGACTCTTCTATTCCAAACCAAAAATAAAACCAAACAAAATAAAAAAACCTAACGCCAAACACTAAACTAAAACCCACAGGCTAAACAGTTTGAAGAAAGAATAAAAAAGTAATAACGATTTTTAAAAAGACTAAGGCACATGAATAAAAATCAAAGTAAAGCATGCCTGGGCTCATATGCAAATATCAGTGAGCAAAGGGTTTCAGGAAAAAGGTTTATTATTTGAGATAGGGAAGGACCCTTGAGATGATCTAACTCCCAAATTTTAGGAATAATAATTATTTAGAGAACATTTTCCAATTTTTAAAGCATTGCCATACATTGCTTT
This sequence comes from Varecia variegata, assembly GCA_028533085.1. NCBI lineage: Eukaryota > Metazoa > Chordata > Mammalia > Primates > Lemuridae > Varecia > Varecia variegata. The sequence continues at coordinate 11,777,843 of CM052445.1, forward strand.
GTTTTGTTTTCCCAACAACTGTGCAGGTTGGAAGGGACAAGCATTGCCTACCCATTTCACAGAAGAGAAAGCTGAGGTTCAGAGGGGTGAGTAATTTTGCCCAAGATCACACAACCAGTCAGTGGCAGAGCTGGGCTCCAGCCAAGGTCTTTAGGAACCCCCCAATCCTCTTTCTGCCCCCCACCACTTCCAGCAGCGGTCACAGGATGTCCCAGCAGAAAGCGTGGCTGTGCAGGAGCAGCACCGTCTGAGGGAGGTTAGGTAAGTCTACAGATGTGGGCTCCCCATTCACTCAAATTTTGAAGAATAGAAAAGTCTTCACTCCCTCTCATCTCACTTGGGGATTTTCCTAGTGGGATTCTGTTCTCTGTTCTGTATTCCTGCCCTTGTGGTCTATGGTACAAGCAACAAAACTCTCACTACTGAGTCACAGGAATGGTGCCACCTAGATCCCCAGGTGTGGGCTGAAACTGCTAATGAGAAGCAAAAGTAGGGCTGCCTCCCCTGGCCACCCTGCCCTCCCCATTCCTTCTGCTTAGGGACAGCACCTCAGAGCACCTATGGCTCTTGGTGAGAAACAGGGCTCTTTACTCAAAGAGCCGTTGACTCAGGCTGACCTGAGTTCAAATCTTGACTCAGCCACTAACTAGTCATGCACTGACATGGTACTTAACTGACCAGGGTCTCAATTTATTCAAGTGCAAAATGGGAATAGTACCATCTACTGGAAGAATGAAGTGAGTAAATGAGTTTAAGGGCTGGCATACAGCAGGTGCTTAGTGAGGAAGAGGCTATCTCACCTTCTATGGAGATTTTCATTCATCTGATTCTGCACCCAAAACCCAGCAAATTCCCAGTGGTCCTCTGACGCCTAAGGGTGTTTGCACCCCACGGAAAACGGATGGGTCCCCAAGGGGGATAAGATGAGACTGGGACTGGAGAAAGAGGGCATTTGAGAGAAATCACCACAGTAGACTGGACTGTAATCATTGTACAGTGGTGTCTGTTTCTTTTATCTCTACATGTGAGTTAATTACCATCGTTGTGTGTTTCTCTGTTAGTCTGAACATTTTCTACTCTGAGGTTAATAACTTCTGTTCTGTCTTTAATAAAGGCCAAATGGAAGTCTCACACAAGATTACAGTAATTGGCAACTTGATTGGGAAGACGGAGAAAATGGCTCCTACTGTAAAAGTTAAAAAATAAAATAAAATTTAAAAAGGAGTGAAAGCAACCTGATAGCTAATTCTGTCTGGATGGGGCAGAGCAGTACTATTTTTCCTCTTCCTGAAGCAGGCTAGTTCTTCCGCAAGCATCGTACTTAACTAGGAGACAAGCACTTACCCAGTCTCTGCGATGATTTCCGGAGCCACATATGTCGGGGTGCCACAGACTGTGTACAGGGGGCCGTCTACAATGGTGGCCAGTCCAAAGTCGCCCAGCTTCAGTGATTTGCTGCCATCTTGGTGCTCATACACCTAAAATCAAGGTAAAAATCGTAACTGCCTGAAAATCAAGGGCTCAAAAGCTTTTTCTTGAAGAGATGAGGGACACTGGTTTAAACTTAATATGTTAATAGATAAAGTAAAAAAAAATCAGGCAACAATACAAAGATATATATAAAAATATCTTTCTTTGGATTACTATGAAATTGGAAACATGATGAACATCTGGCAAATGGAAATTCTTTAAATAAATTATGGTACATTCCTATGAGATGCTACATGACCATTAAAAATGGTGATGTGGGTTTATATTTATTGAAATGTATTATGTTTGGGAAGTGAGGATAGCAGTTTTCCTATTGTTTGTATAAAATGTCCATTAGAGTAAAAAAAATATGTGCAAGGAAAAAGTCTGAAAGAACACAGTGTTGATGTGTCTGTCTCTGGGTGGTAGGGTTATGGGAGGTTTTGGGTTTTTTTTCCTTTTGCTTATCTGGATTTGATGTTTTCTACAATTAAAACTGATTTTCATAACAAAATGAAGTATAGAAAGTCTCTAGTGCAGTGTCTCCAATTTATGAAAATAATTACCTCTTCATTCCAATATATAAGCAGCTTTAAAAATGCAGTTTTTTAGTAACTGAACAAGAAAAACCACTACACATATATTAAAACACTTTATTTGCAGTGCCCTACATTTCCAACAGGATCTATTTAGACTTCTCAAATTAATAATTGAAAGGAATATTAACATTTCATTTCACCTGTGGCAGTTTGGAGAGATTTATCGGGTGCAGAGCCAGCATCCTGGCCAGCTGTCCTTATTAAGGCAGTAAAAGTCTCCAGTCTTTCACCCAACAAATCAAGAAAAGGATGCATGTGACTCTCGGCAAGTATTTATACTCCTTTAATTCTAGCCATGATCAAAACAAATGGATCTGCTCTAAAAAGTATCCCAAACAACAACTTTTATTTCAAAGAAAAGATGAAAGGGCATCCAGAATTCTAATTCAGTACCCTGTAAGAATCACTAGGAAACAGAAAAGAAAACTTCAGTAAAAGGCTAGTATTTCCAGCAAGGGCAATCTTCAAGAGATGCCTCAAGGAAATGGCGAAGTTTTCCCCGTACATCAAAATACTTGATCCAGCAAGTTCAGGCTTGTGTATTCTTCTGTTATCACTCTGTGATCATCTGTTACTTGCTGCACAGTTTGAAGCTCTTGCACAGCAAGGCACATCTCTACGCATGAGGTGTGCTGCAACCATTCACACGCCATGGCTGCCTTCCTCTGGAAAAAGTAGAGTGACTTTGCATTTCACTGCAGCAGAAAGTGCAGATGTTTGGCCAACTAAGCTGCAGTATCAGCAATGATCATTCGGATCCAACTGTTTTGGCAGAGGCAGACTGTCAGACCCTCCTTTCTGGAGAGACTGTATCTTTTCTGGGCACAAAATATTTTTTTACATCTTCTCCCTACCCATAACATCGAGTCTTCTCCCCAAGGGCTCGTGGTCATGATCAAGTTTGGGCTGTCCTTGGGCAGGTATCCAAAGACTTGTGGGGTCACCTGCACCTGGGTTGCTAGGGCAAAGACAGTATGTGTCCCTCACAGATGTGGCTTTGCCTGCTTGTCATCTGGGGTGGACAATTTCTTCCCTCACTAATGAAGCAGCCGTCCAGCCCTGGTCACCATAAACAGGTTTGTTAGAAACTTTGAGGCATCACAGCTGCAAAATACAAAGTTGTCCCTGGCCTAAATGTTCTCAGGCAAAAGAAATTCCTAAATTGTAGTCTTAGCATGGCAGCCATTCTGGTCATTCAAATGACACGCAAATGATTTTCAGGAAAAGAAATCTGAGATGCAAACAGCTAGTAGATGGTCTAGTTTATTTCCAAGGCAGAACACAATTGTTTACTTCCTTAATTCCACTTTGTTACCAATAACCTTTCTAAAATGCAAAATAATCTCTTGCTTTGATGTTCTGCTAGGACCAAACATTCATAATGTATGTTTTGTGAGGTGGTACAGATTTTGATTAATTCAACCCCTGTTATGCAGGAATTTTGTAGCTGTTTTCTAAATGTATCGATATCACCTAACTTTATTCAAAAAGTGTGACGAAAGCAGATGTTGGCAGACCCAGTCATAATTCCCGTTTTAGTTCTGAACATGACCATGTAATTCTCTTACATGTAGCAAAGGGTTTACTTTTGAACATGTTCATTTTAGTGGAAATTCCATCTAACATACAGTCATATATCAATTCTACTTAATATAGATGATCAATAAGTCTAAAATTTCAGTAACTAAGAAAAAAAGCACTAAAAATTCTACCTAAATTTGTTGCAACATAGGAAAAACAAATTCTACCTAAAATAAAGAAAATGAGTTATGAAAATGAGTTATAAAAATGAGTTATAAAAACAATAATAATTCCCCCAAACCCCCAAAGCCATTTAAATAAAATACATAGAAACTACAATTTTAATGTTCTTTTTCTCTCTCTTTAATCACTTGTACAATGGCCCCCTTTTTTGCTTTGGAAACCATATAGTAGAATTTTCATGAACATAAAGAGGTTCAAGTGATGCTTAGGATAGACAATAAGAGCTCAGAGACAAAAGCCGATGCCATGTAATTGAAAACATATCTAGAAACAAGTACATGAGGAATGCTTCAGCAAAATGTTTTTGCAGGTGAACAAATGTCCAGGCCTCTACTTTGGAATTTTGTTTAACTTACTGTCAGGCAGGGCAGTAAACAAGGTTATCTGGGTTTTTCTCTGTCAACACTTTGGGAGAAGGATGGAGAGGAATATATTCCAGTGTTTCTTCTCCTCCAATGGGAGAGCCCCTTTCCCAAGCGGTGTAAGGAACCACCTTACAACTGAGCTCACCGTCAGCACCTGCTGCAAGCTGAGCTATGTTCACCCTTATCTCTTCCTGAGCCAACGACACAGGGGCATGCTTGAGGCCATTGGAAAATGTAATTAAAACTTTGCTAAAAATCGCAGATTGCTAAATACATCTGTTTAAAGCACGCATGAGCACACGTACTCACACACACACACACACACACACACACACACACACAGGCATCCTCCCAAAACCATCTCCAGAAAGCATTTTTCCAAATGGCAGCTATAAATTCACTTTGAACTAAATTTTTAATTAAAAGTTAGAAATTGGAAAGGCTTCTAACGGGTTCACATTTAAAATGCCGAATCCTTGGCTTCCACCCCTCTCTGGATCAACACTGTGTTCCTCATCATTTCTCCTCATTCTGAGCATCCTTCAGAAGGGACATTAGCAAGCTTCAAGTATAGACTTGGACAGCCTGGTCCAGCAAGTGGAGTTCTGGTGTAAGGAGAACCTTTTGCTATAACTATATTTTAAAGCCTCTATAAAACATGACCCACATGTAAAGTGGGAGTACATTAACTGTCAGTCAAGGAGTATTCACAACATGAGATATAATTTAATGTTCATTCCCAGGCCCTTTAAATACTATAGATGTTCCCCCACATTTTAAACACCGAGGGGCTATTAAAGAGACGGGGATTAGTGCAAATTACCCAGTATGTAGTGCTTTCACTGTTTTAACTAAGCAATAAAACTGTGTAATTGTACAACACTAATTGAATGCAGCTACACATAATTGTGGGCTGCCATATGTATCCTATTACCATAAAGACTGTCAGTATTTTGTAAGCTACTCTTGTGATCATTGCAGATGGCTACAGTCAGAGAAGTTGTTCTCTAGGGTTTATTATAAGGCTATAAAGACATCCCATGAGTTGACAGACTAAACGTGTTAAATGGCAACAATTATGAAAAAGGTTCCAATTAAAAGCTGAGGCACATCCTACCAAGAATAGATATAGTGAAAGGTCAGGTATGTAGAAATTTGGGGGGCACACTGGGATTTTATACAGGATTTTTTCTTTTTTAAAGAAGGGTTTTATTTTTGTGTCTTTTTCATTTATTTGGGGTTTTGCACTAGCTGCAACTTGCTGAACAGTAGATGTTTGGGCATATGCCTGACTTCCCTTGGATAGGAAACTGAGACCATTTGGAAAAGTTATTTGACAAAATAAAACATTTAATATGCAGTCATAAAATGCAGCCGGTGGCCATAAAATAATATGAAAATTCACAGATAACCTGAATCCAGTCAAATGGTTTCTGAGATTCTCATAATACAGCACTAAAAGCTGACTAAAAGAACAGATGTGTTGGAACAAACATAATAATGTTGCTATCAATTCAGGGATAACCCTGTTGAAATGTTGCCTAATGACCACTGAAATAGTTTTCACAGAGGCACTCAATAGATACTAAAAATTATTTCACCAAATAGAATTGAACAAAAGTGGCATGAAAAAAGGTCAATTTACTTTTTTAGCATATATGGGATCCCTTTAAAAAGATAATGATTTTCCTCCAGCTATGGTATATGGCCTTTATGATGTTTTCAAAGGAAAATGGATTAAATTTAAATCTTTAATCTTTAAGAAGTGAAATATAACAACATTTAAGCAGTGAATTATTTTGTGAAATACACTTTATGGCCCACATACTTTTGAATTAGATCTGCTGGGGAAAAAAAAAACAACTCTAATAAAAAAAAAACATTTTATACCCACATGTAAAATATTTATGAACTCAAAAGTTAAATTAAATAATAAAAACGATGAAAGTTGCATAGAAGTCAGAAAGGAATAAGTCAGAAGAGAAGTAACAATATTAAAGAAAAAAATCTCTTTTCAAAGTGTTATATTGGAGATATCTGGGAAGATAGAGAAGTGAACGGAAACTCCAGGAAACCTGATTCTCACCCTAAATTTAAAATAGTCATAAAACTATCTAAAAAGAGTTCTATGCAGCTGCAGTGAGATACACAAAACACACACGTTCCGGATTCTGTTAGGAATTATACAACCTAGGATTTTGCCAAAACTGTGGGAACTGATGTCATTGCAATTTTTAAAAATGTTATTACAATTTTGTCATACAATTATTACCCAATATGTCACTGGAGAAAAATTAGAAAAGACAGATCGTTATACAGGAAAAGGAACTAAACTCACCCATAATCTTGACATCCAGAAAAAGTGCTCAATAAATGGCAGCGGTAGTAGTTGAGTATTTTTAGTATTTATTGCACTAAATAATGTTTTGGGAAAATGTTGTGTGTCTTCTATTTTCCCTCAACTTTCATCCAAATTCAGAAAGCAGATTTTTGTTTCTAAACACCCACAAAAAAGGATCATTCAATTTTAGCTTGAACACTTACAATGAATACAAGCTACCTTGTAATAAAGACCAGTTAATTTTCAAACAAATGAAATGGTTAGAAAGTTTTTTTTCCCTTATGTTAACCCTAAATCTTTTGCTCATTAATGTCTTCTCTTTAAGTTTTAGTTCAGCACTCTCAAACACAACACAAAAAAGTCCTCCCTTTGTCCATGTGGCAGCCTTTCAGGTATTAGATGAGAGCCATCATGCCCCACATGGCCCATCCCTTCTCTGGCCCAACCCCAGGTCCCAGACAGGACACGGTCAGGTTATTACCATAGGGGTGATGTGGTATGAGCCAGGTTGAGGACACTTTTGATGGCAACACTCTTTCATGGAAAGAAGTCTAAGGACACACTGATATTTTTAGCAGCCAGGTCACACTGAGACTCACACCCAACTCATAGCCTTTTACAGGTTAACTAATAGCCTTTTGACCGGCAGCGAGACAAGTTTTCTCATTACCATTTTTCTACAGTCGTCAATAACACCAAACTACACCAACTACACCAAAACCACTTAGTCCATAGGGATTCATGTTTATTTCTTGTTAAATTTCATATTATGAAATTTTGAGCCAAAGGTATTTCTGGATCTCAACCCTGTCATTTGGTATAATATATCTTCATTTCAAGTCACTGGTAATGCTGACCAGGGCAGGGCTGGTGACAGACTCACGGAAGATCACTGGCTCTCTTCCTCTGGGTAACCCCCAATCCATTTGTCAACACACTGTGGTGGCTCAAGTTCACAGTATAGGGGATTGGCTACAAATCTGTCCATGACCTCTAGACACATTCTGTCTGTGGCACTTGCCTTGTCTACCAGTATAGTTAGCTATCCTATGACAACATGGATTTATTTGGGGATTAAGAGTCATGGGATCAACGCAGAAGGAAATCCGTTGTTTTATGAGCATGGTGTTGGCTTGAACTGGAAACTAGGAAGAGCTGGAGCACAACCTACGATCATCACTTGGGGTGAACAGGAATAGCTGACTCCTGGGTATTATCCATTGAGGGAAAATGAGGCTCGTGAGCTGCATGTGTTACTTTGATGGGCAGCTAGGAGCAGGCACAGACACTTAGAGAGTTTCTAAAGAAAAAAATTCTGACCAAGAGAGGCAGTTCCTCTGAGAAACTATTTCTTCTACAAAGTACTGGGGGGGTTTGGGCGGAAAAAGGTTTTTGAACATGCATTTTTGTATTTGAAGAAAATTACTGTATTTCTGGAATCTAATAAAAACTAGTGATGTAAGTTATATTTTTGCCAGTAAGGACTTTAATTTTCATAAGGAAGTGGCATCTGTGTACACATTTTTTAAAAAGAATTCCCCCCTCCCCCGCCAGCTCCCTATAAGAAACACAAGCAGCTACAGATGGTTTTGCTGCCAAGGATACAATCTTGCCATCTAGTGGTGACTCATGGGAACTGAAGGCATTACATTTTTGGTTTTTTTCAGAAAAGCAAAAAGTTCTAGTCATAAACAATCATGGCATACACATACACATATGCACATGTATTCACATACACATACACACATACATACATAGTGGTCCTGTGCATAAACTGGGAATCACCGAGCTTTCTCTCCCTGCTCAGTGAGGTTTACACTGAGGCCAGTGTGAGTCCTCCGTGAGACAGATGAGTTGGGAAATGGCTTAGGCTTTTCAGGTGGGTTCTGTTCTCTATTCCATGAAGAAGTATCACTCATTCACTCACTCGCTCATCTCATCCACTCTGACATCCACCTGTCCATGTAATTATTAAGCACCAGGCTGACAACAAGTAAAGCAAAAAGAACCACATAAAATCATGGGCATGATTAACTAGGGGGGAAAAAAACCTTAGTAATAATACAATAATAAATTTATAATAAGTACTTTTTATTGGGTCAGTCCCAATTTTCACCTAAAATGCGACTGGAAACATCAGTGTAAGTCAAATATATTTTCTCATTAAAATACTTTGACCTGATCAAAAACTTAGAGTTAAACAAATCATTTATATGGTCAATATAGATCCTTAAGGCCAAGCTATATTTTTATATTGTTCTATAAGAATATTGTTTTATATTGTTCTATAAGAATTAAAAATAAAAATGCTGGAATTTCTATGTACACAATTTTACTACATAACATAAAATAGATAGCTGAATTAGACATTTATAAAAAACACTTTGTTAGTTATAACAAATATTACTCATTTAACTAGCAAAAATTTTATTAGCTGTGTAACAATTGAGAAGGTTTCTGAGGTCTTCTAATGTAATAGTAAAGCAAAGTGCATCATGAGGCCTTTTTATTTATTTAGTAAGATTCCCTGAGGTAAGAACATGGGTTCAAAACCTTTACATTAACTTTATTATCACATTTTCCAAAAATAGTCTATTGCTGTGCATTTTGCCACAAGGTAGCAAATCCATGTATGGGTGAATAGTAAAAATTTTAAAGTAATGTCAGAAAAAGATAAAAAATGATTTTCACTATATACAACGTTATTGTTAAGCAGTTTTATTTTTAGGAATAATTTAACTTTTATTACAAATAAGAAGGCAATAAAAAAGAGAACTAATAGTTATGTGTTGTCTCTTTATCTTCATAAAATCCTCCTTGAAGAAGGCTTAAAGGAGCTAAGTGACTTGTTCAAGGTCATAAGACCAGCTGGTGGAAGCGTGAACCTTGGCTCTGAACTTCTGTCCATCCAACTATAAATCCTGAGTACGTAAAGGTTTACCTCTCTCTTATTTCCACAGAAAGTTCAACAGAATGTGAAATTAACAGAGGTCTCATGTGCAATTAGTGATGTCATCCTAATTTTGCTAAACTTATTCCATTCTTCTATTTTATCCTCTAATAGCTTTATCCCTCCAAAATTCACCAACCTCACTCCCCCATCATAAGCAATTACTATAATGGAGAATAGAATCTCTTTAGTTTTTCATATAGATACTTTAAAACTATATTAGGAATGACTGCAATGGTTTATATATTTCAGATAACAAAGGAAAAAGGAGGGAGGGATTTTTTTTCTTCTTGGGTAATTTACAGTTAAAATACATTCTAATGAGCACAATACTTTAAAAGCATCCTGCAAACTGTAATTTTAGTAAAAGTACACTGCTATATAGTCATCTACGGCATTTGCAGAAATAGGTGACACGGGTGAGGAGCAAGTGAGCGATGGGTACATGAAACTGAACTGCAAAGAAAAAGGAAATGAAACTTTGATTTTCAATCACTGAAGTTTCCGAGCTTAGATAAGTTTTTAAACAAAGGCCCAGTTGTAAGCCTGTTCCTGTGAGACCATCCTGCATAATTCAGGACACAGGAATAATGAATGCAGACGAAAGAAAATTGCTGCACTTTATGGAGGCAACTACGCAGAAGAGAATGTTTAGGCTACTGCAGACATGTGGAATTTGAGGTGCAATTAAGTTGGGGCTCTGTCATTTGACCTCGGCTGCCTTTATTAGTCAGTAGCTACAAGATTACCAACATAATTGCAATGAACTAATTGTGCACGTATTTATCTCGAATGCCTATCTTTCCTGCGGGAACGTCAACTCTATGAAGGCATGTGTCGCTCTCGTCCCCTGGCACATGGCAAGCACTGAATTAACCTCTCCCTAATTCAGAGTTACTGCAGTCTAGAGGTAAGAGGCTGGGCTTTCGAATATGTCAGAAGCAGATTGAGATCTTGGCTCTTCTACTTCTGAGCTGTTACAGCCTTGGGCAGGTCACTTAACTTCCAGGTGCCCAGTTTTCTTCCCTGTGACATGAAACGGTAATAGAATTTATCCCATATGGCTGTTGTGAGGATTACATGAGATAATGACAGTAAAGCCTTTAGCTCAGCTCAATGGGCTGAGCACATTGGTGGCTCTTCCTAATAGCAGATCTTTTCAGCTTCTATCCGCATAGGGGGAGTTGGGCCGCTCATTGGCTTTTAGACTTGAGTGTGCATGCACATTACCTGGGAAAACGGGTTGTGATGTGGATTTCTGCACATTGTCACCAGTCACCGTATTCTGATTTGGTAGGGCTGCATCCAGGCCCAGAAAGTTGCATTTATAACAGGCATCTGGGAGTAATTGTGACTCAGAGAGTCTTTGGACCACCCTTAGAGAAACACTGCTTTGGAAAGAGAATCTTCAAGTCCCAGATTTCTGAAGACATGGACAGGCTAACGGGAGTCACATGTGATACATGACGCTCATGGGTGGATCATGGAAGTAAAAGACCAACTAGCATCTTCGGGGGAATATTTCATATATTTCATTAAAATTCCAGCCTGAAGAGCCAGCAAAATTTTTGTTACTCCCGTTATTTACCAGTGACAGTTCCCCAAGCCTAGTCTCTGCCTCCTCCCTCCTTTCTATACTGTCCCCTTAGTAACCGGGCTAGGAAAACTCTCTCAATATATTTCCCCAGAGATATGGAGTTCACAGAAAGCAAACCAACTAGCCACTCTGTTTTCTGAAATCAGTCTTCTTCATGATTACTCTTATTCCAAGGGGTTGGTGTCTTTAAAACCCATTATGATTTATGTCTCTTAGGTTTTAGATCATATGATTGAGATGCAAAGTTGAGAGGTGATGAGAAAGTCTAAAAGAGTTTCCTTTTTTTACCAGATAAAATCTTTCTAACATAATAGTGTTGTATATAAATTGGCTGGAAATTAGCTTTTCTGGTAAACATTTTTAAGAAGAGAGAAAATACAATAAAAAAGAAAAGAAGGAAAGATTCACGTTCACTTGGGAGTGCCTGGAACTCAGGATGCCCTGAAGCGGGAATTTCTCTTACCAGCAGGTTTTCTGGCTTGATGTCACGGTGGACGATGTTCAGGCTGTGCAGGTATTTGATGGCGCTGGCCAGGTTGTACAGCATCCCACTGGCGTCTCGCTCAGTGTATTTGTTAGTGGAAGTGATGGCATCAAAAAGGTCTCCTCCCTGAGAACAGAGCAGCAGGCAGAGCAGCACATTAGCAGATGGGCCAGTAGGCCACCTGCAGAGGCCCTTGACACACGAGAAAGGAAATGAAGAATGGACCAGAATCTTCAGGTTCCTAAGGGCTTTCCCTGCCGCTTCCCTCTCAAAGCCCTGAAGTCTTTACGGTGACTTCTCTGCCCACGGTGCAAGCCAGCCACGTTTCCTTTAGAGCTCAAAGAAAGGAGTGGGGTGAGGACACGTGAGACACGTGGCCATTTCCAACACCCCCAGCCAGGGAGGAGGAGGCGGAGCTGAGTCTCCAGGGAAGAGGCCTTGTGACACGTGGGTAACCAGGAGGCACGTGCTACCTGTCCCGAACCGACTGTCAGCTGAAGTTCAAATTCATTATCCTAAGCCTCCCACAATGAGAAACAGGTAATGCTGCAAACTGCACACTTAACAAAATATTCTACTGCCTTGTGAAATTATTAAGACACATACACGTGCACACACACACACACACGTGCGCACACATATCCCCATCAAATTCTAGATTTAGCTCTCTGGGAGTGGGTGTAGTGTTTTCTTTTTCAATACTGCACTTCTTTGCAGAGAACAGAGAAAAGGACCAGAAACTGTCATTCCAAAGATGAGAGAGAGGAGAGATGGAGAGTGGAGAATGTTCACAGAAAGTTTTCTATGACTGTTACTCATCTGAACTTTGGCTTCCCTTGATCCTTGCTAACATGTTGCTATTTGGTGAAACAATGATTTTAGGTTCCAATCTTGGTTCCATTTATCGGAAACCCTTTCAGAGAATTTGGGTCTGATTTATTAACACTATTTGCCTCATTTTTGCCTACAGTGTGCCGAACAGTTGAACACAGTAACCAACTGTGTTCATTCGTTACCTGATGTGTTAAGGGACTCAGTTTTCCTTAGCAAAAGCAAAATACAGCCCTCGTATGTTTTCAAATACGACCATATGGCTTGGACCCTCTGCTTCCCTGTGCAATCTCCCTCTAGAGATCTTTCACTGGTCTTTAAGCCTCAGCCGTTCTCAAACTAAGCACGTACATTTTTTTTTTTTTTCAAAATGAGCATTTTCTCTCTCAACTTGCTGTTTCTCTCAAAGGCAAGGCTGCTATACACAGGTTTTCAGGTTGTCTCTGTGCCCCTTGTGGGGGGCAAGACAGTCACCCTGGAGTTACGCAGCAGGACGTGCAGGGCTGCACATGGAGACCCTGCAAAGACGCCATGATTGTCCCATTTATCTGGGCTCCAGGCATCCTGTAATTTCCTTTCTTCTGCATCCTCAACAAAGCCGTCAGCACTTCTCACACACATCGTCTGGGCCACCCACTGTGCTGTCTGAGGGAACGTTCCTGCCGCGTCATCCCGGGCTGTTGTGTGGTCTCACAACCACACTGCTTCCTTTCTCCTTATGCAAAGCACCCGCACGCTGACTGTTAGCTTCCCACACGTTATGCCACTGTTCTCTTCCCTCTTCAAGACATCACCAATCCTTTCCCACGACCTCATTCCACCCTGTCCAATTCCATCTCCTGCCATGACTTTAGGACAGTTCCCTTGATGCCCCAGGTAGGGTCTTTCTTCCTTGGTCTTTAAAACAGGCCAAGATCACTGTGCTCCAAACCTGTCCTCGTCACAGCCCCCTTCCTGGAGTGTCCCCCCACTCCCCTTTGCCTTCCCAGTGCCTGCTGCTCTCTCAGGGTCCAGCAGCAGGGCCCCCTCCCCACAAGGCTGCCTTCCGCGGACACACAGGCAGTTTGCGTGCGCAGCATTTTGGGCAGAAGTCTCAACTCCTGTTCCTAATGATCATGGAATTTCCCTCTAAAGAACTGCCACTTCGCTGTTTTCCAGAACACAGGCCTTATCTGTCCCCTGGCTTCAGGCACTCTTTGGCACACCACTGGGCACCCAGGATTTGAGAAGCACAGCCTTATCTCAGTTTCTCAAGGGGAAGTTTTGGGAGCCTTTGGAGTCAAGCCGGGGTTGGCCTTTCCTTCCTGGGAAGCTTCCAGACCTGGCCTCAGTGCAGTTCTGGGTCAGACTAAGTCCACAGGTACACGCTAATGGCACGATTGAGGAGTTCCAGTGCAGGGCCATATAGACCCTCCCAGGCCTTGTTAGGCTGCGTTGGTGATGCAGGGAGAATTCACAAAGGCAATTAAGTACAATGTGGACCCTACTAGAATCACCTAAGCATATGATTGACAGTCAGACTAAGATTGCCCACAAAACGTGATCTGAACACTTGAGCCTTTGCCGTCTTCAAATTTAATTTAGTCTCAGCTTTCCAAAAATCAGCTGATCAATAATAATAGGGTTAATCAATTTTTAACAGCACACAGAGGGGCAATAGGAACAGTTTCAAGTTATTAGTCTAAAATTAATGCCATTGTAAAAATGCTATCCTTGGTGCTAGAGAAAGTGTAATTTACCATGTTGGTAAAAAGATAATTTGATAATACAGTACCAATATGAAAATCTTCTGAATAACTAAAATGGACCTTTCTTTGTTGGAATAACAGTTTAACATGTCCACCTCCTCCCTCAGCCTCGAACATGGCAATAACCTTGTGTTACTGCTAACAAACCCCCACGTTCCAAAAGAAACAAGTTCTAACTAGAATTGCCAAATGATGTTGAAGGTCCTTAGATGATGCAGAGGAAAAAAAATAGGTTTCACCTATAAATATAAATAACCACTAAGTAAAAAAGAAAAATGCCAACATATCTAAAGTGAAGCAACTCTGAAAAATGAAAGCTTAAACGCCCTAGAAATGAACATTTTTCTATATCATAACAGATTCATTTATTAAATGCTTTCCTTATCTTAAATCTTTAAAAAAGAAAATCCCACGTGGTACAGTCACTAGCTTGGGTGTGTGATTCCAAACACGGCCTCTGGAACCCAAAGCTGTCACTGGCGGGGCACACAGTTGCTGCAGGAGGTGGTGCCACTAATCTACAACACTCTGCAAGTAACGTAGAAATTACTCAGACCTTCAGTCAGAATAACATAACATAACATGAAAGGCTTGAGAAAAAATAACTTCATGAAAACTAAACATTCCATTTTTAAAAACTTCTAATTCCTGAAAATTTTAAAATGTACAGAAGTAGAGAGAATAGGTAAAATACCTTTCACCAACATTCAACCATTATCTACATTTGGCTATTCCTGTATTCTGTGCTTTCATAGACTAAAAAGGTAATTTTTTTTTGTGACAGGATGAGATTTACAACATTCACTAAAAGGCAGTAGACTATTCACAATATTAATAAGTCTGTGTTATTTTTCTATTATGTTGATGACTAAAAGTTTAAAGCTTGCTTTTACAAAATGGTTGGTACCCTTGGATGTAGTTCCTGAAAAAGTGGTCAATTTTTCTATCATAACAACAATAACTGTATTGATATCTAATGCTTTCTGTGTCACACAAACAAACTGGTGGAAGCCATCCCTCCTTATCCCCACAATAACACTGGTAAGTAGGAATATACTCTTCATATTAGTATTCTCATTTTGCATCTGTGGGAACTAAGGCATAGAGACGTATACCCACGGTCATGGGCCTATTTGCACCAAGGCTGGGACTCGAACTCTTGCAGTAGAGTTCTTTGGTTAATATTCTTAATCACTGTGCCAGTGCCCAGAAATGAGTAACTGAATGCCGGTGGGAGGAAATAAGGAAAAGGAACTCTACAATATAGGAAAGTAAGGTGCCTTGAATAGAGGTTTCTTTCTTTTCCAAAATACATACCTTTACTAATTCCATGACAAGATACAGCTCAGTTGGCACGTCCATCTCCTCAATCAGAAGAACAATGTTGGGATGCTTCACTCTTCTTAAAATAGACACTTCATTCTGGATCATGTGCTCCTGTCCAAGGGAGAAGTTATCTTAATATACACAAAACAGATAACTCAAACGAGTACAACTATAATATTTGAGGATCAAGAGAGATGTAGTCTGGTAAAATATAATGAGTATATCTTATATTCTGATATTCAGATAGCCTAGAATCACCAAAAGATATTGAAGGTCCTTAGATGATACTTGTAAATTCAGAACCTATCATTATAACTATAATTTCATATACAGGGATGGAATGAAACTTTGACCACAAAAGTAAAGGAAGAAAATAAGCAAACAAAGATAAGGAACAAAAATAATAACTAATCATTCTAACTAACTTTTATTCCAGGGATATTTATTAAAAAAGTTATAGTCTAATAAGTATATAATATTCTATTGCACCAAAATGCAACTCTTAGGGTGAACTTATGTTTATTTGGGAACTGAACTTTGTGTTTCTTTCAACCCCCCTGAACACTATACTTCATAAGACCAGACATTATACATACTTTTCCTCGACATTTGCTTTTCTTGATAATTTTCAAAGCATACTCCCTAGCAGTCGACCTGCAAAGAGAAAGTTTGTTTTTTAAAAAAATAAAACTGAATTTTGGATCTATTGAATCATTTTTTTCAGGGATTAATTTCTTACCCATACATCTTGCATCACAGTGTAAATATTTTGTGAAAGACTCTCCTTTCCCTTTTTTTTTAGAAAATAAATATGTAAATGTTTATGGATTAACCAAATGTAAGGACAACAAATATGCCAGCATGGAAAAATCTTGAGCTGTTCAAGCATATAACTATGCTTGTTATAAAAACACTACTGTGGCTACTGTGGTGCTGAACTCCTCTTCCCTCGAGGTTGAGGCTGTCTCACTTCATTTCATAGAAAGAATATGGAGGTGACAATTAAAACAAAAGCACTATCCTAAAGTCACATGGCAGCATTAAAACGAGGTATTTTGATTCTAGGGGTCCCTGCTCCCCATACAGTACAATCAACACTGCCCTTCATCTGTGACAGGTATAGGAGGGAGGGTGTAGTCGTATTGCTACCTTTAAATAGCTTCCTAATTTGTGTTAACATTTCTAAGATACTGTAGTGCCAAACACAAGGACACAATGCCTACTTACTAATTGTAATAAACCACTACTTTCCAAGCACTGCCATTTCATTTCTGGTGTGAAACCAAGAGAGCCTAGCTTTTCACCTATAAATAAAAGTCAATTTTATGGATCCAAATGGATATTAGGGAAATCAGGTTGATTAAGAAAGAAATTTTAAGCCAGGCATGATGGCTCATACCTGTAATCCTAGCACTTTGGGGGAGGCTGAGTTGGGAGGACTGCTTGAGGCCAGGAATTCCAGACCACTCTGAGCAAGATAGTAAGACCCCATCTCCACACACACACACACACACACACACACACACACACAAATAGCAACTCAAGAGGCTGAGGCCAGCAGGAACACTTGAGCCCAGGTATTTGAGGCTGCAGTGAGCTATGATGACGCCATTGCACTCTAGCCTGGGCAACAGAGTGAGTTCTTGTCTCAAAAAAAAAAAAAATTAAAAAGAGAGTTTTAAAATCTTCAGTATGATGAATTAAATGGGATCTCCTAGCTATGTGGTTGGAGCAGGAAAATGATTTGTCTACAAGTAAATCAAGAGGCCAGGTATTAAAAATCTGTTTTAAAGGCATTTTAGAAAGTGTTCATGTCATTTACTTCTAAAAATGCTTCTCCCAGTACACTTCCTGCAAAAGACACTCAACAAACATTGAATTGTCATGATTATATCTGGTGAATAAAACCAGGATAAGAGAATCACTTCAAAGCCTCTTTTCTCCAATAGAGGATTTTGGGGTTTGGATGGGAGAAGGTACAACCCTTTGCTTCAGGGTGGCCCTCCTGCAGAGAAGTGGGTGTCTGGAGAAGTCCACACTGCCTTAACTCCATGAGGAAATGGACTGGGGGGCCCAGGCATGCCCCTGCCACTCTGCCTTTGTTGGTCCTTCAACA
Organism: Varecia variegata; assembly: GCA_028533085.1. Taxonomy (NCBI): domain Eukaryota; kingdom Metazoa; phylum Chordata; class Mammalia; order Primates; family Lemuridae; genus Varecia; species Varecia variegata. Next base: position 11,795,434 of record CM052445.1, read on the forward strand.
GAGACCAGCCATGGCTGGCAGAGAGGCCGTGAGGGAGGAAGGAGGGAGCGGGGCCCTGGCTGAAGGCAGGCTTGGTGTGTGGGATGCTCCCATGCAAACCCCAGACCACCAGCAAGGCCCCACAGTAAGAGGTAAACCAAAATATTTAATATTAAAAAGTAAGAATGTGCGAGCAAATGTAAATGAGAACATGGAATTACGTACAAAGGGATTCCTCACGCTATAGACACGAGACCACAGGGTCCCGTTAAGTAGCCTCTTCTTAAGAGGCTTCGGAAGAGTTTGTTTGCAAATTTGAAACTACTTAAGAGGAAAACTAAAAGCTCAGGCGTTTCTGGATTCTGCTTTTCATACATCATTAAAAGATCATGATAAAGCACATCTGAGATTGGAATACATGAACAATTTCCTATCTGCTTCAACACGCTTCATTCAATGGCAGGGGAATCTAGACCATGGCCCTGACAGCTTCAATAGCCACCAGCCATCCCAGGCAGGGACAGAGAGCGAGGCTGGAGGTTTGGGAGGCTCAGAAATGAAAACAGGTGTTCCCTTCCTCGCCTCCACAAAGGGTGTGGGCGGACAGGCCCGCGCTGGTCAGAAGAGAGGGGGCTTTCCTAGCTCTGTGATTCTCCATGCTTGACGTTTCATCCTCGCCCCCCTCAAATGAGTGACGTGAAAGCACTGGAGGAAGAGGGCTGATGTAGGGCACAGAGAGGGTGCAGAGCCCCTTCTACAGCCAGACTCACAAGGAACAGAATCTGCGGTGAGTGACCGCGGGTGTGTTCGGCCCAGGGGGCCAAGCAGGCAGCGACTGTCCTGAGCCCACAGCCGAGGGACAGCGGGGAGAAGACCTGGCCAGGGTGGCCCTGGGGCACACTAGGAAGAAGGACCACGTGGGTTTCCCACACAGAGCCTTTTGTAATAGGATTGAATGTTCCATTCCATTTACCCATATTTTATATGGGACGATGACCCCACAGAGGACCAGCAAAATTCATATTGCAACTTCTCCCTTGAGTCCTCGAGGGCAGAGCCAGGCACATCATAAAATCCTTAACTACCAGAAGCACATGTTTATAGGAAAGTGGCTAGTCTGGCTAATGAGCCTGCAGACAGGTGTCAGAACGACATGTATACATGGAATAAAAGTGTAAGTGCTTGCTTTGAGTGAAAACACTTGGCAGGAAATAAAACCTTAATTCACGTATTTGCCTTCCGACATACCTGGAACTTTGAGGACGGCTGTGCCTGTGTAATTATTCACTGAGCAGTGACACGCGTGGTTCTTTGGTGGATTCAGAGGTGAGTGCGACCTGCTCCTCGAGGAGTCTACCGTGTGGTGTACTGAGATACCAGACAGCGGGATTTCTGGTGAAAATACAGGCCATTTGCTTATGTGTTCCTGGAATTATGTTCTTGACCTTTTAGGGAATCCTCTATGCCACAACAAAAGCAGTGACAGAAAACTTTGTCTTCCTCCTTGTCCACGGGAAATCAGTTTGTAAAGTCACCTTCCTATCAAGGTTGGGTTAGAGCCCAAACTACTAGAGAGAAATTTCCAAAGTTTACAAAACTGAATTGAACCCAACTTTTTAAGTTTATGCTAAGAGTGATATGGTGAAAGCTGTCTTGTTTAACTTAGAGATTCTCAACCCCGGCTGGGTTCCGCCCGCAGCACCCCTCCCCCAGGGAGCATAGAATGATTACCAAGGGTGGGATGTCTGGCAAGACTGGGAAGCTCTGGGCCAATGTGGGTTTTCTTGTTGTTGTTTGGTATGTTTTGAAGGTTTTTAAAAGAGTATGTGAAGAAAAAACAGCTCCCAAGCATTCCTCTACCATAGCATCCACTGAATTTCCGCGCACCCCTTGTTTAGGGATAAGGGTCTTCGTACGGGGGCTGTCTTCTCTCTCTCTCTCTGTTGCACCAGAACTGCCCAGCAGGGGCCTGAACTAGCAGGTGCTCCCCACTTGCTGGGCAGCTGTGGAAGCTCCAGAGCACGGTGGCAGTTAGTGCAAGGACAAGAATACCACCCCCACTCCACTAAAGAGGGGTTGGTGAACTACACCCTTTGTTTACCAGCTAATCCTAATAAAATCCAATCTTAGCCTCTTCCATAAAGAGGTAACTGCCAAGAGTAGAGTACTGAGGCTTCCCGGAGTGTCTTGTCCAATATCTCCAAAGTGGAATTTTATTTTGGATTTGAGCAAGGGCCCCATGGCTGTCAGGTGCCAGGGGAGCCTCAGGAAGGAAAGAAGGAAGAACAGCAATCACGTGGCCAAGAGATGTCTAGGCTTCTTCGCACTGACTCATCCTCCAACTCCCAGTTCCAAAGGAAAGGTCTATTAACTGCAAGTACATGGTTCTTAAGGTTATTGAGAATTCTGAGGATTTCCTAGGTGGAAGCAACCCATTTTGGAGACACTAACGTCTTAGTTTGTTTCGGTGGGTTTGACCTATTTATGTTCATGCCTAGAGCCAGCAGTTTTGTTATGCAATTGTTTTGGCTTATGGGTAGACGAGGGGAGACAGCTCAGCTGCCTATAATACTGAAAAATGCAAGCAGTGCAGGCAGGAGGAAGGCCAGGAGACACCTGGGACACTAGCTCTGCTCACAACCGTGTCACTCGCACCCTTGGCTCACGTGGTAACTGGTCCACACACAGCTAGGAAGGTTCGGGCACCTCATAGCAAGCTCTCTACTTGTGCTCTGGCCTCTCGTTAGTGCTTTTTAGCTCTTTCAGTTTGCTTTGGGGCCTCAAAATGCTCCAAAAAAACAGCTTCAAAATAGAGCATCTCTCTCCCAGCTGAAGTCATAGTCCACTCACTTCCTTCAGCATGTCCTAGGGGACCCAGAGGTCCCCCTGAGAAGTTGCTCCTGAAGCATAGACATAAATCTAAATGGATCTCCCAGCTAAAGAATATGCTGGCACAGGACCACAGAAAGACATTGCAATTGTGTTCATTGCTGTAGGAAAATATTGCCTGTGACAGCATATTATTAACAGGGGAGGAACATACTCGCCCTTGTTCATACATATTCATCCTTCAGAACAAGGCAGTGCACCCGCGAGCAATGTGTGCCACTCATAACATTCCTAGCTTGCTTTTATTTTCTCGGACCTCTGGAAAATATTAAAAGAATGTTTTGTGATATCTCTGGGGAGAGAGGGCACATGCCATATGTCCTTTTTCAGCAGGGGCTGAACACGAACACTTCATGGGGCAATCTGGTGTTTTGGCTCTGAAGTTTCATACAGTGAGACCCGAGATGGGAACTCGTGCAAAACGAATGCAATCCAAGTTAGAAAGAAACAAATTAATTCTGGATGGAGAAATGGGAAATGTCTATTGTGAGAAGACCAACACTGTTGGACCGAGATGCCATCCCGATCCGCGGACTAGCTAGGAGAAACAGCACATGGCCACCGTGTCAGACCTAACAGATGACGAACACTGGCGAATACCCAGACACCCCACAGTGCGAGGGCAGGGCAATCTGCTAAAAATGGGGTTTTCTGCTACAGTGGAAATAAAGTTAAAATGAGTTGGCTTTACTATCAGTAAAAGTATCAATGAAATAAAAAATTATATAAACACACACATACTTGCATGCACGCCTCCATCCATTACCTTAGGAATGGCTTTCCCAACGTGATTTCTGTCCTGTTTATATAAGGCCAAACACGATGAGTGTGACTTAGGCTCAGCTAAGCCAGAGTCTTACTACAGACACCTTACTAGAGGCAGCGGGTAGAGTGGTTAAAAGTGTGGGTACTGCTCGGATCTATGTCTTGCTAAGTACTTATTAGCTGAGCAAACTTGGGCATTTAACTTCAGGCTTTCGATCTATAAAATGGAGACAATACTGACATTGTGGAGTTATTATATTAATTAAATGAAATGTCATAAGTGAAGGGCTTTGTAGATAGTCTACGCTCAGTAACTCATGGCTGCTTCTGTTCTGGAAAGTGTGAGGCCCAGGAATGTGATGGGACATTGTGTATGTGTGGCACCTGTGCACCAAATGGTCAAGCTCGGTGGTGGAGGAATGAGAGGAAGAGAGGAGAAAGGTGGCCTGGCAGCATCGACTGAGGGGTTCTTCCAGCTACCTATTACTCACGCACCATGGGTCTCTGTCGCTGTTGGGAGTATCCCAGCCTAGCTGACATGGTGGGGTGGGGCAAAGTGTGAGCTCCCCTGCCCAAGGGTAGCTTAATGAGGGTTCCGCGACCTTAGCTGGGGAAGCATCTTCTAAAAAGTGGCAAGGGGTGCAGGGAGCACATGAGTGGATATTGGCCAAACTAAGAGTCCTCATGGTATCTGAGGCCCTGGTGGATGTCCAGCTCTAATATGGCAAGAATCCGTGCTTCTAAATCAAAGCCCTTGGAAGAAAACAAGGTCTGGATCTTCTAGGCTAAAGCCTTCTTGTCTGTCTTCTAGATCCAGTCGTCTGCTCTAAGTGGAGTGTAGAACGTGAGTCTTACAGAGTGGTGAGGAGCTGATAGGGTGTCCAGCCTCATCGTAGGCAGAGAAAAAGCAATAGGCAAGTGTGTACACCCCACGCCAGCCCCCAGAAAGCCAGAGGACACAGTCTCTCAAGGAACAAGGCAAGTTCCCCCGGACTTTTCAGTAGCCTGCCCACTCAGCTCTGAGAAGCAGTCGCTGGCTGACCAGGCCCCCTAAAGCAAGCAACTGCCCGTAAAAAGAAATCCAGGTTTGAGGCTGCCTTAGTCTGGGCTGTCACTTTATTAGTTGTCACTTCTCCATCTAGTAGCCACCAGCTACTGTCCTCAATTAGTTATCAAGAACCCAGGGATTAAACCCTTCCCTTTGGCCCACAGAGTACCTGGCTCATTCATTTTAATACATTTTAATGTATTAAATACTACTTTTGTTGGGGGCAGTATATATGCATTTTAAAGCTCTTCAAGGTTATTGTATGTATTTAATTTATGATAGTACACTTTGCAGACATAAACTCTATACGAGAACGATCTGACCTTTACAAAATAAGCCACAAAAAGTATGTGGGGAGAAACTACTCGATATATTTTTTTTTAATAAAATAAAAAAACTTACCTGAAAGAGCTGGCAAAGTTTTGCTGAGTACATTAAAAAAAAAAAATCAAAGTCCCCAATTTATAGATTGTCTTCAGGAACCACTACATTTTTCAAATCTGTTAGATGGGCTTTTCTTTTTTTAAAAAAATTTTTTGCATCTGGGGTTGAGACAATAAATTATTCTGTATGTGTCACAGACTGCAAATAGAGAAACAACCTTGGAAAACATAAGGCCAAATGTTACCTTTAAAGTTCAATGCAAATGATATCCTTCTCACCTTTCCACACATTCCTTGACAACAGCAAAGTTTCCATCTCCTATTGTTCTTCCGACCTTATATCGCTCTGTTATTGTGGCTGGAATCTGGAAGCCTTCTTCCGACACTTCTGAAAGAATCATTAATACTTTTTTATTGGTAGAAAAGGGAACACAGATGTTGCACAAGGAAACATTTAGAAGTATCATCTGATAGACTGGAACTGATTCAGAATCAATCTATCATTTTTCCGTACAGTGAGGCAACCGTCACCCTCCCTCGCTGAAATTGTATATACTCAACAGTTTTTACTAAGACAAATGATAAACTCAAAGGAAATGTCTGGGAAGCTACCCCCACCCATGCAAGAGCAACTTAGGTTTTCTGCTGCAGTGGGGAAGGAAGGAAGTGAGGAGGAAGTTTCGCTCTTTCCACTTCATGCAACTTGATCAATAGCATTTACTGAGTACCCACTGTGTACAGAGAAATGACATTCCTAAGTATGGCGCGGGAGGAAAATGCAGTTCGCAAGAGACTCTGGGCTTTGGCATTGTACAAGCATGAAAAATGCCTGCTGTTTGGACACTTAGCTTTACTACATCCTGAAACGGAGATCTCCGTAAAATTCCTTACGAACCGAGCCCTGGTGGCCAGCCCTCCCCAGTCTCAGTGAGCAGATTTCAGACAAATGTTCTCACCAGCAACCTGCGTAGCAGATGTCGAGTTAAAATTATAATATCTATTATGTCTGTGAACGGAACAGTTTTGTAGTTTCAATTATGTTAGTGCCACTAACACAACACATTTTCGCTCTGAAAATGCATTTTGAAATATTTTACAAATGCCTAATAATGCTTTAAATATCTAAGGCCATAAAACTAAATAAGCCACACTTAAGTCACATAAATATGCTGGATAACCTTTAACATCTTACGGGTGTAAAAAGCCTTTTATAGCGGGGCTGTAAAATGTACATGCTTTAAAGTTATAAATCCTAGCTCTCCCTCAGGCAACCTGAATACAAAATGTGATGGAAGCCTCGTGTGTTTTCTAAATGTGCTCCTCTTTTGACCTTTCATCATAAACCAAGCCTAAACATTTCTCCTCAAAATAAAATTAAAACCTTAGGCGGTGAATGGGCTTTCTTGGTGATCTTTGTGTTCACATTGACGCTGTATTGTTGGAGAAGGACAAACGGGGACTTGCAATGGTCAGATCCCTGCATCAGAGCCTTCGTTCTTGCTTTGTGATGATGCTGGGTCTGCATCACTCTGGATTCTAGAGTGGAGGCAATTTCTAGAAAGTGTTGAACAAACACAGCACACTCGCTGCCACTACTTTTGTCCTTGGCCTTTGTGCGGCTGCTTCACCTCCTTATAGGTGACATTTCACTCTTACCCCACTAGCAACCATCTCGGTGGCCTCCAGAATAAAGTGATGGCCTGGGCCAAGACCCCTCCCCATCTCACCCCCAAAGAAGCCACGATCTTGCCTCTGTTTGCGGGACTCAGCCTGGGGATTTTTGTCTACTGCAAAGCACCTACATTTACAAAACATCTCCCAGATGACACAATCTTAAGGCTCTTCACTCCATGGGTAATAAAAGTAAATATCCCTGGGATATTTATTTCCAGTGGGAACTTTTGCTGAGACACCCATCCAAAGCACATGGCTTGAGATTTTTTTCTTAGCGATTGATAAAAGGTACCTTTTAGGCTTCTGGCTAAGAAGACCAAGCCAAAGGCTTAGGTCAAGAATCATTTCATTTCATTAGGGGAATACATAACACATTGGAACAAAACAGACTTCTAGGTGGCTGAATTTCATAGTTCTGGAAATGTAAAAACGTCTGACATTGCATGGTGACATTGCATGGTAATATTGCACGGTAGTCAGGAAATAATTATTATGTAAATCACATATCTCACTTAACATGGTAAAGTGCTTCCCCCAAAGGGTACTTTTTGGGAAAAAATTAAATCATATCACTTAAGACAATTAAGAGGAGCTGATTCTTTAACTGTAGCTTGATCATATCACTTTTGTACTTTTCCAAATACTTTCCCATAATTGATTTGAGCCTGATTACAACCCCCAGGGAGGAAATAGTTACATATTACAACCTAGGTTTCATGGAAGAGGAACTAAGATGTGGAGAGTTGAAGAGCCTTGTCCAAAAAAATCCAGTGAGTTAGTGAAAAGTCAGTTCTGGAATCCAGGTCATTTGACCACAACATTGAAGTCAATGAGCTCAAGGATATTTTTGAAATTGCCACCAATTAATCCTTTTTATAAAGACATATTTTCATATCTTAAGTTAGAATACATCTGTGGGACTGGAACAGTCAAGACAGTAAATTGTCTTTAATATACTAAAAGTGAACATTGTTTGAGAAAACAAAGGCAGCAATTATCTGCTTTCATTTCCACAGCAGGCAATAGCTGGCCTTTTTAGGATAGTTAGACGTATCCTAAGAAGGATGTGAGACATCTCCAGATTGGGCCATCTCTCTCTTCTCATTCCCACAGAGTGGACACCAGTCCCTGGAGGGAGCCACATGCAACCCTATCCTCTTGCAATCAACCCTCAAGAGCTGTTCAGGCTTGTCCGTGGCATTCTGCTTGACAAGTTATAGTTTTTTGGAACAAATTTAACCAACCCATCCTCTGCCTCCTCAGATACCAAGTCCCAAGCTCATCACCTTCTCCAGGGCCATCGTTCTCGTCCATCGAGCTGCAGACTTTGGTGGACGCAAGTGAGGTAGAGGAGCCGCCATGCTGAGAGCTCTGTGAGGGGACAGGAACAGAGAATAAAAAACTGGGTCAGACTTCCCCCGTCTCCATTGCTACACACAGCCGGAAAGCTTGGGAGATAGCTTCGCCCACTACCAGGGAGGATTTGGTCTTAATGCTTGGAAATAGAGGTCCTTGGGATACTCCATTAGGGCCACGTTTCCCTCCCTCCCTCCCTTTTACTAATAATAGGTTGTGGTAACAGGATCAGGCTAATTATCATAAACTTGAATGTTCCATGACTTCTTATTCCTTTTTCTCAAAATTAGCATCCTTCGGCCCACTGTTAGGGTTTCACAGATTTTAGGCATCTCACCTCACTCTTCCACAGTCTATCAGACAACAGGCCTCAAAGTGGCACCATTCTGATCTACCCACTCCTTTATCCTAGTCTTACAATAGAGCAAAATTTCTCTTCAGGTTGTTTTTATAAAATATCCTAAGAAACAAATAGCCTTACCACAACTTCGGGAGAAAGGTTAAAGAGTGGGTTTGTTAATTCCACTTTGAGGTAAAGACACAAGCACTAAGCAAGTTACTGGTTTGTTAAATGTTACATAATACGTCTGAGGTAAAGACAATAATAAAAGCCTAGGCCTGGTGATGTCCTCATTATTATTCATGAATTTTGACCCAAGACCCACGAGAGCAAACAGGGTAACAACTGTATCAGAAAGCTCAGAGGACCAAACAACACCAAATATTTAATATCATGACTGGCTGTGGGGCAGTACTTTAACAATGAATTTTTCCAGCTCTGCATTTATTTCTTGAGAAAACAATTTGCAATTTCCATGCTATTTCTAAATAGTGAACACAGCTTGTCCTAAAAGATCTTCCTTCTGTTTCCCTGGGTTAATCCACGTGGTTGGCCTGACGGGAGGCGGTGAGGGGCGGCATGGGCTCAGGTGCCGGCTGTCTGTGGAGCAGAGAGAAGGGAAAGAGCATCTGTAGTTGAGTTAACAATGAAGAGGTGGCGAGAAGCAGCGTTGACCTATTTTTCCTCTGCTTACCTGTGTCCCTTCAACCTCCTCCCCACTCCATCCAGCCTTAACTGTGCACAAAGTGGGAGGGAAGAGAGATTTTATATAATCTCATTGTGCCCAAGAGTATCCTGCATAGGACATGCAAAGATTTTAGTTTTCATTAAAGAGATTAATATAGTTGGGGAAGTGCTACCTACATCACTGCAGGGCCATCTGAGTCAAGCACCTGGGCGTGACTAACATGAGCATGTCCTATTGGCAGGCTCACCCAAGCTGACAGTTGACACCACGGGGATGAAAGTTAAAGTAATAGTTATAATGCATCTGCTTTCCCACAGAACATTCTAGAAGTTGTGTGATTATTCTTGTATACCCATGATTGCCATACAGTTTGTGCAATGTGCCCATTATTTTCCAATATCATAAAAATCCCCCCTCAATAGGCCTGATGACTTGAGCTATTTTTCCATCTTCTCTCATCCAGCCACCTTTTGTGACCAGCAGCACACATTTGTCACAGGGCAGGCTAGAAAGAGGGATTCAGATTGGAATGTTGAAACAGAGGTTTTCTTAGTGTGACACTAACTATGTATTCACAACCCCCTCTGTCGAAGGGACTGTAAACGTATGAGCTTCTAGGTCATGCTCTGCTGACTTTAATGGCTGGATGTCTGTTTGTGAAAACCTTGTATTTATAATATTGCAATATGAGACTGAGACAAGGGAGATTTATTATGCCGATGACTGGAGAAAATAAACATTAACATAACCCCATTTGAGGAGGTGTGTGTTTTCCAGAACAGTGAGATCCTTTATCCCTTGTGTCATTGTTTTTGCTGTAGACATAATGGTGTTCCAAGCAGAAAAGCACTAAGTAAATGTCTAAAATGTAGACCTCTTCTGGGCTTTCTGGTCCTTGAGCTTCTTCCAGCAGCATCACAAATGGTGTTTAATAAAGTAGACACATTGTGGTTTGGGGTGGCAGGTGCTGCCTTGTCATGTGGTATTTTAAATTTCAGAATACAAAGACACATTCTTCCATCAAGCACCCAAATTAATAGACCAGTAGTGTGTTTCCTAGCAAAGATGTCCACAATTTAGATACTCAAATCCAAAAGCTTATTCTTTTAATAAGAACATCAGATATTCAATACAGAGCTCTGATCCAAGATACATGAAAACATCTTTTAAACTGTAACATTCTATAAACTTGCTGGGCATTATTCACTAACTACGTTATCAACCAAATGAATTGCATTCAACAGTGCCACCAAATGGCTGATACCCTGAACTCTTGCCACAATGCCAGCTGTGTTTTCTCTGCTTTATGAACAAAAACTTCTCAAGGTTTATAGGCTCTGGTTTAAAAAAAAATAAGTATGATTAATACAAGTTTGCTTATGTTTATGACTGCTTATTCTTAACTTTGTGCTTTTGCAAATGTACCCCAAGTCATTTCAAATTTCCTGCTGTCTGAGAGTAACAGATGACAGACAATTTTAAGAGAAAAACGTATTTACTGACAAGCAGGGTAACTCTGAAAATTAAAAGTTCTCATTTTATTTATTATGCTGAAATAGAGTAAAATAAATATATTAAACTTCAAATGGTGTTATTTCTTCTTTTTCCCAAAGAAATCAAATAGTTAACACCAAATATTTTTCCAAGACAATGACCATTCATGGACTCACAGAATTTCAGGGACTGGGTTAGACCTTAAATATTACCTATTCCACCCACTTCCATCCAGAGACTAAATTCCCCTCTGCAGAAACCACGGTTGGCGGTCAGATGGCTTCTGTCTGAACACCTCCAGTACTGAACACGCTGCTTCCTGAGGCAGCTTTTCATTGTTAATGGGAAGCAAAGTATAGGAAGTTTTACTTTAAGTTATGTTGAAATTATGTCCCCCTGTATTTTCCATTTATTGGTCCACTCTCTCATCTCTACAGTCACCCAGTCCAGGTCTATCCATTTCTCCCATGACAGTGCTTCAGGTATTTGGAAATAGCTATTGGGCTCCTTCTGTGTTTTCTCTTTTTCCATTTGAATGTTCCCAGTTTCTCTGGCTGACTGTCTTGTCGTGGGACAGGACTCCACGACCCTCACACCCCTGTGGACCCACGCTAGCTGTCAGTATCTCTCTTTAAAGCTGGTGCTCAAAAGTGAATACAATATTCTAGGTGTGCTCTGACCCGCACAGAGCGGATAGAATAGAGTTTGCTTTCTTTCACATCCAAAATACTATGGATGGAGCCATAGTATTTTAACCTTACACTGAGCTCACAGGTGTGTACTGTCTCCCTGATCTGTATTTGAGAGTTGTTGTTTTGGACCAAGTCCAGGACTTCACATTTACGCATGTTAAACGTTATCTTTGTTACATTCATTATCTTTGTTACATTCGTATCCTTCCAGCCTGTTATTTTTCGGATTCTGATTTGGTTACCTAACGTTTTTGCTCTCTCCCCCAGTTGAAGTCATTTCGGGAATCAGTGTGGCTCTTTGAGTATGGTTGTTACTAATCCACCTAAATACACTAACTGGGACTTTGCTGGAATGTGTTGATTATTATCCATAGTCTGATTGAAGGATTTTAAACATAGTAAAGGAAAAGTGTGTAAGTTCTTGTTCTTTAGAATTAACCCAGTGAGATTAATCAGCCTTTGTTTATGACCAACAGAAGCTGAAAAGCCCACCTGTATTTTTGATTGCTTATAAAGGAAATCTATTTACCTATTTGGTTTTCTGAACAGATACACCATTTTATAGTCTACATGCTGATAAGATTTTATGTTTGCTTCAATTCCAAGGCATCCGGGTGTACAGTACGAAACATACAGTTATTTTGGAATTTAAAGCAATTAGCTGCTCTGAGAAATGTGACATTTTAAATATCATCACCCCCAAGCTGATTTAATGGGAATCATTTGGGCAGGTTGCCGGCACCTGGATGCTTTTATGGCACACCTTCATAAAAGCACGGCCCTAAGTAAGAACACATCCTAAGTGTAGCTATTTAGCTTGGGATATATAACAGATGGCGAACATATCACACCTTTTGAAGTAAGTGAGAAAGCTGACATAACAGCTCTAACCACATTTTACCAAGACGTATCTGATGACTATGTAGTGAAAAACAGCTCATTTTAAATGGTATGAGTTACTCCTGTCATTTGTATAAATGTTGTCACTCATCTGGGGTCCACACTGCATAAAGATTTTGAAAATATCCAATACATAAAATTGATCTAATAAAGGTAGAAAATCTCCCCAGATAACTTTGGCTCTGGCTGGATAATTGTACTTTTCCCACTTCACATTTTGTCATGGCATATAGTTATTACTTTGTTGAATTTATACTGATTTGGAAAACGGTTACAAAGAATTTAGAAATCAAGTAGTCACTGTCACATCATTGCTAGATCAATTTTATAAAGGAAACACAACCAATAAATATTTAACAAATTCAAACAGTTGTCTTGGTGATGATCACGACTTTAGGTCTACAGAAGCTCTAACGATAACCTCATGTAACAAAATTAAATAGTCATCCTGGTGTAGAAAGCTTCAGTACCATAAGGTTCTATGTGATGTAGAAAAGCCATACATTTATTTACTTCCCAGGTGGGTATGGAATAATGAATTGATGGCATCAATCTGCAATTACTAATAAGGCTCCATTATTTGAAACAAGGCACAAAGGGAATTCCTTTTTCCAAATTTCTTTGTCTGCACCCTTCATAGCATGTTCAATGTAAATAAAGTTTACAGCACAGACAAGCATGAGCAAAACTAAGAATGGATACAGAAAAATGTAAAATGTTGTCATAAAGATTTGGTCTCATTTTTTGAAAGACAGAAGAACTATTACTCATGAAGTTGGTTTACTGAGAGGAAGAGAAAATGAAAATGGAAACAATGGTATTACATCTATGTTAGTGAAGCCACGAGAGCTAAGATTTCAAAAATAAACACATTCAGTTGCAACTAGATCTATACTTGCCTCTACTGTCCAGTCACCATACTCAGGCCAAGATGTATAAATTTGTAATCTGAGCCATTTGTCCTGAAGAGACTGTACCATTGGGTAGCCACATGCCTCCTCTCATAAGTTACTCTTCATGAAATCATAGTTTGGAAGGGGGCCAGGAAGCCATCTAGTGGATTTACTTTGGATAGAATAATTTTTCCATGATTTACTTCTCAAATGGGATTCCCAATCTATAATGAGGGAAACTCATGACTCTTCCAGGCACCTGCTACATTTTATTTTAAACTCTAGTTATATTAAAAAAGTATAGGCTGGGTGCAGTGGTTCATGCCTGTAATCCTAGCATTTTGGGAGGCCAAGGCAGGAGGATTGCCTGAACTCAGGAGTTTAAGACCAGCCTGAGCAAGAGCAAGAGCCTGTCTCTGCAACAAGTAGAAAAATTAGCCGGGCATGGTGGTGCATGCCTGCAGTCCCAGCTACTCGGGAGGCTGAAGCAAGAGGATCACTCCAGCCCAGGAGTCTGAGGTTGCAGTGAGCTATGATGACGCCACTGCACTCTAGCCCAGGCAACATAACAGATTAAAAAAAACAAAGAAAGAAAATATAAACACAATTTGGAATTTTTATAAATTTGGAAACATTCCCTCCAATTGTACCATTATTGCTAAGGACATTGATTGATTACATTTCAGTTATGGAAATAATACAAACTATAATTTTAAGATTAAAGTAAATCTAGTAAAAATGTTAGATTTAAAACCAGAATTCTGAACTTCTATAATAAATTTAATGTGAAATATTTTTTTCTAACTTGACTAGCAGAATTTTTTCTCTTCCCTTATAGCTTATCATATTATGAATGAAATAGATTATGATTTTTTGTCCTAAATTAAAGTTGGGGAATCAAATATTTTATTATTATTTATTTAATTAATTAATTTCATTATATTTTAAAATTTTTATGTATTTAATTATCCAGTGATATTAAAATAAATAGCATGTATACATACACATACATACACACATATACACATACACATGCACATTTTTTTTTCCTGCAAATTAGATGATCTTGGGAAAAATGCCTTCAAACCCGGGAAACATCTAGTATGCTTTTAAAAATGCATGTTAATTTTTTTTCAACCAGTTACCAGTATGTCTGACAAATTCATCCTTAAGGCAATCCTGAGAGGAAGGTATATTACTGATTTTTAATACAAACAACTAAAACAGAATTCTTCATCAGATAATCTTCTTTTGTTGTTACTGCCAGTATTTTATGCTTTAGATGTCATGTGGTACCATTCTGCAGTAACTCCAGTGTCACTTGCTGATGCTAAATACAACACAAGAATGCCATATACATAATTATGGAGGTAACCCTGACCCCACACGGTCATTTTAATTTCAGTGTCTGTTTATCAAGCTTTCTGAAAGAAACTCACTGAACAACATAGGAAGTTTTTCCTGTTTATTATATAGTTATTCTAAGGTGTTAGGCGTCACAAAGTTAACTTCAAGAGGAATAACATGGTCCAGTGTGAAACACAAGATACAACATTTTACAATGAAACCACAGCACAAAGTGATGGAACTTTCAAAACTGGGTAGTTAAATGAAACATTTCATCAACCCTTAGTTCTATAAAACTCTGCTAATGGCCTCGATGGATGGATTTAAAAATATATTGCTGTTTAGAACATTTTAACACCAACTGGTTTTTTAAGAGAAGTATACACATCCAAGCAACTCAAACTGTAAGCAGAAAGTATGTAACTTCTTTATAAAAATTGTAGCCAAATTTACAACATTCATAGTGTATTTCAAAGTAAAGAGTCCTTAGAAAAAATAAACTCAATTCTTTGCTTGTTGAAGAGCACAAACTCTTCAAAAAAAAAAAAATCACAAGAAAATTAACATTCATAGTTATTCGCCTATAACCTTCAGATATCTACTACCCTGTCTTCAAAGACATTTTGTGGCCATATATAATACAAACATTCATGTATTACATGCATCATTTATACTATCTTGGAATTTATCCATCATCTTTACTAAAATGAACCACATTTTAAAGACACCATATGTCATGCACCCTTAAAAGTTATGGTGAGGGCCTCTGATTTTGTACTTTCTCCACATGCATTACAGGCACAAAATTACAAATATTTTTCAGCTGACAGTATAACACACCATCTCAGGCAACTGGTATGTTGTATTCAATATATCTCTAATTTTCACACTATACCTCTGTGGGATATCTCAGTCAAATATAGTTGTCACTAACATGCACAATTAGAGATGCTACCAAGGCTAATGCAAATATGCATAAATGAGCAAAAGTATGCATATGGAGTAATTCATTCAATTAACATTTTCAAGTGTATATATATTTATGTAGATATATACACACATATAGCAAGTATATTCAAAATTTGTCAACAGTTTAGTGTTTTGAAAGAACATACAGAATTGCCTTACAGGTTATCTGGCTTTGTTATTAAATTTACTTCAAATCAAATATACTCTGAATTCTCTTCTATTTATGTTTCAACATAATACTTGACTACTCACAACTTAATGTTTCTTTTTTAGTGAATATTGATTGACAATCACTACAAGTCACTGATACACAATAGAAAAAAATCAGAGTATTCAATAATTTTAATAATTGAGCACCAAGACATAACAATATTAAACATTAATGTGTGCTTATATTTAATAGTTAACACAATATTGGATTTGGCTGGATTTCAAATTTTTTGTTTATCTAGATTTCATTTTTTTGATAAATCAGTACATATGAATATTTGGAGCCATTTGCCATACTGGTTTAGCAAACTACTCTTGAACTTAAATGTGTTCCAATTAATACATCACAGTTATGACATGAAGACTTCATGTCATACAATTCCACAAGAGCCAGTAACTTATAAGGCTGTATCACAAATACCATACTTCACTGTTTATGGTCTGTACACATACACAAATACAGAAGCAGACCCATGTACACACCAAGCCCGGCAAATTTACATAAATGCCCACACACCTGTATAGATATATGGCCACATATGAAAAATTTAGCAGTCCACTAGTTAAAATATATTCAACTATTTTTAAGGAATATTATTCCATATTTTCATTCACTTTTATTAAGAAACGTGGCTTGTAGAATTCACTGTTTTTAAGTAGAAAAAAAGAAAAAGAGCCCAATCGTGTATAGACCTGCAATGGATACAGCCAGAGTACCCCTGCTGGTTAAAGCAGGGAACACATACAGTACATCAATGCTGGGTCAAATGTTTTTAGAAAATGTTATTTGGTTTCTTAATATTTAGATGAGCCAACATATGCACACAGCCAATATATGTTCCCTCCTGCTTAGGTGATTAAGGAAGACAAAGAAGAACACACCACGTGGCTTCTAGAACCACAGTCTTTTGAGTTCATACTGAACTTCACACTTTAAAGTTTTGCATTTCTAAAATGCAGGAGAATATTTCTAATATCTTCTTCTATAATGTCTAGGTCAAAGAAAAAAAGTGGGTGCAAATGAAAAAGTGTCAAACTTTCAACGACAGCACGATGTCTTCAAAACACATTTAAGGATTACCATAGGGACAAAAATGCACGGCTTTTGCTGAAGTGCTCTCCTGCTCAGTAGAACAACTTTAAAATTCAGTACCTAATTTTTTATAAAGAATTCTACAAGTAAATCTTAAGTGCCTATAAATCACCAATTCAGTTTCACCAATGAACTGAAAACTTCTGGTTTGTTGCTAAGAATTTTTTATTTCTTCTTTAGTATAATAGAATTATGCGCTGCATAGAAAGAGATCTCAAAGTCTATAAATGGTGTGGTGTTTCAATCTCTGAGGGACTTCAGTTTCAAAAAGTAAATGATATATATAGCCCCTGAACAGTCCTTTAATAAAAATCACATGTTCAAAAGATTAAATGCTGGAGAATAGCATTTCCCTTGGAACTGCTTGAATGGAAAGTTGGCCATGATATCTATCGGCAATTAGTACAAGTCCAGTTTCTTTTTGCCGTGTCTAAACAAAGCCAGGGGCTTTATATCAATTGGCAATATCTGCCACTTATCCAGAACAAATAGCATTTATTGGGCCTTTCTAAGCAGTAGTTGTCCATAAGATTGACAGTGCAGGGATGTTAAAATTATTGGAATTTATTTTTGTTCTGGACCATCTGACCCCACCAGATTTAAATTAACTGTTCCACTGGTTTCTTTGCATTTTTGACAGTTTAGTCAAATACATACTAATCTTTTATGGACTCGACTGTATTAAGTAATGCATTTTACAAAGACATAACTAAAACAGACACCAGCATCGGCAACCTCACAGATGTTTACTGTTTCAGCTAAAACAAAGCAGCCTTTTGATCTCAGCAGGAGTCTCTGGTCATTTCTATTGGAAACAGTTTTAAAACCTGAAGTCTGGAACAGGTATTATTATGAACTGTTCTTTCAAGATGGAATGGTTCAGTTTGCAGTTCTCAAATAACCTGCCAGAGAAGTGTCTTTCTCTCCAACAGACAGGATAATGAGGCACTAATTATTATAAGGCTAAGTTTTCAAGTGCTGTTAGATTGCCTGGACGTTTCTTCTTCTTCTTCTTCTTTTGGTTGGAATATTTTATTCACTTGTAAAGTGAGATGGTAACATATGTAACCACAAACCAGATGGTAAAATTTGCTAGTTGAACAATTTATCAAAGAGATAAATCAATAACATTTAAAACAGTGTATGACAACTGAACTTCTCTCCATCTTGAATCAAACGTTTTTAAATTCAGTTTTCAAGCAAAATTTGAAAAAAAAAATTCATGTAAAATCCTCCAAATGGCATCAAACATTTTTAATTTATCACCTACTGAGATATGTCAAGCCTGGAGAATATCAAAAGCATGCTTCACAAGTCTTAAATTGTTAGTGTTTGAACTAGTAAAAGTAAATGATCACTAGGCTATGGCTTAAATACAACAGACCATACACATTAAATTAATTTTTAACATTCAGATTTTAAAATAATTATTTTATTTCTAAGCAAAGCTGACTATAATGTTTAAAACAGAGGACTAGAAGAGCAGAATTAGTAGGTTAATGTTTAACAACGGGTTATAATTATAGACTTACTTGGTTTAACACAAAAGGAGTTTTGCATATGGAAATTTCCAAAACACCAGCAAGATCCAGGATTTATCAGAATGGAGATTTGAATATTCTGGGCCTGATTTATACAGCACCATTTAAGATAATTTTGCTTCTCAAATTGATTTTTTGGAAAAAGTCCAGAAAAAATTTTTTTAGCATGTGAGAAAGAAAAATCCTAGCTTCAGCCTTGGCACTTTTGAAAAATTACATAAATGATTATAGTCCATTGGACATGAAGAATATTATAGCAATGCCACTGGATAAGTTTTTCATGTTGGCATAGAGCTTAAGCTATACTCATGCTGTTTCCAATCAAAGATAACTTTAATAAAAAATAAAATTTACTTGACAACAAAAACAAGGAAAGTTCCTAATGCTTAATTTTAGAGTTTTCATGAGATGTGTCCTTGTCATGAGTTTTTTCGCCTAAGATATACCAACTCACAAAATGATAAGTAGCTTTTTCTACTATTCGGGAAGAAAAAAAAATCTAACTGAATATTTTTATTATTTTGCAATTCTAATTTTAAAAAGAATATGACTTTAAGAAAAAAAATGCCTGCTAATGCCATTTTAATATGCTTTACAGAAAGTACAGAAAACTCTATATGCCTACTTATGATTAAAAAGATAACCCATCTACAGAAATTATGACTCTATACTGCTGCTATGTCATTAGCATGTTCTTGTACTCCATCTGGGGTTCACGTATGAAATTCATCTAGAGCCAGGCCTCATATGAAAATCTCAGCAATTGAGCGGTTTGGTGTTCAAACTCTCCCCAACCAAATCAATGCAGGAGATATTTAGAAGAAAATCTCTCCTTCAAGGATAAACATCATGAATAAAAAATGCCTACATATGTACTTTTGTATGACCTGGTCTTTATCATATCAAGGTATGCAAAACTCTTTTGTGTATGTTGCTGTTAGACTTTTGCTTAGGAAATGTGAAACCTTCATCCAATCACAAACCATATACATTGCTCCATTGTCTCTTTTACACTGAGTCTCCTACTGAATCCAAATCATCCGAAGAGAGGGGGCGGTACAGGTCCTGAAAGATGAAGGGCGGTATAGATTTGTTTACTTGGCTTTTCTGGGTGCCCTGTTGCTCTCTTGGGAGCAACAATGAATGGGTATCCTTTGGTTTCTAATATCATTAGACCTTTTAATGTCGCCAACTTGGGATACGAGAAAAAATCATAATAGAGAAACCATCTAAACAGACAAAATGGTGCAGATTTTGCCTTCTTGGCAAGAAAATGCTGCTTGACCTACTCATGAGGTTTTGCCTTCACTGGTGCCCTCCTGAGTTTGACGGCCCCTGAGGTCTGTCAAAGACAACTCTGCTACTGTGAGTCTAGGCAATTCCTCCTTGAACACTTCCTTCCCATTCTGGGCAGAAATGGATCTTGCTTACCTCACAAAATAATTTCTTGGGAGCCCCAGCTGGCATTCAGCAAATTCTGGTCCCAGAGCAGCAACTCAAGCATTGCATTTGCACGGAACATAAACCCAACGCGAATTGCTTTTCCAAAATTTTATGTTTGGACAACAGAAAGAGTGCAATATTCACCCCCCTGCCATCCCTTCCCAATGCTCTTTCCCTGTTCTCCAAACACTCAACTCATCACCTCCTCTCTTCTTCCCTCCTGCCCCTTCCTGCTACTAGATCTCTCTGTTGGTAGCCAGGCAACCAGCTCAGCTCTGCAGAGAGTGTCTCGAGTTGGCTTTCCTCCTATTTCGTACCACCCACTCCTCACATCATCTGACTGATCAGATAATCTACAGAAGTCGGGATGTGGGAGTATAATGGGGAGCTTCATTCAACCTACACAACGCAACACATTTCTTCCTGATGGATTAAGAAATGGGACCAAAAAAAGTTCATGGGTGGGAAAAGAGCCTCCAAGATCTGCTTCTGTGACCAAACGCTTCTAGACAGCAACTTAAATAACTGTGCTTTGGAAAAATAGGTTACTTGGTACATCGCCATGAATATGTTTATGAAGAAAAATGTCTGGCATGCAGACTCTTATTGTGTAACTCTATTCTAAAATGTCAAAAGAGGTAACATGAAAATAAGATGTTAACAGAAGAAAAAAAGCTGATTGAATCATCATAATTAATACAAATAAAAATATAGATTTTCTTATTTGTAAAGAAACTAGTCAAATGTTTCAGTATTCCTTTTAAGAAAATAGCTTATGTTCTTGTATTTTAAAATGGGGTATGAGTGTGTTTGTGTGTGTGTGTGTGTGTGTGTGTGTGTGTGTTACCATGGGGTGGGGGCAGTCAACTCATTTTCTTGGCCATATTGCTAGGCAACAGAGAAGGGAAAAAATAGAAGTAGCTACTGTTTTCCAATTTGCAATAAAAAGAGTTAATTTATTCTTTGAAGTGTCTTCTTTTAGAACATGCCATCTTTCACTTATTTCAGTATTTCCTGCATAGGAGTATAGCCAACCATTTGAGAAGAACATTAACGAAATTTGAAACAGGATCAGTTTTTAGGGATATTCTAGGCCCATTTTAACTGGGAGGGCTTATTTGATGCAGTTGCCTACACACCAAGATGAAAGCTCCTCTCGTTAAAGCAGCTGGGAACGTCTCCATGCACTGACATGGTACATGGATGGGGGATGTTCATTTATGGCTTAAATTCAAAAGCTTGGAAACTGAACCATCTTTGAATATATCCAGTGCCCTGCTCACAATATGTGCTTAATAAATGTTTTCAGATGGTGATAAACCCTGTGTCCCCCTAAAACAAATGAGATTGTGTTTTCTCTCAAGTGCAGTGTGTGCTATGGTAGTTTAAATGGCAAAATGAAGAATATATAATAGATCCATACCTTATAATCGTTTCCCAAATGCTAGAAATGTTAATTATATAAGCCAGTGGGCATACAGTTTGATGGAAAATTTTTGCCTTGATTGGACAAAATCATCGTGAAGCAGAGAACAAAGAGAGCAGAAGAAGAAAATTCTAGCCTCATTCTACCAACAAAGGGACATTTGAGCAAAGTCTCACATCCCAAGATGGAAGTCTCTACAGCATACAAGAAGGGAGAGAAGCTCCCATCTGTAGCAGGGATTCTCAATCACTCTTAATTTAATCTCAACAACTAAGCATGAGCTACACCAACAAATCCTTAATCTGAGTTTAGTTAGCTCAAAGATTAAAGAGGGATTTCTATGTGAGGTGTACTCTCCAAGATAGACACTTTAAGAGAATGTTCTCTGAAAGAGGGCCCTTCCTGTGCCATAACTAATGGCTGTCCCTTGGAGCCTTGCTGGGTAACATTTACAAGAAAAGAATGACCATACCAGCTCTTCCTCCACTCAAGAATAGACCTTTAGGAGAGTAAATGAAATTGGCCAATTCTTTGAGTAGTTCACTAAGGATTTCTGTACGTTCAAATGCCAAATCAGACTGTGGCCAAGAAGAAACCATAGTGAAACCACTCAAATGGAAATAGAATTATTGAGTTTTCTATCTGGGAAAAAGCTCTGTTTTGTTTTTTCAACTGAGGCCCGGAAAAGATAATAGACTCATCTAAGATAACAAAGCCATTGGGTGGACAAGCTGGTGCCAAACCCCAGGCTTCATCAAACAAACCAAGCAAGCTCAACCTGATGCCAGGAGACCCAGTGAAGAAAGATAATAAAACCTGATATTTGGTGCAACAGGCTCTGAAGGAACCGGGGACCGACTGAGTCTCTCTACCCGCCACTTTTAGATGGCTGACGGTTCTGGTGGCCTAAAGACACAACCTGGGCAGGAATTTTGAAGAGAGGGCCTTCCATCTTGGATGAAGCTTAAATTTATGGAACTTAGAAGCCTTATTTTAAAACACATAATAAAAAGAACAAAAATTCAAAAGTCTAGTATTTGAGTATAGTAGCCTGCAAAAAGTCCTTTCTTATTAAAATATTCGGTGAGCACCATCATAAAACCTCCTAAGAGCAACTTAGGACAACCCTCCACTTCTGAAATCAGGACCATGAAGGGCCTTCAGTTTTTTCCACTGTACCTCCTTCCCTTCTCCCTTCCCACTCCTTTCATCCTTGTTTTACTGTTACTGGAAAAGACAAACAATACAGGTTGTGAAGGGATGAGAACAATAGTTCTTCCATCTTGAAAGAAGCACTGCTCTTCACCCCTTTCCTTAGAGTGTGGAGAAGCTAACATTGTTTCCAGTAACTTTTTCACTATGGTCTCTAAGTTCAGCCAATTTCTCCATTATTACCCAAGAGGCTAAAAATAAATGCAAGTAGTGATGAAAGAGAAGGTGCCTGATGTGAGTTTCATTCACAAAAACACAGGCCGTATGTCCCCACCCCCTGCCCTGTGGACCTACGCTGCTCTGGAACACCACTCCATGCCACACGCAACTCCCACCAGGACCCTCCCGCCGCTACCAGCACTTCTTCTTTTCCTGGTGGTCAATGATGATAGCTAATAAAACTCATTACAACCATGAAAGCTTACAAACCGGAGCTCATGAAGTCTGTGCATTCAGAACAAAAAGAGGAGGGTATTTAAAAGTGAAGCAGCAAAGGCACATTCTTCTCACAGTTAAGATCTGGATAAGTTCACAAAGAAATTAAATGCCCTGAGTTCTAGCTAAACCACAGCAATAATAAGTGACCCACCTTTGGTCACCTCCTGCCCTGGCTTGGTCATCACCTAGTGACAGGCAGCACTATTTGCTGGCACCTGTACCATTCTGCACCGAGCTGAGCCAGGTCTGCAACAGGCAGCTTGCTTATTGCCTTACCCTCTGCTTCCGCAGGCTTCCTGGGCTGGTGGGTGATGGGCTTGGCGACTTGCCCGAGCGCGGAGTAGAGAGCTGACTACCAGGGGTTCCATTAACTAGAAACACAAAGAATCACACAGAGAGAAAAAAACGGCACGTTAAAGAATTTCATGACAAATCAATCACCTTCTCCGAGAAATAAACAGTTATAGACGGGCATGTGCTAAAACTCTAGACACCCTTTCATCTGTATCAACAAGAGCCTTGGGGAGTAGCCTTCTTCAGAAAGTCACCGTTTTGTTAATCCTGTGTTTAATACAGCAGCAGGTGACAGAAAGATATTTTTAAATGCACTCTTCACAACTTTCCTGATGACTTTATTCACGATGCCTTTAACTGTGCCAGCAGGGATTTTGGGAATATGGGTAAGGTCCTGAGATACTTTTCAATGGGGTTCATGCCTAATTCTTTAGTTTAGCTGCCCAGTGCTACCCAGCAGGAGTAGATATTAGCACAGCTCACTAGTGACATCCCCAGTGACCTGATTAACAGATCACTGTATTTCCATAATTAATAACTTACTTCTGGAAAAAGTTCCTGCATCTGCTTCTGCCCCGTCCATCACCCTAGCCTGATTCTGTCGGACCTGCCTTCAAGAGGACAAAGTAACTGGCCACAAACGCTGAGGAACAACTCACAGTTTGTCTCTGCTGCCATTCAAAAGAAAAGCTGCTTTCTAACAGGTTCGAATCACTGGAATTCTACTCGAGTCTCAAGAGTTTCATACACCACGCTCACTGAACTGTATTAAAGCCACAGACCTCAAGTAAGCAATTCTTTTTTCTAAGTAACATCACCTCCAAGAGCAGGTAAAACACTTAAAGACATGATTTTATAAAGATACATGAGGCGCCTCTGTTTCACCGGTAAAAATGACAACACTACAGTTCCACAGTCAGTGAAGTAGAACTAGCCGGGACACGCACATTCCTGAGGGTGCATAATAAGTGCTTTCCACGAGGGAGAGCGGCAGTGCATTTCACTTACCTTCTATGAGTTCTAACATGGACACAGGCTTAGTGTTGGCCCTGACAGTAGCCGAGAGGTGAATCTCTTCTCAGCACTGAGCGGAGCAGCAGGCAGAGTGGGAGCTGCTGCACTAGCTAGGGATGGCTAAGGCTGCTCCCAGAGCAGGCTGAATGAGATGCAGGATTCATCAGCAGATGCCTTTTCTGCGTAAGGCTGACGTCTCCCAAGCAGCAGTGGGAGGTGCGGGTTCTGTCTTAGGCTACATCAAAGGTGTCAATTAAGCCTTGTGCCAACGGAGGAGCCACCGCAACCCCCACCCGGCTCCCTCCGGAAGCCCCAGCCCTTTCAGTACTTTGCACTGAATCATAATGAGGTGCCTCTGGGGGCAAGAGACCCAGTGACTCATCTGAACATGGAAATGACAATAACTCTTCTAAAGCCTGCTGTCTACCAGGTAATAAGAACACCCTCACACAACTCAGGAGCAAGGTACGATGTTTATTGATTTATTTTCAGACAGGATGTTTTTACAAAAACTTACAGCCCATGAGAGTGGGAAGCTCCTTGTTTTGTCATTCCCTCCAAAGACCTTAAAAAATGTCACCTACCCCATGCGGTACTAATTTGTAGTTTTGCCTTTCAAATGTATTTGGTGACTCCTTCTAAAATAAGCCCCCAAACTATAGGGTTTTTTTGTTGCTGTTGTTTGGGTTTTTTGCAAAGTGAAATGGAAAGCTGAGAGCGCTTTAATTTGCTTGTGCGCCACAGTCCTGTCTGTGCCAAAGGGGCTTCATGCTCCGGCCTCACCACAGGGACTTCCCAGCCGGTGGCTGCTAAGGAAAGGACTCTAAAATAGGCAAGGACTACAGAGATCTCAGCAGGGGCAGAATCTACAACTAGAGAGCAAGGGATGCCCTGCTGGTTGGCTGCAGAACATGTTTTATGAATATAATATTTCCTTTGCCCACTTGTATTCTACTTTATGTCTTTACATCGTAACAAAAGTTTACACGGATTGGGAAACTAGGGAAGCTAATACAGCATTTTTACTTCCATTTTACTACGAGGCTCCAATCTCACCAAGCTAACGGACAAGGAAGAAAAAGGGAAAGTGGACTCCCAGGACCAGAGTCTAAGGAATACCTTGTTTAAAAAGCAAAACAAAACAATAAAAAGCCTGTATGTATTTAGTGAGTACCCATTATATGTGTGTCTCAGTTTACTGAAGACTTATTTTCTATGCACCAGTCAATGCACTTAACCTTTTATATATATATATATATATATATATATATATATATACACGTATGTATGCATATATATACATGAACTCATTTAACTCACAATAACTCTGTGAGGTAGTCAGTATTATTTCCCCTGCATTTTACAAATGAGGAAACTGAGGCACAAAGATGGATGAGCAATTTGACAAGAAAATACAGGCAGAGCCCCAAATCTAACCTTGGCAGTGCAAAACCTGCACTCCTACCATCACCTTCCTGTACTGCACCAGCCTTCTAGCCTACAGGGAGATCAGAGAATTAAACTCGTAATTACAGTCAAGTATGCCAACAATGGGAGAATTGGGTACTGCTGCTACTGGAATCCTAATAACCGGCGGGGTCAAGCTGGGCCTGCCACCCTGCAGAGAAGGCAATGGGTAGCGTCATTAGCCCGGTGAGGCACGGAGGGCACAATGAAGGAGAAGTGTCCCCAGCCCCAGGGACCACCTGTGTCAGGACTGCGTGTGGGAGAGGGGGCCAGTGCGGTGAGTTGCAGAGACCTAAACAGTCAGAGTAGCAGGTCTGTGGAGTCAGAGGGGTTAGAGCATCGGCAGTGCGGCGGGGGCTACATGGTGTGCAGGGCTGTAACATTCACGTTAAGAAGTTGGTTTTTATCCAAAGGGCAATGAGAAGCTATTGAACGATTTTAAGCAGGAGCCACAGGACCAGACTCGCATTTTAAAAACCTCTCAAGGGTTCTTGCCCTGTCAAGAACAGATTAGAGGGGAACGATACTGGGTGCAGGGACATCCCTCGGGCGAATGTCAAGAATGCTGAGGTGGGAGAGAGTGGAGCACATGTATGCATCCTATGGTAGAGATGCTGGTGTGAGTGGTCTAGGCTAGTGCTGGGAGACGGAGGTGAATGGACATGTTCCAGAAAGAGTTAAGAGGTAAAAGCTACAGGATTTGGTAACTGACTGACTGAAGAAGAGCAAGGCTAAAAGGGAGCAAGTCTGGAAGGACACAGAGTTTGGGCATATTGAACTGAAGCACTTCGGTGACATCAATTCTGCAATGCAGGCTCATGCAATTTTTCCTGCTTTAGATGGAAACTGAGGTTCAGAGGAGTAATTTGCCCAAAGACAAACAGAGAGTGGCAGAGATAAAACTGGATCTCATTTATGTCTTATTCAAAAAACTCTGCGCTTTTCCCATGAGTGGCCTGTCCTGGCACCTCAGGGCACTCCCAGAACGCTTGTCCCATCTGCAGGGCTCAGGACATCTAGGTTTCTTTCTCTACCACTACTTTATTGAAAGCCACAGGCTCAGCACTTCTACTTGCATTGCCAACTCTCTGGACAAATGAAACTCAAGTGCCAAACAAGTCATTTACAATCAAGCACTTTTGGAACACAACCTGCCTCAAAGTTGGGAACAGCCTGTATTCTCAGGGTCAGAGCTCTGCCCAGACTCTCCCTCTTAAAGCATTAACAACTTTTTAAAACGGCCCTTGACATCCAGAAAGCATTACACACCGTACTGTTGAATCAGTGCTGGAATAAATAATTTTCTTTCATAAGTAAGTTTGACAGATGTATTAGGTTCACTTGTTTTCTATTCCATAACACCACAAGTCCCTAAGTGCCAATAAAAAGGGCTTTGTTACTTATTTAATGGAACTTATTAAAATTCAACTTAAATTTCAGAGGCCCTTATTAAACAAATCTTTACCTTGAATGGGAAAAAGTCAACTTAATAATATGGTTGTTAAATAGACAAGCAGATAGAACAACTAATTATTTCAGTCTGAATTCACTAACCTCTGAATTAGTAAAGAACTCATCAGAACCACTGCCTTATACCCAGGTCTGGTTTCCTTTGCTCGGATCTGTCTGAGTACATTTTGCTTAAATCCTGTACCTCCTTGCTGTGCTTGTTACCTCTTGAATGAGAAGTGCTCAACTTCAGGATGGATTATTCACAGATATTGTGATGATCAATTACATAACTGGACACCAAAGTGCCGTGGCAGAAATCCGACCGCAGCGCTGACACCTACCACTCCTGGTCCATAACCCTTTCTCCTTTTCAACTCAGCTGTCACCTAAGCCCATCAGGGATCCAAGAGCATTTATTGGTTACAGCACATTGTTGAATAATACTCCTCAGGAAGTGTCCGCTTCACCTTTTTCTTCATCATTTCAGACAGCTGATCCCACTCTTTTTCAATAATAGGAGCCACAAGTCCAGGGTTCTATCATATAATGCGTATCACCCAATCAGCACACATAGCCCACACTTAGTACATGGTAGCCTCTTACTGTTCCCTGTCCCTAAGATGCTTATGATGGAATATCAAGGTTACTTTAAAAATTCTAGGATTTAGAAATACTTGGCTTACTTTGACCAAATTCATTGCTCCTCTTACAAGACTTTAGACTCGTGTGTATGCTCATTTAGGAACCCCTCTGTGAACATTAAGCATTTCTTCTCTTTATAGTAGCTTTCCTAAAAGTCTCAGGCACCGAGTGAAAGCTGAAGGTTTTTAAGTGTCTCAAACTGGTCCTGAAGTCAGAGAAACCTCCAAGCCAGACCTAATTAAAAGGAGAGCAACTTTTTGGACATGAAATCCACCTTGCGGTTTCCCTATCTTTTAGCACTTAAGGCAGCTCATTTATTTCTGGTGCTGCACTTAATCAGGAAGGGATGAGGCAGCGCGCCTGCATATATGAGTGTGTCCTTGGGTGTAAGGAGCGGCAATCCGGGCACGTTGCCAGGGAGATCTGCCTTTTGACTCCCTAATCATGGAGGAGGCTGTCGAGTGCCTAAAAATCTCTTTACCCAGCCCTTGTCCACATCTTGCCATCTTATTGGGAAGGGAAAAAAAAGGGGCAAAAAGCATATGGAATCAAGAAAAAAGAGACAACTATCTAACAGAGGGAAGAAAAAGTGCTTTTTCCCTCCTTCTAGCTTCGTGGGTGCTCACGTCGTCAGTGAGGTGCAGCTCTGATTTCCTCCACCTGTCTGTATTCTCTTCTTAAACTGAGATAATAGGTCCAATTCAAAGAAACCATTTCCTGAGAACAATGGGAAGGAGAGGTCACAGAAGAGAGGCATAAAGGGACATGAATCTGTGAACTAACTTTTTTAATAAATGTTTATAAAAAGGTTTTGAACCTCAGGAAATCTAGGCAACTTGAACAGCTGGGATTTCTCAATTCATTCACATGGTCAACATTTGCCTGATGGTCACCGTGAACTTGCCGTCACTGTAGAATGCACAAAGATCTGCTCTCAAGAGACCTCACCACCTAGCAGGGTGGCACGTACGTCATCTGTAGGCGGGGGCCGAATCAACTGCAGCAGGACTGCAGGAGTGGGGAAGGCCCGCAATGGTGAGGTGCAGGGAATGTGCAGAGATCCATGGGGACAAACTTGGTGCATGAGCTTTTGACTGCTGAAGTGACACAGGAAGACATTTTAGGCCAAGTGACAAGAATAAAGGCAGGAGACAGATGAGCCCAAGCACTATCTGGGGACAATTTAAATTAGGAGGGAGCAGGAGTCCAGAGGAGAGGTGGGAGAAATGGCTGGAAAGGAAGACCGTCCTTCGCCTGAGAACACGGAGTCCAGACTCTAGCTGGCAGACAGTAAGTCATGGCAGCAGGCTGGACATCGGGCAGATGAGAGGCGCAGAGCACACAGGCGGGGAGGAGGCCAGCTGGCAAGCAGCGTCTGTAGCCTGTGAGAAACAGAAACGTCCCAGAGCAGCCTGGAGGCCCACGCTGGACGGAGAGTGTGGTGGCAGCACCGAGGAGGAGCCAGGGAGGCTGGTGACACAATGAACATGGACCAGGAGGGGTGAAAGGAGTTAGAGATGATTTTGAATTAAAGAAATAAATTAATTCAACAATAAAGCAGTATCACCTAGCGTTCCTTTGGTGGAAAATTATGACATTTTTGGATCCTTAACAGCTGGGATCCAAGAAGAAGCGGTGGATATTAGGGCGAATCAGGCACTGCGGCACCCTGGGCCGGGGTGGACGAGGGCCTGGGCTGAGCCCCACCCCACCAGCTGCTGCAGGACACCCTCCCCGCAGGGTGGCTCCTGGCGTCAGTCCTGGAGCATCCCACAGGGATGGTCGTGGGCGACTCTCCCAGACGAGGCCTGCTGCCTGCTGCCATCTGGTCTCGCCGGCTGAAACGGTTCCTTCATAGGCTGCCGTGGTGTCCTCGCTGTGACCCTGTGACCTCCTTTCAGTTCTCATGCTACTTGTCATCTCAACATCACACACTCCTGGCCTCTTCCTCCAACTCGAAACTCTCTGCCCCTTGGACTTCTGTCCCTTCACTCTGGTCTCCTCCTGCCTCTTCTGATCTGCTCTTACAATCACAGACATTACTCTCGGTTCCACTTCCATCTTTACAAATCTCTCGGTGGGGAGTGGGGAGATATCTTACATTTCTATTATTATTAGTATCTGAGACAGGGTCTTGCTGTGTCATCATAGCTCACTATAACCTCCAACTCCTGGGCTCAAGCCATCCTCCTGCCTCAGCCTCCCAAGTAGCTGGGACTACAGGTACATGACGCCCGACTAACTTTTCTATTTTTAGTAGAGATGAGGTCTCCCTCTTGTTCAGGCTGGTCTCAAACCCCTGACCTCAAGTGATCCTCCTGCCTCAGCCTCCCACACAGTGCTAGGATATTCCAGGGTCTCCCAAATACATGTTGTCAGCTCAAATCTCCTGACTCAAACACACTTACTTATTGCTAATGGCCAACTGACACCTCCGAAGCACCTTGCACTCCGGATGTCTAAAATGGAACCCATTCCCCACTTCCCTCCTCACCCGGCACACCCTCTCTGCACCGCTGGTCCCTCTCTCTCCCTCTGGCCTCACATCCAGCTGAAGTTCTCATTTCCTTGCCGTTTCGGTTCTGTCCAGCCCATCTCTTTGCAGGATGACTGCAGCAGACCCAGCAAGCCTTCCTGGTCTTTGGCCCTTCATGTGTGCCGATCTTTTCTACCATTGTGCTGCCATTTCTGGAACTCCACTGTGACCTCTCACGGCCTTGCAGAAAACCCCCTTTCATCTCATAAACACACTTCCACAGCCCTGTGCATCTGACCACAACCAACTGGGCTGCCCCCATCTTCCCCAGCCCTTTCCTAGAATTCTGTTCTGCATTTTTATTGAACTAGCAACTGTTCCTTAAATACATCATATGCTTTCATGTCTTTGTGCCTTAACTCACATTGGGAGGGAATGCCCTCCTGGCCCTTCCTAGACTAGCAGGATTCTTCAAGTCCCAACTTGTAAGTCCTTTTCTCTTGGAAGTGTTCTCTGCCTCTATTAATGAGATCTAACCCCTGCTTCCTCTGGGTCACTGTGGCACTTTTTCCACTATTACAGTAAGCGGTATACAGTCATGCACTGCATGACAATGTTTCTGTCAACAACGGATTGCATATATGGCAGTGGTCCCATAAATGTTTAGATACACAAATACCATTGTGTTACAATTGCCTGCAGTATTCAGTGCAGTAACTGTCTACTGGTGTGTAGCCTAGGAGCAACAGGCTCTACCATACAGCCCAGTTGTGTGGTAGGCTGTACCATCTAGGTTTGTGTAAGTGCACCTGTGATGTTTGCACAATAAGGAAATCGCCTAATGACACATTTCTCAGAATATATCCCCATCGTTAAGTGACACATGACTGTATATGTTTGTCTCCCAGCTAGAATATATACAACTTGAAGGCAAGGACTGTAGTTTAATCATCTTTCTATCCTTGGGACCTAATACATGCCTGGAACACAGTAGACACTCGGGAAATATCTAATTAACCTGGAGCAATAACAGTGAGAAGTTTACACAAGCAGCTGATGTAGGGTGCTGCCCCCAGGGAGAGAGTAAGTCAAGACAATGGCCCACCCAATGCTTTGAAGAGTATCTTTGGAGATCCTGCTGGGGTGAGGACCAGGGGGTTTGGTGGGTACAAACAAAGAGAATGGAAGGAGGGATGAGCTTTATATGCAGCAAGAAATGCTAAAATCACAAGGATGAATCACCAGCCTCTACAATTTTCTTGATGCATTTGTTCTCAACAATTCCCTTGGTGCCTCAAAGCAAAAAGGATCCTCCATAGAAAGTATAAGGCTGATTTCTCCACACTAAAGGAAAAGACTGAGCTAAAAATTAAAAAGCTAGCAATCTGCCTTTGGAGGTGTTTGATATAAATCAAAAGAATTTGACAAACTGGACTCGTGAGCTGATTAAAATTTTCTTTGCTTCTGCAGCTTTGATTCTTGTCTGATCTGCATATGCTGCATAAAGGATTTTTACATAACTGTTTAAAAAAGTAAAATTTGAATAGCATGAATAAAAAGACTTCAGGATTTCCGGAGTCACATACAAATAGGTTTTAAACCTGGGGCATGCGGAGTGGTGCTCCAGTCGGCCAGAAGTTCATTAGTTAAGGCATGTGGCTTTTCCCTCTTTCAAATGCTCAGCTTGCATCTCCTGCACCCAGCATCGCTGGTCCACGGTGGGTACTCAATGCAATTGAGTGAATGAATGGTTGTTGCCATGAGTGTTTCCACTTTAACCAGCATGCTTCTGAAGGCAAGAAAGTGCATTAGCTCGTGCTTGAATCGGTGGGGGTGAGGCTCCCACCGGGGGGCTCAGTTATGTTTGCCACGGCTTCTATAGACAGAGATTCTAAATACAGGGTGACATTCTATGCGAAAATGTTGGTTATCTATCTAAATGAAAATAAAAACGGTAAAACAAACAAGCAAAAATCCCACTGTTTTTCTAAGGAATCACAATTCCTTAGACCCAGAAGAAGTACAATTTTGAAATTTGTAAGTTTTAAGGAGGACTGCAGCAAAAAAAACGTTCAAGCTAGGGAAACATAGTTTTCTTATACTTTTAACATTAACATTATACTAGTAAGAAAATAGTATAAAGCAAACTAAATTTTATTGGTCTTTATTAAAATCAAATTAATGCATATTATATTCTTATTTGGGGAGATACTTTGTTATAACTTTCCTGTGCAGGTTAAGGAATTTGCTTGAAAGAATTTCACTTTTAAATGACACATTTTACAAGACCTCTGTGTTCCAAAGACACATGTATAAAAAAAGAGTCAACCCATATTAAGCACTCTTTATGATGCTCTTATAGATTCTCATTTCTTTAAGGAGCAACTAAAAATCATTTTTCCATTTTCTTAGTGATTCTGCACCCCATGTCTCAGCATGCAATTATCTGGGGGCTTGTTATTCTTTCTGTATGTTATTGAGGCTTCTGGTTTCTCTTTTTTCTGGCTCCACTTGCCTTCTTTCAGCCTTTTCTGTTATGGAGACTAATAGTAATTCAACAGGTATGTGAATTATGTCATCTATAAATTCTTTCGGGGGTCTTGACCTCTATGACACTTGAGAGTAGGGGCTGTTTTCTTTCATCTCTGCATCATCAGTGCTGAGCAAATGCCTGACACTCGTAGGCCTGCAACTGTTATTTCTGAACCTGTAAATGAACACCTTACATTAATAAATCACCTTGAATTTCTTCTAGTCCTAAGAAGAGGAACGTGTGAGAGACAAAGGGAAGATTTACAGAGGATTCTCGTGCTTGTTCTAAGGTTGGCTTACAAAGGAAAGTTTCTCTCCATCACTGATGTACCTCATTAAGTTGGGGCGAATCATTTACCTCCTGGATCGATGGTGCCAGGAGACTACTACTTAGGCTTATGCTTCCAGGTGTTATGATGCTGTAAATTGCAATCTCAAACCACGTACTAGATTTGTTATTTCTTAGAGATCAAAACTCATGTAAGTGGAGGTGAAGAAACAGGTATCAAGGACTGCCGGTCCGGTGGGTCTAGAATGCTGGAAGTTCCACGTACAAACCCTGAGCTGCCACTCTTGACTCAGCGACTCCAGGCCAAGCAGTTCCCTCAGCCCTGCCTCTGCTTCCTCGTGTCTATGAATGGAGATAATGATATTTTATCTTTCTTGTTGTTAGGAGATTAATAGGAAAAAAAAACCCCAAGAGATAAAAGTCCTATGTAAACTATGATGTTTCATTTACATACAAGTTAACCATGTTGTTATTAACAGCAGCACGGTCTAAAAACTGAGCAAATACTAACTTTGTAATATGCTCTAATTTCTGTGTAATGTAGGAAGAGGAATACTGGAAGTAGAAACTTAAAAAGTGAAGTAGAAATCATTTCAAACTTTAATGTTTGAGAAGGGAAAACAAAGATTCTTTGACGTTAAAAAGTCAGGTTCGTGGTGGTAATTGGGTTTGGAGCAACATCAATGTTTAAGGGGTATTGGAATAAAATCATTCACATTTGAGTGCCTATGATTTACAAAAAAATACTGAACAGGGTACTTTAAGGAAGTGTGATGCGATCAACATAGAGATGATTCATAACATCCTTCCACTGTTTCAAAAGCCATAACTACGGAGGGAGGGAAGACCTGGGCCCGAGCAGTGGAGGGGCCCAGGGGAGGGGCCCCCCTGACATCCAGCAGCTGCACTTGCCCTGATGAGAAATGGTGACACTGCTGGACTTCCTAAACCCTGGGCTCAGGTCCCAGGGAAAGCAAGTGTTCTTGAGGTCATTGGCAAAACCACACATTTGTGACTGCAAGGTGACTGCTCTGTAAAACCTCTCCTAATTGGAATCATCCAGAGGAAGGTGGTAAGATTTGGCAGCAGGTCAGAATCAAGAGACAGTCATTGCATACTCTAAGCTCCTGTATAACCAGGAAATAGTGGTATGTCATCTCTTCTAGGTCAAAATGCAGGAAGTTGAAAATTTTATACGCATGAAAGGCTCACATTAAATATGATTGCTGCCATATAATTAATTTTGACCTTGAAGTTAAAGATACACTGAAGCGTTAATTTTTCAAGAACATATTGATTTTAGAATGAATTTGGATTCCACTTTCTTTATGGAAATGATATTACCTGGCATGACATACCTATCACAAATTACAGGTCAGTGCTGGTCAAATCAACCAGGTTTTAACTAGAGTTTAAAAGTGCTTCAGGGAAACAACAGAAAGTGGAAGTGTGTGTTTGAAGCAACCTGTTGATTTTGAAGCAGGCATTTTATCCACTTTAAACTTCTAAAAAAATAATCACAAGTGTTGGCAGTGACATACAAATACATTTAATACATTTACCTATCTGCTTTTTTGAGTTTCCAAAATTACTTTTGGTAAGTGAATATAAATCTTAGAATGCTGAATAGTGAATACATTACTAGACAATTCTAAAGTGAAATTATTGCCTGTATTCATAATTATCTTTTTAAAATTAGATTCCTGATTCCAATCTTTAACATGTGCCCAATAAAGTGATCTGTCCTTACCTTTCTTATCTTATAGTGACAAAAAAAAAAAAAAGAAAATAAACGAAGTCTCATGTAAACCCGGGAGTATTTAACTGTTGCCTACAGCTCTTAAAAATAAAACTGTTGGCCAGGCGTGGTGGCTCACACCTGTAATCCTAGCACTCTGGGAGGCAGAGGCCTGAGACCAGCCTGAGCAAGAGGAGACCCCCATCTCTACTAAAAATAAAAAAATTACCCAGGCATGGTGGCCCACGCCTGTAGTCCCAGCTACTTGGGAGGCTGAGGCAGGAGGATTGCTTGAGCCCAGGAGTTTGAGGTTGCTGTGAGCTATAATGACATCACTGCACTCTAGCCCAGGGGACAGAGTGAGACTCTGTCTCAAAACAAACAAAACTGCTAAAAACAACAACAATAAAAAGTTAAGAGCAATAGTACATATCGCTTCTCTTGGAATATCTATAATGTATAACACATAATAATTTGGCTAACTACTTTGTATTAGATGCAGCCCCTCACATCTGATTGTTTTATTCATGGTACATACTAAGAGGAAAGATTAAGTAAAATTTGCCAATGTCAAAGTTTGTTTGGATTGGGAACTAATTTTGTTTTTTAATATTGATGATTTTTAATAGTACTGATAAATGTGTCAGTTAATATGGGACCTGTTTCATATCTTGTTCATATCCTGCCATGATTGTACTGAACAGTCAAAATTTTAGGGGCAAGTTGCTGGCTAGGCCCATGACCTCATTCTCTCTTACTGCTCCATGAGGGTTCATTCTACAGCCCAGGTTTAAACAGAGGAAATGAGGAATGTCCTTTGGTCAAGGCTGTACACCCTCCATAGAGCTCAATTTTCACCTGTCAGCCTATTAGTGAACAAGTTTAGGTCTTCCAGGGGAGTTTTCCATGCAGCAATTCCAGGATCACTCTCATTCTGTGGAGGTCCTCATCTCTGTGTGTGCGTGGTGTGCTCTTGAAGGAAGGGACTTTCCCCAATATCCCAGGGAAGAGATGATCTCCAGACAGATTAATAAATTCCCTCTGCTCCCAGGTGACTAATTCTCTGAAGCCAGGCAAGGAGGTGGAAGAGGGAGGTGGGGTCTGGTACTCTCCTTTGCTCATTGCTCTCTTGGTCTACACTTCAAGGTAGCTAGAGGTCTGGTCTTGGGTTATAAGGGTTAAAGATGGACATTGTCACACGGAGGGAAGCAGGGAGGTAGAAAGGAAGTCATTTCTGTCATGCCAATAAACGAAGATGAGCAAGTCATATCTTTCCCTCCAGTTATCCGGAGTCAAATGACTTTCTGTCCTTCCTTCCTTTCTCTTATTCACAACCCAGTGGTTCTCAAACTCAGGTGTGCATCAGAATCACCTGGAGGGATTGGGAAAACCCAGACTGCCAGGACCCGGCTCCAGAGTTTTCTATTCAGTGGGTGTGGGGAGGGACTCAAGACTTTGCAGTTCTGACACGTGCTGCAGTGACGGTGAAGCGGCTAGTCTGAGAACCGCAGCACTCACCCACAGTTTCTCAAAATGCGAGCCATGGACTACCTGATTGCAATCACCTGGAGTACTTGCTAAAACCCAGGTATATGTCCTTAGAATCTGAGGGCATGGGGGTTCAGGATGACAAACTTTACCAACTTCTTAAGTGACTTTCATGCACCTACACTTGAGTCTTGGTACCTTACCCTTTAGCAAAGTTTCATTTTAGGGTTCTGTCCAATCTAGATGAGCGAAGCCACATTAAGGGTGGAGTTCTCAGGCAAACCCTTAAACTAGAGGGCCAAACAAGCCACATCCCAAGTGCCAGCTGTGTTCTGAGACTTATTCCTTGACCAGCTGTGATGAAGGCTATGCTGTGGGAAGGGGCAGTGGCAGCCCATCATCACCACCTTACAGTGAGTGTCAGAGGAGAAGGTGGTCTCTGGAGACCTGTCTTGGGAACAGAAGTGAGTGGTAAAACCCAAGGGGAAGGTGACTGTTAGAGAACCAGGTTGGGCTGGGTGGTCTAGCTGTGCAATGACCTATAATGACCCCGCCTATTGGCCATATTCCTTCTCAGCCAGTTACAGCCTACAGCTCTTTGATACCTGAGCCCACACTGTTGAGTAAAGGAAGGCCTCTGAGTAGGGCCCAGAGGTCTTTGCCCTATTTATAAGAGCATCTCTGTCTTCATGAAATCAGGCAACAATCACTTTGATGTCTGCAACATTTAATAATTCCAATTCAACAATTTAGACCATTTAATAAATTCCCTTCATTAATGACATAGACCTTACACCTAAGATCACACACACACACACACGCATTCTCAAGACACCTTCTGACTGACTCATGTCAACTTTAAGACCAAAGGAGAAGGCAGGTCTGCCGAGGAGCTCACTCGTGAGTACACAGCCTGCTCCAACACCAGCTCTCGAGCGCACCGGGAGGCAGACCCCGGCCAGGGTCGCTGCAGTGATCCCTGCTCTATGCTCTTAACCTCACTGCTTTTAGCTCCAGAGCCATGAAAGGAAACTGAGACCACAGCCAAGAGTGTACTAAATAAAGGTTCAGCAAGTACAAATTGGAAGTTTTTCACAAGCCAATCCCAGGTAGAATAAATTCCTTAACAGAAACTTCTAGAGCCTGAAAGGTTAACTTCCATGGTAGGAATGATAGAAAATGGTAATGCACTTCTATTTGTGGGCAAATCTGGGTTTCCTGAGTCTTCACTAAGCAGGTTTTTTTCAAACTCGATGCTTTTTCTTGCAGCCAACATGCTAGACTCCAGCAAATCTGTTCCACCGTTCTAACATGTTCTAAAATTATAAACCGGAACCTACACTATCCTAAAAACCTCACGCTCTGAGCTTCGCACACCCTCTGCTCGTCCTGCATCGGAAACAAGGCAGTTTCTCCAAAGTCTCCGTTGCTGCCTTACCTGAGCTGGTTGAGGCGGGTGACTTGCTGCGCCTGGAGGGTCCGGGACTCTTGGTGGTGCTCCTGCGGGACGATGAAGCTATTTTGGTGTAAGAAGTGGACTTCACCACTCGACATTCTGGGGAAAGAACAACAACCACACATCATCATTGGGTAACAGCACACACCCCCATGCAAAATGCACAATAAACCTGGAAATAGAAATACACGACCATCCTTAGTCACACCTGCTTCCTGCCAACTGAATGCTTGTTTATGAAAATGGAACAAAGAAAATGAGGAAGGGCAGGATGGGCTTCCTAGATGTGGAAGTAAATAATACTCCAAGCCTCCTTGTTTTCCTTTTTTACAATAACATTTTGGAAGATTGGGAGTAATAGGCTGATAAAGAGGTGTTTTTGTTGGGTTTCTCTCCACCCACTCTTTATCTGTGTATGTGGGTCTCTCTTAGGATACATTGTTCTTTCTTCCAAGAAAAATGTTAGAAGAAAGATCAACCTCATAAACCAAGAGATGTGGTGATGGAAGAGTCCATGCATCATGACAGGGCCAAGTTTATGGTCCTGGAGGTCCTCACAGTGATAGCTGTGGGTCTTTATGATGGGTGGGAAGTGACAGAATTTGCTCAGAAGAGGTAAAATTGGTGGAGAGGTGATATTTCCTGATACGAGCGCATGGTGTGAGCCAGCGCCACCACAGAAAGCTACCAGAGAGCCTGTATTGTGTC
Organism: Varecia variegata; assembly: GCA_028533085.1. Taxonomy (NCBI): domain Eukaryota; kingdom Metazoa; phylum Chordata; class Mammalia; order Primates; family Lemuridae; genus Varecia; species Varecia variegata. The sequence goes on from CM052445.1 coordinate 11,833,770, forward strand.
TGTACAATGGTTCTCGGGCTTGAGGATGAGAAACAACTTCACTTTCACTAGATTTAAATCCTCAGTGTTGTGTTCCTTAAGTTCTACGCTAAACACCTTAAATTGAAAAGAGCTTTTGATTTTTCTCTTAATGGGCTGCATTGACCAATTATAATGCTGTGAAAACACACACAACTTGTTCTTAAGAAACCACTTCTAATCATTAAAAAATATTTGTATGTTTGTAATGATAAAGTGCTGTAGATAGAAAAATATACAATATATTTAAAAACACTCCAAATAACCCATGATCAAGAGATACTTTTTTTTTTGGAGAGGGGTCTACAAATGTCTAGAATGTTTTCTACTCATTTATGTATGTCAACAACATTGGGATTAATCTGCACATATTGATCTGTTATCAGCTCTTTTCACACTACGATATCCTGAGAGCATTTTCATTCTGGCATTTAATGGCTGATGAGCATTTGCATGGAATAATCAAATTCCTACCATTGGACATGTAACTTGCTTTCAGTAGTTCACTATTATAAATACTCAATAACACCCTTGTAAATCAGTGTGCAGTTATCCACTTATTTCCTTAACATAGATTTAGTCCCTGGCACTCAAAATTTAGTTTCTTGTAACTATTAATAGGAACCAAGGGCATATTGTAGGTGCTCCAAAATATTTGCTGACCCTCTTCTTTCTAAAAAATTATAAGTTCAAAATTAAAGAAAAAATAGTAATATACTTACTCTCTCCCCTCCAATATCACTACCATTTCTAATAGTGTGTGGATCCTACTGTAGTTTTTCTAAGCTTATATAAACACATATATATACATAAATAATTTTTTGTTTGCTTTTTATAGAAATGGCAAGATACTGACATATGTTATATATTTCCCTACTTATTACATATTATAATCTTCTTCCTTGGTCAATACATAGCAATCAAAATCCTTCTAAGACCTTCATTATCTTTTGCAATATGTTTATGACACAATTTATTCAGTCATTCCCCTATTGATGGATAATAATCATTCTTTCTAATCCAGTTTCTTCTTTCTTCTTCCAAATTAAATAAAAAATTTTAAGCTAAAAAAATATGCTAAATAAAGTGGGTTTGGTGAGTTGAAAGATAAGCACTGTTTAACACATTGACTGCCACACTAGAAAAAAATTTTTTTTCTTGGGGCCATGGTGTTTTATTACACAAATAGAATAAAAACTTCAAAAAATGATCCTTTCTAATTTAATGAAAAATTTGTTATTTTTATTGTTTTCTGTACATGAGTTGTACGCAACTTGAAAAATAGTTCTCGCGGCTTCCGAGGTGCAGAGACGTGTGAGTTACATATGCTTCACGAGGCCCCGGACTCAAAGCTAGCATGAGTTAAATACAACTCACATGGCAGTTAATGTGTTAAAAACTCTTAACAAATTGCCCTCCAGAGAGTCTGACCCAAATTGTGCTTTCTCCAGACCATGAGTGGTCATTTGCCAATCCCTCACTGAGGTTAGGTATTATATTTTCAAAAACATCTTTGCTAATTTCTAAACAAATATCAGACTTCATTGCTTGAAATCTGAATTTGTTTGATTGCCAGTAAGGTTGTACATTTTTTTCCACATGCATATTAGCCATTTGTATTTCTTCTCTTACAATTACCTTTTATGTCCTTTGCCTATTCACAATTGAGATCTTCTTCTCATTCGTTTGTAAGAATACATTCTATATTAAAATTTATCCCTTAGTCTATCGTGTTATAAATATTTATCTTTCTAGGTAGTTATTGAATTATGTTAGCCTTTCTAAAGCAGGGATCCTTTTAAGTATGGTAGTTTAAAATTAAGCTACTTTAACTTTTCCATTATACATTTTTTAAACTATTTTATACCTTAGTAACAAAGTACTCATAACTCCAGATCTAATTCTGAGGCCTGACTTTAACTTCAAAGTTTTTCTTCCCTATCTGCGCAACTTCAAATATGCTAAGTTCAAAATATGTTTCTCTCTTTTATACACTCTGAATGACTTTATATAAACATCTTTTCCTATTTTTTTCTAATATCCAAACCAACAAAGTCGTTTATATTGTTTAGCAAGAAAGGGATGTGAGTGTATATGAAACATAGATATTAAAAGACTAGAAATAAGAGATAAGATATAGAGAAGAGTGTCTCCTGGAGAGCGTCATGAATTGAATTGAGGTGAAAGAAGAGGGAGGACATAAAAAAAAAAAAAAGAGGAAGGAAATTCTGCCTTGAAATATTAGCAGCTGTGGCTTCCTCTGCCTGTTTTCCTAGCCCAAAGCAGAGAGAAATGAAGCGGGGCATCGCAGAGCCAACCCAGTCTTCCCCAACAATTACTTGGGCCACTGTTGGCTGTTCTGGCCTGCCGGGGTGGCCCTGTAAGAGATTTCCATTTCTTAAAAAAAGGAAACAAAATCTACACACCTGGCCATACTAGCAAAAATTAAAAGATAGGAGTAACCAAGAAACAACATTAATAACATCAGAAGATGTGATCGGAGAAGCCAGGACCACTTGCATGGGACGATCATGCCTAAGGGTGTGTATGTGGAGATTTTAATTCATAAAACAGAGCTTTGCAATGTGTGATCTCAAATTAGCTCAAGGCTCTGTCCACACAACTGACAACACATACTGGAGTTTGTCCTAGCTTTTGGACATCTGCCTAGACTTTTGGAAGAACTCTAGCAACCAAACTGGAAGGCCATGATGTTCTGGTCTGTCAGGCTGCCGGCAACTACATTTTTATCAAGTGTCTGCTCTGTGCCAGGCATTGAGAGTTACAGGCACGATGGAGAACAAGACAAACTTCTGGAACCCAAAACACTTACCACCTGGTAGTGGTGCACAGAGTCTTCTCACCAACAAGATCTCTTTTTGCTAATTTTTATTTCATGGACCTCATGTTTGAAAAATGTTGGTTTATGCAACAAATTGCTCTTAAGTAACATTCCACTTTCTCGTTTTAAATCAAAATCAAGACTATAATGAGGGCAGATGACCAGAACTTTTTGTTCCAGGTCATGAATGTTGAGAGGTCACATAAATTTAAAACAATAATTTGAAAAGCTCAGCATCTAGTTAGCAGGAATGCATAGTTAAAATAGAAAGCTACCAGATGGTGCACATTGTTAATAACACCCATCTGTGAGCCGCAACATGAATTAAAAAGTTGATTTTAGGGTTTTTGGCATCCTGTTTGGCACAGGTAACAGAATTGCAAGTTATGGCCTGGACCTCCAACCAGGACTTCGGGTCCTCATAATAGAACCAATCTTACCACACTAAGTTGACATTTTTCCAACTACTGGAAAGTAACTAGGTATTTTTGTTAGTCAGCTTAGTCTTATCAGAGCAAATGTAGGCATTTCATTAGGTTTTTGAAGTATTGAAAAGAACTCGTGGGCTCTTGCCATGCTTCCAAACTTCCCTTTGCTTCTCTTGAACTGAGTTTGATAAATCAATCCACTTTATTCATGTATTAGTCTGTCTCCCCTGCCCCATACTCTATTGGGTACTAAACAGTTCCTGGCATACTAAAAAGCATGTAGTAGGTGCTCAATAAATACAGGCCTGAATTGCTATTGATCCTGTTACTACTTGTGTGAACTCTTAGTATTCACTGTGCTAATCCAACCTCTCATCTTACACATGAGGAAACTGAGTCTCTGAGAGACTAAATGACTTACATCAGAAGCCAGGTCTCTTGAGTAGGTGGTGGCTTCCTCACCACCCCAGTATCTGATGCTGTGGCCTTAGCAAGCTATTGCTTTGTGCATAAAGCCTGGGAAATTTCTCCCTGTGCCCATGGTGGGAGCAGACAAGCGAGAGATGGTAGACCAGGGAAGGACTGCAAATAGCTAGTTCTCATATCAACATTAAATTAAAAATTCAAGATACTAAAGCTACCTCTCTATCAAGATGTTTCTTGTGTCAGGAAAAAAAAAA
>CM052445.1:11838237-11974576 GCA_028533085.1 Varecia variegata
AAGGTTTGATTAAACCTCTGCTTTAGTCCTTATGGTCACAGTTCTTTGAGGTGAAAAGCATTATTCTCCACACTATCTAACACTACACAACATTAGCTTTACAGGAGTTCTGGGGATTTGTTAAGATAGAAGTTAAAATATTTCTCACCTTCCCTTAGGACCTGACCTCAAGAAATGGGCATTCTTTGATGGACAGATTTAGAGAGACAACCCAGATGGGGATGTAGAGGGAGGAGGTGGAACATATTCTTTGGCCACATTCCCGGTGGCATGAGAACCACCACTTAGGCAGATCCTTCCTCCACTCAGAAACAGTTGGTAGGTAGGCTGAAGTGTTATAGAAGGTGCTGAAGAATAAAAATGGTTAGAATTCAACCGCCAGCACCAACAGCTCACCTGAGCTCCCAAAGTGCTCAAGCATTCAAAAGGACCCATGTGTGCCTTTTGGAGAATCTTAAACAAAGCAAAGGTGAAGTCCCTTGAGTGTCTAGACAGTTGCATGCTGGCTAGGGAATACTCTTTAAACAAGGAGTGTTTTTACTCCTCTAATCTCTTTTTAAAACCAACCAGAATAAAAGCACTTTCAGGCAGAGGCCTTCCAATAGGTCTCCACTCTAAACTCTGAACTGTTAAGGGAATGGGGCAAATTCATCTGGAAGAATCCATCATGAGCAGTAGATGCTTTGTGCTTTCCGAGCACAAAGACAAGCTTCATCTTAATTTGGCAAAGGTACAAAGTCTCCAAATGGAACAATATTCCTCTCTGTCACTATATGCAAAAGAGAGTGAGGAAGCACAGTCAGTTCTAGAGACTTTTTATAAAAATGGCACCCGTTCAATGGCAAAGAGAGAGAACTTACAGTTCTGGTTCTATAATTCTCCAAGAAGTTGCCCTTAATGTGTTCATATTCTCCAAGGTGAGAGGCACCCTCCTAGAATATCAAGCTATCAGTGGTCACCTTGTCAGCTCCCTCCTCAGTGCAGGAATATTCTGACCTCCTGTCCCCATAGTGGCTGTCCAGCTTCCCCTTGAGCACCTCCAGTGCCTGGGGGCTCACTGTCTCCTGCCTCACGGCTTTTAAAGCTTTCACCATCCTCAATTAGTTTCCAGCTTGTCTGCATGGGTGAGCCGAACAGAGCATTCCTGGTATAATTGACAACTAAAGTTTGCTTCCTATAGAAATATAATGATTTTCATACTTCCCGGCAGCATTGCAGGAAAATCTGCATGTCAGCGCCCTGCAGAAAGGGTCAGCCTGCACCCTCCCCTCGCCCTGCCCCTGCGCCAGCTGCGTGCTCCAGTACAACCTGAGGCCCGTCCTCTGTTTCTACTCCACCCATTTTCTGAGTCAACCCCGACACTACAGTTAAGACTTCCATGCTACTGTTTGCGGGGTCCAAACAAGTGCTACTTCCCTAAGTGCCATATGTGGCTTGTCTGGGATAAAAAGCAATCAAGACTGAAACACTCTAAAACACAGCTTTTGAAAAACAAAGTATGGAGTAGGCTGAATTGGAGGCAAAGACATCAGCTGGAGTGGCTTAGCTGAAGAGCAAAGTCCCAGAAACTGAGATTTTAAAAGTACCTTCTAAAAATATAGGCATGTATGTCTAAACCAGCACCTCGACTGGCCCACAACTTTCAGAACACCCAGCTAAGCACTCCAGATGGCACCCACGTGTCCCTGCACCTGCACGGTGGGGCTCTGGAGGCACAGGCTGAGAGCCGAACCCTTATGTAACATCTGCAGAGGGCTTTATGGTGCTGGGATTTTCTGTATTAACATCTCAAGATTCACTGCTCAGACCTACTGTTTTGATAGCAGGAATGATTCTCCTTTCCAAATACTTTCCTTTTCCCTAACAGTCAAGTAACAGAAAAGTTCATTTTTCCCTACATAAGAGTCCAGAGGTATGCAGGGGCCCGAGGAGGCAAGTAGTTTTGATGCAGGAGATTGCCTGGCCACCCAGGTTCCTACTGTCTTGTTTCTGGCATCCCCAAGCGTTCTCATCTGCTTGATCCCAGTCGGCTCATCTTGCCATGTCTGAGTTTCAGCCCTCGGGAAAAGGAGAAAAAGAGGAAGCCCTCCAGACACTGCGCCTTGTTCTACCAGATCTTCATTTCCTGAAATTGATGCTGTTCTTTTCTTCTTCCCACATGTCAATTGCACTGTTTAGTGCCAGTTGGTAGTTGCATCCTTGCTCTCTACCCACTAACGGGCCAGTAGGTCCTCCCTAGTTAGATGATGGAAAATGTCTCCACACATTGCCAAATATCCCCTGGGGGGGCATATTGCCCCTGGTTGAGAACCACTGCAGACGTCTTCATTAGGCAATGTTTCCAAGTTTCCAGATGGAGCCCTTAATTAACTCTTAAATTCTTCCTTGATGGTGTTAATGAAGCCCCCATAAACCACCTGCCTGAGCATCTAACAATGCACTCTGCACATTCTTTCTGCAAGTTTGGCCAACATAAACTGATAGTTCCCCACTTTAATGCATCCACTGCAGTGCAGGTGATGCAACTGGCAATGCTGAAGATCTTCCAATAGTCTGTTAAAGTTGGATCAGCACCCATTGCTTAACCATCTCTGAGAACATGGGAACATGGAGCCTTGAAATGCGGGTGGTTTCTTGAGAGTTTGGAGGGTAGGAGAAAGTCATGGGGTCACGGTCATGGGGTCAAAGTTAGAGAAAGATGAGTTCCACACTGCCCTGTGCCAAACGCAACACTGTAGAAGGGCCCCGAGCATGGCCAGTGGTCAGGCTGCACTCTAAGTACGGTCCTCTCCCTCTAGGTACCACTTCACCTCTGCAATGACCCCATTGGCACAAACTCCAAAACTCCCACACTCCAAAACTCCCCAAGCCTTTTTAGTTGTATGCAAATACCCATACAGGAGATTACTGTTCTTACCTATTGAGACCTGGGGATTTATGTGAACTAAAACAAAATCTTAAGCACCCAACTGAATGGACCCCTTCCTGGCCAAGGGGACCCCAGAAAAACCTTAAAGCTGAGTTTCCAGCCATGAGGAGAAGGGAGGTCAGACACGCCTACTTATGCCCTGTCCCTTTTGGAGTTATTCTTTGTAACAATAAGATACTATTAATAAATCATTAACAGGCCTAAGGCCCGTGCAAGACAATGCTTAAACCACATCTGCAGGCCTTCAACTTACTTAATAGATCACTTGAGTTTTGGTAAATGTCTAGGCAGTCTGACTCTGATTAACAGACATCCTAATCTTATGTTAAAACATTCCAAGCCTTTAGACAAAGCTTCATTTCTTTAACCAATTACAAATTAAAGAATCTTTACACCCACCTATAACCTGTAAGTCCCCCCTCCCCAGATGTCCCACCTTTTTGGGCAAAACACATGTACTGACTTACGGTCTTACGTGTAGTTCCTTTTCCCATGAATGTATAAAACCAAACTGTAACCCGGCTACTGAGGGCACATTTTCTCAGGACCTCTTGAGGCCATGTGCTCTGGGCTGGTCACACATGTTCAGCTCAGAATAAGCCTCTTTATCTCACAGAGTTTGAGTTTTCTTGGTTAACATTTTCAACTCTTAAGCCTGGCAGCAATACCTCAAAACAACACATTCATGTACCCGTTAGCTGCTTTTAAGTCAGGGTTTTGTCTTTCTGAATTTGAAATGTAGGTAGTTGGTATGTTTGTTTTCCCCACAAGAACCCAATCTCACCAGCATTACAACACTTCCCGGAGGCATCCTTTCTTCTCTGAGATTGTAGATTGTCCTCAGCTGTTCTTCGCGCAGGCTCTGCTGCCTCTTCATTAGCCTACGCAGCTTCACTAACAATCTTCATTTTTTTGAAAGTAAAGCAATTACTGAAACGGAGAAGCCCCTCCTTGGCTGGCTCTGAGCTGCTTCTCATAAAAAACCCACACATCTTCAGGGAGAGCTTAAACAAACGACAGATGCCGAGGGCCTTTCCTCCCCATGTTTCATATGTTCCACATTGTTCAGCCCACGTGCAAAGCCTGCTGAGTCTTCACTGAAGTCTGATCACCTTGAGAGACTGAATCTACAGATAGGCAATAGCTGGACCACACAGAAAAACAGAACCCTGACCCACAGCCTGCAGCAACCCGCCCGGGAAACCAACCCCTTTCTATGACGGCCAGCCAAGAAGGCCACACACTGTAAGTTACAGAAAATCAGACTGCTATCTCTAGTAACAACGCAGGAAGCCAAACAATAGCCCCTCTAAGAATCAGCCCCAAATGGCCAGGACTTGATTAATAACTGACAGCTTCCATGATTTTTGTTCCCACTTCCAACTTAGCACCAACAGAAAAGCCAAATATCCCTAACCAATCCCAAAGGATGACCCGTTTCTGGGTAGCCTGCCTGCAGCTTCCCCACAAAACCACCATCCATCGGGGCACACCTGTGCTTTCCCTTTTCTCTACTTGAAAGCTTTCCCACTCCTCTTCCTGTCTCTGCGTCTCTGCCAAAATGCCAGCAATAGTGCCTGATTCCCTGCTATAGCAAGCTCTGAGTAAATAGAGCTTGGCTTGTTCTCATTTGGTTGGTCTTTGTTCATTTCCATAGCTCACGTGGCTCTCCCTTGGCTGTGACTGGAGCACTGGGCACTAAGGCGTGGCAAACTTCTCTCCCTCAGCTACTCATATCTCAGATTCCTCGTGGCCATATGAATGTGCCACCTTGGAGACTGGCATGATGTCTCTCTGCCAGTTAGTTGTCTAGTGTTGGGATAGGCACTATTTCTTTAGCTGACTATAAAACAAAGCAGCTAGCTTGAGTTGAGGGGCATGTCGTGTGAAACAGGCTTACCTTTATCTACTAAAAATATGACAAAAGTACACCAGAGAAAGATGGTGGACTGGGGAACAGCAGATGGACATCTCCAAGCTCACATTTACTCTGGGCCCACACTCACTGGATGGACTCAGGTGCACAATGGTGCACATCGTCTGAATTTCTGTTTCACTTTACCTTTTCTCCAAAGCATACGTTTTAGTTTCTTGTAGCAACCATAAGAAATCACAACGAACTTGGTGGCTTATAATGACTGAAATGTAACCTCTCATAGTTCTAGAGGCCAGAAGTCTAGAATCATGGTGTTGGCAGGTCTTCAGTCTCTCCAAGGGCTCCAGGGAGGAATCCATTCCTTGTCTCCTCCAGTTTCTGGTGGCTCCAGGCAGCCCTTGGCTTGTGGCCACATCTCCCAAATCTCTGCCTCCCTCTTCACATGGACTTCTCTGTGTGCCCCTGTTGTTTCCTTTACCTCTTTCTTATGTGGACATTCATGATAGCATTTCCAGTCCACCTGAATAATCCCAGGTAATCTCTTCATCTCAAAATCCTTAGCTCAATTATATCTGCAAAGACCCTTTTTCCACATAAGGTAACATTCAAAGTTGGTTTCTTTTGGTGGCTACTACTTAACCTACCACATTGTGTAGGACAAAACATCCTTTCTTGAGAATTTTTGTTGTGAAATCTCTTGTTGCTCTACTGTTTAGAACCCTTCCAGGACTTCTTGTGTCTCTTTGAGAATATCCTTAGCATAGCTGATAAGGCCCCTACCCACTTCAGTGCCTCTCTTTTCTTTTCTTTGGGTGTTTTATTTTAGTTTTTTAATTGTGCTAGATATCTTTCTGTCTGTGGGCACTGGAACATTCATTTCCTTGCACAAGGAACAATTGCTCCCTACCACCACCTCACCTGCTTAACTTCTGCTCATGCTTCCCTGATCAACTTAAATTTATTGATTTTGCAAATATTTACTGATTCCCTGCTGTTTTAGGTGCCAGGATCCAGTAGTAAATCAGTAGACAGGGTACCTGCTCTGATGGAATTCATATTCTAGTGGAGGAAATGGGCCTTAAACAAACAAATACAAGAGCTGATTTTATAAGTGCTTGCTGAGAATTAAGAGGATAATGTGATAGTGAGCGGCTGAGTGAGTGGTTTCTCTATGTTGGTGGTCAGAGAAGGTTTCTTGGGGTAGAGGACAATGAAGCTGAGCTCTGAACACAGGAGGAAGCCAGCCATGGATAGATCGAAGGAAGAGAGATAGGCAGGGGCCAGATCAAGTCAGGATGGAAAAGACCAAGTGAGGGGCTTGGGTTTTACTCTAAGCAAGATGAGAAGTTATAGGAGGTGTTTAAGCAAGGGCAGTTGCTATAGTTTGGATATTTGACCTTCTGAACCCCATGTTTAAATCTGATCCCCAACATTGGAGGTGGGGCCTAATGGGAGGTGTTTGGGTCATGGGGAGATCCCTCATGAATGGCTTGGTGCCTTCCTCCTCCTGGTGATGAGTGAGTTCTCACCCTGTTAGTTCTCTGTAAGAGTTCCTCTGGGAGTTCCCCCAAGAGCTGATTGTTATAAGGAGCCTGGCGCCTTCCCCTTCTCTCTCTCACCATGAGATCTCTGCACACGCGGCTCCCCGTCCCCTTCTGCCATGAGCAGAAGCAGCCTGGGGTTCTCGCCAGATGCAGATGCCCGTGCCATGCCTCTTGTGGAGCCCAAACAAACCTGTCTTCTCTATAAATTACCCAGCCTCGGGTATTGCTTCATAGCAACATAAACAGACTAAGACAGCAGTGATGTAATTTGATTCACGAGTCTAAAAGATAACTCTGGCTGATGTGTAAAGAGTTCAAAGGGGCTGATGTAGGCTTGGCCTAGGGTAGAAGTGATGGAAATGGATAGAAGAGAACGACTTGGATAAGATAAGTCCACAAAGCTTGAGGATGGATTGTTTGGGGACCAGGGAACAGGACAATTCCGCTTACAGGCTCTTTGTGCTCTTTGTCAGTGTACGGGTGAGTCCTGCTGAGGGGCCTGACTTCATGTGCCAAAGCACAGGAAAGACCCAGAGTCTAGAACGGCCTATGGTCTTCCTGCAAGATGAAGTGCAAACTTTCCAGCTCTTTAGAAATGCAGATTCCTTACACTTCCCTGGACCTACTGAACTAGAATCACTGGAGGTAGGACCTGGGGCATTTAAAAAAAACTTAAAAACCCAAGTGATCCTGATGGTGTGAGTCCACAGACCAGACAGCTTTTTGCCATTCTGTGATATATGGATAAGAAAATTACTGAAGAAACTCCAGATGTTAGGGTTTGAAGTAATTGTGCAATGTGACATTTGGAAGAAAAGACTAAACTGAAAGTATGAGGGATAAATAAGCAAGACGAATCAGTCTTGAAAAAGCAGCAAATACCTGTTCTACTTCAGGTTTTGTCACAACTCAAGTTTGTGAAAACAACAAACTATCATCCTGAGACCCAGCCGAAAGCAGACTTTGGAAGAAGAACAAGAGTTCATATTTATTGACAACTCACAACCACCTGGTTTTCATTAGCTACAAGATGGGAAGGATCTGAAAGATGATAAGAAATAAAAAAATAGATAAATTACTCAAGAACTGAGAGCTAGCAAATGAGTAAGAATTCCTCCTTTAGGAAAGAAAAGGACACAGAAGAAACCACAACCAACAAAAAAAGAGCATAAAAGTATGAACTGAAATAAAAATTGATTATCTCTCCTCTTGGGTAAGGCTCCTTTATGCCTGACTTTATCCCACTCATGCAGAAAAAAGGATAGGTGTACATCTTTGGTCCAGTGGCCCCAAAACTCAGGTGTCTAACACAGGCCCAAGTGAGTCAGGGGTCAGAAGATCGGGAGGTGGGGGAGGCTCTCTTAAAAAAGTAAAACATTTTCAGTTTCTGGGGCGCACACAGTGATGATAGTTGCGAACTCCAGGTGTGTCATTCACAAAGGGTAAATTATTGTTTTGAATTATCCTGGGTCCCTGAATGAGATTATCACTAGTCAAAGCTTGGTTAACAATGGGGTCCACTCTTCTTCCTGGAAAACAAAGTTGTAGGCTCTGTGCTGTCCAATAGCTATCCATTCTGGCCAGGGAAGTCCTCTAGCAGCTTGCTGCCTATGGGGTCCACGCACCAGCAGCCTCAGCATTACCTGGGCGCTTGCAGAATCTCAGGCCCCATCCAAGACCTACTGAATCAGAACATGCTTTTTCTCAACATCTCTGTAATTCCTATTCACGTTAAAGCTTGAGAAGCACTGCTCTAGGACTGTGGGGGGGAACCTTAGATCACTGGTTCTCAAGCATTAGTCAGCATGAGAATCACCTGCAGAAGCAGGTGAGAAAACAAGGTTCCTGGGCCCCGGCTCCAGGGGTTCCCATCCCCAAGGCCAGGCCTCTGGACCTTAAACAAACTGACTATGATGCTTTTCTCATACTCAAGGAATAACTTGAGAAACAAGGCCACAGATGGTAATAAATACAAGTTAGTAACTCTAGAAAGGATTACATAATGGACATAGTTAAGCATTTTATTTAGAGAGTGATATTTTATGGTAATGTTCCTAGACTTCCCCGATGACAAGAATCACTTGGGGGTACTGTTAAACACTCAACTTTCCAACCCCTTCCCCAGAGGTTTTGATATGGTGGGTCTGGGAATGTATATTTTTAGTAAGCACTCTGCGTGCTTCTTATAATTAAGAAGGTTTAGGGAGATTGCTTTACTAGAAGGTACACATTCAAGGGAAGTTCCATCGGCCAGTTAAGAAGAGTAACGTGGGCCTGTCATGTTCAGGTAGTCGCCAGGTCAGTTAAAACAGAAGGACCGGGCTCTTGGTGGAAGGAGGGGCTCCTATGTACAGGAAGCTTCCAGAAGGGCATGTCCCCTCATCTAGATGTCCCATGAAGTGGGCATCAATCTTGACTGGGGACAGAGACTGCCCGCCAGGAAGGGCCGTCCATGTTTAAATGGAAGTCAGCCGAGCCTCACCCTGAGACAGGACCTTCGAACCTGAGTCTACGTTGGGTGAACGGGACTTTGAGGTCACTGTGTCCTTGTCTTGAGTTAAAGACCAGACTTGGGAAAATAATTCTCCAACAACAATCATCATTGAGCTTGAACTATCATCTCAAGGAAAAAAATAAACAAAAATTCAATGGGGAAACCAAGAATAAAACCTCTAACTGTAAGACCGGGAATAACACATTCAGATTGTTGGGCGGAAGAAAGTAATCAGAACGTCACAGTAAATGACAAGCTGAAGTCACCTGGTTACTTTAAAGGGACAGAGTGAAAAGACTGGTGATGCGAACATCCTCCTGAGCAAAGCCTCACTGGGGTAGAATTCAATGAAGACGTTTTACTCCCTGGGAACAGGGGCAATGGCAGAGGCCAGCAAACTTGGCTGCTTCAGGGAAGAGACAGGTAACACAAATATGTGTGCGTGTGTGTTTGGCAGAACACAAAAAATCAGGAACTGAATTAGGCATACCCTACTAAGAATGCAGGCTGTTGGTCTGTGAGCCCATCATCTAGAAGTGAAAATTACCAGGGCTTTAGAAGGCAAAAGTAATGATCAAATAACGATTCTATGGTCTGCAGAAGCAAAACGTTGGAAATACCCTGTGATTGTTTTTCAATCATAAACAATTATTATGGTGATAGTATAAAAAGGTGTTCTGTAGCTAAAATAATAGTCCCCCCAAATGGAGAGAATTCAAATTGTAGCGGAAGTTCCCTTAGACATCAGGGAAAGCTGCTAGCTCATAAAGGCGGAATGGGTTCTTAAGAAAGCTTCCATTTCCTTTCAAGGGATGCTTAAAAGTACAGCAGCCAATCGTGTTTCCCCGCAGTGGTTTGGATATTGCCCTAAATATCGGCAGGCTTTGGAATTAATGACTTCTTGGGGGGTCACAGAAGTACCTACCCTAAAGAAACAAAGGATGTTCGCAGAAGTCCCCCACTGGTGCCGCACAAGCAAAGCCTTTTTTCTAAAAGCCTTCGGAAGACGGCCACCTGGGAGATCCACGGAGAAATTAAATTAAGTGCCGCATACAAATTAGTTTTTGGTGAATCAGTTATGCTGACGGGATTCTAGGGTGCTCTTTGAAGAAAGCAGCCTGAAAGAAGTACGGAAACAGGGATGAAATAAATTCTCTCCTTTTTGTTAGAACTCAGTACATGAACCAGACAACGCCCACACGTTCGGGCCGCTTTTGTAGAGTCTGTCAGTAGCTTTCCTGACACTTCCGCTGCTCCAGAGAAAACAGCAAGTTAGGTTATTGCATTTACAGATTAAATAGGATAAAACATTTAAAAAAAAAAAAAAACCAGAGACAAAGTCTCACAGGTTCGATATATATAAGTAAAAGATAAATTTCTAGAAGCTACACTTTATAGAGTCTGAGCTTCACCATGATCACGCCTCCTCCAGTCCTTCCCTGCGCCTTGCTGAGAAACCAACTGTGCTTTCAGCTGGAGGCCAACTCCCCTAAACAGCTTGCAGTGCAGTTGGAAAGAAAACAGATTTCTGAGTTGCTTATCTTTTTGGAAAAGTAAGAGTTTATCTCTGTAGATAAATCCTGCAATCTACATTGGCAATCATGTGACACACTTGTTAAGGATGCTACATGTTACTAAATCGCTTGGGGAAAGTACAGTTGGTCCAAGTGCCACAGGTGACCTGCCCGAGTGGGCGAGGAGGTGAGATGAACCAAGCAGAAATGGGCATTCCTGGAGAATATCTCAGTATTAGGCTGGACTCACACATGTAAGCAGCTCCAAAAGGTCTCTGAGCACAGGGTGGAACTGTTAAAATAGTTCACAACCAGCCAAAGGATCTGCCATCATTTATGTGACCTGTCGTCCTGTCCTCTGGGTTTCTGGCTGTGGGATCTGGGCTGCTCACAACTCCCGAGGGAAGCTGCGCTCACTTCTCAACCCTCTCCTTTCACCTTGCTTTGAGTAAGTCACTTTCGAGGAGGAAGACACTGTGTGGGAAAGAAGGATGAGCAAATGGGAATTTTGGAAGCTCTGGTTTGGGGAGAATTGCCATTAATATCATTTTTAAAACAAAATCTCCAGTTTCCTATTCTCTGAAAACCTAGGGAGGACAATTATCTAGAAATTGATTTTGTGAGCATAATTTAATCTCTTATGTCATGCAGTTAGGTTATTTTATAAGGACTGAGTTATACCAATAAAAATAGAAACTTTCAAGCCAGGTGCAGTGGCCCACACCTGTAGTCCCAGCTACTAGGGAGGCCGAGGAGAGAGGATCGTTGAAGCCCAAGAGTTCAAGGCAAGCCTGAGCAACATAGTGAGACCCTGACTCTCCCCACCAAAAAAAGAAAAAGAAAACAGAAGTCTTCAGAGGAAAGTATGTGCACACATACATGTGCAATGTAAAGTTATGAATGACAAAGTTATCCTGGAGTCAAACAAATTTCTAAACAACTTCTTTCTATATTCTTTCACATTCATGCAATGTAAGGGAGACAATTTAAGAGGGAGTTAATTCTTGACGGTAATTCTATGTGTCTTACTCTGAAAACTTAAGATTTCCTTTCCTCACTTTTGCCAAAAAGTGCAATATTTATTATCCTGTTTCTCATGTTCCCTTATTACTTGACTTTCCTTTTAATGAGAAGTATCCTTCACATCAACTGCCTAATAAAATCCTTGGTTGTACAGTTTAATTTTAAGGTACCCTCTTCATGAGCCATTTATCTATTTTCCCTTCTACTCCAAATGAAAGACATTAAATTACATCTCTGGGTACATGCAATTAATCTTCAGTTCCAAAGTGAAGAAAAGAAGAAAAAGGTTAGAAACATCTAAAGCCTCTATTCTTTTTTATTAGCAGAAAGCAGACTTTGGGTTGAAAAGTTGATTTATTCCCCTTAAGCCTATTTGAAGATCACCTTTACAACAAGGGGTCAAATGTGGCTTGAAATGAATTCCCCGTGCGGTACTTATGTAAGTCCCTGGGTTATAGCATTTCAAGGATAATAAATATTGTAGTCATATGAACGCAGCCATCTAATACGACAGTATATGGGCTTTTGGAGGGATTGTGGTCTTTCAATGAAAAGGGTCTGGTTAGAAGGGAGATATTACAGTTGACTTCCGGCCAAGCGGCCTGAAATCAGATGATACCCTATTTGCATTTGGCCCTCAGCCACCAAACAGATGAGTCATTACTGCAATCCACAAGGCAGTTATCTCTGGGAAAGTAATTCACAAAATTACTTGAATAGATAACTTGCTTTTGGTGGCTAGACTTATCTTCTTCAAATATTTACCTGATTAATGGCAATTGTATGTAAATTGCAATGTAATCTTACATTTTTATTGCAAATTTGACCCTTTAATTCCAAAACAAAGAGTAAAGTGTCAAGCCAGGTTCAAAGACAATTTCACATGGAGAGGTTTTTTTTTCTTTCCGAAATATTAGCAGAGAATGTGTTTAAATAATTTTTAAAAATACGCTCTAGTTGTTAGAAAATAGACAAATAATCTTGTTCTCTTCATCCTCCCTGGCATATCCTGTACCTGATAAAAATTAGAGAAACCAAGAACATCTTTAGGCCAAGAGAGAAGACACCAAACACTATGGTCTCTTAGCAACAGCAGGCAATCTCTAGTGAGGTCTGCCGGGCCCCACTTAGAAAACTATGTTCATACACGTAAAATCTAAACATTTTATGCATAATTTCTCACTTTTTCTTTGAAAATAATCTATCAAAAGGTTTTTGTAATGGAGTTATTATTTTTGTAAAGATGGTATATACCATTATAAAAATGCAAATAGTGCAAAAGAGCTAACAGAAGAAAGCAATCAATCACCTGAAATTACAAGGTAGGAGCTAAGCCATGCTGTGTCACACAAGATTCTTCTGTGTCTTTCCTCAGCTACCACTTTTTAAAGTGTATGACCCAGACTGCCTCTTTCTTTCTTTGGAGTCAGCTAGTGATACCCTGATTTTTTTTTTCATTTTTCTTTTAATTATTTAAATCACTTTTTGTTGATTTTGTTAGAAATACAATAGAAGACATTCTGTGATTCTGACTCTCATCTTTTTTTTTTTAAGGTTTGGTGATATATACTATTTTTAAAGACGGAGCTTGGCTTTTGATTCTCTGGGTCATCACCCAGTTTTCATCAATAACATTTACTTTGACCAATGTCTCTTACTACCTTGATTACTGCTTTCTCCCAAACCTTTTTCTTCTAATTTATGAAAGAAAATGAAGAGAAAAGTGCACTAACCAACTGTCATAGCCATGTAATTAATAATGACCTATTTATTTAGCCGGGCATGGTGGCTCATGCCCGTAATCCCAGCACTTTGGGTGGCTGAGGCAGGAGGATCACTTGACGCCAGGAGTTCAAGAACAGCCTAGGCAGCATAGTGAGACCCCATCTGTAAAAAATATACATACAAAATTTTTTAAAAAGAGAAGACTAATAAAATATATTATAAAAGAATATCTAACGACATGGAATATTTATGAGTGAAAAAGGTAGATTATAAAACAGAGTAAAGTGAGCATGTTGTCAAAACCACAGGGGGTTTTGGTTTAGGTCCAGTTGCTCTTCACACAAAGATCCAACTATTGAGACAAGGAGGATTGTCAAGGAAGAAAGGAATTTTTAACATGACAGACTTCTTGCAGGAGAACAGGAGAAGCTGCCTCCAGTCTGTCTCTGGACTAAGGGAGATCACGGGCTTTTAAAGCAGGGGTCACATGCCTTGAGGCAGGAAGTAGAGTAACCAACAAGGGGCTACACGCATTGGGGGCAGTATTCTGGTATAAAAATGGAATACGATACATAATGACACCTTGATTTTTTTTTACATACAGGACAATTTACAATATTGGCCCATTTAGGTTGTTGACCTAATTCTTATTAGTGTCAGCATAATATTCCATTAAATGGATATATCATATTTTGTTTAGCCAGACTTCTATTGATGGCTTTTATTTTTTCTCTCTTGATTTTTGTGATTACAAATAAATTACAATAAACATTGTAATATACTTGTGTATACTTGTGCACAAAATTTCTAGAGACAGAGTAGCTGAATCAACGATCAAAGATATAAGTGCTTTTAAAGTGTTGATAAATTGGTGTTGTTTGGAACTATTCAAATTCTCAGAAACTGTGTGAGACTGAGTTTCTACGCCCTTTTACAACATTTTCTTTACCTGTTGAGTAAAAATGAGATTTCACTGTTGTGTTAGTTTACATTTTACAAGTTAGTAAACTGAAAACTTTTTTCCCATATATTTAATAAGCCATTGGGACTTTCTATCTTGTGAACTGCCTGTTAGTATCCGTCATTCATTTTTCTGTTGTTTCTCCTTTTCTTTATCGATTGGCTAATGTTATTTGTATATTATGAAATTTAGCCTTTTGTAGGACACATGTTTTACAAACATAGCATTTCTTTCTTTGTCTCCTGACTTTAATTTTTTAGTATTTTTCCATATAGCATTAATTATTTTACATTCCTACTGGCCAACTTTTTCTTTTACAGGCTCTGGGAATTAATTATCATAGGGAGAACACCCAATATGATATTTAAATAAAAGGTCACAAAGTATTTTCAAGGAATGTTCTTATTAGGTGGATGACATTATAGGTTCTAGAAATGACCAATAATATACATGACTTAGATAAATGTACAGTGGAGTTTGGTGTCAAGGAAATAGCACAAAATGTTGAATTTCATAATTTTTTTAAAGACATAAAAATGCTGACAAAGAGCCAAGCTGGATTATCTGTAATTTTTAAAAACTTTCAAGCTTTCAAGTTACTATTTCCTTGTAAGAGTCATAAATAAGTCTTAGTTATTTTATGCCCAATTATAACATTACTTTTGCAAAACAAAATGACTATACTGTAAATCTAAGTTTTATAAATATAGGATTTTTCTTTTTCTGTTTGAATAAAAATGAATTATAGGACTGCTAATGGGCACGGAGTTTATTTCTGGGGTGGAGAAAATGTTCTAAAATTGACTGTGGTGACGGCTTCATAAATGTGTGACTATACTAAAAACCATCAAATTGTACCCTTTAAGTGGGTGAATTCTATGGTATGTGAATCATATCTCGATAAAGCTGCTATAAAAAATAAATTCTGGTGCGTTTTCCGTAGAGTTGTGTGCAACATAAAGCACTGTGGTTTGTCACCACATTGCCACAGCAGCATCTGCACCAGCTAGGAAACAGCTTCACTGGGAAACACTAGCAACATGACTAGGTTTTCAGTGGACTCATCTTTTGAGACCCCTCTTTGCTCCTTGTTTATTGTCATCTGCCCTCTTGTCTTTTTCAAATTCTGTCACTCTTTTCACTGGGGTAGGGAGCAGGGCAGATGGAGGGGGATTTTTCAACTTTCCCTTCTATGTTTTTGTCATTGTTCTGATCCCTGGGATTATATAAGTTCACATCAGTGCAGATGCTCTATAACAGCACATGCTACAGTGTGGATTTTAGCATAAGGTAAATAGCCTTGAATGATTCAAAGAAGTTATCTTTGCTGGTACCACTAATTTACCTATCATAGGACTTTTATGCCCTCATGTGCCCTCCCCTTCCTGAGGAGTATGTGACACACGGTATTATGCAATCACCATTTCTTAGAGAATCTGTTTCACCTCTCTCCTTAAATACCTGTACTGGTTCCATGGGTAGACTTTTTTTTGCTTTCTACACTTTTATTCTGTAAGAGCTTTCACTAAAATATAACACAAAGAATAAAACTATGGGCATTATTGCATTATTTCCTACAGCTTTTGATGACTGTTACCTTAATCATTAAATTCTTAACCCCCAGAGTATGAGTCAAAGTCAAGGTAAATCACTTTTCTCTTTCCACAAATCTGAAATGAGTCATTGATGAACAAGGATCTCTAAAACTAATTTAATTTAGTGGAATCATCCCTCACACACATAATTGGGGAAACATTGTCAAGTTTTTCTATTTGATTTACTAACATATTTGTGAAGTGTTTCTGTGCTTGACATTTAGGAAAATTCAAGTGGGATGTTAGTTAGTTTCCAAGAGACAGTGATCAGACAATTAAATGAAATGTGCCAAGTATTCTGGAGGAGCCCAGAGACTGTGCAGGATGCAGTTTGTGCCCTCAAGGAGTTCACAGTCCACAAAGGGTTTTATAATAGTCCACCTTCACACTCTCTTATGGCAAAGGGACAGTCCCCTAACATGGGCGGTATCTCCTTCGACCACGTCTCACTTCCCCGTTCTCTACAAGCAACATTGTCTGGGGCCCCTCCTTCTAGACACCTCAGGATCTTCACCTCTTCTGTTGTAGATTTCAGCATAAGGTAAACAGTCTTGCATGATTCAAGGACATTTTTCTTGGCTGGAAACATAAAGAGAAAGTCCCTGGTACCCCCAAGGGAGAAAGAGGCACAACTGGAATATGCGGACACAGGGACTCAGCTCTCGCCAGGACTGCACACCAACCCAAACACATCCATCTGCAGCAGTGTCCAAGTGGAACCTTGCTTTCAGGTAGAAAGTCGTGCCTGGACACACAAGAGGTGCCCAGTAGTATTTGTTTAATCAAGACTGAATGAAGAAACCAGACAAAACCAAAGGCATCAACCCTATCTTGGTTTTCCCTTCAAGGGTCTGAACTGCTGAAGTGGGGAGGGGGACAGGGCCTCCAGCTGGCACAGGCAGAGGAGGAAGCTTTTCCAGAAGGATGGGAAAGACTCCTGCTGTTGCCTCCTAGCTCCACTGCAAATTCATTTACTAATTCATCCACTCGGCAAATACTTCTTGAACATCCACTTCGTGCCAGACACTGTAGATATACAAAGAAGAATAAAAGCCTATCTCTATCCCTAAAAGAAGAAAGGCAGACACATGAACAACTTCGACCAAGTCATGGATAACGACCCTTCGTTGAGCATGTCCTGAGTGCCAGTCATGATGCTACAGAGATTGAGCATCCCTGATCTGAAAATCCGAACTCTGAAATGCTTCAAACTCCAAAACTGAGTGCTAACGTCATGCCACAAGTGGAAAATCCCACACCTGACCTCATGTGACAGCTGGCAGTCAAAATGAAGGCACACAACACAGTTTATTCAGCGTGCCTGAGGGGTTGCTGTGCTGTGTACACTGACATCTTAATCAAAACACAGCTTCGGGGGTGGACACCGAAAGCCCACTGTTGTCGTTGTTGCTGCTGTCGTCTCACAGCTGCCACAGGTATTCTGGTGACACTGCTGTGCTGCTCAGCTCCCCTGAACACCTTATTACTTTTCACTGTGGTAATGGTATGTCTCATTTTTCCCTACGTACTTACGTGTGAGTAAGTGTAAGAAAATGATTGCTGATCAGTAGCATACAAAGTCATCGGGAGTGATGGTGATGCCAAACAACCACAGATTTCCCACATGGGTGGCTGACAGGGTGACATCTTTGCTTTCTGATGGCTCAAGGTACACGACTTTGTTTCATGCACAAAATTTTTAAAAATACTGTATAAAATTACCTTTAGGGTATGTGTGTAAGGTGTATATGAAACATAAATTTCGTGTTTAGACTTGGGTACCATCCCCAACATATCTCATTATGTATATGCAAATATTCCAAAATCGAAAAATATCTGAACTCTGAAATACTTCCAGTCCGAAGCATTTCAGACATGGGATACAGCACCTGTAGTTCCTTCACACACACAATCTTATTGTCCAATGCTATGAGCGAGGTCCAAGTGCAACCCCATTTTAAAGATGAAGACTTCAAGACTTGGCATGGCAAGAAACTTACCCAGGGCCACATGGCCACACAGCCTCTGAGCCAGAACTTGAACTTGGTTGAGGCTGATGCCAGAGCCCCAGAGTGTCACTGGCATCCTGCACTGGGAGGGCTCTCGCAGCAGGGAGAAGTGGGAGCCTGGGAACTGGGGGAGGAAAGCTAATGTGCATTGGGCACCTATCTCTACACACTCTTATCTTTGAGCTGGGCCTTGAGGCAGCGGTAAGAGTTTCTTCAAGGAAAAGAGGGAACAGCATATGGAAAGGTACCAATGTGCCTAAGAGAGAACCACACCAGGAAGTGTTCAGGGGAGGGGAGGCAGCCTGAAAAGCCCCGTGCATCACGCTACACACACACTTGGGTTCTTCCCTTGTGATTATTCTTCCCTCCTGAGTCTGCATTGTCGTGTGGGCATGAGGAGCAGAGAGGACAAAGAGAAGATGAAGAAAGGCTCAGATTTTTAGTAACGTTTCATCTCCAAGCGCTCACAGACCATGACTTTCATTACCAAATACTCGGATACTGTAATGATGATTGACAGAAAGACTGACGCCAACCTGGGGCATCACTACAAAATTAATCATGTTCAAATAGCCTTGAATGTATATTTTTCTAATAGGAAAGAAAAAAAAACTCAGATGAAAATTCTTTGGAAGGCTTTTTTAAAATATCCTTGGTCATTCTGAATTATCCTTCATATACCTTCATAAATATGAACAAGTGAAGACTAATAATGGTTAGATGTTTCACAGTTCTTTGGGACAGCATTTAGTTTTGGATTGGTCCAATTTAAGTTACCATATAGGTATATTTTTCTATGCTGTATCTATTTTAAAGTACAGTGGGTCATAATCAACACACACCCTACCCTTATTCCCTATTCTTTGAGTAAATTGTCTTCTTGAAATGATATCAGAGATGGTTAGTCATGTCTTTGCATTTATGGCATGCAGGTAACTATCTCTATAAATTATTTTATGTCAAGATTTTAGGGAAGAACGCTATTTTATGAGAAAATGTAACCATTTTAGAGTGATCTTCTTTATAACTCAGTATTCAAATATTAATAGTATAGCACAAAATAAGGGATTGCCTATACTGTATAAACTTGAGGATAAATTCTCTTTTAGCATAATGAATATATTTTTCTGTGAAAGTATAATAAAATAAGTCAATTTTAATGGGAAAAAAATGGACTATTACATCCACTACCACCAACACAAATTTTTTAAAAAAATTCTATAAATACCACATTGATCTTTTCATAAATTTTTTCTCTAGTTCACATAAACCTAAAACTCTCCTTAACAAAAATTGCTCTTTTTCTACTCCAAAATTCTTAGAACAATACAACTAGAGTGCTTTACTTCGACATAATCATTCAGGAAAACTTCAGGGATAAGATATTAAACATATATATGCCCCAAAAGGAAAGAAATATTCTGAATACTTATTTTGAAACAGAGTAGAAAATTGATGAAATGTCTTCCAGATCACACAACTTTCCAGGAGACTTTGCTTAGACTGTACACAGCAACCACAAAGAAAAGTAAAGGTAGGTAAAATTTTTAAAATATGCTGTAAGAATTCAGTAAGTAGAGAAAAAAAAAAAAACCCAGTGAAGATGATCTCTTTTGTTTAAAAGAATACAGAAAACAGCAATGTTCTTATCGAGGAATCTAGTAAAGCTCCACAAAGAAATTATCCTCTTGCGTCCCTTCCGCTCTCAGCGCTGGCAGGCCCAGGTGGGGAGGCTGCAGTCTTTACCTCAGGTAAACCTTCCATGACAGGCAGAGACAAATGCATACGCAGATCATTTCAACATAAAGCGCTAAGTGTGCTGGGGAGAAGACAGAGGTGTGTGTAGGGGGTTCCGGAAGCTCAGAAAAGGGACACTGAACCCATCTGGGGGTGGGTGAGTCAGTGGAGGCTCATGGTGAAGGTAGAACTTTAGGTACGTTTTAAAGAATGTGATAAACTAGGTGAAGAGAAGAGAAGGTTCCCCAGGGCTACAGAACAGCATGGTCCCGGGCGGGAGAGGTCTCAGGCAGCACAGAGAGTGTGGAAAGGAGAACTGCCAGCCCTTTTTCACTACTGAGCCATCCGTTAGAACAGAGGTGGACGAAGAGGAGTCCCAAGTGGCAGGTAAGGACCAGATGACATAGGGTCTTTGGGAGCATTTAAAGGGGCTGGGGAAAGAGTGGAAAGGAGCCTCCTTAATCTACAAGATTTTTGTGTGTGTGTGACAAGGTCTTGCCCTGTCTCCCGGGCTAGAGTGCACTGGCGTCATCATATATCACTGCAACCTCCAACTCCTGGGCTCAAGTGATCCTCCTGCCTCAGCCTCCCGAGTATAGCTGGGACTACTGGCTGGCCAATTTTTTTTTTTTTTTCTGTAGAGATGAGGTCTCATTCTTGCCCAGGTTGGCCTCAGGCAATCCTCCTTCCTTGACCTTCCAAAGTGCTAGGATTACAGGTGTGAGCTATGATGCCCAGCCAAACTACAAGATATTTTAAAGAATGGGAGTGACCTGATCAGATTTGCCTTTTAGCGAGAACTGTAGGAGGCAGTGGGGACAGAGCTAGGGGTGTGAGGCTGGAGGCAAGGGAACCAGCCAGGGGCCGTGCATGATACAAGGAGAAACAAGAGGTGCCTGGACCCAGCCACTGCAGAAGAACGGAAGGCAGGGCCAGGTTCAAGATAAAGCCGGCTAGATCATAGGGCTCTGACTTTTCAGGAGCTCAATAAATATCCAAGGGATGAATGAACCAATATGCAGAATGAACGCTGGGCAACATTGCTTAGGCTACAGCACACAGAGGCACAATAAGGCATATCCTAGGAAAACTGTTTTCTTATTAAACGCTATTTATTGGCCAGGCGCGGGGGCTCACGCCTGTAATCCTAGCACTCTGGGAGGCCGAGGCTGGTGGATCGCTCGAGGTCAGGAGTTCGAGACCAACCTGAGCAAGAGCGAGACCCCATCTCTACTAAAAATAGAAAGAAATTATCTGGCCAATTAAAAATATATATAGAAAAATTAGCTGGGCATGGTGGTGCATGCCTGTGGTCCCAGCTACTCGGGAGGCTGAGGCAGAAGGATCGCTCGAGCCCAGGAGTTTGAGGTTGCTGTGAGCTAGGCTAACGCCACGGCACTCACTCTAGCCGGAGCAACAGAGCGAGACTCTGTCTCAAAAAAAATAAATAAATAAAAATTAAAAAAGGCTATTTATTAAACCATAGAAGGCAAAATGAGAAATGGCCACATTTCTAAAGTAGCGCATCAACCAACTTTTATCATTAGTCAGGGTATTTTATTGGTGGTGGAGGTAGGAAGTAGGCCAAGTCTCCCCTCCCGCGTCAGTGAAACACAAATATTCTAAATCACTCGGTTATGAAAGACAAAAGCAAACTGAGAACAACAGCACACTCGATTGAGGAAATACTATAGAGACATACACCTGATCAAGGAGAGTGAAACTGATAAAACTGTATTTGACGTTCAAGGGCCGAGAGGATTGGTTTGCTGTATCTTAAACATTTTAAGTTTTCATCTTAAATTTTGCGTTTACAATAATTTCATTTCACTTGGAATTAAGAGACCATCTCCATCAGCAACAAAAAGATTATTAATATTATAGAGGTTTTCAAATATATATGAAAACATTTAATTACTCGGATTTAAAATATATGTTCTAAAATAGCACAGGGCATATGCGACTGATTAGGTTAATCCCTTTCTTTGAGTTTGGTTTTCTTTGATTCTCCTCCATTACTACTTCCAAGGGTCTACTTTAAACACACGCTTAAGAACTCTATGAAAGCCTAAATAAGTCCCAGTTACAGGTATAAGATTATTTCCTGGAACTACAAAATGCCTATAAATCCTAGAAAAGTACACTGTAGCAAGAATTCTCTTCAATTGCCAGCTCAATATTTTATAGTTAAGTGTTCCAGCCCAGTCTTCTAGGAAAAGCTTTGCAAAAGAAATGAAACATATTTCTCATTACTCCAAGTTCTTGGAAAGATATTTAATTAACTAAATCATGTGAGTATGGTGTGTAAATAGAAATGTCTGAGAAACTTGCTCTTACTAATGAATGAGAGGAAACATTCGCAGTAAACATTTCCTACACCAAAGATTTCATGTGTAAGTAATGAGAATCAGGACTGGTTACGGTCTCACTATTTTAGCATATTTGCAACAACACTGAAGGAAAAAATTGAGTATTACCTGGTTGGTTGAAAAGAAAGTAAAAATTATAATTTTAAAATTCACCTAGGCATGAATGGGTAAAAAGCACAAGGCAGTTCTTAATTGCTAGACCATTGGTGCCATTTTGTTTGTGTGTCACGGTCCAGTTACAGCTTTAAGTTCTCATACTTTCAAACATGATGTTTTAATTCTTTAAGTGATAGGCAGAAAATGCCACTCCACTTATAGGGGCACACATGTGCAGTGACCGACACTGGCAGATACCTCTGGGTTCCAGTTTGTGTAGTCCCTTATCCCAAGCAAGAATGATAATTTCAATTCTATATTATCATAATGATGACAAAAATTGGAGACACCAGTGTCACTGATCCCAATCATTCCCCTACTCCTAATGTTCCCTAGCCCCAGGGAGCAGCTTGCATGTCTTTCAGTGGAAGTATGTGTGAATGAGAAAAGGTGTGTGTGTGCGTGTGTGTGTGTGTGTGTGTGTGTGTGTGTGTGAGAGAGAGAGAGAGAGAGAGAGAAGACAATTAAAGCGTACATAAAATGTACACGGTACTATACAAGGGAGGCTATCAACCATGACACTGATTACAGGCACTAGAGAACTAACTAAGCAAGCAGAGGGAAAAAAACCTTATAAAAAATGTGGTTTGGCTGTGTAGAAGGAATACTAATCACAGTAATTTCTTGGGACTGCTTACCACATGCCTAATTACCATGCAGCACAGTGATGAATAAGTAAATCATTAAATAAGTGTCGGATTAACTTGTGCACATTTTAACTACAACATTGAACTCTGCTAACGTGTAGTCCATTTTCATAATTTATCAATCCTCTACTATGGTCATCGGCCCATAACTTACCATCTTGGAAGCTTATAAGAAATGACAGGTGAGGAAGGAATTAAATGAATATTTAAAGTAATAATAATTTTGGAAAATGGCATATGTAAATGAGGAAAAGAAGGAGGTTATTAGTAAAAGATATGCTTGCTGTTCTACATTACAGGCTGTTTCTAAATTAAATTTACCTTAGATGTATTCATAGCTTGAAAAGAGTAGATATACTAGCAAATTTTATAATCAAATTCCTAAAGAATATTTGCCAGGATGTTTTTAAAAAACCAAATAAAAAAATCAAAACTATCCACAGCTTTCCCTAAAATCCTATCTATTCAATTACAAATAGTATTAAATATATTTACTAAGAATTTTCTTCTTCATTAATTAGCACACAACACCTTGGGAAAATATATCACAGGAATTAAAATGAAGTAAAGCTTATATAAATAGGAAAGAAGGAATTATTGAATACGAACAATAGAAATATGTGGATAATTTGGCTAATGCAACATAAGGCTAAAAACATGAAGTCATGGGGAGAGAGGATAAAGCTGATTGCTTTCATTTTAAGAGGTTTTAGGTACAACTAAACATTTTGCAGAAAGCATTCACCAAGTTTTCTGTATGAGCACTATACAGGCTAACATTACAGCAGAGTTTCTCAGCCTTTGCACTACTGATATACTGTGCTGGGTAATTCTTCGTTTGAGGGGCTGTGGATTGAAGGATGTTTCCCTACCATCCCTGGCCTCTACCTGCTAGATGCCAGTAGGATCATTGCTCACCCTCAGCTGTGACAACCAAAAATATCTCCACGCATTGCCAAATGTCCCCTGCAGGGCAAAATTTCCCCCTGTTGAGAAATCTGTTTTATAGAATGTGGAAAGGAAAATTCTGTTAATGGAGAACATTGGTACTTTGAGATGGGAGTCTGCCAACCTCCTCATTTGCTGGCAAATTAATAAACTTCTCTTTCCTTCTCCTCAAAAAAGAAAAAGAAAAAGAAAAAAAAGAAAATTCTGTTAATGGAGTCCTAATTGAAAGACACTAACAGAAATCACTACTTTAGATAAGAATAGAGAACTTTGATGAGAACTATTAAGCCACAGGAAAAAAATTAAACTCATCAAAAGGAAAACCTCAACAAAATGTGTTTTTTTTTTTCCTTCAGGTAGGTGTTGAGAGAGTGAGAAAGAAATAAGGAAATGTTCTCTCTCACTTAAATTAAGAACAGAGGAAATAAAATTAATTCAGTAAACAGTGCAGATGACAAAAATATACTTCAGCTCCATATTATCATTTAAATAGGGAGCTGAAAACTGAAAGATAAAATAGAGGGGACATAAGTAGGAGAATGCAGACTAGGGAAGATGGCGGAGGTGAGGCCCCACGGGGGCAGAGATAGAACTTTAGAAGAGAAAGAGGGGACCGGCAGTTAAAAGCGTAGCTTCTCTCAGCCCTCCAGGCCTCTGAGACCCCGGCCTGGCCTTCTCCACCCGGCTTGCCCTTGTCTTCCCTCCTCCTGTGGCCCCCCAGCCGCTGCTCACTATGCCCTCGACGGGGTGCTGCCCTGAGACCTGGAAGTCAAGGGAGGGGGCTCACTCGCGGCCAGCGATGACGGCCACAGAAGGCTGGGGAATGGGGGAATGGCAGGATGGAAGCCTTGCTTTATTATCCAGAACCAAATTCTTTGGAAGGAGCATTTGCCTGAAGAACAGTGAGGAAGCAAACTGTTCAGACACAAGGTGATGATAGCCTAGCTAGGGCGTTGGCAGAAGACATTGAACATAACAGAACTATTGACGTTTTGTATCATACTTTGAAGGGTAACATATGTTATTTGTTCCTTGTAACAGTCAACAACAAATCTAGATTTGCTTTACACACAGGAAATATTTAATAAATACTAGTTCAGTGTAATCTGATTCAATTCATTTTAAGTTAACCGATCATCCCTATCTGACTCATAAGGAAACTAAAGCCCAGTGAAGTTAACTGACTTGCCCACAGTCAAACGGCTAATGAGTTTTGGAGCTAAGGATGAAACCCAAGTCTCCTTAATTCCAGAATCTAAGGCTTCAATCATGACACCAGTCACAACAAACATGCAGCATGTGTGCTGATTCTCTCCCTTTCTTTGCCACCACAGAGGTTGCAAATTGATTTCCTGCTAAAAGCTTAGATACGGCCTCAGAATCCTTCTGAACACAGGGCTCTAGAGAGCTACCCCAAGTCAACTTTTCTGTTTCCTGGCAGTGTACCATGCCACTGCTCCAACAGAAAGAAGGAGAAAATGGTAGCGATGATGTGCTGGCAGAGCCACTATCACTCAGCAGCTGTGGGGGCAGATTGTGAGAAAGAGAAAAGGGTAGGCATCAAGAATGACTAAGGACTTACGCCTGGGCGATGGCACAGAGGGATGGTGACACTATTAACAGAAGTAATGGAGCTGGGGGCAGCAGCAGAGCTGTAATATAGTGAATGTGGTCTTAGGCGTGTTGCTGCTTTCGTAGCGGCAGGGAGGGCTGTCACAACCGTAGCTGAAGAAGGCTGCTCACGGGAGCACAAAGACAGGGCCTCCTAACACGCCTAGTGATTTCAGGCCCACGGTGACAACTGTGGATCCTAAAGGCATATGTCCAAAAGTTACTACTCAGACATTTTTAGAAAAGATGAAATAAGGAGATTCCAAAGTCCTGATTTAAAAGACACTGCTATAAATCATTCTGCAAAGTGACAAAATTCTCTTACCACTCAAATAATAAGAAAATAATACAATTTTAAATTTCTGTGTACCAGGATATATTTAAATGGGGAGGGGACAGGGAAAAAATGGCTCTTCAACAGCTTTCTCGATGAGGATTATGAACAATTTCTATGAAACCTGCACAAACTATATTAAGTACTAAACCTTAAGTGCTTAATCACAACAAGATGTTTTGATTTAAAGGAAGTTTTGGTGAGTGGCTTCTATCAGTGGCCCTTCAGCAGAAGATTAAAAGCGCAAGGGCTTCTATCATCCCCACGATGTTCCTTAAACTTCATTATGTCAGGCACACATGCCAAATTAAACAGAAAGCCACGGGAAACGTCTGGTCAAAACCAGCAGGCAAGGTACTGCTCACAGAAACCTTAAGAGACAACTTGTTGAATAATTTTCTAACCTCAAAACAGACGTGTTTTCTATTATTTAGCATTTAATATGTTTCATCTTAGCCTTTTTTCCCCCTTTAGTTTGTTTCTTCCTATTTCATTGCCATCCACTTTATGAATATCTTGGGCAAGTTATAAAGACCCTCTCTGGTACCATATGGCTAATGTCAGCCAAAGAGTCTTTAATATTTTCTAAGCAACAGGATATTGTATTTAATGCTCTCAAAACTAATTTAAATCTTAAAAATATTAAAGTCTATACTTACACACACATACACAAATGTTCTAGAATAGAGACTCTCCACCTCCTCCAAAGTCAAGTTTTGATTTATGAGCTCACAAAATACAAAAAAGAAATTCAAATATGCTTTACAACAAACTGCTAAAAACCACAGACCCACATAATTTCTTCAAAAGCATAAAGTCACTAGTGATCCATTTGCCAAAAACATAACAAAACACAAAAAAGCCCTCACGTTCATTGATGGACCTAACAATATCAATTCTTCTCGGCACTTCAATGAATTATACACATGAAAGAATATTTTGATCTTAAGAATTCTTCATATGGTTAGTTTTGTTTCCAGTGAAGCAAACATCAAACAGGGTCTGATATGTTTATTGATAGGTATAACCTCATGAAAAAGATCCTAATTACCATATTTTTTTTTATAAAGTTTAAAGCTGTGTATATATGTGCTAAGGGGTACAAAGAGCATCCCATAGCTATGGGCATTCTAAACCAAAATTTTTTTTTTTTTTTTTGAGACAGAGTCTCACTCTGTCACCCTGGGTAGAGTGCAATGTCATCATCATAGCTCACTGCAACCTCAAACTCCTGGGTTCAAGAGATCTTCCTGTCTTAGCCTCCGTAGTAGCTGGGACTGCAGGCACATGCCACCATGCCCAGCTAATTTTGCTATTTTTTGTAGAGGCGGGGTCTCTTTCTTGCTCAGGCTGCTCTCCAACTCTTGAGCTCAAGCAATCCTCCCGCCTCAGCCTCCCCGAGTGCTAGGATTACAGGCGTGAGCCACCGCGCCCCATCCTAAGCCAAATATTCTTGAAATAGTATTTAAGCAGCCCAAAGGGTCATACAACATTTCCAGGAGTGGGGACATTTCACTAAGTAGTGTCTTTTAATAGAGAAATCTTCTAAAGATCCTGCTCAACAGAGGCTCTACTAAACACTGCACTTGCCCCTACGGGAAAAGGGGGTTGGGGAAAGCGGGGCTGGGCGAGGGCTAACGGCTGTATCTTCTCCTCTACTTCTACCTCCTTCGCTCTTGGCTTTCAGAAAGAAGGGCTGGCCAAAGGCGGGGAGTCCCTGGGAGAGCCGGGAAGGCTGATCTGGCTTAGCTGCGCTGTGAAGACCAAGCGGAAGGTAAGGGAGCTTTGCGACT
This sequence comes from Varecia variegata, assembly GCA_028533085.1. Classification (NCBI taxonomy): domain Eukaryota; kingdom Metazoa; phylum Chordata; class Mammalia; order Primates; family Lemuridae; genus Varecia; species Varecia variegata. The sequence continues at coordinate 11,865,503 of CM052445.1, forward strand.
CTCCAAGTGAGTCTCGACACCTCTGCTCGGGCACTGACAGCCTGGAGCCGGCAGGAGGCAGCCAGGGCCCTCAGCAAAACTGCAAAGGGCCCTGGTTTCTTGTCGCAAAGGGCGACATTTGGTTTCTTGCCCGTCTATTGCTCTTTCTGAAATCTACTTGCCTTTTTTAAGGCACCCTCCTCCCCATAGAAAATTATAATGGGGCATAGAAATTAGGAAACAAGTCTCAGCCAATACTCCCCATCATTTCTCAGTGGGAGGCAAAAGGTTTCTCATTACCCCAAAAGATCATGCCATTTAGTTACTCAAATCAAGTAGGAGAAAATGTTGGGTTAAGAACAAAGAAAAAGGACATGGATTATGCTAATTCTAAATCAGGTTAGACAGTAGAGGCTCCACGTGTGTCCTTTCTTGTGATGTTGTTCTTTGCTGCGGCATGATTTAGGTAATCAACTTCTGTTGTTGATTTCAGGGGGCAAAGGTTTTTTTTCTTACACTTTGTGCTGAGAGATAGTATTCACATTTTTCTTGAACAAGAAACCAAAAAGATTTTTGCAATAAAAAGTATGTATTGAAACAGGATCCATATCTCTCACCACTCACAAAAATTAATTCAAGATGGATAAAAAGCTTAAATGTAAGGCATTAAACCATAAGAATTCTAGAAGAAAATACTGGAAAAACTCTTCTAGATATCGGCCCAGGCAAAGAATTTATGAAGAAGACCCAATGACAATCACAGCAACAACAAAAAACTGATAAATTGGACTTCATTAAATTAAAAAGCTTCTGCACAGCTAAATAAATAATCAACAGAGCAAATAGACAACCTACAGAATAGGAGAAAATATTCACCAGCTATACATCTGATAAGGGGCTAATAACTAGAATCTACAAAGAACTCAAGCAAATCATCAAGGAAAAAACAAACAATCCCATTAAAAAGTGAGCAAAAGACATGAACAGAAGCTTTTCAAAAGAAGATAGACAAACGGCCAATAAACATGAAATAATGCTCAACACCACTAATTATCAGGGAAATGCAAATTAAAACCACAATGAAATATCAGTTTATGCCAGTTAGAATGGCTTTTATTAAAAAGTCCAAAAACTATAGATGCTGGCATGGACACAGAAAGAAAGGTATGCTTGTACGACACTGCTGGTGGGACTGCAAACTAGTACAGCCTCCATGGAAAACAGTATGGAGATTCCTCAAAGAACTAACAGTAGACCTACCATTTGATCCAGCAATCCCACTACTAGACATTTACCCAAAGGAAAAGAAGTAATTTTATCAAAAAGACACCTGTACTCAAACGTATATTGCAGCACAATTCACAATTGCAACAATGTAGAATCAACCCAAGTGCCCATCAGTTCACGAGTGGATTAACAAAATGTGGTATGTGTATACTATGGAATACTGCTGGGTCTCCTGGGTCTGACCCTGCAGACCAGCCTCATGGAAGGGGTTGTAGACCATGCACTCGAGTGTGTGAGTGCTCCCATTTGAAACCTACCACCACTTCCTTCTCTCAACCTTGTCTCTCTCCAAAGAGGGTATTAGAAATGAATATTTTCATATAAAATGGAAGACCTTGCACATGTGGTATGTGTGAAGGACACACTCATACACACACACAAATATATACAGATTATAATTTACCAAGGAAAAGGATGCCAAAGACTTCATAGGAAGGCATCAGGCAGGGTTTTTTAAGTCAAGGGTGAGGAAGGAGGCAGAGTATTGATTCACAGGCATCTCGGCATCTTTCAGTGAGAATTAACCCTTCACTTGCTAGGAAAGGTGAACTGACACAGAGCACTCCAGACTTTATTACTCCTTAAAATAAAAATCCCTCCCGGGCATAAGACTTTGTCAATCCCACCAGAAATATGCCTGCTTCTACAGCTCGACTGTGAGAAGCTTCTAGCAACCAGCACCACCCTCCTCTGTTCTCACCTGCCCCATGCCACCTGTCATTTTGCTAAAGACACCTATACCCAGACATCCTTTGTCTCCTCAGGTGCTCAAACACAATTCTTTATCACTTGGCACTTCTCTTATACTTTTGGTAAAGAATTGAAAATTTTTTTCCTTTCTTTCTTCCCAGCCACCTTCCCACATAAATTATTTTAATGGAAATACCCAGAAAAGGGTTATATGCATATCCCTGTGGCTAGCATAGTTTTAATTTGCCCACCAAATCACTTTTTCCCCTTAAAACTCTGGCTGCCCACACTCCCTCCAACATTAAGCAGAAACAGGATAAATATAATTCTTATTATACATTGTTCCTATGTGGCTTTACCTAGCAAAGACTCTGATACTGGGTGTATGAGATTTTCAGAAATGTTGACAAAATTAAGGCATATGCTTTGAGAAGAACGGAAATTATATAGAGAGAGCACGACATAGGAAAAAATATGTTGGCTGCAACTTGGTGGCTGAAAACTAAACTTGCAACTGGTAGGTCACCAAGGAATGTTCACCTGATCATGGCACTGACCAGAGGAGATGGCTAAGTTTTCTAAAATTTTAGCCTGGATTATTTTTATTCAAATTTGGTGATGTCAGCATAGGAAAGAGGTAGGAATTTTTAGGGAATAAAAAGATGTATTAGCAAAACTATTTTTAATGAACAAGAAATGAAACATTAACCTATTACTTCCTGAAGCTGCAAAATTCTGGGTTATGACCCATATTACAAAAAAAAAAAATCTAGACATTTTTTGAAGCCAAGGATCATAGCTTATTCATCATTATAGCCCCACAGCTAGTTTAATGCCTTGCAAATAGTAAAATCTCATAATTCAATCAAATATAAACAGGAAGGAGATTACCTGAAGATGAAAAAAAGATAATTGGAGTCAGTGATTTTAGGAATGGTTTTATGAAGCAATAAGGAGCAAATAAATATTGAAAAGAAACATTTAGTGTTGCATTATGCTTTGCTATCTTTACTAAATGCACCCAAATGTCCCATGAGAAAGTTAAATGCCACTCAGTGAGTTAGAAAACACAAAAACTACTTAAGCTCAAGTGTAATGCTATCATATCGAGCATTTGAAGGAATTAGTTAAGCCTTTGAACGTATCACTATTTTGCAGATTGAAGAAATGGAAAAATCGTTGTTTTCCAAAGTCGCAGAAGTTTGATAGTTCTAGGTGAACACTATGAGCCATGCTGAAGCAAATAACTTGTGTAATAAGTGCTGTAACATGGATGGGGTTCCTTGAGCCACAGCACCCTTAATTTTATCAGCTACTCCCAAACTATATTCCCTACTTTTGACTCCTAGCGTTATCCATTCCAAGATGAGGTTTGAAAGTTTGAATTTAAAAAACGGCTAAAGATCTACTCAAGGGTAAATAACCTAAGCATTCCCGGAAATGTTGAATTAGTGTTTTCCTTACGTTTTGATTTATCACTAACCTGCCTAGACTGAAACCAAATTAACAGTGAGGCAGCTTTTCTTCAAAGCTAATTCAAACTTTCAGGCCTGACACAGACATTTGCAAGGAAGAGTAAGTGTTTTCAAACAACTAAACAAGCAAACAAATCAAGAAAATGTGATTTTAAGGACGGGAGTCACAGGGGAGTCTCAGGTGAAAATGCAGCCCTCACTGCAAACATGACCTTCAGGTTCTGGGGATGAGGTGCCCACCGCCTACCCAAGGACTGTCAGTGTGTTAACTGATACCTACCCAGAGGCTCACACTAAATTTCTAGAATGCTGGGAAGCAAAATCCTAAGAATCCCATAAAGAAAACCGACACACCTGTAACTCACAAACATCATAAATAACCTTTGCATTTGAACACAGAAACGGACCCACTATTGCCCAGCACAGAAAGGCTAACGAGCATTTGAAATCTGGTTACTCAGAGTGGCCCAGAGCCCCACACACTATAGACAGCCCAGTGGATGACGCCCTCTGCCCATCCAGGTGCCCTCTTCCCCTCCCTTTCCCTCCCTTCTCCCCCAACTGTGCCCGTCTTCCTCGCCCAGGCCTTGGTGTCCTGCCCTGTGTGAGATGCCAGCCCTGCCTTGAACAGGCACACGGGCACAGGCTCAGTGCCTTTTACCTTTCACCCTCTGACCCTGCCCTAAGCCTTTTTATCTCCTCCTTCTCTTCAGTTACACTTCCCTCTTTCTCTTCCTTCCTCTTTCTCTCCCTCTATGTCTCTCTAGATGTCCTTTCCCTAGTAGGTCAAAATATAAAACATAAACATATGTATTTATATACACACACATATTGTATACATAGTGGTAAATATCTATCTATATCTTTAAGAAATGATCATTAGATTGTGCTGGGGTTTGGGACACACCATCCCAAATATGGCACCTTGGAGGCTGCGGGCACCTGGGTGACAGCATGTGCAGGAAGGTTACTGTGACCTTTCCCCACCCTGCTTCTTTGCAGCAGGTCATAAAACCCAGGAAGAATTTTCTCATCTTCCCCTGAAGTAGGTCATAACACTCTCAGGTGAGAGGTGCCCTCCCTACACCTAGAGGAGAGGAGCATCCTTATCTCGGAAGACACAGGGTCTCAGGGAAGAATTTGAACTGACAGCCCTTGCTAAGTTGCCCCAGCATATTACAAACTTAGCTCATATCCTTTTTGCCCTATCATATTTCTCCACAATTACCCACGCTCCATCAGATCTAGCACGATAATGCTCAGGTTGCACTGTTCCTTCAGGTCTTCATTTCCTTACCAAGACTCCCATGTCACATTGAACTTTTATTAAACAAATGTGTATGCTTTTCTCTTGTTAGTCTGTCTTTTGTTACAGGGGCCTCAGCCATGAGCCTAGGATGGGAGAGAAAGAGATCTTTTCCTCCCCTACAACTGCATATAACTGAAACAACCACACTCGATGGAGACAGGGTTTGGTGTGGTTTGGTTTGGTTTTATGTTGGGGCCCTCAGTGAGCATGTCCTGAGGTCAGGGATGCTGCGCAGGTTGCTGGGGCCACACCCAGTGCCCAGAGGTGGGTGCTTTCAAACAGCCTGTCCCACCTCTAAACAGAGAACGCCAGGCAGGGGCTCAGCAAGTGGAAGATAAAGCCGCAAAGAGGAGGAAAAGCAAAAGAGAAAGCGAGCCACGCCTCGTGCAAATCCATTGTCTTCTCGCCACGTTTTCAATTAAACAAAAACCGAAAACAGAAAGAAAATGAAAGCTTATAACCTGGAGACGGACTGAATTTGAATCACAGCTGCATGACCCCCTTACATGTTTCCAGTACCATGGCAACGTGCATTTTTAAAATCATTCGTTACACTGGGAATATTTTAAACAGAGCTCAGGACAGCATTTCTCAAGGGGAGCCACCAGTTGGGGGGGGGGGGGGCGCGTTCTCTAGTGGCTGCAAACTGCACAATTGGCCCAACACGCATTTCAGAATTCAGGGAGACTTCCAGAGGGTGAGCCAGCCATGGCCAGGGCAGAGAGCAGCCAGCTCACGCCCCTGGAAACCAGACAGAAGAGAAAACAAACAGACCCTGTCCAAACCCCACCACTGGTCTGTTATTCTATTCTGTAAATACTGTTACAGTCAAATGGTATGCGTACTCTTAGCAGGCCCACTAAGATGTGATAATTTTGAGTGACAAGCAGAAAGAATGAATCCATTCTATAGATTCTCGTATGACGCATGTGACATACACGAATTTTTATTTTTCTTTCTAAAATGCATTAAATAATAAATTTGGAATAAATACACTCTTCCCCAAGAATCAAGGTACAATTTGTTCTATAAACTATAGCAAAGTTTATATAAAAGGTTGTTACAGGCGGCTGCAATACTTAATACCCAGCAGACACATCGTCTGTGAGGCTGCATAGGTTCAGACCTGAAATGTGGTTGTGTGAGGGAGATTTTTCAAGTTAATGCAACAGAGAGTGTTCGAAATATTAATTGATAGATCAGTCACTGAAAGTTAATTGATTCCAATGTCACATTTATGCCCATGGACTGGACTCTCTCGCCATATTAAAGGCAGAGTGGGATCATAAAACCAGCCCCGATTTTGAAGGGTTTAGATTCCCGGTCTACCACTTACTATCTATGTTCAGTCATTCAACTTGTTCAACAAACATTTGTTGAGCACCTACTGTGTGCTAGGCACTGGAGACAGAGCAGTGAATGAGACAAACAGCGACCCAAGCAAATGGCTTAGCCTTCCTGAGCCTGGTGTCGGCACAGGCGCTAATACCTACCTCACAGATAGCGGTAAGGCTCAAAGAAATTTGTGAAAACATCCTGAAAATGGGGACGGTCTACAACACAAGTGATCCCATTTAGTTAGCTGACTAATTATGTCAAAGGGCCAAAAGGAAATTTTCCTTTCCAAGAGTTTCAAAACAAGTTTTGCTACTGATTAAGTTTAAAAAGTGCATTCCCCCCCCCCCCCATCTGGAGCTATCAGATTCATTTCTTTGGGAAAAACAAACATCTCTTCTTTTGCCTCAGGCCTGTGGCATCTGAGGCAGAGCTTGGCATAAGTGCTACAGCATGCTCAACGAACCAAACAACCAACTTTCAGTGAACCAATGTGCATAGAACCAAGGTCAACCTTCTTGCCCCCCCTGGTCTCAGCCTCGTCTCTCACTAGCCTCCTCTGCAAAGTTCACAGGTTTCCTCTGCAGCCCGGACGCATTTTCCTCAACTTTGCTCATGTTCCTTTCAATTCATCACTCGGATGCAGTGGTTTCAAACTTCTTTGCAAGCAGGGAGCCTAGCTTCTAATCTTGTGTAGAGCCCGACTGGACAGCAGAGGTCAGTGGGGCTGCTCTGGCTGAAGGAGAGGGCTTGTCCTTTTGGCTGCAGACTCTAAGCTCTGCTTGGAACCCCAGGGAGCCCTGAATCAGTTTGACCTTCACCCTCTATTCCTAGCACTCTCCTGGACTCCTCGCTTTTTCCCCTTTCTCCAGAAGTCACTATAGCATAATGATTAGGCAGGCTGGATGTGCAACTTGCTTCCACCAATTAAAAGTTTATCTTCTCCAGACCTCACGTTCCTCCTCTGTACAAGGACGATAATGACAGTAGCACTCTCAGAGGGTGGTTGTGAGAATTACATAAATTCACCCATGTAAAGTGCTTAGCACACAGCCTCGCGGATAAAATGAACTCATTAATCAGTGGCAATTTTCCCCTTCAAGTCCACCCGTATGCCACTGCCAGATTCTTTTTTTTTTTTTAAATTACTGCATTCCATATGTCTTCCTCTGTTTCAAACTTCATGTTGCTTCCCCCTTCACTATTATATACCAAATGAATTGTAAACCCCTTCTCCTACTAGATTACGTGTGTATGGACATCCCCCTGCCTGTATCTGCAGCTGTATCCACATCTCTCTCTCTTCCATCAGACTTTGCAGCCTCACCTGCCTCACCTTCCACGCCACAGACCTGCCTCGACACCTAGGGAGCAGAGCCAAGCACAGAGCCCTGCGGAAGGGACTAGTATACGACAAAGTAAATCAGAGAGGCAGAGTAGATGATAAAAGGAGATGACGGGAATGCTGAGCAGTGTGTTCCAAGTGTAAAATGAAAAGCAAGAACAAAAGTTCAGAGTAAACAGGCTGGTAAGAGTGCTCTTGAGGAGATTGACTTGAAGCAGGAATTGAAAGGAACATGAGCAAAGTTGAGGAAAATGCGTGCGGGCTGCAGAGGAAACCTGTGAACTTTGCAGAGGAGGCTAGTGAGAGACGAGGCTGAGACCGGGGGGGGCAAGAAGGTTGACCTTGGTTCTATGTACATTGGTTCACTGAAAGTTCCCTAAACTGGAGTTGGAGGGCCGTTATTCTGTGTGTGTGTAGGGGTGGGAGGTGCTGGGAGGGGGGACACCTGGTCAGGGCATCTCTACCCAATATGCCCCCCAATACAAAGCTGAACGTACATTCTTCCTCCTCACCCCCAACCCCCCGAGTAGCCCTGTCTCGGGGAGCAGAACCCTGCAAGGAACTGCCAGTCGTCCCTCACCGGCTCCTCTCCTCCACCCCTACATTCACAAGTCACCATGACCACTCATTTCTGCCTTTAAATATTTCCTAATTCTGTTCGCTGCTCCCTGTCCCCACTGCCAACCACCCAAGGTAGGTCAGAAACACCTCTACATGACGATTTCAATCACCACCTGACTGGTCACCCTGTGCTCACTCTCGGGTCCCTCCAACCTATTCTCAACTCTGCTTCTAGAGAGATCTTTAAAATATGCAAATAGGATCATGTCTTACCCTGCTGGGATCACATCCTAGTGTTCCCGGGATATCCCCAATTCTTAAAATGGTTTTAGAAGGTTCACCACAGCCCGGCCCCACCCTGCTTCCGGCCACTTCTTCTCTCCCTCCTTCCAGTCTAGCCACTCCGGGCTTCTTTCAGTTGCTCAACTGCCTGGGATGCAAGCATGTGCTCTCTTTACCTGAAACACGCTTCTCTCATCCCACCACCCCCTACACCTGCACACCTACTGACTCATCCTGCCCTGCCGTGGGCGCCTGGCTAACACCTGCTACTCCTTCAGGTTTCAGCACACATTCGACTTCCTCAGAGAAGCTGTTCCTAAACCCCAGCCCTAGACCCCAATAACCCTATGAAGAAAGGGGCTCTGAGCTGTTGGACTCTTCACCCAAGTCACACAACTTCAAGCGGCCCTACTGGTGCCGTGTGGGTGTCTGAGCTCACAGTGGCTGCCGTCCCAGGGGACCTGAGCCTGTCTCGCACACCCATTTGCTTTAGGCCTGAAGAAGCAGAGGCCCAGCGAGCTGTCTCATGGGAACAACGCACTAGAACAGGACCTGAAAACCACGACTCAAGAAATGAAAAACCCAGTCACCTTTCCTTCGTTCCTGAAAATGACTCGGCTTTTCCACTGGCACCTTAAAGAACTGAACTGGAGTAACTTAAGCTAAATGCATGGGTTGACCAGCCAGCAAACTAACCAGTGAAAGAGGAAGAGAACTCAGGCTGGGAAGGCGCCCGGGAAGATCTCCCAGGGATCTGCACTGAGAGGAAGAAGAAATGTGACCAGATGATGACAACCCATAGTGACCTTAGAAACCAATGTACTGGGATGCAGGTGAGAGATGCTAAGTGACCTGCCTGAGGTCACACTCCAGTCTGCCTTAGCAGAGAGCTCAGACTCCCCACCAGGCAGCGGAGCAGTGTCCCAGACGCCACCAGCTTCCCTATGTTACCATCTTTCCCCTGAGCTGTTTAAGGGCAGCTGAGTCATTGGGGAGACAGCCAGGGTTGGGGGGCTGTCCTGGGCCTGAGCAATATGAGGGAGGAGATGACCAATTCTGGGGGTGTTGGGAGACTTACGAGGGACCAGTGGGGGGTGGAGAGGCTACAAGACAAATGATAAGCTGGTGGCACTGAACATAAAGGACACATGCTGGCTCAGCCCCTGACTCACCAGTGAGTCACCGTCTGCCAGCAGGAAGCACAGCCTGCAATTGTGTTCTGGAAAAGGGCAATGAGGTAAACTTTCAGAAGGTCTCTGTGTTCTCTTTTGTCTCCAGAAGCAAAAAGAACAATCAGCAACAATAGCAATTAAACAGAGGCCAAACTTTTATATTAATTAAAAGCCACGTCATGTACATCTAGGCCAATTTTTCAATCACTGAGAGCTATGATTGGTCCCGGCAAGAGAAGGACTCCAGGCAAAGAGAGCACGGGGCCAGGCAGGCAGATCTGGGTCACGCGGCTGTGGTTCTGCCACAACGTACCGAGCCTGCGATCCTGGGGCGGCTACGCTGCCTCTCTGGAACTCAACTTCCTCACTCCCACTCGTCTTGAGAAAATTTGAGATGTCACAGATAAATGAATGCTACCTACCATACAATATTCAATATCCAATATCCAAGAAAGGACAATGGCTAGTTCATTATTAGCAGCAGTGGTGGCAGTATTATTTCCACGCTAGGTATTTCCACATGCTGCCACTCCTGAATTACTGGCACCAAGGTGTCAGACCCAGCCTCACAGCCTGTCCCAGAGGGTGCCAACTCTGTGAAGGATGCCCCTGGAGGACAGAAGAAACCCTGGGGGTCTGCCAGCCCTTGTCTTCAAGAACGTTACAGTAAATTCTGGGAATCTTGACCTTAACACCCATGAGACAATAAGAAGCAGAACAAATGTACATGTTAAACTAGACCCTGTTCTAGCAAAAGGAGAGGGCGTTGTGGACTGGGACAGTCTGGGAGGGGGCATAAGCATGTGCGTATTGAAACTGTGCTTAAACTTGCCAAGTCACCCACTGTTCCCTCAAGGGTCCCACCTGAACTGCCTCTGACCCCATCTCTGCCCATCCTTCCAACGTGTCCACGGCATCTTCCCTTTAAGGCCCCTCGACGTGTGTTGCTTGGTCTCGCTCAAGGCCTCTATGCAGAGTCTGATTAAAGTTGAAAAGAACAGCTGTGCTGGAGCATCCAACAGCCATCACAAAAGCCTCAGTCAGGAAAACACCATCTAGACCAAGAGTTCTGGCCTGGATCCATGGAAGAGTTTTGAGACTATATAAGCTCTTGAAATTGAAGGCTTAGTATAATATTTTGTGTGGTGTCGTGTGTGTACACACCCCTGTACATGAATATGTTCATTTATCTGGAGTAGGGTCCGTATCTCTCCTTAAGTTTTTGTGAAGGAGTAGATTCCCTAGAAGACTAAAAATACAGTGGTTTAGACCAAGGTTCAGCAAACTGTAGCCCACAAGCCAAATCTGGCTCACTGCCTGTTCTTATAAATAAAGTTTTATTAGAACACAGCTACACTTATGTGTGCACCTATCATCTATGGCTGCTTTCACACGACAACAGTAGAGCTGAATAGCTGCAACAGAGACCGCATGGCCCATAAAGGCTAAAATTTTTACTATCTAACTCTTTACAGAAAAAGGGTGCTGACCCCAAGTTTTAACAATATCTTTTAGAACCAACCGCTACACTTGAGCAGGTGCTGGCTGGTAAGTCACCACCAAAATCCAAAAGTGAGCAAATGATTTTAATCAAAATTTCCTGCTCTAATTTGCAACCTCATAGACTAATCACTACAGATTGGCGTCCCTGGAAGTCTACTGGACAAAGGAGTGGCCAAGAGGGAAACCAGTTAGAATTCCTCCAAGGCTACCTGCCACAGGCATCCCGAGCCAAGCGTCCCCTGCAAAGTACTGGAGAAGAGGTAGTCAGGCAAGAGAAGTATCATCACTCTACATAATTCAAACAATCCTGCTGCTGGCTCCAAACCAAATATGAGAAATTATATAATTAGCAGCAGTACATTTAAAAGACTGTATTAAATATGCTAATGTTCTCATCATGGTAAAACAAAGCTGCAGAAACGATGCCATCTATTAACTAGCCTAGGATCAGTCCAAATGAAGAGGAACATCTTCAGGGTATTTAAAAAATAATGACATCAATCAGTTTGACAGAATACTTTTCTTAGGCTACAAAATTAGTTAACCAAAAGTCTTACTCCATCTTAATGTGTTTTAAGTTACTTATTTCCATTTTCAATGCAGTTTTTCATTAATAATGTATTACTTTTATTACCTTTAAGTCTGGAACCATTTTTTGTATGTTTTGTTGCTGGCTAATTCTCATCATTTTGATCTCTTTGGACTCTTCATGGACTTTAATTATACATGTACATATTCCCACCCAGTACGCAGAGAATAAGGCAAGCATGCACTGCAGCAAATATGACCTCGCGTGCACCTCAAGCTATGCAGCATTCTTCTGTTAGTGTCGTCCACGCTTAAAATCTTAAGACCTGTATGCTTTACCTAAACTGGCAGTTTGTATATGAAGCTAGCTACCTGGGGCCAGGAGTGAGAGTCTCTTGGCCAGAGAGGACGAAATATTTGCAAATGTAATCTTAACGTCAGGGAATCTCTTGGGAGTTTTCTTCTACTCAACAGTGTGTCCCATGCTGGCACTTCTGAGCTGTCCTCTTTCGGTTGCAGTGCAGACCTTGTACCATTTCCCCATCTGAGTTTACTAAGCTTTGCTGCCAATCACAAATGGCCTCTTCTTGTGAGTTTGTGGCAAGATTTCACATAAGTTAGCATAGCCCATATTTGATAGTACATTGTTCAGATAAATGTTTGTTAAATAGTTCAAAACAAAAATATAAAATTTGTTCCACTTCAATCAAGAGGTGAGGGTTTCTCAGAACCCAAATAATAATAGCACCAAGTACTAATCTCATTTAATCTTCATGACAATGTTTTCTGGTCGGTACGACTGACTCAGAGAGGTTAAGTAATTTCTCCAGGGTCACATAGGTGATAAGGGCAAGAGTTGGTGTGACCCATGACCCCCCATCTCCAGGGTTGGTGCTCTTCTGAGGATGCACTTTAGGCTGATGCTGATGTGCTGACTGAATGATGCAATCTCACATAATGGAATGAGCCCCAGACTCTAAGTCTGCAGTTTCTGGAAGTCAGAAGCTTCCGGCCTCAGCTCTAACACTGCTGGTTGACTTTGGCCAGTCACTTAATCTCTCTGGGCTTTGGCTTCCTCATATGTGAAAAGAAAGAACTGAACAAGAAATCCCTTAAGATTCTTTCAACTCCAACAATTAGGAATTCTACTGAGCAAAAGTAATCTGGTTCCCAGATGATCTATCTGAAGGAAATATACATATACTCCCCAACCAAATGAAAGAGTTTTGGCGTTATACACACTTTTGGATGATTTGTGCCATGGGTCCCTCTCAATTGGCTAAGAACTAATTAACTAAGGGCTGACCATGTACACAGTTAAAACTATCATTTCTATGACCCTTATGCAGAACTCAAACTTTGTTTTTTTTCAGAATATTATGGGGGTACAAATGTTTAGGTTACATAAATTGCTTTTGTACTGTTTGAGTCAAAGTTATCAGTGTGCCCACCCCCCCAGATAGTGTGTATTGTACCCATTAGGTGAGAATTTACCCATCCCTTCCCCCCCACTCCCACCTGCTTGATTTCCAATGAATGTTATAGAAATCAAACTTTTGAGACAAGAGTGCCAAAGAAGAGTGATCAGCCTGCCTCTCCTGAGTTGGGAGCTAGTCATTTTGCCTTTCTCTGCTTGCAAAGATCCAAAGTCTCTGTTAAGTTCATTGTTTTTGTCACACTGCTTGATTTCTCCTTATTAAAAGTGTTTGGCATCATTGTCGTTACAGAATTAGCATAGATGTTTTCCCCAGATCTTGACAGAGCTCATGCTGTGTAAGGAAAAATATGTCTGGTCTTCTTCCTGGGAGAAGCATAGAGCTTCTAAACCCTTGGAAGGTCCAAGTGACAGGAGTGTCTATGGTGGGTCCTGAAGTGAGGACAGCCTTGTTGGCAACCCCTTAACCCGCAAAGCTGCGCTGACTCCAGGCAGTTAGTGTTGGAATTGCATTGCAGCACTGCACCCTGCCCACCACGACAGAGTTCTGCATGGGGACATGTCAGGCATCCTCCTACCTCAGGCCCTTTGCACTGACTGCTCCTTCTGCCCTGGAGCATTCTTGCTCTGGGACCTTCATAGCTGGCTCCATCGCCCCCTCAAGCCTTTGGCTCAAATGTCACCCTCTTACTGGAGATTTCTCCCCTGCATCCTCCCCTTATATCCCACCTACACACACTCTGTTTCCCTTCCCTATTTCACTCTTTATAGCACTCACCTGATACACTAGGTAATTTGCTTATGATTTTGCACATTATTAATAAATATCGTCCACTGATAGAATGTAAGCTCTGTGTGGGCAAGAACTTCTCTCTTTAGTTCACTGTTATATGCCTTCTGCTCAGAATAGTGCCTAGCACATTGTAGCTATTCACTCAATATTAGTTGAATTGATCAACTAATTAGCTGAATCTATACCTATCTGCATGTATACACATATAAAATCAGCCTCCTGTGATATAATAAATTGAATTCCCGTTAATTTGTCTATAAACACCCCTCTGTAGCACATTAAGCTACCCTAATTTTCATACTGGGCAACCCTACTGCATATGGTAACATTTTATATCCCACTTGAGCAAAAAGAATCCATTGTACTCATTTTTTCCATAGTTTTTTAAAAAATGTACACTAGTGACATTGTACACTGACTCCTGATGGCATTCTCAGAATAATTCTGTTGAAAGGCTGTCAAGTGTGAAACAAACAAACAACAAAAGGTATTAAAAAATAAACTTGGCTAAGGTGACATTAAGATTGAAGGGAAAACCTATAAGACTTTTTTTTTCCTCCAGAGCTAATAAACTCAAAAGCTTTATAACCTTAGTTTGCAATAGCTGGGCAGGGGACTCTGTGGTAACATCACTGAGGTGTCCCAGCTGTCATACTGGGGGGACATCAGCCAATGAACAAAAGGCAATCACTGAAGCAGCTGGCCCTAGAGTACCTTCAAAACTAAACTAAATGTAGAGATTGTCTTTGGAGAAGACCATACTAGTCTTATGACAGTGGTTTGCCTTTCCTCACTCCCCTCCTCTGAGCTAACATGATCCTTAATCCTGTGGTCCCCAACCCCCAGGCCATGGCGCATTACCGGTCCTCGGCCTGTTAGGAAACAGGCCATGCATCACTGCCTGAGCTCCACACCACACCCACCCTCACGACCCCTCACCCCCCCATCCCTAGTCAGTGGAAAAATTCTCTTCCATGAAACCGGTCCCCGGTGCCAAAAAGGTTGGGGACCGCTGATCTAGTCCAATTGCTGGCATTTCTTGACAGGGCTACATGTTTTCCTTTGGCTTTGTTCTCTGATTGTTTGAGTAGGATTTACGTGAATTTAGAGAAACTCTATATCTGTTTTAGGTCTCCAAGAAAAGTGGGACTCATGACTTCACAGTGATTCTACCTATTGAAACATGAAGATATCACACACATAATCATTTTATTTTTTACTAAAAGCTTATCCATGTGTTTATTTTCTAGAGCTGTTAAGAGAGAAAATCTAGTTTAAGGTGGTGAAGAGTCATAGAATATCAATATCTTATATTTTAGTTATTCAGAACACATTTACAATAACAAAAATCTATAAAGACAGCCTATATCCACACACATATCAAATTATCCAAATTCAAAACTGGATTTTAAAATCACCATCACATCTGGTATTTTCCACAGGGATTTTCACTTTATCTGCTTTCCTGTAAGCAGATATTTAACTTTCCAGAATTTCTTTCGTTTAAACCCAAAGAATGCTGGACACGTAGTAGGCTCTTACCACCTCTGGATGTGGGGAAATAAATTGGCAGATTTCAAACAGAAACAAAAACATAAGTTCATACGCCCTGTGGACCCACATTAAAAGGAACGCCCAAAAGTACCCTTCTGTACTCAGAGGCATGTGTGGGTCAGTGCAAGGGACAAAAGAATCTGTTGTCTTCCCCTGTAGGACTTGTTTAAAAAAGTTAATTGGGAGTCCATTAGGCTGAGAAGGCTCCAGCACCGTGGGTTCCTATGTAAGCAAACAGAAACCCAACTCAGTGTTAAAGGTAAAATGAAACTTAACCAATCAGACACTGCCAGCTAATCTCTAACTAGGGACCTTCCACTGAAATGACCCAAATAAGGCTCCTGATTCCTTTAACCAATCAAATATTTCCCTTCCCTTGCCTCAATAAGGCTTATAAAACCCTTCTTCTCGTGTCCTTTTGTTGGAGGGCAAATAGCTTTCTGTTTGGTGCTGCCCGATGCATGAATTACTACCTGCTTAAATAAACTCTTTAAAATTTCAATGTGCCTAAGTTTATCTTTTAATAGTTCATTACCCCGATGCAGAGAGAGAATGACCCAGACAGAGCTGGACATTGAGCCTGAGGCTACCCTACCTCTGCTGCTCACAAGGACACATACGGGGGTTATCGTAGCTTTTCTTCCTTTCCATGTTGTCGCAGCACTTTTAGGCGGCCATGCTGTTGGTTTGGGGCTAGACAGGCCCCTGGCAGCATAACTTATCTGGGAAGAGTAAGGGCCTGGAAATTAGACAGACCTTATCTCAACTCTCTCCTCTGCCGTTGTTTATCCTCAGGCAGAATTTGGATGCTTAAGGCTCTTAAATGTCCAGAATTAATGACTAAAATTAATAAGATGCTATCTGGCATGAATATAATTAAAGGATTGGATGGAGGTTCAGATATGCAATTAAATAAGTATAACCTGGCTTGACATCACCTCAGAAAGCCCCGGAGAGTTCGGCTGGCCAAAAGCTAAGCATAAGCCTGCATTGCTTGGCAACTGCTAAAAGAAATCGTAATTATGCATAGGCTGCACTTGCACAAGTTCAATGTGTCTATCAAGTAAGTTTGTTTTCTTGATGCTCTTTGAAGCCACCAAGGAGTACTGTGCTCAGTGCTGGGTAGCGTTGTAGGGAGGATGTTGCTGGCCAATATTCAGCGTTGGATATCCAGAGAAGTATCCTGAGAATCGTAGCCAGGATAGTAGGGTGGGCTTAAAAAATAGGGGAAGGAACTTTGCCTGTAAACACCAGCTTCTGGGAATTACCAGGCTCCAGGCCTCAAGCACCTGGTTGACAGGTGGAGTACATTCTGCTTCCACTGAGTCAGCTAATATTTCCTGGGCCTGTACTACACTCAGAGCACCCCGACAGGTGCTGTGGGATACAGAGATTAATGACACATAGGCCCAACCTCAAGGCACTTACAATTGAGTAAGATAGAATGCAGAGTCCAGGATCCTTCGTTTTTACCCCAACTCTGCTACCTGCCGCATATGACTGTCTTAATGGATTTTGTGTGCCAATTTGACACACAGGGTGCCCAGATTAGACATTATTTCTGGGTATCATGATTCTCGGGATACTCCTCTGGATATCCAATGCTGAATATCGGCCAGAAATATCTTCCTTACAGTGCTACCCAGAGTGTTTCTTTCTTTCTTTTTTTTTTTTTTTTTTATGAAGTGGGGGTTGTGGGGAGGGGTGCTCAGTTGCCTTATTTGTTTTTGTTGAGACAGAGTCTCACTCTGTGGTCCTGGGTAGAGTGCAGTCATTGTAGCTCACTGCAACCTACAACTCCTGGGCTCTAAGCAATCCTCCTGCCTCAGCCTCCCAAGTAGCTAGGACTACAGGTACACACCGAAACACCCAGCTGGGTTTTTTTTTTTTTTTTTCCCTTTCTTTTTGGTAGAGACAGGGTCTCACTCTTGCTCAGGCTAGTCTCAAACTCCTGAGCTCAAGCAATCCTCCTGGCCTTGGCCTCCCAGAGTGCTATGTGAGGGGGTTTCTAAATGAGATTTGGCATTAGAATTGGTGGACTTAATAAAGCCGACTGCCCTTGCCATTGTGGGTGGGCATCATCTGTCCACAAGGGCCTAAATAGAACAAGAGGCAATGGAAGGAGAAATTTACTCCCTTTTTTCTGCCTCACTGTTGAGCTGGGACATCTCATTTCATTTTCTTCTGCCCTTGGACTTAGATTTACATCATTAAGCTGGTTTTCAGGCTTTTAGACTCAGACTGGATTTCCTGGGTCTCCAGCTTATAGACAGCAATTGTGGGACTTCTCAGCCTCCATAATCACGTGAGCCAATTCTTTACAACAAATCAATATCTCTCTATACATATGTATATACATTGTGTGTATTACATGCATATATATATATGTAAAAATTGGTTCTGTTTTCTCTAGAGAACCCTGACTAATACAGTGACCATAGGCAGTTTCTTAACTTCTCTTAATCAGGCTTTCTTTCTTTGTAAAGCAACACTGCAGAGGTTTCCTGAGAATTAAATGTGATACATACTCATAAACAATATGCATTTTTTAGGAAAACCCATAACATAAGGCAGAATTAATAAAATGTTATAACAAAAGAAAAGAGCAAAGAGCTGGAAAAGGAATCAGAAATCAGAAATGGACTGAAACCAGGTAGACGGGGGAAGGCTTTACAAAGACGACAGCTTTTGGATTGACCACAAAGGACAAGGAGGAGTTTGGTGGCTTGGGAAGGGGAAGAGGAAGAAGAGTGTTCCACGTTGATTAGACAGTATGAGCAAAGGTGCAGATATTGGAAATAAATGGCTTTTGGGAGACCAAACAATAATACAGTGGCTGGAGTGCAGAGGAGGAACAAAGCAACGA
This sequence comes from Varecia variegata, assembly GCA_028533085.1. NCBI lineage: Eukaryota > Metazoa > Chordata > Mammalia > Primates > Lemuridae > Varecia > Varecia variegata. The sequence goes on from CM052445.1 coordinate 11,883,617, forward strand.
TAACAGCCAGAAAGACACAACAGAGTCTCATTACGACTGCCCGAGATGGCACACCAAGGAGCCCGTGGGCGGCGGTGGGCCGTGTAAGTGAACTCAGGAGAATCAATCTGTGTTCAAACAGGGTGTGGGAAGGCTAATGACTGGAACTAGGAAAGCAAGTTAAAGCATCTCTCTACGAGTCCAAGCAGGAGATGATGATAATGACCTAAGATAATGGCAGTGGCACTGGAAAGCAAGGGGACAAATGCTGGCTGTGGGGAGTGAAGCAGAGGAGGAATAAAAGACGGATCCTTGTTTTGCAACCTTTGTGTTAAGGAGAATGCTGATGCCATGAACCAATGCAGGAAACCCCGGAGGAGGAATAAAGCTGACCAAGAAGATAATGAGTTCAGCGGGGAGTGCTGAGTTTCAGGTGGCTGTGGAATAGTCCCAGGGAGTTCATAATAGAAGGCTGGAAATACGGCTCTGGAGCTCGAGAGACAGTCAGGGTCAGAGATGTGGATTTCAGAGGAGGTACATCAGAGGTTAAGAATGTGTTGTCAAACATAGACAAACTTGGGCTTGAACTCTGCTTTCAATACTCGCTGTGTGGCTTTGAACAAATTTTTTATCATCTCTAAGCCTTAATTTCCTTAATTGTAAATTGGGGAAAATTATACGTACTTCAAAGGCTGTGTGTATTGCAGGCCATCTGGTCGCCATTTGTCACCATCCCTGTCTACCAAAACCATCGCTGCTGAAGCCGTTAGAGGAGATGAACGTGGCTAGGAACACAGAGCAATTAAGTGGAAAAAGGACTGAGGAATGAATCCTAGGGAACAATTATTAAGGGATATATGGCAGGAGAGCAAACCTGAAAGAAGCTCAGGAGCAGTCAAAGGGCGGGCGGAAGACCATGACAGCAAGACATCCCGAAGGCCAAAGGGAGAAAATTTCAAGGAGAGAGTTATCAACAATGTCGAATGCTACAAAGTAGTCAAGGAGGATAAAGAAGGAAAAAGGAGAGAACATTGGAGGTAGTGATTTGGAGGTTATCCTTGCTTAGAGGAACTATCACTATGGTGGGCATAGAAGCCAGTTGTAAATGTAATAGGATTCAAAATCAAAGTTGCACCCAGACTCCAAGGAGATGTGTATCAGATACCAAAATGAGCTATGAGATGGATCACCTTCCAGAAAGTTCAAAGCGTATATAAATAGTTAACAGGTCTTAGTCTTCTTACCCACTTCGAGGATATAAAAAGGCTTAAGTTATTGCACAAAAAGATGGTTGGGCATGGTGGCCCATGCCTATGATCCCAGAACTTTGGGAGGCTGACGTGGGAGGATCGCTTGAGGCCAGGAGTTTGAGACAAGCCTGGACAAAAAAAAGCGATACCCTGTCTCCATTAAAAATTCAAAAATTAGTCAGGTGTGGTAGCTAATATGTCCTGTAGACCCAGCTACTTGGGAGGCTGATGGAGGAAGATCGCTTGAGCCCAGGAGTTGGAAGTTACAGTGAGCTACGATCATACCACTGCACTTCAGCCTGGGCAACAGAGTGAGACTTTGCCTCTTTAAAAAAAGAAAAAAAGAAAAGAAAAGAAAGAAAAGAAAAAAGGGACCTATGAAAAGGATTTCTTTAGAGAGAGCTGTGCTATGAATTCCGTCATTCTGAGAGATGCTTCCCTTCATCTTAGTAGGGGCTTCACTGGCAGACTGGAAGTGCTCGGTCAGTGTCCTCTGGGAGCAGAGGGGAACAGCAGAAATAACAGACCGGTGTTTACGTGTTTGGTTTCCACCTGAGAACCTGTGGCAGCAGAGGAAAGGCAGCTTGGTTGCATTGGTGGCCTGTGGTTGGGGGTGAAGGATGTATGCGTGTTCAGACGGATCTGAGGGAGCAGGCTGGCCTGGAGCTCATTTGAATTCTTCCCAAGAGGATCATCTGAGGCCGGCAGGGAGAGCTTTGGAAAACAAGGACTGAGAGAGACGCAGCCAAGCTGGAAGCAGCTGAACAGACCACATCAGACCACATCGACAAAGAGTGGAATGTTCTCAGTCAGGGTCCCTCAAGAACCCGTGAAAACACCCGTAAGAGAAGTTGGCTTTAAACAACAATTGCTGGCCAGAGAGTTTTAAAGCCAGCTTACAACAGAACAGGCAAGTGCGGACTTTCCACCTCTCATTTCTCATCAGCTGCACCACCCCTCGCCCCCCAATTCCAATCCTGGAGGGTCAGAACGGCAGGGAGGAGGGGAGTGCACAGGAGAAAAGGCACCACCCTTTCCCTTGTCTTGTCCTTCAGGCAAGGGGACTGGCTATATTGGGCCCTGGATAGGTGTGGAAGAAGAACGCCAATTCTGAATGACTATCGTGTGACTAGACATCTTCACTTAGGAATTGAGATGGTCATTTGTAGCTGGAAGAGTCCAGACCACTTCTTACTCTCTTAGGAGAAACCGGGAAAATCGGGATTAGAGAGGTGCCATCCAGTGGCAAAAGAGGAACTTCTACCACTATATAAATCTAAGAGGACTATATAGAAGACAATTAAAAAAATAAAATAAAATAAAATAAAACCCCATAATTCTTGTGTGCTCCGTGTCACCCAAAACTATAGAAAGTGAGTCAGGATGAGGAAGTGGAGGCTTCAAGGGCAGTAATTTATTATTATTATTATTGTTGTTATTTTTTAGCAGTTTGGCAGAGAAAGAAAGGCACCATGGTTTGATGAGATGACAGAAATGACGAAAGGCCCTTTTAGGACAGACAGGAGGAATTCAGACCTGGCCGTGGGCTGAGGAGAAAGAGTCAGCACAGACGGTGAAACAGCAAATCCACTAGAACAACAGGACAGGAACACTGAGAAGGCAAGGCCACCAAGAGAAAGGGAGAAGACAAAGTCAAGAGCACTGGCATTGATTTTAGCAAGGAAGAGAGACTCTTCTTCCTTTGAAAGACGAGACAAGCAGGGGAGAAGATGAGGGAAGATACAGGGGCATTTTCCTCTGGGAGGAAAGGAAAATGAAGTAGTTTAGAGTGAATGACTTTGATCATCCCGGGGGGCTAGGAGGAAAGCTCCCCTACACATGAAGGCAGTGGGGTGCTATTTACTACTTGGGAGCCCAGAATTAGGACTACCGTGTAAAAGCTGGAGAGAGATTAATTTGGATTCAGTACAAGAAAGAACTTGTTAAAAGTCAGCGCTAGAGGACAGTGGAGTTGGCCTTCTCGTGACATTGTAAGCGGTTGTGGACAGAGGGTTCTTGCTCTGTCCCGGTCGGGATGCGGGGTGGGGAGGTTTCTGCATTGAGAGGGAGGCTGGACGATGACCTCCAAGACTCTTAGTGTCCAGGATTCACATTCAATGCGATATTTTATAGGGCTTTCCATGCCCACAATTCATGTGTCACTGCTACTGAATACAATAGAGAGAAGCCCGTGAGAACCTAAAGAGAAAATGTAAAGATCGCACGTGTTACACAATGCCTCGATTTCCTAAGTAGGAAATTATCTATTTGTAGCAAAAGAACTAATCTGTGCTTGAGTTAGATTCTTTTTCCAAAGTACAATATTCTATATGTCTCCATATAGCTTTGCAGTTGATTAAATTTGAAATATCACTATGTTCTGGAACACTTTATATTTATGCATGAGCTAAAAAAATAGCTGTGATCGAGAAAGTCTCTAGAACCCCCTGCAGTCTTTCCACTACTGAGAGTCAAACGGGAACTCGCTGACAAGAGCAAAGCACCTTAGCCAATGTCTCTCTACTCAAAATGCAAAACAAAAACCCCAAACCCTCTATTTCAAACATCAATCTGAATTCTACAAATCAATGCAATCAAGAGTGATCATACCAGATTTTATATCCTTCTTTACTTAGACAATGAAATGCCTCACAAAAAAACTTCCAGTTATTCAACAAGATAGCTATCATATTTCTTTAAAATAAGAACTGTATATTCCTAGATTAACAACTTTTGAAATAATAATATATTCCATCACCAAGAAGTACCATGAATCTCAAAGAAATCTGCCTACAGATACAATGTAAACTGGCCTTTGAATCCAATTAAATTAAAACTTAAATCTATAAAGAATTGACAGTCTATTATGAACCACTACGCATTTTACCACAGTATTTTTCCTAAGAGATAAAATCCACTAGAACAATTAGCAATATTTAATGTTCTGGGTCAAGGTTCAGAACCTAAGATCCTCTGACACCTTTAGACATAAATAATATTAAAAGTCAATAGAGAAGGGTCGTATTTTATGTACATGTTTCTATCTACAGTTATTTGTGATTAACACACTGCCTGGTACATAGAAAGTTAGCTTAGCTTATTAAATAAATGACTGGATGAGTAAGAGAATGAATGAGCTTTGTTAGCAGTGGCTCAAAAACCACTTTGTGAGGAAGCCTGGTCTTTGTCCTGACTCCATATATCTTCTGGTATTCCCAATGACTTCTGGTGTCCTAGCATCACCAGCCTCAGGACAGAGCAGGAGAGCCATCAGAGATCCCTCTGACCCAAATCAACACAGACACAGGGAGAGGGAGATGTTTCCCAAGGGCTGGGATGCCTGAACGCTGTCAGTTTTAGAAGTCTGACTAGTTCTTCTAAATGTGGTTTCATTTAATCTCCCAGAGGTTCCCTCCAGAGAAGAATGGCTATCTTCAAAGGACCCTTAATTCCCTCTCACCTCCACCGTAGGAACAAAAGTTAAGAGTGGAAGAAAGCAACAGTAATCACTTTCTGGCTCTAAAGAGCACCAAAAGCAAATCTTGGTGTCATCTGCCTCCAATTAAGTCCTGCAAATGAATCTATGTGGCTGAGTCCAGCTGCAATTCACTAGGAGGTACAGTTCAGCTGAGGTGTCATTCACCAACATCATTCACTAAGTAATAAGGAACACAGTTTTGAATGTGCTTTGACATTTATTATCTCATTTATAGTCCATTACAACCCAGGGAAAAAAGGTGTTTTACAGAATAGGAAGCAGGATTGGAAATACAAAGACCACACAGCAAGTCAGACACAGAGCTTGGATGAGACCCGTGTCTCCTAACACAATTCCAATACTGTTTCTACTATTCTAGGTTCTCCCCTATTTTCTTATCACCCAGAGTTAGGGAAAGCAATCAGGCCCTGTGGTGAACAGTGCCTGATACAGCTTCTGTCTTATCTTATTTAGGAAAAACGTCCCAGGAAAGTGGGCAGGATGGAATATTTCTAGAAACATCTACCAAGTGGATCCCGGGCATCCAATACCATGGGAGTCTATAAAACAAGCTGAGGAAATGTCCATTCTAGAATCACATGCCCCAGAACAACACTGTACTCTAGATGGGTCTGTCTGGTGCCGGGAGAAACTGGCTTGGTAATCCCCAGAGACAGGACACGGGCAGGCATCCACACACATGCGTGTGCGCACACATGTACAGGCGTATACACGTGCACACACACATCCACACACCGTGTGGCAAAAGTCTTACTGCAGTTTTGAGCTTTAGTGACTTCAGAAGGATAAACGCTGCAAACTTGTAAAAAAAAATCATTTGAAAGTTTATTTATATTTCTTCTATACTTGGTTTTGTGAATGTTAAATAATACATTTTAATTTTTTTTCAGTCCACATATGCTATCTTCAATCAGAGGGGCTGACACGTCTTACAATATGGCATACAACCCCCTTACAACGCACGCAAAAACTGACGCTTCCCACGTTACAGCTCACACTAAGCCTGTAGTCAAGTAAAGGTAATTTTCGCATGTGCTGCTGTGAAAACTGCATTGTTCCTAACCAAGCTTGTAGGGCAGGCTTTTTCTTCTTTCCTTTTTTTTTTCTTTTTTTAACCCTAGAGCACTACTTTTTGTTACACGAATTCAATTTTATCTTCCTAGTACAATCCATCCTGTTAGAATCCTTGTGGATCTTCATTCTGTCTTCAGCCACACTGGCTCCCCTCCCCATGGTTTCATCCACACACCTTTAACATTCTCAAACGGGCATTTCTGACCAAGCTAAACCATATGGAGTCCAAAGCAGAACCCTGTGGTGTGGGCTCCCAGTGAATAAATACAGTCCATACCTTCAGGGACTTTATGGGCCAATTCTAATAGAGATCACCTCCAGCACATTTGACATCAACCTATAAATCAGTTCCTTTTGGACAGGGCAATTCAATCCATGAAAAATACAACCACCTATACCACTCAGACAGTGCATTTCATCTTAGTCAAAGGGATTTCAAGAGGGGCTCTGCCAAGTGAACTGTGAAATTCCCAGACTGTCTGACACTATTCCTCTGATGTTTCCAGTGAGGGACCCTCCTTAACTATGAAAAGTAAGATGAGGGGGCAACCTAGTTGCAGCTCTGTTGTTTATGTATTCTGCTAACAAACATAATGCTGTAACCATCAAATTCTAAAGACAGATCCAAACAAACAAACAGAAATTAGTTTACTTCTAACCCAAGTTCAAATAAAATATGGACAGCTCTCAACAATATCTACTGTGGGCTGAATGTTCAAGTCCTAACCCCCAGTACCTGTGAATGGGATCTTATTTGGAAATAGGGTCTTTGCAAATGTTATCAAGTTAAGATGGGGTCATACTGGATTAAGGTGAGCCCTAATCCAATAACTGGTGTCCCTATAAGAAGAGGGAAATTTGGGCGCACGCACAGACACACATAGAGCAAGGTCACATGAAGACGGAGGCAGAGATTGGAGCAATACTGCACCAAGCCAAGGATTGCCAAGGATTGCCAGTGACCATCAGAAACTGGGAAGAGGCAAGGAAGGATTCGTCCCTGGAGCCCTCAGAGGGAGCATAGTCCTGTCCATACCTTAATTTTGGACTTTTGGCCTCCGAAACTGTGAGACAATAAATTTCTGTTGTTTTAAGCCACCCAATCTGTGGTACTTTGCTATGGCAGCCCTAGGAAACTAACACAACATCTAAGCAAACATATTTAAGTTTAAATTAATGTCTATTAACATTAGAATCGAGAGCACTTAGGAATTGGTTGGTAAAAAACAAGATGGATGTTAGAAAAACCTGCAGAGAGGGATGAGAGACACTTAGACTCCTGAGCAGGTAGCAGGAACAGATCAGATCAGATCTCAGTGAGGGGAGTGGGTGAAGAAACCAGCCAAGCAGTTTTGGGGGCACTGGCTTTGGGGCTGAGGGGTTGGAACAAAGGTGGCATGCAGTGTCAGGCTCATCACCAAGGAGTCCATTATCGTGCAAGGTAGGCAGACATTTCTCAACAAAATTCTGTCACTTTCTAATGGCAACAAATCACAGATTCTTCAGTTTGTCATCGACATATAAGCAAAACCATGTTGAGCTTCCTGTCTCCAACTTGGCATTTTCCTTGACTATTTTTCATCATTCTAAATTAGACAGCGAGCAGTGCAGGGGAAGGATCTGCCGGCCTGTCTATCTATAGAGCTCTAGCCACCATTTCCAAGGTGCTAAGACTCCACTGATTGATGACGATATTGCTAAAATGGTTACATTCTGAACCAAAACAAGGAAGGCGTATTTTTCCACATGTGCAAACTTAGGGGAGGAAGGAAGCTCCCTAGCTGTTTCTTGTATCGATCTGGTTCCAATGTGGCCCCATGAAATATACGTCTGTAATGGCAAAGCTCCTCCCTGGAAGGACCTTAAGAGATGTCCCTAGGAGCTTTCCCAGCAGTAATTAGGGGATGTATTATTGCTAATCCTGAACACACTGGGAGCCGAGTTAATTTTGAAAGATAAAATAAAAGTGCTGCCTTGCGGCAAAAGGCCCCTTCTTGGCACCATTAAATCAAGCACGGCCCTGCGCAGGGCCAGAGTATTAATTCTGAAGATCTCTGTACCCCCTGCTGACACCCCTTTTAAGGAAGCTACTGTGGAACAGGCCAAATGAAGCATCGATGTGCAAATACCATTTAGTAAGTACAGATAAGCTGGGCTAAATCGTGCTCAGAGCACTTAAAAGTGATTCAAATGTTAATACATTAGCACTGGAACAGGCTGTACAAGCAACAGGAAAATTGCAGTTGTCAAAGTGTGAATTTAGTCGCAGGGTAAGTTCATCCAAGGAAGTAAAATCTCAATTTAGATTCGTTTTCCACCCGACCCCCCTCCCTTCCCTGTCCACGTGCTTCTTTTAGAATGGGGGAGGACGTCGTTACTCAGCAAATGTGTTTCACACCAAGAAATGGTTATGTTCATCAAGGGAGAGGATGTGAAGTTCTCACAAAAGTAGCTTGAAGTGGTCTTTCACAGGGCCAAACCACAAAAGATGGGCCAGGTGTCCTGGGTGTGTGTGTGTGTGTGTGTGTGTGTGTGTGTTCGTGCTTGTGTACACATCTCTGCATATCTGTGTGCATTCTTTCTAACGAGAAAGGATCCTGAGGGGAAACTGCAAGGGATTTTCTGGCAGTTTGCTGTTGTACGTCTCAGAGCGTCCCCTGCCGTCGTGGCAGGTGCATGGAGGAGCCTGTAGCATCCGGCAGAGAGCACATTTTCTGTGGGGAGGGGAAGCCCGGCTGCGGGCTCTGCAAGCCTGGCCAGGTGGGAGTAGTGGTCCCAAGTCTACTTGGGGTTAGACAGAGACCCAGGGGCTTGGGAACCGTGGCCTACTCTGCTGATTTGAAACTGAGCTGTGTTCCAGCTCGAGTTTGACAGGCTGTTTCTATATCAAAGCAACAAATGGACTTCCATTTCAGAACGCATCTGCTCTCTCATGCCATTCTATCACGAGCAGCTATTTTCTTCACATTGAAAGTCAAGGCAGTTTATTTTTCTCAAAATGGTGCTGTCAGCTCTTCTGCCTGACTCTTAACATTCACTTGCTCTACGCAATGGCAAAGCTGTCTCATCCTTAAAAAGGGGTGGGGTGGGAGAGACCCTCCCTGAGGACTTGTGACATATTTACATAAATCTTTATCCCAAAGGGCATGTCTATCAGAGATAAAGATGGAATGCATTTACAGAAAATTTACGTAGGGGAAAAGAGATGCCAAACCACTCTTCCAGTTGGGTTCCTTGAACACCAAAATAAATCTCTTTAAATGATACATCTATATATACTTTTACTGGGCATTGAAAGTTTTCATGATAAAGGGACAATTTTTCATATTCTTATCCCTCCCTACAAACCCTAAGTCATTTTAAATATGAAATAATTGTAGTATTCTTAAACGCATATAACTGATAACATGTATATATGCATATAATATAGATACCATGTGTGAACATACATTTGCAGTGTGAGGGTGAGACCACTACATCACAGCACTTATCCTATTTTCATAACTGCTCAAGTATTGCCCATCTAGTTTTTCAAAAGCTCACTAATTTGTTTTTCTTCTGCACTCATCTAGGCAAAAATTTCATTATCACTTCAAAAACCATTTCCAATGAGACAGAATTGGACTTGTTGATAAATACATAATATTTTCCTAATTAAATTGGAAGTAATATTATCGAGAAAAGTCTGTTTGCCACAATAATCTTACCTGTGATAGTGTTAAGATTCTCAGATGATTTATAGTATCAAAAAAATCATTCTTAAAGTCACAACCCTTCATGTTCATTTCCTAAGACATGTCTTTCCCTCTTTAGGAATTGTTCCTTTTGTCGATTACAGAGAATCACATTTAGTTTCTTAATGGAAGGAAGCTACACACCCTCACCAATGCGAATGACAGGCAAACTCTGAAGTATTTAAAGGAAAGGGGACACCAAACCACGGTCCCAGTTAGGAATTAAAAGAGCCCACATGAAAGCTGGGCCTAGACACATACTCAATAATTTTATGATTACAAATCCTTCAGCTATAAATTTTGAGAAGGATATATAATTAAAAATGTAGAAATGTGTACCATGGTTTTCTATAAAACATCAACTTAGTTATTAAGTGGTTATAAATTAGCCTTTAGTAATGTATTCTAAATGATTTAACCTTTCCAATTATCATTTCATCTGTTTTCTATATTTAAAAAAATCAAAGAAATTCAAGATATGGAAAAGACATGCTGGGTGAGGATCTGAAACTGATTTGGTAGCTTTGGAGTTGACATAATCTTGGCCTGGCGCAGCTCATTTTGGAAAGCTGCCTCAAATTTCCCCTGGTTTTGAACTTTTTTTTTTTTTCCTTACCACTTTCATCTAGCAAGAAATCATCCTGGTAACGGAACTTCTCCGGTCCACATGCAATAAAAATGTCATCGTCACCAAAAAAGTCCTGAAGGCACATCACCTATAAGAGAAAAGCATGGCACTCAGCGAGGGGTGGCAGTACAGCAATCACAACAATGTGCCCACCCCCACCGAAGGAGACATCTGCATAAAGCCACCTCCCGCCTAATGGAATCAACTGGGCAGCTTCTCCAGAGGAATTTCAAAAGAGGGGTTCGAGCATCTGTTCCTAGTAAGAAACATGTTCTGTTTCAGTTCTGCAGGAAGACGGGATAAGGAAAATAGAACCGGTAACTGTCACGTTTATTACTTGATATATCAATAGGCTCTGAGGTAAGAGCCCTTTGTTTCCATAACAGAGCGGGTGCAGCCACACGTGGCAAAGGAGCTCCCCTGCGCTCTTCTAGACGGAGTGCCCCTTGATAGCAACAAAAGTTAGCATATGGGTTTAACAACAAATACGATTTTTAGTAATTGATGCCGTCGTATGCACACGATAATCACCGAAGAAAAATATTTCTATCATTATATGAACGCAATCATCTCCTTTAGACCCACTCTACATCTAGCTGAAAGAAAAATGGAACTCTTTATTAAGGCAGTAATAAAGAAATTAAGTTATTGCTGAGGCTTAGACATAGAGATTACAGTAACTGTGTGCCCATCGCCCAAGCTCTGCTCAACTCTAAACCTCCCAGGCCACCCACCTTCTTATGGTCAAGCAAAAGGAGAGTTCTAAAGCTAACTTTGGATTCAATGTATTCCCCAATGAGAACTCTAAGAGAGCTAAATATCATTTTGCAAGTTAGTGTGGTCAAAATGAATAGTTTTCAAGCACGTTGCTCTCTGTCTTTGGATAGGCTGTGTACTATTGTGTTCGTACTATGTATAACACCAACATGGGAACACTGCTGATTTCTATCTATTTTCAATTTCCTCTGGCCACTGGGGCAAATCAGAAGGCGGCCAGTTGAAGGCACCCATTCAGGGCTGGATAAAGTAGACTTTCTAATAGCATTTGCCCCTGGATATTTGAGGGCCAGAGACAAACCTCTCTGGAGTGTGAGATTCCTTTGGCCTGTGTTGACAATTAGCTCCTCTCTCATTTGTCTGCCGCTTTATCTGTGTGCTCCTCGGGGTCCTGCTTTCCTGATGATCCCTGGTCGCATGACCCTGGCTCATCACACGTGCTGTGAGACTGAGAGTAAGACGCTGGGAGAACACAGCATTATTTCGAGTCCCCAAATGCCATGATGTGTGGGCTTTAGATCGTCTTCCAAATAATCTCTCATTTCCAAATAATTACTTGGCTGAAGTTTTTAAAAATGAAATTTCTATAGCAGTTTGATAACCAACATTAAGCATGAATGAGGTATATCTGTGGTTGTCAGTGCTTATTTTGCCGTGAAAGCTTGAAAACACAGGTGATTTAGGAGGAGCATTGTAATCACTGAGGAAGATGAACTGAAGGGCTTCAAGAGTGGTGTCTGAAGCTCTGATCTTCTCCTTGGTTTAAAAGCAGGCACTTTGAAATCAAAGTCCACTATCCGTTTCACTCTTCTCTCTCTCTCTCTGACTCCAACCCAACCCCGTTCATCTTTACCTTCATGGCGGCCTAGCTGCTTCCATTCGAGGTGGCATCATCTCAGCCAACTCTACACAGCCATTTTCATTTTACATGTGTAAGTCTCTGCTGACTGCCTACTGTGTGCCAGCTAGCAAATTGCAAAATGAAGAAGACATGATCTCTCCCTCAGCAAAAATGTGAACAGTTAACCCCAGAGAGCAGTGTTTCCTAAAGAGTGGATGGTTAATAGATTTTGTGCAAAAGAGGGTTCTAAGGCCAAATAGATTTGAGTTTATCCAATGTAAACAGGTTCCTTTGTTTCCAAACTTCTCACAACCCTTAATGTGCTAATGCACACCATGACTCCAAAGAAGAGATAGAAAAATACAGTATTTCCCAAACTTAGTTGATTCCAGAACTCTTTTCTCACACAGCATCACATAGCAGCAGTCCCCAACCTTGGGGATTGGTTTCATGGAAGACAATTTTTTCATGGACCAGGTGGGGGTGGGGGTATGGTGAGCAATGGGGAGCAGGCGAGCGGCTGTAAATACAGAGGAAGCTTCACTCGCTCACCCACCGCGCTCACCTCCTGCTGTGCAGCCCAGTTCCTAATAGGCCATGGGCCAGTACCCGTCTGCAGCCCTGGGGGTTGGGGACTGCAGTTCTACAGAGTTCTCTTTGGAACTGCACTGACAGCCAGCCATAGGTGAAGAGATCTCTGGGGACACACGAAGGAGAGCCCAGTTACCCCCACTCCTCCTAGGCAGCCATGTTTCTCTAGCTGATAAATATCTAGTTGCTAATTTATTTACTCACTCAAACATGCATGATGGACCTACTTTGTGCCAGGCTCTGTGCCAAATATCATGATGACAAATCTCTGATAGATGAAAAATATTGTTTTCTAAAGGAAATCATCTTTTCTTTCTGCATATTCCCACCATTGTCATTTGAGAATATCAGATAACTTACCAGATCCCGTTCATCTACGTGTGCATGTTTTATGCTAGTGCTACCTGGAAAAATAGCTATCATCAAAACCACAACATGTTACAAGCAGGTTTCCAGCCAACTCTCTGCCACCATTTTCCTCATGACCATTCTCCAAGCTTGAGACTTAAAGAACAGAGCAAACAACTATCCATCTTGGATAGTTTAGGCATAATTCTGTTGGAAGAGGGAAATGAAACATGATGAACTTCTGATGTTCTTTCCAACCCCGGGATTCCAAGAATATGAAAGGAACACAGTGATTGTTAAGGAAAAGTAACTGTCATCACCCAGCACAAAAAGACAGGGGCAAGTCATTTCACTGCCAAGCAACACACATTCATTTCTCTCTCGATCTTCAGTGACTGAAATCAAAGAATTTGTTGAACTATCAGAAACTTTGATATTTTCTGCGTTTTCCCCTCTGCATCATTTCGACACTTTCCTGCTCACAATTTCCCACTGGAGAAGGTAGATAAGCTCAGTAGATCAAGTTCACATTTATAAAACTGCTCCTTGTTAGAAGCCTTAGTACAAGAGTTGACAGCAAAGGAGGCTTAAACACAAGGTTACAATAAAGATGGATTTGGGATAATCTGTGCACTTCAATTATCCATGCCCTCACGCTCCACCACGGACCCAAAGGTACCTGTAGTGCATTCCATCTAACAAAAAATAATAACAGAGGAAGATTTATAACCTTATTCTCTAGACAAATACACTTTGAGAATTTTCCTTGAAGCGTTACTCTACATTCTGATATCAAGAGATTATAAAGGGTAAGAGAAATGGAAAAGCTATGTTTTGCATAATAATCTGATTTTATATATCTATATACAGTATTACTCCTTTTTAAATATGATGTTCTCAAACTTCAGTGTAGTTAGCAGCTTTAAAGAAAAGTTCCATTTATGGATTAAAAAAAAAAATGTGCTTCTTGCTACGAGGAGATGGTGACAATGGACCTCTTTCTTCATCATGAAATCTCTGCTCAGCGGTGTCAGATGTTGGAAGCATTCATCAAGATTAGATACGGGCCAGACGCAAAGGCAGAGTATCAAGTTTGAGACATGAGAGATGTCCAACCTATGGAGAAGCACCTTTCTGAGCTTTCCTGTTTCACCTTCATGCTCCTGGACCTCCCAGGAGAGTTGGTACTGCCAGGGCCTGCTCTTCTCGGTGGTTTCACAATGGACATGGATTCTGCCCTTGCAACATCTCCCAAACCCAGGCCTTTCCCCTGCCCCCTGCCCTTCTCCCATCGCCATGTCAGTCCAGAGCTCATCCTCCTACCCATGGACTTTGGCATTTCTCTCATGGATTTTCTCGCCCCTACCTCCCTTCTCTCTAATCTATCCTGTTTAATTCTATCAGTCTAGTTGTCCTTAGCAAACCTTCAGAATCTCTCTCCGTGGCAGTCTTACCATTCTCAAGTTAATTTTTCTGAGCCTGGCATTGTGGATGCCTCAAAATCTGGCTCCAACCTACCTTTCAAGTTTCCTGTTGTTTGAGTTGTGACATAGTGTCTGATACTTAATGAGCATTTGTTAGATGGATGGATGGATGGATGGACTATGCTCTAACCTGAAATATGTCCCAATTTATCCGCTTTACCTATTATCTAAAAAGCGCTTGTTCTTTCCTACTTATGTGGGTTTTTGTATTAATTTTTTTTCTTATTTGGTATCCCTTCCTATCTACTCTTTGCCTATTGCAAAGTCAAGCCCTACCTTTTCTAACCATTCCAATCCAAAGTAACTCATCCCTGCTCTGAACCACTATCCATCACTCACCATCATTCAATAAATGTTTACTGATCACCTATTATTTTCCAGCCACTATGCTAGGTATGGAGAATATGAATGTCTTCACCCTTCACCTCTTCTTTTCCAGTATATATGTCTACAGACTTATGATCCAAAGAATTCCTAACATACTATTGTGACTCAGTAATTCAGCAGAGAGCAACCTACATTAACTTCTAGTGGTTTTGTCAAAGCCCAGAGTCAGGTGCTGTGACTCCAGCCCCTGCTCTGCCACCATCACTGACTTGGGCAAGTCAGGAAACCCCTGTCAGCTATCTTAAAATGAATCTTGTTTCTAAAGACCCTAAATCCAGTCATGGCAGAGGCAGTATCTCTTTTGGGTGCCATTCTTTGGCACCATAGAGATGTTTTCTCTGGCACTAGTCCCCAAAAGCACAGCACTGTCATCAGAGCCCAGGTTCTGAGTTAAATTCGATGTTAATCTCTTCGTGCCTCAGTGTACCATATCAGTTGTTTAATGATTAGATGAGTGAAGACCATGAATCTGGCAAGAATAAGTCTTTAATAAATTTTAGCTATTAGTATTTTTATCAGCCCAAATGTATGTTTACTTCCAAATGAGTATAAATCAAATGAATACCTAATAGAAATGAAAATAAAATTTTTAAAGCAGTGGCTCATGCCTATAATCCTAGCATTCTGGGAGGCCGAGGCAGGAAGATCACTTGAGGTCAGGAGTTCAAGACCAGCCTCAGCAAGAGTGAGACTCTGTCTCTACTAAAAATAGAAAGAAATTAGCCAGACAACTAAAAATAGAAAAAATTAGTCAGGCATGGTGGTGCACGCCTATAGTCCCAGCTACTTGGAAGGCTGAGGCAGGAGGATCGCTTGCACCCAGGAGTTTGAGGTTACAGTGAGCTATGATCACACTGCACTCTAGCCAGGGAGACAGAGTGAGACTCTGTCTCAAAGAAAAAAAAAAAAAGAGCAAACACAGTATGTAGCATGTAGGCACTATACCAACATGCTGCCCCTTCTTGCTTTGGGAACAAGGATTCTACCAGTATTATTATTTTGATGAAAAACATACTTTGACTTAGCATCAGTGAATTGGGGCAAAGCTAGTCGAAGTTGCTAACACAAAGGTAGGGCATGGTCTATGCCTCTGATTCCCATTAGGCTTCCAAAGAGTGATGCTGTAAAAAGTCATTTGCAAGTATGTTTACCTGATATTACAAGTATAGTTCTATGAACCATTGTCTTAACTCAGGGCCTCTTGGGATCTGTCCCCAATTTTAGTTTTGTGGAAACCAAAGATGTGTAGTCCTCTGAGAAAACTGTCCTCCACTAGAAAATAAATCATATGTAGAATATATACAGTTCATAAAGGAGGTAATCTGTTTAGGGCACACAGTCCTTAATATTCTATCAATTAATTTTCAGTTCTCACCTAGTGCTTTGGTGACTATATGGAAATCTAACTCCAAAGAAAAACATTCCATTTATTGGGCCAGAGTTTATCTCAAATGGTGCTTAGCATAATGCCAGACCCACGGTATCTCAAGAAACATGGGCGATTATAGTTGCCAGATGTGCTGGAAAAGGCCCTTGAACAAGCATCGGGATACCTGGGTTCTCAGACCAGACTTCCCATAATCGTTGTATGAACTTGGACAAGTTACTTAAATTCTCTTGCTTACCAGTTTCTTCATTAGTTCTAATATGTCTTACCACAATAATTATGTGATAAAGGTATAAAGTATAGATGACAATTCTCTTTTGGCAGTGTGATGTAACAAGAACAGTTCTATATGCATTACTACAACTCATCTTCAATACACATTATTACACTTAATCCTTTTCACTACGAAGGAGACAGACTCTATTTGACAATAGTCAAATATCCCCATTTTACCGATAAAAAATAGCCAGATTAAACAGAAGATCAGTAGGAATCTGAAACACCAGGTCAGTTAGAATTCACATGAAGGCTCTTACTATCAAGTACAGGAAAACAAGTCTATTCAAATGTACAGAAACATACGCCCTGACGTTTGTGTGTGATAAATTTCAGTTGATAAAACTGTATGATCAATAGTTATCACATATATTGTACATTAATAATATATAATAAAAAGAATGTACAACAAAAACACATTTTGTTAAAAAAAGGAAGTTTGACTAATTTCTTTAGCTCAAGGAAAACATATTCCTTTTGCTGACTCTCTTTATGTGAAATCTGAATTCCTCTCTTTTGCATTGACTTGTCATTACTGTGCATACTCGTCCTGGGAGACCAGGCTGCTTGCAGGGGAGACAAAATACTACAGACAAATATGGACTTCCTCTCTTCTGAGCTTCCGGCCTGAGTTGCTCTGCAAGGGCAGAGCTTCAAACAAAGGCAATAAAAGCATCTGCTATTTACACATTTCCAAAGCAGAACCGTGGAATCCATTCTCCCTCACTGGAATGAGATCTCCATGGTGATGCTGGCTTCAGGGAGCTGGGCCAGTTTTTCAGCAGGGCCGAGGGGAGGGTATTTTCTTTACAAGAGCGCCCTCTACAAACGGAACAGGGGATATCTCCGCAGCCCCGGCCACATGTGAAGCCACAGAAGCGACTGTGCCTTTATCAGGTGTCTCTCGTTGTGTGAGAGATACTAAAATATTTTCCCGTCACCCATTTAATATATTTTAAGTGAGATTATAAACCATCACACAAATAAAATCCAAGAAATTCATGCCATTCACTGGGATCACTGAGCAGGGCATATCCTTTCTGTTTTAATTTTTTCATTAAATGCTTATTTATAATATCTCATTCTTCTTGATACCAGTTAAAGATGGTAGGCTTACAGGTTTTGTTGTTCACATTTTAATGAGATACTCTTTACCAAAAAGGAGTGCTTACACCTTTGTTTATTAAAAAAAAAATCTAGGCACCTATGTATCTAAGGTGCCAAGTTAACAACCTTCCTCTTTCTGCACAATTCGTAATGTGACCATTATAATTAGCTTTCAGTTAAAACTTGGCGCGTGTGGACCTCCTCGTCCTGCCAAAACTGAGTTGAGAGGAGTTTCCTCTTCCAATTTCATTCCATACTTGGCTTCTTTTCTCTACTCTTAGCGCTGAGCGTTTTTATGCCACATGATATTATAAGTCAACCACTATGAATTTTTCTGTTCTATAATCGTGTGATTTTGTATGATTCCTGTTCTAAAATATGTCTACAATTAGTTTTATAGCCAAACACTAGAAACGTGCTATGTTATTGTCATAAAAATACATTCTCCATCATTCCTTTACATCTTCATTTTCACTTTTTCATTTCTTTGATGATAAACTTCTACATGGGATATTTTATTTTACAACAGTTTCTCCAGCTAGAAGTTTCTATTAAAAAATCCTTTAAAGAAACTCTGGTTCTTGGCCAAAGAACAATAGATGTAGAAATAAAAAATAAGTATTACTAAAAAACAGAGAGAAAAATAAAGATCCTCAAACTACTTTTTACAAGTTTTCAAACGTGAAGTTCTAAGATATTTTTTTTTGTAACAGTGGATAATATTGTTGAAATTCAGAATAGGCTAGTAGATAACATTGGAATAACAGGCTGATGCTTAAAGAATTAGAAAAAAGAAAGCTTTTTTCTTTGAAATGCTAGCGAATCATTTGCTGGGTCAACCAGAAAGAAACCACATGGAATTGAAAGTGCATTCATTCCGCGGGGGTGCTCTCAGCTGCACCAGTCTACACGGACATCAGCCGTGTTATTGAACATACTCTCTGACAGGAGAGCGCGCCCTTTATGCGTAACACATCACCATCTTTCACGGACTCAGATGTACCTAAGTGGACTGCAACCTATTCTAAATGATTGATATTTCATTATTTATCCCATTTTTTTTAATACTAACATTTCTCCCTCCTTTTTAATAAATGTGTGTCTTAGTCCATTCAGGCTGCCATAACAAACTGTCATAGACAGCAGGTATTTATTGCTCACAGTTCTGGAGCCTGGAAGTCCAAGATCAAGACACCAGCAGATTCAGTGTCTGATGAGGACCTGCTTTCTTACTGCAGCCTCCCATGCCTCTCTGGTGCCTCTTATAAGGACACTGATCCCATTTATGAGGGCTATGCCCTCACGGCCTAATCACTTCCCAAAGGCTCTAGCTCCTAATACCATCACCTTGGAGGTTAAGATTTCAACACAGGAATCTTGGGAGGGAACAAACGTTCGGACCGTAGCAATGTGTAAAATGACCCTCTAGTAACAAATACTGACCAGGTGCCTTGGCCCTACCACCTAATAGACGTGTCACCTTGGACAACTATTTAACATCTCCACGCCTCATATGTAAAATGGAGCTTCCAGTGCTTCCATGGGGATTCAGTGACAAGATGTACATAAAGTGCTCAGTACCATGCCTGGCTCACACAGAGCGCAGAGATGAGGAGCTACTGCTATTAGTGCTGGTGTTAGGAAGGCACAGCAGGTAGGTCTCTGTGTTGGGCACCACTCTGAGGGATTTGGGGCTATCATCTAAGAGTAGAAGACTAAAAACTCTAGGACTTTCTGGAAAGGAGAGGTGTGGAGAATAGAGTTTACTTCAAAAGTTTCCAATCCTGGTCTCTTGCTAAGTTAAAACTACATCAATCCTATTACTGTGTTTGGTTTCTCCTCCTAAGACATCCTTTACTTCTGTCTACCACATTTCTAGAATAACTTACTCTGCCTGTCCCTCTGTCACTGAAGGAACTAAAGCATAGTTCAAGAAAATGAAAACTGTTACACAGTAGTCTCTTTGAAGAGGGTACAAATAATCTCTGATCTGAACTCAGAAGCAAACCTAAGTTAATTACCTTAAGATGAGTGCTCAAGATTAAGGGTGGCCAAATCCAAGCATTGGCTTATCTGAACAGCCTGATTGAGCTCATTATTTTCAGGGCTAGAAAAAGAATTAAACTTATATGCTATTGCTGAGAGGATCTCCCAAAAGATGCACGCAAGTAGGTAGCTGAGATTATGGCACGGTTTCTAATTAGGTAGAAACATCTTACTATGATAATTGGAAAAAGAAGAAATAAAACTATTAAGAGAAACATGATGCCACTGAATACAGAGCCTTTTGGAGTAGAAGAAGGAGGAAATCATTAAGGGGGAAAATGCAGCCCTAGGAACTAATAGCTGGTTGTCTGCTTAACGTTTAGAGAGTGACACTGGGCATGATGCTACTTTCATATGACTCAGAAATGCTTCAGGCTCTCATCCCCGATGCCAAGAGGTGCTCTGGCTGTTGGTAGCAGGAGTCACAAACGCAGGACCAACTGGGCCAAGGCGGGAAATAGAGAAGAGCAAAGGCCAGACAAAGAAAAAACCCATCGGTGGTGACTGTGGCAAACTGGATAATAAACGTCCACCTAAAGCAAGCAGCTGGACCAGGCACAGTGTCCCCATATTATCCTATTTTTAAATTTGTAACAATAAGAATTGTTGTTACAATTAATCCCCAATTAAAAAAAAAATCAGCAGTGCTATATAAGCCTATACAAAACGCTCCTCTGGCCTGGATTCAGTTCTTGCAACTTATGATCTACAAACATATAAAGTTTCAAAAATAACTACACCTTCAAAAAATTTTTGAAAAGTTTACTCTTTTATAAGTTTATTCTATGTTCTTGTGTTAGGGTGGTCACCACTTGCAAAAGCCAAGATGAAGGACAAAGAAGTGATACTCTAGGGATGTTCCTACTAATGTTCACAAGCTCAGAACCCACCATTCATGGAGAGGTTTGGGGAAAAATAAACTTAGAGCAAAGGAAAGGAATCACTAAGGAGCCAGTGTAAGGTGCTCCGCAGGGGTCTTGATATGCAAGTGATGTTACAAGGCTACAAAACTCAACCCACCAAATTTGTGTGAGGCAACATCCTCAGAGTTTATCTGAGTCAGGCGTTACACACATATTTAAAGCAACTAGTTGCTCTCTTACAATTCTATTGACTCTTACTCAGCATTCACACAACCAGTGAATCCTGGCGCTCTGAGTCTTCCTGCAGAGGTTTTGGAAGGAGCCCATGCCCAGTACCACAACCCTAAGAGAGAGACTTGACACACAACATTACATTGATTTCTCAAAGGAAACCTTTGGTAAAATTATATTTTTTAGAAATTTTGTGAGAAAATAATAATCCAAAGTATTGGCATACATCTGAGAGATAAAAACCTAAAGATAAATCACTTTGCCTTGTGTGTTCTTGTGCACTGGCTTGTTGCCTCTGATTGCATAAAATAATATTCCCAAAGCCATGGAAGTGTGCTTCTGCCAGGAATATTTGTAGAGGTTGCTTGACATTAAAGTATGGAAGTTGGTTACTTTAAATATTTCTATTTCCATTTTGAATCTACTTCTCTGCATATATAGCTTGACATTAAAAGGGATTTTTTTTATACAATTCAAATTAGTTGTCTCAAGTAAATGATGCTTTTCTAACGATGAAAATCCCATAAAGCTGGTATTTCCAAAATTATTGTTAGCACCATCATCACTATTACCATGACCATAATCACTACCACTATCATCACCACCATCATCTTCAGTGCCACCAATTCTAGAACCATCACCACCATCATCACCGCTATATCCACCACCATCACCACCACCACCACCACCACCAGCATCACCACCACCACCACCACCACCAGCATCACCACCACCAGAATCACCACCGCCACCATCACCACCACCACCAGCATCACCACCACTGCCACCATCACCACCACTGCCACCATCACCACCACCACCACCACCACAACCACCAGCATCACCACCGCCACCATCACCACCACCACCACCACAACCACCACCACCAGCATCACCACCACTGCCACCATCACCACCACCACCACCACCACAACCACCAGCATCACCACCACCGTCACCACCACCACCACCACCACCAGCATTACCACCGCCACCACCATCACCACCGCCACCACCACCACAACCACCAGCATCACCACCACCGTCACCACAACCACCACCACCACCAGCATCACCACCACCACCAGCATCACCACCGCCACCACCATCACCACCGCCACCACCACCATCACCACCGCCACCACCACCATCACCACAACCACCAGCATCACCACCACCACCACCACTCTCACCACTACCACCATCACAATCACCACCACCATCACCACAATGGGAGCCCTCATAAAACTTTAGTGTTTTTCTTTAAATGAGCTGAGGGCAGAGCCTTTTGTCTCTTATGCATTCTGTGTAGCATATTAGTCAGTGTTCAGCTCATTGGGTGTTTAATCACTTCTAATTGATCATAATCATCCCAGTAATATAGAGTACAAATGCAACCTAAAATTATATTCTAAAATTATTTTATGAATAAATTACTTTTTTCACCCATACTCAAATGCAGCAAATAAAGACATTTACATGGCTTTGAAAATATTATTAGAGAAAATACTTGTTCTTCCAAAAATATATTTGAGACCAAGTCAGCTTTTAAAATTGTAAATGGAAACATTCTCTGGAATTGTTTGAATAATAACACTGTTTTTGCATAATTGTATTAAGAGATATCTAAACACAGCTGACAGAAAGGTTGAGAGAGAGATGGCAATAATAAGATAAAAAAATTTACTGTTCAAAATGAAGGCCTGGTTTTAAGATATTATGTTTTTATAAATAAATGCTGATATGGGTCCACAACTATGAATACAGACTTGGAGATATTCTCTACTCAATGGTCTTTTTAAAAATTATATATAGTCACTAAAACACCCTAGGCCAACATTTTCTCTTTGTCTTCATCATATATGTGGACATCAGAGCATCTATATTTCTTTTTTTTTTTTTTTTTTTTTGAGACAGAGTCTCGCTCTGTTGCCCGGGCTAGAGTGAGTGCCGTGGCATCAGCCTAGCTCACAGCAACCTCAAACTCCTGGGCTTAAGCGATCCTACTGCCTCAGCCTCCCGAGTAGCTGGGACTACAGGCATGCGCCACCATGCCCGGCTAATTTTTTCTATATATATTTTAGTTGACCAGATAATTTCTTTCTATTTTTTTTAGTAGAGATGGGGTCTCGCTCTTGCTCAGGCTGGTCCCGAACTCCTGACCTTGAGCGATCCACCCGCCTCGGCCTCCCAGAGTGCTAGGATTACAGGCGTGAGCCACCGCACCCGGCCTATATTTCTTTTTTATCTAAACATAGCATTCAGTGAATAACATGGGGCTGGCTGCCCTCTCCCCACAGTGCATGAGCTACACCTGGTATGAAGCACTGGGACTTCACGTGCCCACGGAGGCCTGGTAGGTAGCATGTGCAGAGAAGGGGACAGCATAACAGCACACGGTGCAAACAGGGCGATCAATGGCCATTAACACAGGCAGACAGGAAGGAACTGATGGGGACTGCACTGAACTGGAACACCCCTCGCCACCTAAATGGAGCAGCTCAACTCTTGTCATGCAGGGAAGTAGGCCAGATTGATTGATTAATTCCCCAAGAGAAAGCAAAATCCGATTTTTATTTGAAAGCCCCTGACCTTTAAAAAGTTGGTGATAAATTTATGTTTTATAAAAAACATTGTGCACTCCAAATAAAACACACCTATGTCCTAGATCCAACCTCTGGGCAGGCAGTTTCCAACCTCTGGGGGAGAATTCCACCCAGTGGCCAATAGCCACGGTGACTATGTGCAGGGCCAGTACCCAGGGCTGTGCCAAAAATCTCAAAGGAGACTAACAGGCTTCGTGACAGACTCCAGTGCCTGTCATTGCCAAAGGAAGGGTAGGGCACAGTCGAGAGCCACCAAGTCTAGAAATCAGAGCTCCTGAAAAACTCAATACAGTGTCTCATGTATGTGCATGTGTGCGTGTCCATATGTGTTTGTGTGCACGTGTGCATGGGAGCACCCACATGTGCTTACGCTGGTGTCCTGGAAAGGGGTGGATTCATCACCTGAGATCAATTCCTCTTTTCCCCCCTCTGCCCAGTCACATGACTTCTCCCTTCCCCCTTCCTGGGAGAGAAGAGACAAACAGTGTGGAGAATTGATAACAAGAAATTTCAGAGCAAATGTTACCAGTTCAGTATTGATGGAACAACACTAAACCCCTCTGAGAAAGCCCAGAAGTGCATTCCCCCTCCCTCTCCCATCCTCTGGCTGCAACGGCTAATCATGGTTTCAAAAGCTACCAACTTCGCCTTAAAAGTAAAAGATCTCTCTTTAAAAATAAAAAATCAATCATAGGCAGTAATTTTCCTTTTGGCCACATATTCTCTGCCCAAATGTGAACAAACCACCAGGGCCATTAAAAACTATTAGAAATGTTAGCTCTAGTTGGAAGGACTCAGAGTAAATAAAAGTCAGCCATCTGGGGAAATAGATTTGGGGCCTAAGACATCAAAGGGAAAGGATAAAAATCAGACCTTTTCAAATAATTTCTTTCTTTCTTTTTTTTTTTTTTTTGATAGAGAGTCTCGCTCTGTCTCCCCAGCTAGAGTGCAGTGTGATCATAGCTCACTGCAACCTCAAACTCCTGAGCTCAAGCAATCCTCCTGCCTCAGCCTCCCGAGTAGCTGGGACTACAGGCATGCGCCACCATGCCCAGCTAATTTTTTCTATTTTTAGTTATCTGGCTAATTTCTTTCTATTTTTAATAGAGACAGGGTCTTGCTCTTGCTCAGGCTGGTCTTGAACTCCTGACCTCAAGCGAACCAACCTCCCACCTCAGCCTCCCAGAGTGTTAGGATTACAGGCGTGAGCCACCGTGCCTGGCCTCACAAATAGTTTCTAATGGTTGATTTTTATTTATTTGGTCTCTCACAAATCAGGAGTGAGTTGCTGACAAGATTTTTCTTTCCTTCCACAAACTTGTCTTCCATGACTGATGGCCTTCTCTTACGATGTCATGACTGGCTCTGAATGAGCCTAACGGTCCAGCTCATCCACACAGGGGACATCTACCTAGCACAGGGAGATGCTCTTGATGCTTGGATGAAAACATGCTCATGTTTATATATTAATATTTTAATGTTCTGATTCATGTTGAACAATGCACCAATATAGAATAGCATACACTAGTGGCTTTGAATATGTTAGAGCCAGAGAAACTCAGGTTTAAAACTTAATTCCCTTAATGAGTGACACGGGCCACTTACTCAACATCTGGAAACCCCCCTTTCTTCATGGATAGAATGAGAATATTATTACACCTACCTCCCAGGTTGGTGGAAAGAATTCGATAAGCTAATGCATGGACGTGTGTCAGGCACAATGCAAGTGTTCAGAAAAGGGCAAATGATCGTATATAGTCCTGAAGTTAATGTTGGCGAAACATAAACTTTCAAGAGTCCTCTCAGAAAAGTCAGCGATCATGGTAAAGAAGACAAAATAAATCAGCAGTTTCCAGTTTGTCCTTCCATTATACCATTTTTACTCTGAAAATTATTTGGTCTAACAGCACTCAGACTTCAGACAGCTGTAAGGCATTAAAGCTCCAATCAACACTGACCAAAGTACATGAAAATAACATTTTCTTTCCTTCTGCGTATTATCCGTTTTTCTTTTATATGTGAAGAACACAATGTAATAACTAAATTAATATAAGCGAACTCCTTGCAGCCCCTGAAAACCATATTCTTTTGAAGTACCTGACAAGTGGAAGACTGAACATCCCCTCCACGCAGAAACATTTGTCCACGCCACTCGTACCTTCCTTGATGCTAAAGCAATGAAATCTAAGCATGTACTGCCACAATGAATAGCAATTTAAAGCTTTCAAATGATTAAAAAAGGCCTAACCATCCAACATAAATCTCAAAACTGAGGTTTGCTCCTTGTTTGTCATTTTGTCAAACTGCAATAGGTTATTCACAAGTTTTAAGTCTGACTCTTTTTTTTTAAATTTTAATTTTTTAGTTTAAACAAGAGATATTTGTGTTTTTCACAGATCTGGAGGCTGGAATTCCAAGATCAAGGTGGTATCAGGGTTAGTGTCTGGCGAGGCTTCTCTTCCTGGCTTGCAGTAACTCTAACTCCAACATTAAGTCTCATCAGATATAAATAAAGGTTAAAAATCACCGTGCAGAAGCTATGGTTATAAATGCATTTAAATAAAAACCATCGTAATACTGTATGTTCTAAAGTAATTAAGTCGTAAACGTCTTTTTACATTATTTGTAGTGTTATACTGCCCTTTAGTGTCCAAACACATGAACTGTTAACAAAATTTTTTCAGCTCAAGAAATGTCTTTATATGAAACTTTACAGTGAACAAAATAGTTATCTTATGTTTTTGCAATATCTCAGTGAAAGGTGTTGCTATGGGTTGAATTCTTATGTTGAATTCCTAATTCCTAGTACCTCAGAATAGGATCTTATTTGGAAATAGGGTCACTGAAGATGTAATTAGTTAAGATGAGGTCATACTGGAGTTGTGTGGGCCCCGAATCTGATATGACTAGTGGCCTTATAAGAAGAGAAAAAGATTGTTTTTTGTTTTGAGACAGGGTCTCACTCTGTCACCCAGGCTAGAGTGCAGTGGTATCATCACAGCTCACGGCAATTCCTACTCCTGGGCTCAAGCAATCCTCCTGCCTCAGTCTCCTGAGTAGCTGGGACCATAGGTGCGCACCACCACGCCTGGCTAATTTTTCTGTATTTTGTAGA
The DNA here is from genome assembly GCA_028533085.1 of Varecia variegata. Taxonomy (NCBI): domain Eukaryota; kingdom Metazoa; phylum Chordata; class Mammalia; order Primates; family Lemuridae; genus Varecia; species Varecia variegata. The sequence goes on from CM052445.1 coordinate 11,909,840, forward strand.
GATGGAGATTCGCTCTTGCTCAGGCTGGTCTGAAACTCGTGGCCTCAAGCAATCCTCCCGCCTCAGCCGCCCAAAGTGCTCAGATTACAGGTGTGAGCCACTGGCACCTGGCCAAGAATCGGAAATCTGGACACTGACAGGCACACAGGAAGAACGCCACGTGAACATAAAGTCAGAGAGCAGAGTGATGCTTCTATAAGTCAAGGAATATGCCAGCAAACACTAGAAGCTAGGGGAGAGGCATGGAACAGATTCTCCCTCACAGCGTTCAGAAGGAACCAACCCTGCTGACAGCTTGATCTTGGACTTCTAGCCTCCAGAAATATGCAACAATAAATGTTTGTGTTTAAGCCACCAAGATCATGATACTTTGTTAGAGAAGTTTCAGCAAATGAGTACAAGTGTGGTTTTTTCATGCATAGAAAAATATAGAAAAACAAAAATTTTCCTGCAAAACACACTTATCTCATTTGGACTAAAAGGATAGGAAGGATGGAAGGAAAGAAGGAAGGATTGAAACCTAACAGATTATTGTTAAGCTGAAACCTGGAGATTTTTTAGTAACATCAGCTGTTATATTATATGTACTGAATGGTAAGCTAAGAACAGGAACGCCATTATGGGACACCTCCTTGACTTCTAAGATAGAAATAAGGAGTCATGACAGTGCCCCAAGAACAAGCGAATGAGTAGAGGGAGTCTCCTAACCTTGACCCTGCACTCTCAGCACCACCCTCACGTCTCTCTGAGTGCCAGTTTTGTCTTCCCTAAAATGTAGGTTTGATACCACATGAGCAATTCCTCTTCTAGCTCTTCTGTTTCACAACTTACAAAGGACATGTGCCAAGGACAAACTGAGGGGGCAGATGTTGACAGTGAGCCTACTGTGACCAAGGCACCACCGACAGAATGCATCCTTATCACCAGGTGGAGGAGCCCCCACAGTTAGTACAGTGGGGAACAATGGAAGTATTTCCATCCTACAATTTATCAGACGCTGTTATTGAATGTTTTGGTAGGGTAGGAGACCTAATAGGAAGCTTTGTTTAGCATGTTCTGTGAATTTGAAGACTGGGATTGTCAAGAACTGGTTTAGGCTGAGAGGTTAAAGGTTATTTTTAAATTTCTGGCATTGTTCTAGTCAATGATAACTTAAAACTTCAACATTCTAGGTGTTTCTAGAACTATGAAATAGTTAAGTTATTATCACAGTATTTTAACAACTTGGGAAAAACAATTATTTTAGAGAGAAAAATACTTCTAGAACCAGGATACAGTAGTTAAATTATTCCCACTCTATTATAAAGTTAAACTTGGGGAAGACCATCTTTTACAGATTAAAAAATACTTTAAAAAATGCACTAAAATCCTATTGTATTAAATTATAAGAAGATAATTGGGAATAATCAGGAATTATTTTGGCTCATCTTCTCTGCAGAACTTCTCGAAATGAATTAAATTTAGAAGATAAGGGGGTGTATGAAATTGCAGAATTAAAGACATTCAAAATGAATATGCTGTACAGTGCCAGGTTTTCAGAATTTATAATACAGGGTTGTGAGGGGGGAAAAAAGGAAACAATTTTAACTAACAATGAAACCATAAGAATTCCAGGAGCAAACATTTTGCAAAGGAGGAAATGAGTATGCAAATTGCACGAATGGAGGATTTATGAATTCACAGGCAGTGCTGGAGTTTTAAAACCTCCGTCTTCCTCTCCTACTTGGCACTTGGCTACCTAAAATTCTGCCTTCGTGAAGCCATTAAATCAGCTAACCAAATTACACTGAGGCATGTGGCCAGAAGTATTTATTTTCATCTCACAAATTCAAATCTTTGTAAACGACTTACTCGAACATATTTTTTATTTTGCCTGCATCCAAGTTTTTCTACACATACAAAAATTTGAGCATCAGAAAAAAAACATTCTTGGAAGCTATAACTTCCAAGGGTTTAGTAAACGGAGATCCATGTGCCAAATCTGTTTTTCTATGGCCCTTGAGCTAAGAATGGTTTTTACGTTTTAAAATGGTTGAAAAAAAAAATCGAGAGAAGAAATCACATTTTGTGTCAGGTGAAAAAGGTAGGAAGTTCAAATTTCATTGCCCACGTTCATTTGTTTAACGTGTGTCTACCGCAGCTTTCGAGATACAAAGGCAGAGTTGAGGAGATGCAACACTGATTGTGTGGTTCACAAAGCCCGAAATACTTTCTACCTGACCCTTCTCAGAAAAAGTTTGCTGACCACTGACCTAAGTCATAATTTAAGTTGCTTTGACGTGAGATCAGCAAGTTCCTTTATGTCATACCCTAGAAGACACCGCTCTGAGATGACCAGTGCAGCTCTTCATTCCTTCTCCTCCTCACAGCCCACTGAACAGGGGGTAGGTACTGCATAAATGTGTCATTCATCATGCTACCTTTTTTTTAATGATATAAAAATTTATTTATTTATTTTTATTTCAGAATATTAAGGGGGGTATAAATGTTTTTGTTACGTGGATACCTTGTATTAATATAATGGTTAAGTCAGGGGTTTTAAGTACACATAGCCATCTTTCATTGGGAAAAGAATATTCCGGTATATGCCAACCAACGAGTCACTATTCTGTTCTGATCAATGACCCAGGCCGGCGTGTGCTGACCATGCATCCGTATTCACACGAGCAGTTAATCCGAAGGACCAGCTCCATTGACTCTGTGACTCAGATTTAACTGAGTTAGCAGCAGTATCTAGAGATTCCGTACTGCGTACACGTGGCCCTGATTCCATCTGATGGTACTGCCATGCTCTTTCTAAGCCAAATTTTACTCGCCTGGTTGTATGTGATGTTTCCACATTTAAAGATATTTACTTTTGGAGGGGGGGGGATCTCAGTATACCAGTTTCTGTGCAAAGCACAAAAAGAGAAATTCCTGTTCAGCGAAACCTTGAAATGTCCTCCCGTGAAGCAAAGTTCATTAGAAAGTGGCTAAAGAATAGCTGAGAAGCCACACTGTTTCCTCTGCTGTTGCAGGAGGACTGGCTGGAAGCCGCTGAGCGTCAACTGCATTTAATGCCTGTTTTCAAACCCCCTTCCACTCCCAGGGGTGGCCAGAGCACTTGCTTTCTTCCCCCTCTCCCTCTCTCATTCTAAAGTGTTTCTTTTTGTGTTGTGCCCAACCTTAGAAATACTGCTCAGAGCCATACAGAAATAAAAATGATACAATGAGTTAAAATCAGAACAGTAAGAAACTGTAAGGGATCTGAACTTCTCATCCCAAAGGGAGGGGGGCCATGGGGAGAGTTCACAGAGTCTAGAAACAATATTACAGGGGCTAAGGAACAGTTGAGAAACAGCTCAAAGGGAGGGGACAATTTAAAAACAACAAACACAAGAAACATAAGAAAGAACTTTGTGAGCAGACAATTCATTTAAAAACTGAAATGAGTTACCCCCCATTAGAGTGGCCATTATTAACAAAAAAACAGAAAATAACAAGTGTGGGTGAGGAGGTAGGGAACCTGGAATTCTTGGGAAATGCTGGTGGGGACGTAAAAAGGTGCAGCCACTGTGGGACACAGCGTGGTGACCCCTCAAAATATTAGACGTGGCATCACCATATGATCCAGAAATTCCCGCACTAAGTGGATCCCCAACAGAATGGAAAGAAAAAAAAAAGCAAGGGCTTGAACAGACATTTGCACATCCATGCTCATAGCAGTGCTTTTCACAACAGCCAAAAGGTGGAGAGAATCTAAATGTCCATGGATAGATGCACGAATAAACAAAATGTAGTCTGACCACACCACAGACTATTATTATTCAGCCTTAAAAAGGAAGGAAATTCTGACACGTGCTACAACGTGGATGAACCTTGAGGACGTTATGCTAAGTGAAACAAGCCAGTTACTAATAGTTAAACATTGTGTGATCTCACTTATGTGAGTTACCTAGAGTGATAAAACTCATAAAGACAGAGGGAAATGGTGGTTTCCAGGGCCTGGGGGTTTCTAATCACAGATGGGTTGATAGAAGCCCTGAGCTGGTCTTTGGTGGTGCAGCATCTAGGATCGCGGCCTCTGGAGTCACACTGATGGGGTTGTGTGCAGGCGATGTGCCCTTGGAGACCAGGCCCTGCCCTCACTTTGCTCACTGCAGACTGAGCGTGGAAATGGCACCTGTGTCAAAGGGCTGTTGATGGAAACGAGATCCCTGAGCTGAAGTTCATAGCACCATTGCTGGTGCTTGAGTTTGCTAGGGCTGCCATACCCAAGCACCACAGACTGGGTGGCTGGAACAACAGAAGTTTATTCTCTCACAGTTCTGGAGGCCAGAAGTCCAAGATCGAGGTGTCTGCAGGGTTGGTTCCTTCTGAGGCCTCTCTCCTTGGCTTGCAGACGGCCACCTTCTCCCTGTGTCCTCACATGGCCTTCCCTCTGCCCATCTGTGGCCAAATTCCCTCTTCTTACAGGGACAATAGCAAGACTGGATTAGGGCCCACCCCAAGGACCTCATTTTAACTTAATTACCTCTGTAAAGGACCTATCTCCAAATACAGTCACATTCTCAAGTACTGGGGTTAGGACTGCAACAGAGGAACTTAAGGGAATGGGGACACAATTTGGCCTGTGACACCTAGTGTATAAAAAATGCTCAGTAAATGTTAGTTATTTTTTCTTGGGAAGTTATTCTAAACTTTTCTCACTTTTTCTATTCTCTTTCTCTATTTCTGTTTCTGTGTGCTACTTAGTAAATGAACTTTCTTCCTATATTTTATGCAAAAAAATGAGATTCCAGAGCACAAACTCATTCAACTTGCAGATGGTTCTTCCTCTCCAATTGCCCAAACCTTGCCTACATCACCTCTTTCTTTCCAGTCTCAGAAAGGGGGTTTCTCTGTCCCTGCTCCAGGTAACTCGCTCCTCTGTGCTCCTGGCCCCCTGTCTCCGAGACTCGAGCCCCACTGTTCCCTCTTCCTTCCATCTTCAGTCTCTTGGCATCTTCTCCTTCCCTTCAACCTCAGGCTAAGCTTCCTCCTTCCACAGATGTGCTTCCTTGGCCCTGCCTGTCCTTCAGCTACTGAGCTCTCTCTTCCTCCTTTTCACACCCAGGCCTTTGAAGGAAGAGTCTATATTGTTTGCTCCTTCTCTTCGTTCATGCATTCATTCATTGAGCACCTTCCTTTGCACTGGGCTAGGTGTGGGGAATCCGAAGACATCTATTCCTAGTCCCAAGATCGGAGAGGAAGACATGACCCTCAAGGATTTCCTGCCAGGGCTCAGTCGAAACCTGATGTCTATTGACATTTGGGCCAACCTCCCTCACCTTTCTTATGCCAACTCACCAGGGGAGTGAGCCCCCCCTGCCTGAAAGTCAGTGGCTATTTATTTACTTGATGTGATTTGGAAACTTCTAGTATGCACCACCATCCTCCCTCAGCCTCTGTGACATTCTGTGCACTGCCGTGTTGAAACTTTCGGTGACAAGGCCTGAACCTATGAACTCGAAAATTTTGTGAGGGATCCCAAGAAGAGTCCTCCCAGCACTTAAACGTCTCTGAGGTTTTAAGCAGGGCATGGCTGGGCACTGTGCTGGGTAACTCAGTCAACTCAAACGAGCAGACCGTGACATTAATAATCATGGGCACAATGTCCTAAAAGAATGAACAGTGCCTCAGAAGGGGTCTAGAGCGTTTAAGCCCGGGTAGAATCTGGATTTTAGTTAAGGAATTGCAACAGAAATATTCTAAGAGCTTCATTTGTGAAACTTTCACCCTCTCCAGATGTTAAGAAACGACAAAAATAAAATGCTGTATTTTGTGTGTGTGTGTATATATATATGTGCGTGTATATATATAAATTCAAGTTTTATCAGCTGTTCCACGTCTATAAGTCACTTCGTGCATATCAGGAAGCTGAATGCAGCACTGAGCTTCATCAGAGCCAGTTGATTACTCTCCCTCAGTGTCTGAGCAGACAGGGCGCGTCTCCCCCAGCAGCCTGCGTCTTCGTCTCCCTTCTCTCTCCCTGGGATGGGCTATGTTGGCCATTCACAGCTTACCCCAAATAAGTTCCCTAAGAGCAAGCAAAGGATTGGTGAGTCCAAGGACTTCTTTCTGATGAACTACACTTTGGTGAATGACTATTGCAAAGCTCTTTTGACTCGAGCACATTGTTCTCAACGCGCCAGTATTAGGTATCCGTGGATTAAAGCACAGAAAAGCGTGCAGTCAATACCGACCACCAGGTGCGTGCTGAGGGGCTGCTGTCTCTTTTGTTCCCTGGGACACGAGTGAGGAAACACCAATAAGGTCAAACCATGGCCAGAGATGGGTGTGGGCAGTGACGAGGAGAAAATGCCAGCTCACCGACACTGGTCTGCTCTTCCATGACTTACAAGGGTATGATAAGCCCACAAGTGCGGCTTCATGCTCAAGGACTAAATCCAGGCCCAGATGTTGTCCCAGCAGTATAGGAAATGATGAAATGTTGTTAGTCTCTTTCCAGGGGAAAAGAAAGTTCAGAAACAAGTCTGGGTTAGCAGAACCAGCCTCCTCCACATGGTGCGCACAATTACATTGTTGGCAAGAGTTCTGTGAGTATTCAAATGCCAGTCCTCTTTACAGACTGGCATAGATAATATGGAACAGAATGTCATTGTTCCTGAACGAAATCTTAAAGACTTATTACTAATGATTCACTATAAGATTATAAATTGGTGTCAATTTTGAATATGTCGCTGTATTGACCTGTTATAAATAATACATGAAGAAAACGCCCATTAGAACTGATTTTCTGCTTTGTGCAAGAAAAAAAAAAAATTCCCTTTTTTCATCCTATAAGTCTACATGCACTACCTTTAAAAAATGACTTCCATTCTTCCTCCTTATAACCAATTACAATGAAGGGAGAAAAATTCAGAAATTATACACAACAGAAGAATTTGCTATCTTAATAATGAAGTAGAATTTGAAAACCCTCAAACCACCAACATGTAATATCACATTTCTCCACGTGGGGTCACTACAACTCCAGGAAACTCAAACTTACGCTTAAAGAGATTATGTTAGACGTCCATACCTTTTTTTCTTTAAATGTCCCATTTTGTGCAAAAGTATTATAAAATGACAATGGCATGAGTTAGCAGAAAAATTGAACTATCTTCCAGAAAGGTTGTAAACTCCCTTACATTATACACACCTCTGACTTATAACACTATTTTCTTGAGTGCCGGCCACAGTGCTAAATGCTTTACCTATTTTGTCTTATCTAATCCTTAAACCACTCTCTTCCTTGAATGGTAGTTATATGTCTTTGTTTTTAAAATGAGGCATCTGAGCCCTGCAGAGTTTAGTAACTTGCCAAGCTGTCCCCGTGCCCAGTCTGGTGTAGGGTTCTCTGCTAAGCAATGAGGTCACCAAAAGGGGGCAGCTGAGTCTCTGGTCCGAGGGAGACCATCTTTATCCATGAAAAGGCAGCAGCCCAAGGCTGTAAACTAAGTGCCAAGCGGTGTCCAGCGACTATTAACAGCCAAATAATACAGCCTGTGCTCCAGGAGGCTCGGGGAAGGACTGACCAGTGAGGCCTTTTGGAAGATGGGGACATCAGCTGATCCCTGCAGGGGGCTCAAGACCAAGACAACCAGAAAGAGAACCTGTGAACAGGGTGAGGGGTGACAGCTTCCAAAAAAAACAGGTCATTGCTTGGCAAATGCACAGCAGCCAAACCATAAGCGATATTGTTCCCAGCACCATCCTTTCCCGGTAGGTCCCCGAGGGCCCACCCATTTCTCACTGCTTTCCTCTCCCAGCGTCAAAGTACTGACTCAGAGCATTTTTGGCTAAAAGGGAATGGACTAGATTTTTTTTTTTCTTTCAAAAAGATGCTGAGTTGGCTTCTCTTCTCGGTCAAGTGGTGATGATTCACTGCGAACAAATCCTGGTGGCCAGAGGCCAATCACGGTCATTTACCTCATTCAAATGTTAACAGCTGGAGAGCAGGCTGTTCTCGCAATGTGTTGCTCTGCAGCAAGGGCTGAAAATGGCCTTTGTCTCTGCAGAGGCCCCCACATGCGGGCGGCCCGGTCCCCCTTCTGCTGGCCATGAAGGGTTCTCTGAGCAGCTCTGGCATCAAGTCAGCTGGAGCTGAGCACACTGGTCCTTTTGTCGTTCTGAGCACAACACATCACAACCGAAAGTTTGCTGTTGGGAATATAATGGAATCTCATATATTTGGAACCAATAGGAGAAAATTATTTTTTTATCTTGTGGGAAAATACACATAACATAAAATCTACCATCTTAACCATTTTTAGCGTACGGTTCAGGAGGGTTAAGCACATTCACAGTGTTGTGGAACTCTCACCACTATCTCCAAAACTTTGTTCGTCTTGTAAAAATGAAACTCTGCACCCATTACACACTAACTCCTGATTCCCTGCATCCACAACCCCGGGCAATCTCCATTCTACTTTCTGTCGCTGTGATTTTGAATATTCTGGGTACCTCATATAAGTGGAATCAGAAAGTAGTTGTCTTTTTGTGACTGGTTTATTTCACTTAGCATAATGTCCTCAAGGTTCACGCATGTTGTAACATACGTCAGAGTTTCCTTGCATCTTTTAAATAGACTTTATTCTTCTAGAGCAGTTTTAGTATCACAGCAAAATTGCGAGGGAGGTACAGAGATTCCCCATAGACCCCTCGGCCCCACAACAAGGACAGCCCTTGCTATCAACATCCTCCACCAGAATGGTACATTTGTTACAATTGATGAACCTACACTACACGTCATTATCACTCAGAGTCCATAGTTTACACTGGGGTTCACTCTTAGCGTTGTATGTTCTATGGGCAAATCTATGACACCCACCATTACAGTAGCATACAGACGAGTTTCGCTGACCTTAAGAATCCACTGTGCCCCTTCTTTTTTAAAGCTGAATAATATTCCATTGTATGTACATGCCACATCTTATTTATCCATTCTTTTGTTGATGGAAACTTGGACTGCTTCCACCCATTGGCCATTGAGAATAATGCTGCTATGAACATGGACGTACAAATATCTATTTGAGACCCTGCTTTTATATCTTGTGGGTATATTCGCCCAGAAGCGAAATTGCTGGACCATGGCAATTCTATTTTTAATGTTTTGAGGAACTGTCATACTGTTTTCCACAGTGGCTAAACCATTTTATATTCCCATCAACAATACACAAGGGTTCCAATTTTGCTACATCCTCACCAACACTTGTTATTTTCTGATTATTTTATGTTAGCCATCCTAGTGGGTGTGAGGTGAACATCTTTGTGTATTTTTAAAACTCTTCCCAAGGTTGAAATTCTATGAATCGTTTTAAAGCTCTAATTATGAAATATTGCAGTAGTACCTCCTGGCTATAGAAAGGCATTATTCATCTAAGATTCCCCCATACCCCCTGGAAGGATGCTGGGTCAGAAAAGAGGAGAATCAGGCTGGGGTCACAGCCCCTGAGGGTCATCACTTTTCACAAGGGAAAGAAAGAACCAGACATCTAACCCCCTATGTCACGGCCACCAACTTAAGTAAATTTCAACTTAGTGAAGTCAGAATTCATGAAGTTCCATTAATTTCTAAAGCCAAAGTGGGCCCACAGTGAGGACACAATGTGAACATTAAAAATGCAAAACAAAAATTATCATAAATAACACAAGTGAATGCTTTACTTTCAGATTTGGAACACGATTTCTCAAAAATCTAAAACCTGAGTGCTAAGTCACATCGGCTGGAGGAGATACAAGGAACTCAGAGGTGTTCAAGTCCGTTCATTAGAGTGAACTGCTTTTCCATCTGCTTTGTCTCTCAAGCTTCCCCGTAGGGTCCAGAACTCTTTTAAAAAGTCAAGAGGTGCACAGGAAGATCCCTCCCCACTACAGCCTTTGTCCCTAAGGCTGGTGGAAAGAGTGAGTCTCTGGAAAGCACGTCTGCCAAGGAGCCAAGCTTGGCCAAACTCCCGCTGGGCCTGGCTACCACCTCTTAGTCCTCCCACTACCAAGGCACGAGTGGAATATTAAGCTCAGCGCCTGCAGTCTGGAAATCTGGGTTGGACTCGACCCCCTTGGCTGTGGGCAAACTGCTCAACCCCTTTGAGCCTCCATGTCCTCGACTGTAGAATGGGGCTGATACCACATGCCACCAGTGGTGCGGGCTGGCATCTGTGAAAACCACCGGCACACAGTAGGCTGTCAATAAATGCACACTCTGGAATCAGGGGACCACTGACTGTGACAATGAGAGCCTAGTGGAATAATCCCAGAAAGGTGCCTCTCGGTCGCTGACCCAGACTTGGGGTGGGTGTCTGTCTTTCAGCGGAGGACATGGCTCCAGTCAGTGTTGACAAGGTCAGAGTTAACACAACGGAATGTTCTGGACATCCTTTCAAGGTCTCAGAAAACCAGCTGAACCCTCTGTGAGACCCGGAAGAAGCCTCATTGGCCTCATGTCATTCACTCAGACTAAACGACAGTGTGGTGAGACCACGCTGGGTGTCTCCACCTCGGGGAGAGTCTGGGTGGAGCCCAGAGGAGAGGTGACAGCTTCACATGCCCAGAAAACCCTGCTGGGGGTGAGAGCCGATCACCGCCTCTCCCTGACAGGGCTGTCGGGCTGGAAGCAGCAAACTCCCAACTCTGGAGTTCCAGAAAAACTCTGACACCCAACCTGCCCGAACCGTCTGCCTCCACTTGCTAAATTCCACGTCTCTATTTGCCGTCTTTATGTGAGATAATTCTGCCACCGTAAACCTTTCAAAGGAAGGGGTGAAAATGTTCTGCAGGAAGAAATTTTCCACTTCTGTTTGCCCTTTCCCATTTCCCCTTCGTATTCTCTTTCTTCTTCCATTTTCTAGAATTCCCCTGATCACCTCTCTTCACTCTCGCCCAGGCTGCTCTACCAGCCAATTCTTCCCCTCCCGGACCCCTTCCCCCCTTGGCTTTTGCACTGGGCACTCGACACAACCCCGTCCCCCCAGCACACGCACACTTGAGAGGCCTCCCGGCGTGGCAGAGCCCTGGTCCCGCAGCACCATAATCATGTCTCTGCGGTGCCTCCCGTCACCATGGAAACGAGCGTTTGCAGGCACTACAGACAGACAGAGCCATTACTGTGGCTGGTGCCTGTCAATCCACATGTGAGTGTGTGTGCTTAAAATAGAAGTTCTGCGAATAAAAACAGCAATTAGGGAAATCTGAAAATCTTTCTGAATACGGATGCATTTAGCCCTGCTACCAGCTGACTTCTCTTCCACATCACCCTTCTCCACCATCGTTCCCTACAGAGGTGTGGATAAGCCAATAAGCCGTGCTCCCTGAAACAATGCCTCCTGCAAAGGGGATTAGCCGTCCTTAGGGATTTACAGGGTATGAGGATCAACAATAGCAGGTGTGGCACAGGCAGGCCCTTCAGAAAATCTAACACTGAGCCCCGTTCTTTTCATCCAAAAAAAAAAAACCAAACAACTGGATCACTTATAATACAAAAGAAGAGAAGAGTGAGTATTCAGGAAATGATAAATGAAACCCAATTCATAAGCTAAGACACAAATACCAGGACAGTAGACCAGGTTGTGAATGAAAGCTGGCTGCACTCAGTTTATTTTGCAATTAACAAAGGGCAAGTGACTAAAAGGTAACTGACAACTCTCTAGGCACCAGTAAGTGGTAAGGTGGCATCATCTCCTTTTTGTTACCTCAATGAGAGGTCCTTGTCGGCCTTGGCCCTTGGGGCTGAGGGATTCAGTGGCCTATGGGCCCAGGGAGAGGCGGCTGGGGAGGACCACTGAGTCCCCGCTGCCTCTTCCAGGCACTCTCTTTCTTCCTTCCTTTCCAGAATCTTCCTCCCGTCTGGCCAGGCAGTAACGCCAACTAGCAGAACATTAAGGGTTCATTCTAAAATGGACACCTGTCCCTAAATCAAAATGTACCCCATGGAAGAAACAGATATTTTATCAGGAAGAATGCCACATCCTCAGCACAGCAGTATCTAGCCCCAGGTTTAAGGAGAAGTAAAAAATCCAAATAATCATAGTTATAGAGCTGGAGAAGATAGCAAGACCTCATGCAGTCTATCCGTCACCGAGGAGGCAGATGAAGCAGCATTATCCCCATTTCACAGAAGTGGGGAACGAAGGATTTGGTCCTGACCCCACCTAGCAACTGAGTGCCTAGAATCCGAGCATTGCATCTTTCACAGGAGTACGCTGACTCTTCGCTCTGCCTTGGCTCGTACGCATGTTTTCAATCAGATCTGAACAGCCAGCTAAATAGCGTAGGAGATCAAAAGCACACATTGAGGAGTGCAGAATTCATCACCTCTTTCAAAAAACCAGCACTTTTCATGATCCGGCTGACACTGGCTTCCTGATATGTTTTTTTGTGCCGATTACCACAGCCTTCTGCATCTCTGAGTGAAAGGCTCCGGGGGCGGGGGCGTGGGGTTGCAAAAATACAGACACAGACGAGACTCTCATGACCTCCATGGGCAGACCAAGAGCCTTCCCTAAGCAACAGGCTGCACCTGTAAGTAGAGCCACACCTTGCTTTTTCCGGCTGTGAACTAGCGGGTCACAGCGCGCATGACACGATGTGTGCCAAGCACAGGACACAGGTCAGGGAGGGGACAGCGGGCCCTGCAGAGAAGCGGGGAGACGGTACGGGGACAAGCTTCGTCACCTCCGGGAAGCCTGGGCAATGGTGTTAAAGGCATTTCTGTTTGCACAGAGAAGGTTTAATGTTCTCGAAAGACCTCCATTTTCCTGATAATATTTTGCATAGAAAATATTTTGCATATTATTATACAATTACTTTCCCTTCCCTGTGCTCTCTTTAACGGAGCAGAGAAAGGGGTGGGGAGTGTGCTCCACAGAGCCTGAGACCGGCACAGAATTAAATATCGAAGACTGTTCCACAAAGGCACTGACACACATGCAGATGCCCCACCAACAACCTGTCGCACAACCACAGAAGACACAAACAAGTCTTCTGCTGCCTGCACCCCCAGGCAGCCAGGCCAAGGCACAGGGAGGCCTTGGAGGGTCACCGAGAGACTAGAGTCGACCCCGATGAGCGGCCTGCCAGGACGCCATGACCATTCCTTCCTCTGCAAAGGGAATTCCTGCAAAATCTGCATTTTGCAGAAATCTGCAAAAATCTGAATTTTTAAAAAATCAGATTTGCAACCTCTGAATTTGGCCCAGCTGCTTCCAGCTGCAAACTGAGGTTTTATCCCCTGCCCCTCTTTTGCAGGGAGGGGGAGCTTGACAGCCTCAGTGAAGAGAAATGCTTTTCCTTTTCACTCCTAGCCATGAGGTGCTGGACACTGGCCTGCACCTTTTCACATGCATGGTCTCGTTTCATACCTAAAATGACCAGAGTGGGCCCAGCCCGGCAAACTGGAAGGAGGCTGGGAGGAGACACCTAACCCGCACTGATGGGGGTGCAAGGACTGAGGCCAGGTCTATAAAATTATTCTCTTTTCCCTCAGATTTTAGGTAACCAATACTGTCTGCTTTAAGTGCCAGAAGTTTACAGTGCGAGGAGCTGCTTTTTTAATGTACTACTGATGTCTGAACATTTTGGGGGCTTTTATGGCCTGGTCTCCTCACTGTTTCCCACGTGTGTCTGTTCCACTAGTGCCAAGGAGCACCCGCCACCCTCGGGATCCCCAGTCTCAGGCCAGCCTCCTGCATGCCAGCCGGTCAGGGCAGCTCTGGCCACCTACTGGACCTGCCTCTGGCCCCACTTTTAGACTTCTGGGCGTTCCCTATCCCTTCTTATCACTTCCCTCTTCCCCCTGGCACCTCCCAGCTCAGTCCTGATGGGGCCAGAACCGCCAGCCCCTGTGTTTCCTCTCTCCACCTCTGAGGGACTAGAGCGCCACTGTCCTCGGGACTCAGGGCACACTGGCTCCCAGCCCACCTGCTAGCTGGGCCACGGTGTGAGACCAGCCTCCCATGTGACAGCAGCATGCAGACATTGGCGCCCGCAGAGAGGACCACACACCCAGGCTGTTGGCTCTGCGGCATCCCTGCTGCATGTGTGAGGCTGGGGTTCCCGTTTTGTGCCGGTGCTGCGTGGCCAGCTGCTCCCCTCTCTCTCTACGCCAGTGCCAGCCCTTCCCCATGTCCCAGGAATGCCACCTGGGAGAGGTCTGTGCACTCTTCACCATGTGGCCCACCCAGATGCCAAGTCATAGTGTTGGGGGCTGGGGGAAGTCAGAGCTTAATATTTATTACACCATTTATGATCTATTTTTTAAAATTCCCAAGGAATGTCCTAACAGAGCTCCTCCACGGCATGCAGATGGCCTCCTCTGTACTCAATCTGTGCTGCTTAAATCTATTTTTCAACAGCTGACCTGGAGTTACAGAAGAAACTGGTTCCTCCTCATTGTCTTCTGAAATACTAGCGTGGCTTGACAAATAGCGGTTTCCATGGTGATGACAAAGGAACATCACCCATGTTGCAAGGAGCCTCTGATTTTATCTTGAACCATTAGCTTTCACCCACAGCGCATTCGTTATTCATTTGCAGTAAGGAAATGGCTGCAGCCCAGAACGTTTCAGAAGACCTGAGTCGTCACGGCCGCCCGGAACAACTCGGGGGGCACTAGAGGCACACGCCACGAGGGAAGCCAGCGCCAGGATTCACACAGCCTTCAGAAATTACCTGCTAGTGTGCTCATAACCTACAGGAACTGCCTTTACAGTGTACATATAAATTTTCAACAAACGATAAATTAGGAACTTTACAAATTATTCCATGATTGCAGCGGTCCCCAACCTTTTTGGCACCAGGGACCAGTTTCATGGAAGACAATTTCACGGATGGGGGTGGAGAGGTTGGGGGGCAGGCAGAGCTCAGGCAATGATGCAAGTGATGGGGAGCGGCTGTGGCCTGGTTCCTAACGGGCCACGGACTGGTATTTATTGGTTCTTGGCCCAGGAGTTGGAGACCACAGATTTAGAGGATAATAGGGTTCAGAACTCATAATATACTCTCTCTCTCCAATGCCTGCTGCATGCTGTTCTTTCCTTGACTCTCTCCCCACTACAGACTCCCTTGTGATGCGTGTGCACCTGAAAAGTTTGTGAATTTAATATTTGTAGAAGATCTATGCTTTGGAATTTCAAAACATGACCTTTATAGAGACTTTCTTTTCACATTTCTCATCTTAAAAGAAAATAGTTTTTAACCTTAAAAAATACCTGATATATGATAATCTAAGAATTGGCCGGGCGCCGTGGCTCACGCCCGTAATCCTAGCATTCTGGGAGGCCGAGGCAGGAGGATCGCTCGAGGTCAGGAGTTCGAGACCAGCCTGAGCAAGAGCGAGACCCCGTCTCTACTAAAAATAGAAAAAAATTATATGGACAGCTAAAAATATATACAGAAAAAATTAGCCAGGCATGGTGGCGCATGCCTGTAGTCCCAGCTACTCGGGAGGCTGAGGCAGAAGGATTGCTTGAGCCCAGGAGTTCGAGGTTGCTGTGAGCTAGGCTGATGCCATGGCACTCACTCTAGCCCAGGCAACAGAGTGAGACTCTGTCTCAAAAAGAAATAATAATGATAACTGATATATGATAATCTAAGAATTGATAGGAGCCAGATATAGCTTTTTGTTTTTTTCAAAAAGCACAACTCCTCAGGTAGCCAGTTTTAATTACATTCTTTTATACATGCCTATTAAAAATATGAAAATTATGCCTGTAGGCAGCACACTCATGAAGAGACTGTAACAAGCATAGAAAACATATTCATGGTCCTAGATCCTTGAGTTCCCCACAATGTCTCCCTATTGAAACCATGTGTCAGTTGTCCCCAAGCATATAAAAGTCAGTTGAATAATCAGAGTACAGTCTATACTAATATTAAATACAAAAATACCAATTAAAAATAATATTCATGTGTATTTAAGCAATACTTTTTACCACTACAATAACAGCATCTATTCATCACCCATGTTTCGGAACATGGGAGACCCACCGCCACCACTGTTTATATTTTGAAGCCGTCTTTCCCATCCCGCCCTGGAGAACGCTCAGGCTGTTTGCCTTTTAAAGGCAGCCCAAGATTTCCCAGAGCTCAGCAGCTTACTCAATAAATCAAGGCCAGGGACCATTTCTGGGGAGTGTAGGAATTTAAACGTAAGCAACACATTTTAAAGTCCTGAAAAACAACAGAAAGGATTTGGCAACAGGTAGGAAAGGGAATGGGCCACTTTTCTTATTGAGAGAGAAGGCACCTTTCACACCTGGCTACGGTGGGCAAGTTGGCAGCAGCCCACCTAAAGCCTCCATGCTGCCCGGGTGTTTGCAGCGCCTCTCTCTCCCAGAGGGGGCGCTCTTTGGCACTCCTGAACGTCAGTCCCACTGGGCTCCTGGCCTCTGCTCCCTGCTTGGCCTCTCGTGGTCCCTCTGTGCACCTGCTGCAAGGCCCTCAGGATCGCTCTCCACTGCAGGCTACTCCTGGCCAATCCCAAACACTTATTTTTACCCTTCTTTGAACTTGCTTTATACCTGGAGACAGTGCCTGTGAGTACAACACACACCATTTCTCCACATGGTTCACTGATTCAGTGTGCATGACTTTCAGCCTGGCTTAGAAATCTCTGGATTCCTCACGGCACCTAAGTAGAACTGTCGACACAATGTGAACCACTCTTGATTGATTAAGTCGGGGCAGATGGTTTCTAAGCTCATTTTGAACTCCAAGCAAGACTTCATAGGATACTATTTTTGTTGGTTTTTAAACAGATATCCAACGCTGGGAAAGTTTTGTAAGGGAGGTATTTCTGAATATTTCATCCAGGTTATTTTGAATCTGATGGATTCTCTTATATATAACATCTACAAAGCAAGCCTGGAGAATACAGAACTGATTATAGGAGAGTGACACTTTCAAACTCCTGCAATGGGTGGTGACTGCCTCGGGCTTCCTAGTGGCCAGCTTCCTGATGGGGCGAGAGGACATATCCTCTCCTTGGTGATGGGGTTCAGGACATGCTACCTCAAAATATGGCACCTTGGCATTTGAGAAAAAGCAGAAGCAGGAAGGTCACTGTCATCTCCCTCACCCTTCTCCTTCTCCCCTGAAACAGGCCATAAAAGCTGGGGAGGATTTTCTGACCTTCCCCTGCAGCAGGTCATAAGACCCTTCTGTGAGAGGTGCCCTCCCTACACCTGGAAAAAAGGAGCCACACGGATGCCAGAAAAAAGGAGCATAAGACACATGGATGCCAAGAAGCATCTGCAAACGGGCCTCGCTAAGTCTCCCCCAGTTTATTGGCATTACAGCATGCCCTCTGTCCAATCATATTTCTCCGTGACTGTCCGCTCTTCAACAAACCTAGCATAAAACTACATGTTTAACCATTTTTCAGGTCTCCATTTCCTTACAAAGGCTCTCGTGTCACATAAAGCTCACATTAAGAAAATCTGTAAACTTTTCTCTTGTTAGTCTGTCTTTCCTGATAGGCGCCTCAGTTACAAACTTAGGGCAGGTGAGGAAAAGACTTTTCTTCCCCTACATTGGCAAATCCAGGTCTGGTTCAAGATCATTTTGTGAGCTCAAACCAGACCACCCTGTTCTAACCTCATATAACAAGCAACTCATCTATGTGGGAGGAATCCTAGAAGGACCTTAAACATGGCAATGATAAAGCTTTTTTCAAATGCCTGGAAAGTGCCACATAAATCACCCAAAATGTGAAATAAAAATCTAAATGACAATTTTAATATTAAAAATTATATTTTATGATTTCACTGGCTGAGTATATTTTGGGTTAATCGCCTCTCTGAGAAGTCCCAAGGCAACCGATAACGAATGGCCAAATCTTTTCTGATCTATAACTAAATCATAGATAATAGTGGTTCCCACACTCACAGCTTTCCAGTTCATGCTTCTGCCTCCTGAAAACCTCAAGTGTTCCCAGGTTGACAGACAACGTTCAATTCCGCTGTTTTGAAACTTGAAGTCGTCTGAAACCACTTAGGAGACAAATAGTCCCCGCCGGTGTGGGAAAATGTGCAAGGCTGGGCTTTCACAAGCCAAACTCTGACGAAGATGATGTGTTTCCGACAGTACATCCAGGCTCAAGCTTCTTCAATGAAGAAATTACAGTGCAACACGTTGGCAATACTAGAAAGCAGCTGCCATTCCTTACTTCCCTTGCTTTCTTTAAGAGAAAGTTCTTTTTAAGTCTGGGGGTTAAAAGGGGAGTGAAAAGTGAAATCGGAAAGTTGTACAGACAACTCGTGTGCCTTTCTAACTTTTTACTGGCACTCTGTTCCTGACTTCCCACGACATCTCACGGCTTCAAATCCAAATCCTTGGCCTTTCCACAGACTAAGTTTCCTGGCCGGTTTTCCTTCTCTGTCAATGACACCAAAATTGCCTCAGTCTCCAAACCTTAGTAGCATTCTTGACCGTATGGTTATATGTCCTGTTGGCCCAGGACAGTCCCAAGTTATGCCTATTTTCCCAGCATCCTGACCAGTTTAGTTAGCATTTGTCCTAGAAAAGTCCTAGGTTAGATGATAAATTTTATGATTACTCTTTTTCCTCTTTCTCCTAAACATCCTGTTGATTTTTCCTTTGTGTTATCTGGTCATTCAATATGTCAATTCTCCTAACTTTATGAACTGTACTGATATAATACTCCCCAGTCAGTGACCACCAATCTCTAATCAATTATACACATGAAGCTACTGCTCTAAAGCCCTCAATGTTTTCCTATTATTTAATATTAATAGATAAACTGAAAATTCAGGCATTCAAGATCTTTCACATCCTGGCCCTTATGCAGTTTTTCCAGCCTTGTTTCTAATTACTCCCTGGCATAACACGTGGGTCCAGCAAAATTGCTTGCTCGACTGCCTACGCACTGTCCTAGGCATCTGCTTCTGTGATCCAGTTGTTCAATCTGCTCTGCTTTCCCTGAGACCTATCCAACTCAAGTCTCACTTCCTCCCTAGAGCTCTCTCTGCTGTCCCTGCCTTCGATCAATCGCCTGTCCTACATGATACTTCTGCATCAAGTAGCCTCAGAACCACTCATTTAGCACTTAGCATGGCCCACCTTGCATTTTTCTTTGTCTCTTTCATGTCTCTGTTCTGTTTCTCCAAGTAGACCTTAAGATCACCAAGAGCAGAGACCTTCTCTTATAATTCTCTCTTCCCCCTCAACAGCCACCAAAGTCTGCCCACAGCTGGCAGGAAGCAACATGAAATAGAGGAAAAGCACAGGACTTCACGTGGTTTGTCTTGGATTTGCCACCTATTAACTGTGAAACCTTGGGAAAGGTTTAGCCTCTCATCCTCAGTTTGCACATCTGCACAATGGGGGATGATGATGATAATATCCGCCTTGCCTTCATTAGCAGGTGGTTGTGAGGACCAGGTAAAGTGGGTCTGTTATTGCAAAGTCCTATACACATGAGAAATTAATCAACATTTTTTGATCATGGTAACGAGAAGGATAGCTAGCCGTCGCCTAAGCAAAACTGCATATCCCAGGATGCTTCAGAGACATATTAGCACCCAGCTGTTTGCATCCCGTGCAGGTATCACAGGACTAGAACTGAATTGCTTTCTCTCCATACTCATGAACAAGGAGCTAGGAGGAGTGTCAGCCTTGAGGTTGCCATATTTCATTTCTTCTTTTCAAAGCTGCAGTCTTTTAAGAGCTGACTGTGGAATATAAAAGGCAGAAAGAATGAGAGAAAGTGACCAGTTCACATCTCTAGTCCTTCCAGCATTTCAGATTACTTTTAAGTCCTTTTCTCTCATCTGCAAAACATGCTTTTGAGACGCTGGAAGCAGTACTATGAGCCCTTTGAAAAGAAGAAAGGGGGAAAAGTAGCATGCAGCCTCCAGAAAAAAAAAAAAAAATCTAAGCCATTTAGTAGAAGTAGGTTGGGGGCGTGGTGGTTTTGGAATCAGTCACAATTTATAATTTCAGTTCCAGGCTTGATTGAGGTGGTCCAGTTAAGCAGCTCTTCTGGAACTTTCCATGTGGCAGAAATCTGTGCATTGATGGATGCTCGTGGCAGAAGTCAAGTAAATTAGTCAGATAAAGTGCAAGTGTGAAGGCAGGGAAATGGTTTTCCTGAAGCTGCTTTATTTTTGCTGTACGCCTCCCATACCGCAGAATAGTCAATCACATTGCAGCCCACAAAAAAATCCTGAAAGAATAATGCCCAACCAACCTCAAACCACATACTCTTAACTAATAAAACTTCCTTGCGTCAGTGTGAGAGGACACAGACTCTAAGCTAATAGAAGATACCAATTTTGCAAGACAGTTTGCCCCTGGTAATTATACTAAAAATAAAAGAAGGCAGCCAACTGGTGCAGTTGTCTGTTCCTTTAGAAAAGATATTTCATGTTCCTTAGAGCTTCATTATCAGCGATTGGCTTGGATGAATGGGAGGCTTCCAGCAGCTTTTGCCCAAGACCTGGCTTGACAAATGTGGCATGATTTTGGCAGCGCTCAGGCTCTGATTCAGTCTTCAAATGTCTGGCACAGTATATGAACTTCTGAACCTGACCTGAAGCTATTATGGGCTTTAAATTTTCAAGCAATTGCACCATTAAGCAGCCAGCATGCGATGGCATTACTATCTTATCCACTGCCCAAATACCACAATGCATTTAAAGGCAACTGACATAAATCAGTGATGAAAGGCACAGAGGATGGCAACCAGAAATGGCCCATCATTAAGATCCATTCAAAAGCACACAGGTTGGAACTGTAGCACATCCAATTTGAAAATGCAGATAATGCCATGGATTTAGAAAGCTATGAAGAGCAATTTGTGAATTTTCACCAAACAGCATATGCTCTAAGCAACTTCTGTGCAAGTGTTCTCAAAGGTAGTTTGTAGTGGTGGGATTTTGTCCTTTTCCTTTTTAAATCTCTTCTCCAAGAAAACAGACAAAGCCTCTTCATTCAATTATAACTATAAGAGTTTTCTTTTTTACATCAAATTGCCAATATTCTCTCATTTCTCCAATATCACATTGGAAGGCTACAATCCAAATATCTGTGTCTACAAGAATTCAATGGAGGAAATGACTTCCTGTTTGAGTGAACTAAGTTCACTTTATTAAATCTAATTCTATACATTTTCAGTATGCTGGTTAACATGGGGCAATATTTTTAATGGGCTATCCCAAAATATATTAAAAGGAATGAAGATAAATGTGAGAACAAAGAGAATGAAACCAATCTGGTAGCTTTTCTTAGCAAAACCAAAAAGAATAAGAACATTTGTACTTTTATATACATTTTCCTTTGTTTTCCTTTATTTTTACTGAGGCCAATTCAAATGTTGAAGAATAATCTGGAGGGCTCTTCAATTTCAATGATGATTAACAGAAAATTATCATTCAATGAAAATTTCCCCTCTTCCTAAATCATTAGAATTCACTGGCTTTTGTGACTAAGTCACAGGTGAGCAAATAGTAGAAGATTTTTATTTTCAGTGACAGGCTGTGATAGACAACCTGAAAGAATATAAACTAACCCAGGTATATGAGATCATACATTTTTACTATAAATCTTTGTTTCCTTGCTGGTATTATAAATGCAAATCTAGTAGAAATGTTTCAAACATAAGCAATCAGATTAAAACAGTTTTCCTAAAATATCTTCTGTCTTAGACTTTACTTAGGGCCAAGAGTATTTTCAATCTATTTTAATTTTAAATAAAATCATCAATGCTTTAAGTAGGAGAAATAGATGAAGGGCCTCTCTCTTCCTTATAATTCACTCAGTTGTGCAAACAGCACCATGTGCAATACTGTCCGTTCCCACCTGTGATGGTTAATTTTACATGTCAACTTGGCTGGGCCATGGTGCCCAGATACGTGGTCAAATGCTATATTGGATGTTTCTGTGAGGATGTTTTTTGATGAGATTATTATTTAAATTGGTAACTTTAAGTGAAGCACATTGCCCTCTCTGATGTGGGTGGGCTTCATCCAATCAATTCAAGGCCTGAATTGAACAAAAGACTAACCTTCCAAGCAAGAGGGAATCCTGCTAGCAGATGGCCTTCTGACTTGAAGTGCCACATTGGCCCTTCCCTGGGTCTCCAGTCTGCTGGCCCACCCTGCAGATATTGGATTCACCTGTTTCCATTATCGTATGAGTCAATTCCTTAAAACAAATCTCTTTCTATACATACGCACATCCAGTTGGTTCTATTTCTCTGGAGAACCCTGAGCAACACACCACTAATGCGAAGGGTACATCCACACTGTGCATCATCCTGTGTGAGTTTTGCTTTCATTGTTATGGACAGCACAACTTTATTTTTCCCCATTTAATACCCAGAGTGAATATCCAATCTGTTGGCCACAAAGCTATAGCTATTTACTTGGAGCTTTATTTTTTTTTAACACTCTGATTCATATGCTATTTATTTTGCATGCAGTGAAGCTTTTTAAAGCCCCATAACCACTTCCCTACATTTGCATGACAGAAAATAGTCTCCGCCTAGCCAGGAACAGAGTTTAATGAAGCTTTGAGTTGAAGGTAGGATAGAAAAAGCTAATCAGTTTCCAGAATGGCTCCCTCTCCTGGGGCTACACCTTGTGATTTGAAATTAAATCCAAATGCAAAGCCAAGGCTAGCCCATTTTGGATGATCTCATGATCCTCTCCACTGGGTAGGAACACATATTGTTTGGATCAAGTTCCTTTTAATGATGAGGAAATATAAGATTTATTAGTGATGAAGATAGGCCCCAATCCAACCAAATCTAGGCAGATGTGGTTATCTCTAATCTCTTCTCATATTTCTCATTTTAAGGAGAAAAAAATCATGGTCAAGCAGAAGGTTGAAAAACTTGCTTTGGGGGCAAAGGACATTTTCATTTTCCTGGCTTTTTCCAGTGTGAACAGAACAAGCATGGCTCTCATTTCAAGGGCTAATTTCATTCTAACAATGGAAAACAGTCAAACAGCCAATCACATGTTTGCATCTATCAATGGTTTTTCAATGCCAATGGTCACAAGGTGGTGTTGGACTGATTAGGCTCTCTGACTGCACTGAAAATGATTGATTTGCAGTGAAAACATTCTTTCTCATTCAGAAAGTTCCAAAAAGGTTGTAAGTCATGAGACTTGCAATAAAATGGTCTTTAAATCAGATATAAAGGAAAACCCTCCCAAAACCAAGCAAAAACAAATAAACAAAAAGCCAAGTATGCTTCTTATGGATTAATTACTGTCAATTTCTTTTACCATTATACAGAACTACTCAGACTAACCAGAATGCATAGATCTGGGGTATTCTGGTTAGCTTGGTGCAGGAGTCTAAAGTTTAGCATTTTTGCTTCAAGCTTTATTACTGAAAATTAATCTAAACTACAACCGGTCTACTTTTCTGCTAAGTGTGGTCAACAGTTCCCCTTGTTCCAGCAGCTGATTCAGACAACTGTTCGAGTAGATCACTCAACACATTCTTTTGACACCCTGTTCCATCATTCCCACCTTCCTCAGCAACGTTAGTTACTCACCCTCTTTTTGAGTATTTTTGTATCCCTTCAACTGCCCCTAAGTTTAAAGATAATTTAAATAAATTTAAATAAAATGAAAAATTATAAGAATTTGTCAAAGTCTTACAGGAAAAGTTGTCTAAAAATGTCCTTAAGTAGAAAAATATGACATAACTCACTCCTGTAGTCAGAAAATAATAAACATTTTGACAAATAATAGAAATAATGATTCAAGTAGAAATGCTTTTGAACATTTTTGTTTTTTAACATCCTACAAAGAAAAACAGAGCCCTTCAGTAAGTGGTTGGTCCTCCTCTGCACTCACTGCCCCACGAGAGGGCAGGTACCTCAGAGCTCATACTGGTGGCTCTTCTGCCCCCTCGTGTCCTGTCTCCAGCCCCAACTCTACCAATATTCCTTCCCCTCCAATTCAGCCACTTAGCATCATTATACTTAAGCCAAACTCTGAGATCCACTCTGACCACAAGCTTCCTCTCCTCTCTTCTTGATCATTTCTGGGCAACCAAAAAATCCTTCCCTCTCTCTTTATCTATTAGGTTCTCTTTGTTTTCCCAACAGAAACTTGCTTAAGGTAAACAGTCGATAAATATCTATGGTATTTGGGTTGTGCTTTAAGAAATGTTTAATACATATCTGTGATATTGGCATTGTGCTTTTAAAAAAATGTGTCCTTACACTTTTAGGACTACACCCTAAAATATTTCCAGATGAAATGAAAATGTGCAAGGCAGAAAGAGTTACAGTTAAAGTTGCAATCATTACAGGTTTTGCTACAAAAATATATTGAACATTGACTACTTCGTAGGCAGTGAATCCAAAATATATGGGAGTAAGATAATCACTAATATTAATGATGATAAAAGATTTTGATTTTCAGGTACAATTTTAAGATTCCCCAAAGAAATCTCTGCTCCCCCAATTACACTTCTTTCGTGTGGTGAATGGACATGACATGTGACATTGACTCACCACAACTGAGAGCCTCGTTGTGCTCAGCGCTGGGGTGGGCTGAACCGAATCCTCCTGAGTTTCTCAAAAGGTCATATTGGAGGCCTCAACCTTTTTCCTTCTTTCCTTTTGTCTCTCTCCCTTCAAGGAAAATTTGGACTAGAAAAACACTGCCCTTTCCTTGCAGGCCCGGCAGGAAACCGCCTTCCCTCCACCCCACTGAGCCAGGCCCTCCCCGCTGTCCGGGAGACAGGACCTGGATTCTGGGGCCTCTGACTTTCATTCTTCCCGGCTTTGTTTTCTTGAGGTAAACAGAACTATTATGAGGCTGGAATTCAAAAATAGTAGTATTAAAATAAACTAAATTCCTTTCCCCTGGTTCCTGCTACCTGAAGTCTTTTTATGTCCCACTACTGGGCCCTTCCAGGAGGGCCCTGGTAAGAGAAGCCTCGCTGGGAGACGGTCGGGACAAATGGGACCAATGATGCCTAGAGGGACAAATGGGACCAATGATGCCTAGAGGACGGCGACCTCCAGTCAGAGCTAACCCTACACTCTCGATCACAGAACTACTGACTGTTACAGAAAAATAACAGCGATAATTGCTGAAATCTCCCAATCCACCTAAAAAAAGCGCCTTACACTGTAGGGAGCAGAGCTTCTGCATCTGGGACAGTGATGCTGGGACAAGGGACAAATTGCCTGATGGGGCTGAAGGAGGAGGAGGGTGGGCAACTACAGGCCTCCAGCCAAGCACGGCCTTTCCCCCACCTCGCTCCCAACCTTGACTAGCCTCCCTCTGCCATGTGGCCAGCCCACCCCATCCCTGCTCCTTGCTCTTTATCCTCAAGGCTAATCCCAAACCCTACATAATTCCAAAGGCTTCATTACGACCCTGCCCCTTAGTGGCGACTTGCTCCTCCTAGAACCCTCACTGGGCATTACTCTACTGTCACTTTTCCTTTTGTCTGTGAGTCCTCTAGTTTCTTTCATAGCTTGAGGACAGAAACCCACGTCAGCTATCTTTGGATGCCAAGCTGCTAGAACACTCCCTGGCATGTCCCAGTTGATGGTGGTTCTGGGGGGTGGGGGGGATGAAGGAAGCCAGGCCTCTGGTCTGGCTTGAGCTGACTGAGCTGGACTAGCGGCCTGGCTATAATAGCAGCACCAGGCATTGCAGGGACAAGCTCTATAATCTGCAGCTTTTTGATTTGCAACAATTCTCATTTGCAAAGCTGCATTAAGAACAAGATGCCATATCTTTATATCTAAAAATATCTCGTTCTTAAATATCATATAAATTAGCATTGCATATGACTTATATACCATTAAATACCATTACTGAAATCATTGAAAGTAATATAACTTCAAAGTCTTTTAAAGGTCATTTGCAATATGTTATTGAGGAATTTAGCCATCGTAAGTAAAATAAAGCCATTTAGAATAATCACATCATGTTAACCATACGAAGTCTTCCAAGAAAACAAAAACCAAAAATCCTGAATAAGTTACTTAACTGAATGAATGAGTATGAATTTTATTCACATACACATATTTTGAATACATTAAGTACGTACTCTACACATTGCTATAAAAGTAAACGTACACATGACTAATTCCTTAAGAGCTGTTGACAGAACACAGTTGTTGAAAGAAACATCTAATAGTAAAGAATAGTGCTACCTTTGTGAATGGACAATAATTCTTTCAGCAACATCAAAGCAATAGAGTTTAATGGAAAAAATCAGCTGCCAATGACTCAGGAAATCAGGTCCCAGAACCTTCTTGGCATATGTGATTTTGTGCAGGTCATTTCACTCCCCTGGACCTCAGTCTCCTAATCTCCAAAATAAAGGGGCCAGGGCCAGATGAGCTTTCGGGTCTGTTCCATCTCTGACATGCTGGGGTTGCCATGGCTCCCTCAGCATGGAACACTGACAACCACGTTCCTCGTTTGCTGGAAGACATCTCCTTCACGTTGGGTTTTAAATGGAAAGGATGTGTGGTTTGACTATGAGCTAAATTTTCTTGGCTCCAAATGTTCCTGAAGCTAAATCTTGGAGACTAGGGAGGAGAAAGCAACCTTGAAGACTTTCATTCTGCCACAGACACTTGTGATGAAAGAATCACAGGACTAGCGTGGGTGTGTTTGTGTGTGTGTATAACCCATCGGATTTGCCATCCCCCCTATATGCAGAGGTGTGCTCTACAAAGCGACAAAGTTAGGAGACACAAAAGAAGGACTGTTTGAAAATACAAGATAAAGAATGTAAGACTCATCTCCTTGGAGAATCTCTAAACAAAGGTTTCCTTTTAGTTTATTTTTATTTGGTGGGTAATTTTTTTTCTTGGAAGATGAAAGGCCAGAATCCATGGACTGGATCTTATTGAATTCCTCTTAATTAACTGGAATGAAAGCCCATCATTGTACAGATCAAGCTAATTGGAAGCTCGGCTTGGTTTCTTTTCAGTATCAGCTAGAGGAAGCTTGGATGCACTCTTGTCTTTTTGTTATTGTACAAAGAACTGTTTTAGCTTTGATTATCCACCTTACGCTCATTTAGAAGTATAATGAAGTTGGGAGAACAAAACAATTTAAAAACAACAACTGTACTCACAAGGCCAGGTATAATGTGTGATAAGAAATATCCAATTTTTATTCTGGTGATGGCCAACTCAAGGCTTGGTTTCGGCAAGACTCAAAATATGTAAGAATAGTTTTTTTGGTCTTTTCAACCTTTTTCCTTAGTTTAGTCATGTGAGGTGATAAATATTCCCAAAACAAGTACAATAGAGTCAATTCAATGTGCTGGCAACTTCTAAATTTTTAAAATAGTTCTGAGCTTCAATTTTGGTATCATCCAGTTAAGTCAAAGGATTTCTTCAGTAAAATATAGCAACAAATATTTGCTAGAATAATACATGCTAGTGAATAAAATGTGTTTGAAATGTATTCTAAAATAACCTAAGTAATAGATAAGCTTACCCTTCAAGGTTAAGTATCAATAGATAGATTCTTTTGGAGAGATGGAATTTTTTTTTCAGGGTTTTAAAAGTTATTGAAATGCTAATGCTACATCAAAATTTTGTTTTTCCAATAATGCATTTTAAGCAACAGACGAATAAGAAGAATTTGAGTATAGTTTTACATCAAGACACAGAGAGAAGATTATACTTGCTGGAGGGTCAAGAATTATAAGACAACTATTGAGGGCAGTAGAAAAACGCCATCTTTGGCTCATTTACAAATGTGTGTGTGTACATGTGTGTCTGTGTGTGCATGTGTGTGTGTCTGTGTGTGTATGCATGAAAGTGCTCTTCCAGGATTTTTGTTCCTTTCAATCATCTAGCATCCTTGTGGCAACTTATCACCACATTCTTTCGTTATCTATTGTTTTAAGTCCTGTGGGAAATTAACTGAATAAATTATAAATTCTGAAAGGTCCACAGTTCTTAAGAAATCAAAAAAGGCACCAATCTAACTCTAAGGAAAGCTTTGGCTGCACCACGAGCTCTGGAAAAGCCTCATCATAACTTGCAGCCCCCTGCCCTGGCCTCTGCTCCTTCCCCATCCCTTCTCCATGTGATCGAAGCTGGTGGGACTGGTCCAGGGAGCCATGCAGGTCTAGCACTGTGTCCTCTTCTCAGCTATCTGCCCATAGTTTCTAAACAATTGGATCTAATCTGAGACTGGAAAACCGGTTGTACAAACCGGTTGTAAGAACATTCTGATGCCAAGATGATTCCGATCAATTTCATGTGACTTTCGTGACTAAATTTTCCAGGCTCAGAATGTTCCTGGCACTAAACCTTGGAGATAAGGGAGGAGAGAGTGACCTTGAAGTCTTTCATTCTGCCACAGACACTTACTGCCAAAGAATCACAGGACTAATGTAAGAGTGTGTGTGTGTGTGTGTGTGTGTGTGTAATCCATCCTATTTGCCATCCCCTGTATTATTATGGGTTTGAAAAAACATGTATTCTCACACATTGCTGGAGAAATGTAAATTTTAAACATCTTTGTAGAAAGCAATTTTATGATACATATCAAAAACCATAAAAACCTATTCAATTTACCTCCTAGTAATTTATCATAAGAAAATATTTGAGGATTATGAAATATTTGCTATGAGACTAGAATTCATGACAAGATTGCTTGTAAAGAATGAAAAAAACTGTAAACAAATAGGTAACAATAGGGTACTGGCAGCATAAATTAAGTTAGATTTATATAAAACTGTATACCCTATAAAAATTAGGTTAAAGAATATTGATTGAAAAATGACACAATGTGTAGACAAGTGAAAAGGTTACAAAACAACATATACATTATGATTCCAATTTTTCTAAAAGATATATGGCTGCATTAAAAAGCCTGGAACACTGTGATGGAGATTTTACAGTAGTTATGATTTTCAAAATTTAATTATCTGCATTTTCTGTTACTAATTTTTCTAATAATGAGTACATATTGCTTGTGCAATCAAAAATTTGTTTTCTTATTAAAGAAAGAGCAATAAGTAAATAAAACTGTATGTCTTTGTGTTAACTTTACCATAGAGTGTTTTGTTTGTTCTCAAATAATAATACTAGTAGTTCTCAAAAGAAGCAAAATGAAAAACAAGAATTAAACATAAAAAATCATGTAAATGACAGAACAACAAAATAATGAAATTGTCTGATGTTTTGCCTTAATATGGGTCCTTTCTTGATTATTGGCAGTGAATCGGTGTCACCTTCTTTTTTGGAAGGCAACATCATTTTCTGAACTGTTAATAATAATTCAGCATATGGTCACAAAATGATTCCATTGTGTTTGGGCTTCCACAGACTACCTAAAAATGTGGCTCCTAGCACATTTTACAGAAATTTTTTTTTTTAATTATAAAGACAAAAAAGTAACACGCACTGGTTCTAGAATATTACCTCCATGAAAGTAGGGGCTTTTATTGTTTCCTGTAGAATCTCCACAGCCTAAAACAGGACCTGGCATATATGTGGGACACAATGAATGTTTCCTGAATAATTGAAGGGGTCCAGGGCTGGAAGTGGGGAGAATAAGTAGGATATAAGGAGAAGATAAGCCAAGAAAACCAGGAAATGTCATGTTATCTTAAGAGAAGATAGAGTATGCTCAGAAAGGAACAAAATTGCTCATAAGTAATAGTAATAAGAGCTACCATTTACTGTCTGTGCGCCAAATGCTTTATTTACTTTATCTAATTTAATGTACACAACAGTCCTGCTAAATATTAATGTCTTTACAGGTGGAGAAAACTGTGGCACTGTAATTTTGTATAACTGGCATAAAACTAATACAAAGAGCCTGGTAAGGCCAACAGAACTTGAACAAAACACCACCATATATGACTCTTTCAGTAAGAAAACAGAATACAAATTTCAAAAGGTACATTTATATAGAGATTCTAAATAATATAACTTTCATATGTGTCATAAAACACAAACGAGAAGTTTGGGTGCTAGCTGATTTCAATAGATTTAAAAGTGCTTATAAGAGTAATTATATGGAAAGGGTGGCTAAATATTCTGACAAAGGATGGCTCTTCCAAATGTAAAGACTAACAAACACACACATATGTACAAAAAGAAAACTTCACAAAAAACTGTTATCACACCTTATCCCTCCCCATTTTGGAGGCCAGCAAATGGTAAGATAGTGATGATCACATACAAAGAATATTCAATAAATCATCTTTCATCACAAAAGGCATGTGTCAAACTATTAGTAATTTCATTTTAAGGTCAAAGAAGAAACAGTAATAAAACTCTAAAAAGAAGAACAAATGCTTTTATAAGGTTATGGACTAACGCTCTCATTATAAAAAGATATTGTAGTCGATGGCTAAGGCTAAGTTAGAGCAAAGAACAGAGATGACCCAGCAGCATGGTAGCAACACCTGTGTTGCTAGAGGTGGGAAAGAAGTGAGAATGACACCGAAACTTTTAGGTAAACCATGCATCAAGAAACAGGAAGGAAGGGCGAATGAAGGTCAGCACAGCTTCCAGGAGTAGCACCAAGGAGCTGGGAGACCAGTAAACCAGAGAACAGACAGACACTGGGTTTAGAGAAATTCTATGGGAATCTCTGGTTTAAACTGGGAAATGGAACAAGGAAGGACCACAAAAGCCACACCTATGTGCGAAACTCCACCAAATCAAGCACGAAACATGATACGCTGTACCATGACATTACCAAATTTGTGTTTATATTTTAACAATGCAAGGCCCTCTAGTGAAAACAGTTTTTGCCAAAACTGCTTGGCAGCTCTCCGTGTTCAAAAAGACACCAGAGGCCAGGGCTTCCCAGGAAAGGGCAAAGGACAGGGCACGTCCCCAACAGCAGATGATGCTTTTGAGGACAAATTACTACTTCACTTTGTTGTTTGACCTGCAAACACTTGTGCAAGGAGCCTTCTGTTTGGGACGACCTAAATCCAGGAGCAACTGTGGAAGATAAAAGAGTATGAAGTTTGCACCTAGAGGACTGGTTTAGGGCACAAGCTAGCTGACCCCAGTCAAGTAACTTGCAGGTTCTTAGCTTAATTTCCCCATCTATAAAATAAAATCATGATATTACTATGAGAATCAAACAAGATAGAGTGTATTTGAAAGAATATGTCTCAGTGCCTTTTTAAAGTATTTGTAAATATGGAAATGTCTGAATTGCTGTTTCCTATGCTTAGATTTATAGCATAATACTTTTCAACTTCCACAGTGATTCGTACCTTGATGAAAAGTCTACACAAAGAAATGAAGTTTTTAACACTTCGGGAAAGTAAGTACATGGGAGGAGAATGATGTCTGGTGGCCAGCAAGGCTCGCTGGTCAACTCTGTGGCCTGTATCGGTCCAGTGATGTCACGGATTGACTGCTCACCGATCCAGCTGAGCACGATGAAATTTCAAATGACCACATATCATGGATCTTTGGGAACAGCCTCAAACACCTGAAATCACGAATATCAAATCCAAATGCCAAGAGTGCCTTCTTATTGATAAAGCTTAGTAGAGGCTTTTATGATTTCACAGTCAGAAGCTTCAGCCAGCAAATGCAATGTGGGTGTTCTAGAGTATTGCTAGTTGGCTACAAGGCCGTATTAACACATTTCGAGGTAGAATCATACAGTCTTGAATTTGCAAAATCTTTGTCCAAGCCCTCTATATTCCCAGAAAAATCCCAGCCAAATACCACTGAGAACACTCAGAATGTCTTGGGGTTGCAAATAGAGATGAACATTGCATACTGGAAAGATCTAAATAGTTTCAAAGAAGAGTAAGACACAGGGCAACAGATGAACTACACAAAGGGAACTAGAATAGATTCTGTATTGGAAGGGTATTGAACATATTCTACTCCTTAAAATTATGTTTCCTTTAGGAGATTTTCTAAATCGATACTATTCATGAGTAAAGAAACTCTTAAGGAGTGAAAGAGGAAAATAAAAAACATAAACATTGAAACATAAATCTATAAGAAATCACTGCCTTCAAATAACTAATGAAACAGATTTGTTCCAAAGAACATATGCATCCAATCACTTTTGGCATATGATAAAATTTAATAAAATATTTAACTGTCATATTTAGTACATCTTTGACTTCCAAGAAGTTAGGAATCATTATTTTGTGTGTCATTGACAAACCTTGAATCATCTAGACTATAGAGCAATCCTAAGGAGTAATTAATAAATGTATTAGTCTATAAAAATCCACATATATAGATTTAGGTTCCTTTTTATGAACTAACTATATTTCCAATTATACCTAATTGCAATTCTGATCATTTCCAATCACCTAACTACTAACAAGATGCTATTTTTAACACCAGCCTTCTCCCCAGTATTTTATAGAGAGCTGAAGGTCATATAAACAAAATGCATGTTTGAAAAAGTGAACAGGCTTAATTTTTGCCACTTGAACATTTGCTCCTTTTCAATTCAAATGAAGCTTATTTTGCACTCTGCTTCAGAGTCACGATATTTCAGAGAGCAACTTTTTTGCTGCATTTACAACAAATAAGCTGTTTACCTCATTTTGTCACACCCGAAATACTTGCCACCTATGACTGTCACGTAATAACCTGTGAATGACTAATAAATCTAATATAAACGAAAGCCCAATTCTGATGAACTGTTTTCAGAAAAGTTATCCATAGGAGAAATGTTATCAAAGCATATGCAATCCCCTGGAGTTGTTGGGAAAAAAAATAACAAAAGCAACAGGTAAGTCAGGTACAAACTGATCATAATTCTTGATCTTTTTCTAGCCTGTAAAAATAAATCAGTCTTATAATAAGAACAAATATTATTGAGAAAAAATAATCAAATTATTCCACATAATAGCATGTTTATTTACATTTCAAAAAGAAGATAGATGTTTAAATTTAAACTACAGACTCATCTGAATGGCTCTTTCAGGTGAAATTCACAGATTTCCAACCTTGCCCTTTTCCAGTAACCCACAGAAGAATGTTCCACGCACGACTCAGTGGTGCCTCCTCTCAACCTCCAGATCCTGGCTCCCATGTCCTTTCTCCCTACCATCTTCCCACGTCCTGTGATGTCATTGTGTCTGCTCCAAGGAGGTAGTGATTACGCCTGTTTCATTCACCAGTACATGCACAGCCCTTGGCATATAGCAGATATTCGATACATTACCGAGGATTAATTACACCAACATCCTCCAATCTCTTCAGGAACATGACGTGCCACCTCTCATCTGCCGTGAGTTTGAAGCCTGTGCGTTCTGAAAGTTCCCTGTTTAGCTGGAGGGTTAATGGCTCCCCGTGTGTGGTCCTGCCTTACTGACAAGTCTCAGCGAGGAACAAATCATCCAAAGTTGTTTCACAGTAAAACCTTGGCAAACCAGCACTTTAGGAGCTGAAACCCTCGAATGAGCCAGATCTTTGATTTTTTTCCAATAAAAAAGTATGTCTGGCATAGACCTTTGGACATAGAATGCATTTAATATTTATTATGTGAAACTACCAATATTACCATAAGTTATTGGACTAGATGGACTTTAGTATTCTCTACACCAGAGCTTCCACGATTTTATGATGTCAATGTGTTTAACACTAAGACTGTCACAGTCCCTCTTCAATCTTGCTCCCCTTAAAGTGGCCCTTACTCTGCAAAAGGCACCGATCTTCACCTGTCAGCCCATGTTATCAATCTAGGGCTTACCTGGAATTCATTCCTTTCTTTCACATGCCCACAGCTGATCATTCCCAAAGGACGTAACTGTCTAAGTGTTTCTTGCTCCAATTGTCTTCTCCATCTCTCTCACTCACTGTCTAGTTCAGGCCCTCATTATATTTATTTATACTATAGATGAAAAATACTATCAATTTTTAGACGACTTTCCCCATGACCATAATACTTGTGTCACACTTCTGCAAATCTAAGTATAAATGGGTTTAGAAATCAGAATTGGTTAACCAGCAAATCACTCAGTAGCTGGGACACTAAATGCTTGCTTTTATTTATGTGGGTAATAACTACAGAGCAACCAGAAGGCTAGAGCATGGACAATTTACTTCATTTAGATGCCTTGCCAAGAGATACTGATATAAGCAACCAGATCAATTATGCAGCAAAACTCACATTTCATGTTAAAATGGCTAAAACCATTAGTCTGGTCAAGCTACTATTTCATAAATTAATCTCAGGCACAGACTCACAGAAAACAATACAGACTGCTGCATGTCAACTTTACAAAACAAATGTGAAAATTTAATCTATAGTACATTAAAATGCAGCATATTTTATATTCGTATTAGCCATACTTTAATGCTAACTTTCTATATTCCTTTTTTATATGCTTTCCAGAGTGATATGAGTCAACTATTCATGATCAAAAAGTCAAAGGGCCTCCATTAAAAAGAGCCCTAAATAGCCCAATGATTTTGTTCCCTTCTCCACTACCAAGAAGCCCTCCCAACCCAGCAATTAAACAAAGCAAATCAGGCTGAATGAACATACGCATAATGGTAGAAAAGAAAGGCAGGGCCAATAATTACCAAACAAGTCACTTTCCTTTATCAGGACTCCTGCTTCGCCACCATTCATCTCACCAAAGAACCATGCCAAGGGAAGTACATTGCATTAAGGAGGTGACTCCATGAGTTTTCATTCTGGGCTCTGCAATAACCTGAACACATTTTCTTTACCCTCTAAACCTTAAGTATTTAATAGAAACATAATGCCAGCCACATATGTGATTTCAAATGTTCTGGTGGCCACATTAAAAAAGTGAAAAGAAATTGATGAAATTAATTTTGATAATATATTTATTTAATCTATTATATCTAAAATTTTATTTTAATATATACTCAATATAAACATTGTTGAAATAGTTTATATTCTTTTTTTGTATGAAGTCCTTGACATGAGGTGTGTATTTTACATTCACAGCACAACTCAATTCCGACTAGCCACACTGGAAGCCATGTATGTCCAGCAGCACCACGTCAGACTGAGCAACTCCAAACAAAAACATCCAACCAAGTGAGAAAGGTTGCTCTATTTGCCTCACAGAAAAATACCAGAAACTACATAACACCTTAAGAAGGTGAAGACTAAGAAGCCTGATAAAATAGCACATGAATGCCTGTGAAAGCTAAGATGTATTCTTTTGGAAAGGTAATAGGAATTTTAGAAATAAGATAAAAGGAAGAAGACAATTATCATAGCAATTTTTAATATGAAATTGGAGTTCCTGACAGTATCTCCAAACTGCAGGTTCTATACATGGAATAATGGTTTCCACAACCTTCCAGAAGGAAGGGATCGTATCCTTAGGGTAACTGAAAAACAAAACTCCAAAGCTAGACACACAAGAAGAGAATGTCAGGAACAAAATGTCATGTCAGACTGATGAAGACAGACTGTAACACAACTAGGAAAGTCCACAACCTTTGGAACTAAATAAAATCCAGGGCAGTAGATAGTTTGATATCCAACATTCTGTAAACTAGAATTCTCTTTTAACTAACATATCTATATAAATGTACGACTTGATAGCTAATGTTGTAGTGAGTACTTTGGGGTATTATATGATCAAAATAGGACTTCAAAATCTTTAAGCAGGCTGGGCGCGGTGGCTCACGCCTGTAATCCTAGCACTCTGGGAGGCCGAGGCGGGCAGATTGTTTGAGCTCAGGAGTTCGAGACCAGCCTGAGCAAGAGTGAGACCCCGTCTCTACTAAAAATAGAAAGAAATTATATGGACAACTAAATATATATATAGAAAAAATTAGCCGGGCATGGTGGCACATGCCTGTAGTCCCAGCTACTCGGGAGGCTGAGGCAGGAGGATCGCTTAAGCCCAGGAGTTTGAGGTTGCTGTGAGCTAGGCTGATGCCACAGCACTCTAGCCCGGCTAATAGAGCGAGACTCTGTCTCAAAAAAAAAAAAAAAAAAATCTTTAAGCAATTAAATGGTGTTCACTTTCATTTTACAATAGGTATTTGCTTGTATTCTTAATTTCTGAAAACTAGTCATCGGTTTAGTGTGTTTATGACGCTGTTTCACTGACCACATTGGATTGTTAGAATCCCCTCTTACCTACATGCTAGGTCTCAGAATTTACTGTTCACCCAGCTTTCTGTTTGTTATACAAAGCAACGGCTGCATTTTAGTTTTTACACCCCTCCATCCCAATCCCCCCGCACGCACTTACATACACACACACACACACACACACACACACAAAGTTTTCATCATAAGAAAAGAGTTTAAACACTGACCCATTCTCAACATTATCTCTCTGACTTGTGAGAGCCATCCACAGCTAGAAGATTGTTTCCTGAACACACCAGGTCTGTTCTAGATGTTGGCAATTCTTATTCTATTTGCACTGCTAATGATAATGCACAGTTCATCTTGGGTTATGATTTCCGTCATTGCCAGGAAAATTTAACAATGCCTCCTGCCACTCAAAAGTTTTTAAATTCTGTCATTCAACAGGAGAATCTCTTGTATTTGAGCAATTACTTGAATATGTTAGGGTGGTCTTCCATGCTGGTGATTTGTCTACACTACACAATTATGATTGTAAAATTACAACCCATTGTCCTTTGTGCCCTATGGACATAGTTTGTACACATCCCTACATATAAATCACATTTTGTATATAACCTATTCATTCACCTTCTTTTCCTTCAATTAAATATAAACAAAAATCTTCTCTCTTAAGGGAACAAATTTGAGTTATAGCTTAACATGTATAATTCCATTTTCTTGTGGAGTCTATAACTTGGAGTTAACTAATAATTATTTTAAGCATTCCTAAGAAATCATTTTAAAATATTTTTCTACGAATATTTAAAAGTTATTAATCATCTTTTAGTCACCCTCAAATTGAGTCTGCCAAATGTTGTGTAATTACTTTTCACATGGTTGCTCAATTGAACAAATTTCATGAATCAAAATTTACACTTCTTTTATACACCAAAAGGTCCTATCAATTTTTATTTCAAATGTGCTAATTTACCATAGACATTTTATAAGGCTATAAAGATTTT
This sequence comes from Varecia variegata, assembly GCA_028533085.1. Classification (NCBI taxonomy): domain Eukaryota; kingdom Metazoa; phylum Chordata; class Mammalia; order Primates; family Lemuridae; genus Varecia; species Varecia variegata. Next base: position 11,946,879 of record CM052445.1, read on the forward strand.
CTCATGTGGAATTGTTTAGGGAAGAATATGATTGTTTTTTTTTTTGAGACAGGGTCTTTCTCTGTTGCCCTGGCTGGAGTGCAGTAGCATAATCATAACTCACTGCAGCCTCAAACTCCGGGGCTCAAGCCATCCTTTTGCCTCAGCCTCCCAAGTAGCTGGGACTACAGGTGTGTGCCATCATGCCTGGCTAATTTTTCATATTTTTTGTAGAGATGGGGTATCTCTATGTTGCCTAGGCTGGTCTCGAACTTCTGTCCTCAAACAGTCCTCTCACCTTGGCCTCCCAAAGTGTGGGATTACATTTCTCATTCGAATGTTTCATTCATATTTACTTTGCTTTCATGTAAATTACATACACTATAGGTGAACTTGAACAATCTTCTCCAAATTTAGTTTTGTACTTAGAATATCATTAATAGCTCTCTATGGCCCTTGACTAAATGCATTTCCTTTCACCAAAAACGCAGATAGCACATACCCAAATGGATATGTTATAGAACATTATAGACCCAATTGCTTGTTTCAGGATTTTAAATTTATCTTGAGGTATATGTGGTATCTCTGTATCTAATTGGTATGCAAATTTATTCTTTTTGCTTTCTCTAAGTACTTCACCAAAATGAGCTGCTTTTTTCCCCGTGATTAATGTCAAAGATACTCTCTGAATTAATTTTTTTCTGTCATTTTCTCCAACATTTTAATTAAGCTACTTCTTAACCTTCTCGGCTTGTGATCTTTTTGTTATTATAGGAGCTGATAAGATAGTTCCTATGATTAAAAACAAACTATTCTGAATTCCCCAGATCCAAGCCCATGTACTAAACAGAACTCAGTTTTTAACTGTTTTGGCCACTGTCATCTTAAGCTTTGGACCTTTCTACTCAAATATATCTCCTTCTAGCCCCAAATGCCGGACCTGAAAAAGTATAACTGATAGACTTAACAGAGGATTACTTATCCTGAGTCTTACCAAAAGTATTAAGTCAGCCTATTTCTTTGCTTACTATACAGCGTATATACATCACTAAGGTATACTTCTATGTATTTAAACTTACATAATAATGACCTTCTTTGTTCACGTGACATCTTTGTCATATCCCTAGAGCACTCATGTACCTAAGAGTATTTTTCACAATTCCAAACATTATTAACAAAGTTTCACGTATAAATTAGGTGTGAATTATGCTAGATATTTTCTTTTCTATTTATTTCTTCACATGTTTCGTATTCAATGCCTCCTGACTCTTCTGGATGATATAAAAATTACATCTACGAAAAGTAGTAGTATAAGCAGAACCTAGTTTTAAAAGACAGTGAAAGGCATATTGTAACCTTTAGCACCCGATACATGGCTCATAGTATTACTCAATAAATAGTTACTGAATAATGTTCATAAAGGATGACCATAATATTTAAGTTGAGAGAATCATAAGATGAGGCATTGAGTTCAAAAACTGTAAGGTAGGAAGCATTTCTGGAATGATCCTCCACAGAGATAAGAAAAACAATGACAAAATTTATCCAAATCAACTTTTTAGGCATCTGGAAACGAATCAAAGGCTTACACCAACATGAGGACCATTTATTAAAGAAAACAGCTGACTCTAGGTAAGAAGAGTGAGCTTTATCACATTTTGCTTGTCCTATTCCCATTGTTTCTCCCCAGGTGAACTGAGATTATTCTGTCTGAGAAACAAAAAGGAAAAACAATGAAGAAAAATTATCAGAGCCTCAGTAGCCTGTGAGATGTCAGCAAGTATATAACTATTATATATTCATAATAGGAGTCCAAGAAGGAGGGGAGAGAGAGACATGGGTACAAAAATATTTAAAGAAATAATGCCTTAAAATTTCCCCATACTGATGAAAATCTTTTATCTGCACATCTAAGAAGCTCAGTAATCCCAAGTAGGATAAATGCAAAGAGTTTGATGTCTAGACACATGATATTCAGAACGTCAATAGCCAAACACAAAGAAGCTTGAGAGCAGCAAGGGAAAAGTGACTCACCATATACAAGGGATCCTAAATAAGATTAAAATCTGACTTCTCATTGGAAACAATGGTGGCCAGAAGGAAGTGGGATGACACAGTTAAAGTGCTGAAAGAAAAAGACCGTAACTAAAAATTCTATATCCAGAAAATCTATCCTTCAAAAACAAAAACTGAGAAAATCTGTCACTAGTAGTCATGCCCTACAGGAAATATTAAGAGAGTTTTTCAGGCTAAAATGAAAGAACACAAGACATTAACTCTCATTCACATGAAAACCTAAGGAGCATCGGCAAAGCTAACCAGGTACATGGGTAAATATAAAAGTAGGAAAATAGAAAAGACAGTATAAACGTATTTTTGTTTATAACACTTTTCTTCTATTGATCCAAAATGTAACTATATACAGCAATAATTATAAAATTGTCTTGATATATAAAGGTATAATTTGTTTGATAATAATAGAACAAAAGAGAGAGGAAGGAAAAGAGCTGCATTGGAACAAAGTTTTTGTATACAATTGAAATTAGGTTGGAATTTTAACAAACTGGATTGTCTTAAGTTAAAATAACCAAAAAGTGTAGCAAAAGAAATAATAAAAGGTTTAAAATTATATACTAGAAAATGTCCATTTAATTGAAAAGAAAACAATGAAAACTACAAAACTCCACTGAAAAAATTTAAAGAAGACCTAAATAAATGGAAAGACATCCTGTGTTCATGGATTTGAAGACTTAATATTGTTAGGATGGCAATAACTCCCCAAATTAATCTATAGATTCAATGTAATCTCTAATAAAATCTCAACTATTTTTTTTGCAGAGATTACAAACCGATCCTAAAATTCTTATGGAAATTTAGGGAACCTGGAATAGCCCAAAACAATCTTGAAAAAGAAGAATAAAGGTAGAGACTCAGACACTTCCCAGTTTCCAAACTTACTACAAAGAAACAGCAATCAAGATAGTATGGTACTGACATAAGGACAGACATATAGATCAGTAGAATAAAATTGAATGTCCAGAAATTAACTCATACATTTATGGTCAATTGATTTTCTATAAGAGTGCCAAGACAATTCAATGGAGAAAGAATAGTCTATTCAACAAATGATTCTAGAACAACTAGACATCCACAAACAAAAGAATGAAGGCATACTCCCAAGAGAATTGAAAGCTTATCTTTCCACACAAAAACTTACACATCAAAGCTCATGGTTAGCATAATTCCTAATAGCCAAAAGGTGGGAATAACCCAAATGTCCGTCAATGATTAATGGATAAACAAAATGTGCCAGATTTATCCAATGGGTTGTTAGCCAGTCATAAAAAGGAATGAAGTGCTGACGATAGGCTACAAGATGCATGAACCATGAAAACATGCTAGGTTTGCACGTAAAAAAATGCAAAAGGAACCAAAAAGTCACATATTGTACAGTTCCATTTGTATGAAATGTCCAGAATATGCGAAAGTGTAAGGCATATTTGGGCGAGGTTAGCACTACAGCACAGCTCATGCCTAGGATGGTAAAGGAAGTATTAAAGAGAAGACAGGTGGGATCAGCTTTAACCGCCATGATTAAGTACCTTACATATTGATCTGAAGGAAAATCAAATTAAAATGTTTTTTAAAAATCTGGAATGATCTAATATGTTTCCAAAAGATCATTCTGGAAACAACATGGAGGTGAATTGCAAAGTGTGCCAACTGTAACAATCCAAAAATCTAAGTCAGAGCTGCTTTGGGCTTGATCTCCAGTGGTTGCAGAGGGAAGAGAGGAAATAGATGGATCAGAGAATGTAGTCTTCCTTCACCAAACTTCCACCAACTCAGCTTGAGAGGTAAATTGCCCAAAGTTAAACACATTAAATTAAAATGTCATGTTACCTATTCGTCTATTCATACTACATATATGATTACAAATAAAATATGAAGCCTATTAGATTGTGCCTGTGAACCGGGTATTTTGAGAGTTTTGCTTCAATTATTTTAACACTGAGCAGAGGAAATATGTTGGTCTTAGCTGAAAATAACCTGACACTGGTCGTTTTTTTTTTATTTTTTAAAAAAATATGCCTCGGGGGGTTGGGAGGGGCATGGGCAGTATATTTAACCAGAACGGTTGTACCCCCATAATAAGCTATAATAAATAAATAAATAAATAAAAATACGCCTAGAGCAGTGAACACTGAATGCCAGCCATGCAAAAAATGTCTTCAAATAAGAATTTTACATTAGCAAAGATTTTCTTCATAGATAATAAAAAAACAAATTACAACCCAACCCACATCCAACTGTCGCAAATTTGAGACAAATAGGATTTCACTATATACAATTATATATTTATTGGCAGAGAAAGCAAAGATCAAATCAATTCTTCATTAGCAGATCCATACTACATCTCAGACTTTAACTTTCAATACTGGATACATCCTGAAGGTGAATCATTTACTTTCTACTACATAAATCTTTGTTTGAAATGCATTTTATGATGAGTTATTAATGGAGTCAACTCTGCAAAACCTGTAAACCTCTTTTAATTATTGCTTTAGGGCTGTGGAGGACATTTGAATTCACACTTTATAATAAGGTTGTATTATTTTGGGCAAATGTTTTTGCACTGCTTTGGGCACATCTTTTGCTGACAATGAGCTGGTTTCCTTGGAAACATAACTGTTCCAAATTCATTATGAGCAGGCATACCCTTAGTCCACAGCTTCTCAGGCATTATTATAATAAACTAGGATAATGCAGTTGTTGGTTAGAGGTGATATATTAGCTTATAACACTACTATAGTATTATAAAAATATACTAGCTTCATTAACCCAAAGTAAGGTATATTGATATAAAGAACTACCCATCCTTGGGATATCATAATCAAATCTACTTACTAAAAAAGGACCTTAAAAGATATTAAAATTCTTTTATTTGCTTTCTAATCTTACCTTTTCAAATGCTAACTAAAATAATGAGGCCAATATCTAAGGCTTCAAACTATTTTCATACAGAAATTTTCACTGAAACGTTATTATCTGTACCAACATTAAATGCAATGAAACTGGACATGCATTGCTAACACATGACCTCGGAAACATTACTGAGTTTTGATGAGTGAATAAATCGAATAGCTCAAACATGCACCTGTTTGGGATGAACACATCAACTACTGACCCTCCAAGATAATGACTGCAGTTCTGGGGTGCACATGGAAGAGATGCGTTAAGTATTTAAAGTGCCATGAACTTCCACATAAGAAGAAAAATATTGGGGGACTCAAATACCTTTTTTTTGTTGATGGTTGTGGTGACACTAATTCATATAGGATTTATAAGTTAATTAAGTTGATATTTTTAAGGACTTGCTTTTCAGTTTCTCAGGTTACCTTAAATTATTATGAGATATAATCTGTCTTTCTGGCAGACTTACCTACTGACTATAAAAAATTTCTGTTCAGTGGCTACTTGTAATGGATACACCATATGCAATTAAGATGTAATGTTTCTAAAATCCAGCTGCATGGTGGAATTATGATGTGATGTTTGCTTAAGTTCTGCAGTGATTCTCCGAACAGCCCTAGTGGAGACTGCAGGTTGGTCTTTGGAAATGCTGACCTGATCACATGGCCCACGGGCCTCAATGCTCAACGTGTGTTCCTGCAGAGGGGTCCTTCTGGTCTGGCGACTTCTCCACCTTCTGGCCTGTGCACGAGATCTCGCCTCTGCCCTAGAAACACTCATCTCATCTGCACCCAGGTGACACCTGCTCTTTCTTCAGTCCTCAGCTCAAGAATCATTTCCCTGACCTCCCTGGCCAAGTGAAAACTCTCTGTTGCATACTTTCATCACACCATATACATTTCCTTCATAATACAAGTCACAGCGACAATTACACGCGTGTTTCTGTGGTTATCTGATGGACGTCTGCTTTCCCCAAGAGCCTGTCAGTGCCATTACAGGAGAGACTGGTTCTGTCTCATTTTTTTTCACTGCATTTCCTCAGTATCTTGCAGTGTATCTGGCAATATTTGCTAAATGGGTATGTGTAACTAATAATGTTCTATTACCTTAAAGTTTGGATTAGCATTGTGCCAAGGCAAATTTAAGGCACTTTTAATGTTAAATGCTATACTCTACTAAACAAAGCAACTTCAAATTGCTTCTGTTTGAGATATAGGCAGGTTCCAAATGATCTCAAAGAACCTGATTTTGAGACATACTCATAGCAAAGGGAAAGGCTTAAAGAGTCAGACTGAGAGGCAGCTCTTAGGAGCCCCGGCTCTATTTGGGGTATTTTGGCTAAAAGTTTATCTCCATGGTATATTGGAAACCAATAGGAAAACAAGAGCTGTTAAACAGATTTTTCATTTCAAATACCATTTTAAAGCATTCATGTCTTTAGTGGTATCTACATTCTATTTTTTTATTGGATGAATATTGCCCGAATGCCTTCTCCATGCCAGGCATTGTCAGGTGCCTACACAAATCATTAAATTTCATGTAATCCCCACAATAACCCAAGAAGACAAAAATAATTAGCCTAGTTTTACATATGTGGTTCAGAAAGGTTAAGTAACTTGTCCAAGGTAACACAGCAAGCACAGCACCGAACTAAGGCACTGACCCAGATCTACAAATGCAGACGCCAGGAACTCTTTCATTGAGTTTTAGGTGCTTGAAAATGGAACACATCCAAAGGCAGCTTCACCCATTCAAAATCTTTCAAATGCTGAATGAAGAAGAGTGCTAAATAATTACTAGATTTTTCATTATTTAGCATCTCATTCAGACCAAAATAATGCACCTGTCTGAACTATACCGTCACTCTGTTAGAGTTCAAACTCAAATACTTAAGAGATATCTGCTAACCAAAGGTCTTTTGCTTTGTTTCTGTTTCCTCGTTTCTCTCTAGCAAACTGAATCTGGGTAGTACTCCACCATTAGAGAACAGTATCTCGGTTATTCAAATTTGGGGAAAGCACATCTCTAAAAATAAATATTATACTAAAAGCAAACTTTTTCATCAGAGGAAAGGTTATTAATATGTGACATAGAATACAAAGAACACAAGGGCATTGCAAAGGGCATCTTCTTTATACTCCCTTTTGCAAACATTCTGCTGGCAGCAGAGAGGCAGTTTCCGCCCGTCAGCTCCCATCTCGCCACTGGTTCACGTGATCTCACCACAGCAAACTTTCCACAATGCCCCCAGCACCTGGCTATTTCCGACTTCCCTGTCTCCGCAGGTACCGTTCCCTTAGCACCTTGAAGAAAGGATACTCCCCTGTGCTCTACAGATACAACTCAAAAGCCATAGGACCTATTTCTAAACAATTTGTAAGTACAAACGTGTCAAGGTCTACACAAAACAGTCACCCCTACGCTTTTCCCAGCACCAGAAGCACTGCTCAAACCCCATCCCTGGAGTTTCAGGTCTTTGCAGCCTCCTCCCATTTCCTCAAAATCCCGAAATAGCGGTGAGTCATCGTCCTTTGAATCTGGATTTGACTTTGGAAAATAGCCATAATCAAATTAGCACATAATGCATGTGATCAAACTGGATAATTCCATTTAGGCTAAGAAATTTTAAATACAAAAGGGTGATTTTCTTATGAGGCTCATGGACTGGCTCCAATGTCAACCACAGGCCCACCTTGGCATCCCAAAGTGCTGGGATTACAGGCGTGAACCACCCCACCCAGCCTCAAATCTGTTTTTAAAAGATCAGTCCTATCACTTTATTGCCAGTAGGCCCTAAATCATTTCCTGGTAATACATTTGATAACATAAGGAGGTTCCTTATTCTTATCAGGCAATTAACAATATCATTTGTTAAGCTGTAAAGATGAATTTTGTCACCCTCGGTCTTATTTACAGCGACACGTTTGGTGATTTAATGGTGGGCTGCTGCTAACTGGTTAGTGTACAATTGCATAGTGTGATCCTTTGGTCCCTCTGTTATCTTTTGTTGTTGTTGCTGAAATGTGCGGCTGTCGCATCACGGGGATGACAAACTGCTACGCTGCAGCTTCTGCACACAGGGCTGCTCACTGCATCTCACCACCTCCCACCCTGATCCCTGCTGGGCCCACCTGGTAAGTGTGAGGGATCAGAAGCTGAGGACCAGGCTGGCAGCCCAGCCCAACATTTAGGAAGGAGAAAAAGAGAACAAAGGAAGGGGACGGGTCTGTGGGGCAGGCCCCTTTGAAACCATTAATTAATCTTTCTCCCGCTGCACTGGGTGGCTTGGAACCCCGCAGTGAGTTGTCAACTGGAAATTAGGTGCTATGTTTCGACAAATCAGTTTTTCTTCTCAGTCCAAGCATCTACCACTTTCATAATAAAAATGAAATAAATATGAAGATTCGCACCGTGACATTCAGTTTGGCTCTTATAACTGCTTTTCTAACAAAACCCCTCCATCAGCTGGGCAGTTCTGGAGGATACTGGCTTCCAATTTGGCCTCTTTCTGTTCTCAGAGGGGACAGTCCCCTTTTGCAGTGCTCCTCTGAGCCACATCAGGACAGGAAAGGGGTGCAGGGGCTCCCCTTCATTCAGCCCCCTCCCCCGGGGAGGCAGTCGTGGGCGGCCTGGCCTGATACTAGCTCAGCAAATGCTCCTTTGGTGACTTCAGCATTTGGTCTGTTCTTCACTTTCCTACTTCCTTTTATTGCAAACGCCAAGTGTAAACTTGGGTGACTAAGAGTTCCTTGGGTGAGAGAGAATTATTTTCAATGTCACTGAGAACAATTGCTTGTAACAAAAACAAATGAACTCACAAAAATGAAACATCACCTTTTTCCTAAGGCTGTGGCTGGGGGCCCAGCAAGAGGGAGTGTGGTGGGGCGAGAAATGGTATTTCCCATAAACAACCGGATCGATACACAAAACACACTGCACGCCAAACACATCACTGTGGTGGAAGCAGGCAAACAGCGGCTGAAGATTTCTTTCTTGGCCTACATTCGCACTTTTAAAATATGAACCACTTAAAGACATTTATATGCAGCTGGTGTTCAATCCAGAAGAAGCTTTTATCAGTTTGAAATAATGTCCTACTAAAGTTTCACATTAAGTCAGATAAGATGACCTTATTTTAATTTTGTTATTGCCCTCATAATTTTGGCCAGCTGGGGAGGAGCACGGGACGAGAGTCAGAGGAGCTTCCCAGCTAGCTGATTATTTCACACATTGCCCCTAAACCTTCTTTAAAACTTAATCTGTAAAGTAGTGATCGTATCTGCTCTGCATTTCACAGAGTAATGGGAAGATTAAAGTCATATCATATATGGGAGGCAGCGTGGCGGAGTGTAAAGAACTTAGGCTTTGGAATCAAACAGTTTAAACCATTGATTCTTAATACTGGTGTGACCTTGGGCAAGTAATTTAACTTTTCTGAGTTGGGAGTGATAATATCTACCATATGGGATGGCTGTGAGACTCCAGAAAGATAAAATATATGAAGTGCCAACCAGAGTCTGTTACAGAGTTGACATGCAGTAACTATTAGTTCCATGCAAACATATAAACGTTTATCAAATATAATTTGCACATTTCCAGAAAATCATATAAGCTTGATAAATAAATGAGCAATAGGCCATCCTTTAAGTCTATGTGAGATATCCTGGAAAAAGCAAGAGCAAGAGGGGAAGGTCTTGGTGCAGACCTGGCCACTAGCAAACCAGGTAGTCAGAGTAAAGCTCGAAATTTTATCACAGAAGTCAAGAATATAAAAAAATTTAAAACAAATTAATCTCCAGTATAAAAAGAAGTGTCATGTATATTAATGCAATTGTAAGGATGAAAAAGAAAAAAAAACAAAACAGACAGAAGTAAGGATAATAGAAACTTCTTGGTTGTTTTCACCCAAACTGCAATCAATAGGAATTAAATTGGAATTTTAAAGTTATTCTCTATTAAAATTAGCATTGTGAGTTTGGTTTAATTATGAATACATTTGTACAGTACCCTTTTCCTGTGTCTTTTGTTTTTGTTTCAAAACACCAAAAGTCAGTTCTCCTAAGTTTCCTCAGTTCTCCTTGGGATGATCTCCTGGAATTGATAAGTATGCATTTATTAATAATGTTAAATACTAAACACAGGTGTTTGGGCCTTGGATTTACATACTATTTTAAATTGTAAAATTAGCCCAAGGATCAATTCTATTCCTGAAATTTTGAAGGATTTAAGTCATAGCATCAGTCACAAATATGAATGAGCACAAAAACAACGTTTCTCATGCAAATTTTATCTAGCCAAATCCTCTCTCAGAGGTAAGCTGGCAAACTGACTCTTGAAGGGGGCGAGAAAACCTTTCATTTGCCAATTTCCAAGGTGTAAATACTCCCACCATGGCTGATTTCAAGCTACCAACAGTTTAACCACCAGCTCAAAAAATTTCTCTACATTCAACAAGAGCCAGGGAGCGTGGGTTCCAGCACACACTGCCTCTTACCATGGAAGGAAAGGGTGTTGGTAAAGAGCAAGTTCAGGGACTGGGAGCCCAGGGAGCCCAGGGAAGGAGCCAGTTATAAAAGCAAAAAGCTCAGACAGGTGGAAATGTCACACATGCAGCATATTTCTAGCTGGGCATCAAACCACTTGTTCTTTCCTCCTTTTCTGAAACCTGCTCTCGTCTCTGACCATGAAAATATCAGCCAAATGTCAAGGGGTAGCACAAAACCCTGCCATCTGCACCCACTCCTGCACCAGGGCACATCGCTGCCCACCTCTCCTCTTTGTCTGCTATTGCGTCTCTTCCCTCTGAATCTAGTTCGTTCCCTCCCTTTTGTTCTCTCCCTGTTCATCTCTCTTTCTCTCTTCCTCCCCTCCTCCCGCCATTCTTTTCTTTTCCATAACATCTATTTCACAGTGTTTTAGAGTCATCTTTTGAGTAATCTTTTCATGGCCCCCCAAGATTGAAAGCTTAACTTGGAACAGAAACCTAGGTCTTATTACCCACACTGTAACCATAAATGAAGCACTAGATAACTCGCTGCTTCTTAAATATCCTGTTCTTCTGCTCCCAGCATTTTTTCATTGATATTGCTATTAAGCAGTACTGGGGCGGGGCAGAATACAAATAATTTAAAGCTTGAATCTAGTTGTTTATCTAATATTCAGTCTGTGCTCATATAATTTGGTTGCAAAAGGAAATCAGGTTTTACTTATACCATTGACTATTTTTATGTGTCCTTTCAATTCCTCGAAAAGAGTGGTCACTTACAATCAATATGGATTTTAGGGCAATTCGAGTTCTATACTACATTAAAAAGGTATCAGAGAAATTAATCTCTATTATCTCTCTCCTTGGCCATATGCTGATACTTATAAAGATAATATTATTATCTGAATAGATAATATTTCCATGGGTACGATACGTTGATTCTTGGAATTCCTGAATGGCAAGTTGAATACTATTTTGATTTTCTACATAACTACACCACCATTTGCTACAGATTTTGATAACAATGACTCCTTATATTTTTACATGCTTTTGAGCCAAAAAAATGTGTGTATGTGTATGTATAAGACCATATATAACATATAAAATCAGATTTCATTTACATGTTGAGCAATCAGGTTTTGTATATGTTAAACATTTATGTACTATAAAGAGAATTATAGTTTTAATGAATGAGTTAATTTTGAATGTCATTTTTGGTAAGGCTCCTTAGGGTGGTAAAAAGCATATTATCTCTACCTTAAAAAAAGTTCCTCAAAAAACTAAAAATAGAACTACCATATGATCCAGTAATTCCACAACTGAAGAAAGGAAATCAATATATCAAAGAGATATCTGCAATACCATGTTTATGGCAGCATTATTCACAACAGCCAAAATACAGAATCAACCTAAGTGCCTATCGATGGATGAATGGATAAAGAAAATGCAGTACATATACACAACGGAATATTATTCAGCCATAACAAAGAATGAAATCCTGTCATTTGTGGCAACATGGATGCAACTGGAGGTCATTATGTTAAGTGAAATAAGCCAGCCAAGTACAGAAAAACAAACATCACATGTTCTCATGAATATGTGAGAGCTAAAAAAGTGGATCTCATGGAAAATAGACCAGTGGTTACCAGAGGCCAAGAAGGGTAGGGGGCTTGGGGACAATGAAGAGAGGTTTACTAATGGGTATAAATATATAGTTAATAGAAGAAATAAGACCTGGTGTTTTATAGATCAGTAAAGTGATTATAGTTAACAATAATCTATTGTGTATTTCAAAATAGCTAGAAGAGAATAGTTCAAATAATTCCCAGCATAAAGAAAAGATAAATATTTAAGATGATGGATATCCCAATTACCCTGATTTGATCTTTATACATTATATGAATGTATCAAATTATAAATGATCACATGTATGTACACCAAAGGCATGTACCTCTATCGCGTATCAATAAAAAAGAAGAAAATCTAATTTCCCAATATAAAAAAGAACTTCCAGTGTTCCATAAATATGGCTTATACTCCTGAAACAACTAGAAAACTGAGATATACGCTGTGATACAAAATCGTGTGTCAAAGACACATTAAGAGTTTTTTTTTGTTTTTTTTTTTTTTTGAGACAGAGTATCACTCTGTTGCCCGGGCTAGAGTGCCGTGGCGTCAGCCTAGCTCACAGCAACCTCAAACTCCTGGGCTTAAGCGATCCTACTGCCTCAGCCTCCCAAGTAGCTGGGACTACAGGCATGCGCCACCATGCCTGGCTAATTTTTTCTATATATTTTAGTTGTCCAGCTGATTTCTTTCTATTTTTAGTAGAGACGGGGTCTCCCTCTTGCTCAGGCTGGTCTCAAACTCCTGAGCTCAAACGATTCACCCGCCTCGGCCTCCCAGAGTGCTAGGATTGCAGGCGTGAGCCACCACGCCCGGCCAAGAGTTTTAAAGATAGAGCTCACTGCGGCCTGAGTAGCACAAAGAAAAGAAGATTTCATGGAGAAAGAAAGCCTATTGAAGGCAGTGACCTTGTCATTTATTTTTACTAACTATGTCTAATAATTTAGTGAAGTTAAGAGAATGATGGAGTGGCAAGAGACCACCAACACCATCTTGTGTAGCTTTCTCATTTTCTTTTATACAAAAGGGGAAGCTGGCTAAGAGCTCAGTGACCTGCCTGAGGTAAGCTGGTAACAGTCCCTCACAGTGGGTGTGGAGCAGAGAGGCAGGGGAGGGCGCTGTCCTGCAAGAACAAAGGAGGCCTCGGGTCCCAAGTCCATCCCTGCCCTGGAGGCTAATTTCAGGGCCAGGAGATGGCTTGGTTTCCCAAAATGTCTGCTGAGTGATTAAAGGAATGAGAGTATTCCAGGGGCAGGGCAGAGAATCCTGGAGGACCAAGGACAAATGACAAGAGCTCCAGAGCCTAGCTCTGGTCCAGGAAGTGACTTGAGAGATGGAATAATGAAGGATGGAAGGGACAGAACTGTATTTTAAGTAAAAATCCACAGAATCACTGGCATTTCTTGGCACATATATTTTTTTGTTTTCATCAAACACATACTCTCAGAGGCTTCTCTAGCATCTATTCCTAAGCAATTATGTGCAACCAATCTTTGAGAAGCAACATATTTGGTGGCATTATTCAGGCAGGTGCAGGCATGTTTTCCATAAATGCTAGCATGATAATGAAAATAGCGAGCATGTATTTAATTTTACTCTGATTAGCCCAGCACGAGGTTACCTCCTTTAATACTAAAAACAAGTGGTGTCCATGAGTTAGACACTATTTTTCATTTTCGTTCTGCCTATAAGGAAATTGAGGGGTAGAGAAGTAGAGATGAATGTGTCCAAAGTCACAAAGCTGGGAAGAGGCAGATTCGAGACTTCCAAGAAGCTTCTCTCATTCCAAAGCCGATGATCTCGGGCACTTGTTTTAGGAGGTAACCCCCTGCATGTAGAAGGTATGTCTAATGTTTCATGAGTCACAGCACCACATTCTATGACTAAGGAACATTTCACAGGGTTTAGTAGTCACTGGTCAAGGTACCTACCAACAGAGGAACCTTTCAAATGCTCAGCGGGTGTTGTGATCTTTTCGCTGTTGTAGAGAATGCAGTTTTCAACTTTAAAGGTGACATAGTTGAAAAAAAAGATATAAATATCTCATTTCAGGTAAGGAATGAGAAGGGAATGGATTCAGGAACACAGAGAATCTCAAGAGCAGATAAGGCTTTAAAAGAAAACGCCAGAAATAACTCTTGGCCACCATGTATTTCTGAAGTGTGAAACTGCAAGCCATTGCCAGATCCTCTGAACAAAATCTGCGAAAATCAAAGGACATAATCTGGTAAGATGTCTTCTGCCACTAGAGCTATACTGAGCTGCAGACAATTCTGGCTGTAATGTTTCACTCTTCCAAAGGTAGCAGCTGGCCTTTGGTATAAAAAGCAAACTGGTGAATAAAATTCACACTCTTTAAAATGTGTGAACGTCGGTGATTTTTTCAGCATTACTTTCTTCTAAAGCTATATGAGAGAGGCAAACATTGACTTTTAAAAATTCCTTTTTTGTTTAAATTCCTGTCGATTTTCTTGGTAAAATGTTTTGTTGACAGTGTTGCATAGACAGGGTTAGTATGTGTGCATGTACACACACACACATACACACAAATACACAGCCCTTCTACATTCCAAAACTAAGCTACAAAGTTAAAAAAAAAAAAAAAAACTTTGATTCAGTTAAACAAAGGCCTAATTTAATCATGAAATCTTTAAGGTGTGACTGAGAGACATAAACATGTTGCTACATAAAGTAGATTATTTACTGGCAAAATTTTGCTTCTGAACTCAGTGTCTAATAAAGTATACATTATTTACCCTCCATTTAAAATTGAGATTCTTCTACTTAAGTAGCAGACATTTATATAACACAAATAACTTTTCTTTAAGTTTATCATATCAATTAGATTCAGACAAAGAAGTTAATTTTAGAAAACTCAGACTCCTCCCACCCCTTGATTTAGCAAAATGACAATATTTAAATCACTTCATCTATTATACTGAGAATATCTCAGGAAAGGTGAACATCTTCCAGAACACAATTTTCTAGATGAGATTTCCCAATACTCTTTAACAATTTTTTCTAGTTTTAAATGAGAGAGAGAGTCTCAGATATAAAGTAAAAAAGTGTACATCCATTGTTTGATTTTTGTTATGAATGTCCAATCACTCACCTTTTTAAAAAATAAACTTTATTTTTAGAATAATTTTAGATTTATAAAAAACTGCAAGGATAATAGAGTTCCTATATAACCCACACACTATTTCCCCTATTATTAATATATTAGTATTATATTAGTATTACATCTTACATTAGTATTAGAATGAATGAACCAATATTCTTTTTTCAATTTTTCCCCATCTTTATTAATGTATAATGGACAAATAAAAATTTTATATATTTGTAGTATACAATATAATATTTTGATATGTGTATACATTGTGAAATGATTAAATCGAGATAATTAACATATTCATCACCTCACATACTTTTTTTGGTGATGAGAACATGTAAGATCCACGCTTAGCAATTTACAAGTATTACTAACTACCGTCACCCTGCTGTACATTAGGTCTCCAGAGGGTATTCTTCCTGTCTAACTGAAACTTTGCACACTTTGACAAACATCATCTCCCGGGCCCCTAGCAACCACCATTCTACTCTCTGCTTCCAAGAGTTCAACTTTTTTAGATGCCACATAGAAGTGAGATCATGCAGCGTTTGTCCTTCTGTGCCTGACTTGTTTCACTTAGCATAATGTCCCCCGGGTTCATCCATTTCCCTTTGACATATCTCCATCATTGTGGGTTTGTTTTGTATTTTTGAGCACTTGGCTTACTTTCTGGCTCTACAAGACACTTGCAGCTCACCTTGTGTATTTCCTGCCCTAGCTCTAGAATCAGCCATTCCTGCAAGGAGCCCTGGTGCCTTTTATTGGAGATGGTATTAGAAACCAAGATCTGGGCGCTAAGTGTGCTCATCACTACTGGGGTGTCATTGCTTCTAGGCTTTCTCAGCTCATAGAGCCAAGAAAGATACTAATCCAAGTATATACACATATCTCTAAATACCTCCATATGTAACCATGTGTGTCCACATCAAACTAAACATGAGTTCTTACTGATGTCTCCAATGCTAATCTATAACAACTTGGGTCATTTTAGCCTTCTCCCTTGCTTAGCTAGATCCTCCCACTGCAACAGTGAGACACCTGGCTCCACCATCTGCCATCCATTTACATAACTGTTAAATTCCAGTACATATACATAGTGGCATCAAAACTCTGAACCCACACTCCCATGGGAAACAACTTTATAAACTACAGGACAGTGATTATATTAATATACAGCTTCTTTGGCCATGATCTTATAGATTCCACTCATTTCCAAAGCTACTTTGGTCAGCACCTTTAACCCCACCCCCTTCAGTGAGGTTGCTTCATACATTTGTAATATAGTTAGATTGTTTTGTCACCACCATTGGACTTTAAAAAGAAAAGGAAGCTAAATATATTAATCTGCTTCGTTTTATTCTAGATGCCAGAATATTTAAAACACAATTATATTTTATTCTAGGTTCTCAAGTATTTTAAACACTCTGTTTATATTCCATGGCCATGGAGTTTATTCAGAGGGCTTATAACACACACACTCACACACATGTGTGCCTAAATCCATCCACTACAATGAACTTATATATAAATCTAAATGTCGAAATATTTCATATTTTAGCTTCTAGTAAGATAAACTGTATCTTTAAGTAAATAATTATGCATTCAAAAGAATATAAGAATATAAATTCAGTCTCTCAGAGATGACTTCACCTAAGAGAATTTTTTATTTTCTCTGCTCATCTTTCCCCACATTTTAAAAAAAGGGAAATATTGCTTTGGCTACTCTGCTCCTCCCATTACTGGGACAATTCAAATTGGGGACTGGACAGATGGGAGCTGTGAGCAAAGTGCAGAGCCAGAGCTTTGCTTCCATAGCTCAGGTCTGCACCCCAAGAGGGATGGTGACACACAAAACAAGGATGGGTCACACGTAAGGGAACATTTGGCATCTTGTTCAGTTTTAGATAGTGATTGAGAACAATCAGTATGTGCCTGTCACAAGCCATTTCCAAGCATATTCTGAATTTCCCAAACATGGCTATTAAATTATGTCTGTGTATGTATTTCTCACAAAATACAGCATGGATAAAAGTACTTTCATGTTTCCTTTCTTTTCACTGCAACATGATTTAAAGAAGGGATATTGCTTATTAACTTGGTTGAGAAACTAGCGGCTGGATTTGAAACCACCACCTAGCTTTAGAAAGTCACAATTACCCAGCCTCAATGAACATTCTCTACCTCCCATCCGAAGTGCAGCCATTGTTCTTCCATGCAAGCCCTTACTTTTGACAAGAGCTACCAACTGAGGCAATTCTTAATGCTTCTCTAAAACATTGGGGAGACAGAATGTTCAAACAACAATGCTGCGATCAGGGATTCCAAAGGGCACAAACAGCCATGAGTTCATGAAACACAACTAAATGTTAAGGTCAACACTGCCAAGCCAGAGGCTTTCAATTAATTTCTCCATGAAAGAGGTCTCCGGTAGGCATCTAATGGAGCCACACCAATGTAAGTTGTGACTCTTGCATTCTGCATCTTGAGGAAACAAAAGGGATCACACTGGAAACTCAAAGGCATTTATTTTAGAGGAAGTCAAAGCAAGATATCAGAAGAAATTTTTTGTCTATGCTATTCCATTTTCATTAACTTTTTCTCTAAATGAGTTCTGGTGAGAAAATACTCAAATACATTTAATGTGATCTAATATCCAATTATTGAGATTAGTTTTTCACTTTCTTCCATAAAAGTGTATATTTGTTAACTCATATTAAATATGCGGCCCACTTACAAGTCAGATGGAGTAATATCACCACACTTAATATTCAGGGAGTAAGTTTGTTTTAGATCCCATTTAACTGTAAAGCAGTTAAAATAAGAAAGCTATTAATTTTTTTAAAATATTCTTGAAGTTACTTTTAGAAAATGTTAGAAAGTAGAGATACAGTGATTTAAAAAGCACCTATAATGGGAAAATTAAAAGTAAATTTGGGAAAGTTTAATCAACCACAGAAAATGTTAATTTCCTAAGAGTTAAGAGAAGACATTATATCCATGAAAAGGAATAGGATATTCTAAAAAAGAAACACCAAAAAAAGAACTCTTAGAGCTCTTAAAAATTAAAAAAAAAACAAGTGAAAATAAAAACTTTATTGGAAGGTAAAAGCAAATTAGTCTCCCAGGAAGTAGGGAAAAACTTTTTTAAGGAACATAAGAAAAAATATGAGAAACTTAGACAATCAATACATCTGTAATACAGAAGTTTCAAAGGAGAGAAAACAATGGAGAAAAAAATTACCAAAGAAATAATACAAGAAAAATTAACAGAATAGAAGAATGTTTTAATATTTAAAGGGACTAAAGAGTGCCCAGTACGCTAATGATAAAAGATTCACACCAACACATATCACAAAATTATTTCACAATACCAGAGATAACAAATAGCTCCTAAAAAAATTTAGAGAGAAACAAAAAAATAGGTTATACAGAAATAAATATGAGAGAGAATAGCATTACAATACAGTGAGAGAGAATAGGAAGCTACAAAACCTTAAAAATTCTGGCAAATGTTCTTAAATTGGATAAACATTATAAATGAGGACAGATTAAAAAATGTTTGCAGACATACAATCTCTCAAAACCACAGAGTCTCCTCCAAAGAAGTGTAGATAGGCCCCCCCAAAACTAGAAAATATTAATACATAGGGTCAAAAGAAAGTTCCTTCCCAAGAAAATGGCGAAAAGAAGGTCCGTATCATGGTTGTGCAGAAAGTCTAGAGTTCAGTTCAACTTAATATATAAGAGAATGGAAGTTTCCAAGAAAGTTTCTACCCTAAAATGTAATTAGTAGATCCTCTGTTACATTAAGTAAATGGAAAATAATATTGACTAGCATTTAACATACTTCAGAAAATCTTTGGTAGATACATAGAAAACAAAGCAAATTTTTAAAAATGAAGCAATTAAGTCCAAGCAAAAAGAGCAAACTGTGTAACAAATGAAATAATAATAGTATACTACTTGACTCAGTAATATAATATAAACACTGACTACCGACTATACAAAAATCTATGATATGGATGCAGGAGGGTGAGGGAGAGGAATTCAGGAGATATAAGGAAGACAAATCCTTATTTATCAAAAAAGTAAAAAATAATATCTAAACCTGAGAAATAGCAGAATAAGCACATTTTTTAAGAAATATGGAAATCCCCAAATAGTTTTGAAAAAATGAAAGTCTAGGGAACAGGACTTGCCTGGAAAGATGGGAGAGGCAATTCCTCTGCTTTGTCATACATCTTCTAGTACTATTTGATTTCTATGTACATGTATTTATTAATTTGCTACAAATAAAAATAAATGTATTCCTTACCATAAAATCAAACTGGCTTCAGAAGTAGTAATAATATTCTATTTCTTAAGCTGAGTAGAAGGATTAATGATTTTTTTCAAAATTGTATTGTGGAAATTTTCAAACACACAGTAAAGTTGAAAGAATATTTATAGTGAACATCTGTATATCCAACACTCAGACTTTCCCATTAACATTTTGTAATGCTCGTCTTATCACATGTCTATCCATCTACCCATTGCTCTATCTATTCAAAATCCATCTTCTTTTTTGATGTATTTCAAAGTAAACTGCAAACATCAGTGCACTTCCTTCTATGTACTTCAGCATACAAATATATACATATATGCACACACATATATGCATATATATTAATATATATATGTTCTAGAAAAAAAATCTAAGAAAAAAAATCAAGCAAATTAATGAACAAAATAAAGTTAACCAGAATATAATATAGTCTTCTCATTCAAAATTTGAATTTTCATATTTGAGCTTTAAAATTTTATCATCAAATAAATGTTCCTCTAAGTCAAGCTCAATGCTCAATAAAGGAGCCCAGTAAAGGTATGTTGAGGTAGGTTGAAATTTCAACTTTCTTAACACAGTTTAGGTTAGTTCATGACCCAATTCTAGGAAAGATGATCAGCTTCCATTTTACAGTGTGGCTCTTCTAAAGAAACCCTAGGTTTATAATTAAATAATAAGATTCCTCAAGAGTATCAAAAAAACCTAAATGTTAGTTTGGTAAAGAAAGTTATACGAACTAGCCGGGATGAACATTTCCTTCCTTTTCTAATAAGAATTTCCCTCCTTGTTCAATAAGCTCGCAGTAGCAAACATACACTTTTTTCGTGGCCTAACATTTAGTTAGGAACATGTGGCTAATTTGAATGTCACGATGCAAAATTACTGCAGTAATTTTAATGGCAATTTGTGGTTCTCTCATCATCCAAGAGCATCTGAATTGATACAGATGATAACATCCACAGCCCAAGAGTGCCTGAACAGTGACAATTTGTGATTTAACAGACAATGCTAAATGTAGTGCATTCCTTAAAATATTTCCATGACTATGTGACACTGCCCAGATCCATAAATCGTGTCCTCGAGGAAGCCAAAAAAGTAAACTGTTAGTTTAAAATTTCATTAACCCTTTGCTCTGAAATCTGATGGCTGTGCCAGCCCAGAGCACACGAGGGACAAAAGACAGCAAAGCAACTGAAGTGGGACATTATAACAAAGCAGCTGCATCAAATCTCTTCACAGATAAACCTCAGACTCAGGGCCCTCAGCGGAGTGTGTTATGACCCCATTCCTCTCAAGTTAATGATTTTTCATTTCCTATTTTTAGTAACTCCTGACTTAAAATATATGAAATAACTAACTTCAGGGAGAAAGACTGGGACTAATGAGACCAGACCAACAGAATGAAATCGAAATTTGAAACTCCAAACCCATAAATACAGCACAAAAAGGCCAGCAGTGGAGGCCAAGTGAGTGAAGTCAGAACCAAGTTTACAAGCAAGTGTGAAAATCAGCTGTCCAGGCAAAGACAGCCACATCCAGGGAGGGAGGGCTCGCCAGAACCGCAGGCACTTTTGCATGGGCAGCTGAACTTCATGTCCCTTACCAGGCTTCTCTTTGTCTAAACAGTCTGTGGTATAAAAGGAACTCAAACAAACTCAATAATAAGACTACAAATCACCTGACTAAAAAATGGGCAAAGGACCTCCTGAAAAGACATTTTTCAAAAAAGGACATACGAATGGCCAACAGGTGTATGTAAAAATACTCATCATTAATCATGAGAGAAATGCAAATTAAAACTAAGATACCACCTCACACCTGTTAGAATGGCTATGATCAAAAAGACAGAAGATAACAAGTGTTGGTGAGGATGTGGAGAAAAGGGAACAACCCTGCTACATTGTTAGTGGGACTGTAAATTAACACAGCCATTATGAAAAACAGTGAGGAGGTTCCTCAAAAAGTTAAAAATAGAACTACCATATAATCCAGCAATCCCACTACTGGGTATATATCCAAAGGACAGGAAATCAGTATGTCAAAGAGATATCTGTACTCTCATGTTAATTGCAGCATTATTCACAATAGCCAACATATGAAACCAACCTAAGTGTCCATCAAGGATGGATAAAGAAAATGTGGTATATGTACACAATGGAATGCTTATTCAGCCTTAAACAAAGAAGGAAATCCTATCATTTGCGATGTCATGGATAAACCTGGAGGACATTACCCTAAGTGAAATAAGCCAGCCATAAAAAGAGAAATACCCCATGATCTCACTTATATGTGGAATCTAATATAGTTGATCTTACAGAAACAGAGTAGAATGGCGGTTACCAGAGGTTAGGGAGTAGGGGGGATTGGGAAACTGTGGGTCAAAAGATACAAAATTTCACTTAGGAGGTATAAATTCAAGAGTTCTACTGTACATCATGGTGACTACAGCTAATATATTGTATACCTGAAAATTGCTAAGAGAGTAGATTTTAAATGTTCTCACCTCAAAAAAAATAAGTACGTGAAGTAATGCATATTGAAAATAGCCTGATTTAGTCATTCCACAATGTATGCATATATCAAAACATAAATATTTACAATTTTTGATTTGTCCATTAAAAATAAATAAGTAAATATGTAGTCTGTGGAAGTGAATCTGGAGCCAACTGATACATACTCAGCACTGGGTATGGGATGGGCTGAAAGTGGAAACCATTAACTAGGGATGAAGCATTTCTGATAAAGCTCTTGATGATATTTTACTGTTTAATGATATTAGCCTAAGAAATAAACAACTAAAAATACTATAAACTATTCTTTTTATATTGCTTATCAAATCAATAACTATTATTTATCTTAATAGGTACTTAAAGACAATATTATTTTACTATACACAAAGTAGTTCTGTTCCTATTTCCCTTTGCATGTTTATGGAATGCATATGTCAACTTTCTGATCTCAGACTAGTCCCCTGTTGATAAACACTGTATGTTCTCAGTCTTGTGTTCTCCTCCAAGTGGTGAAATTTTGAGCCACTGTGAGCCATTTGGCAGACTGTCTCACTCAACTCAACAATCATTTCCAGGGTATTTGTCACCTTAAAACAAATTAGGCTGTACCTTCAATTCAGTGAAGTCCAAGCACAACATACTAGAAATAGCAGTAAATTGGGAAATGTGAGATTTTAGTTTCAGCTTTACTACTAATAAACCGTGTGCTCTCACAAAAGTCAACTTCTCTCTTTCCTTGTCTGTAATGGCCAAGATCCTTCATAGCACTCAAGGTTATGATTAAATTATTCTTGACATTGATAAGCCAGGGTCACAGAACCTGCAGGCAATTGCTTCAAAGTCTTCAGAACTCAGATTCTGTTTCCTTCCCCTCCGGAAATAGCCTGGCTCTGCAAATGTATTCAGTACGGTTGCCAGGCTAGAAGCAGAGGGAGACCAGGAGTGGTACAGTTTCCTACCCTGAGTTATTTACCCTATCTCCTCATCTTATCCCACTCCCTTTCTTCCTTCTCCCTTTAAACTCTATCTCATGACTTCCATGTACTTTCCATCTTATCCTCCTCCACACCACTTTCCAAAGACAATAGCAAGCCCAAGAAAATGGAACAAAGCACTGCAGAAAAAGGAAGCCTTTGTTGTCTGGACCGCCTGCTTCTAAGATGCTGGGTTGAAGAGCCTGTGTGTTATTTTAGATTGTTTTGTACTGCACCTGCACTGTTTCAAGCAAGTGCAGTTGCTTAAGAAACATGAGCATATTCTTATTATTTTCTAAGAATTCATCAATCCACCCCCAAAGTCTAAAGACCTGAAAGAGTGGATGCGTATCTGAAAGCACCTAACAGACCTTCAGGAGACGTTTAAGGTTTTGTGAGACTGGTTGCTGCATAGATCCCTTCCATTAAAGTATTATTTTCTAAAATAAATTTTCCAATTCTACTTTCTAATGCTTTGAGTCCTCTAACACAGCTTCCTGGCTGCACCACGTGATCTAACACAACACTTTTCCAATTACTATTTTAAAAATTAGGTAAAAATTCATGTTTCCTACCTTAATTATCTATTACCTTTTTTTTTTTTTTTTTTTTGAGACAGAGTCTCACTCTGTTGCCCGGGCTAGAGTGAGTGCCGTGGCGTCAGCCTAGCTCACAGCAACCTCAAACTCCTGGACTCAAGCGATCCTCCTGCCTCAGCCTGCTGGGTAGCTGGGACTACAGGCATGCGCCACCATGCCCAGCTAATATTTTATGTATATATTTTTAGTTGGCCAGATAATTTCTTTCTATTTTTAGTAGAGACAGGGTCTCGGCTCTTGCTCAGGCTGGTCTCGAACTCCTGAGCTCAAACGATCCTCCCGCCTCGGCCTCCCAGAGTGCTAGGATTACAGGCGTAAGCCACCGTGCCCGGCCTCTATTACCTTTTTATATGATCTGTGTATTAGACTTCATCTCAAAATTTTTATCATAAGTTAAAAATGGCAAAAAAAACCTTGTTACATTATTCAATTTTATATTTATTTTTCTTTCAAAATCACATTTTTAAAGAGCATTTTTGAAACACATGTGTAAGTCCTTACTCTTAAAAAACTGGTTATAGAAAGATAGCAAAAGTAGCAATAATGGTAGATTGTCATGATAAAAAATAAAACATAAGTACTCTGATATATTATGCTTAAAGTCATTCAATAAAAATATGACTGACTACCAGTGCTGTGCTGGTAAATGTTTAACAACTGGCTTTTCGGGGAGGAGAGGAGGCCCTGATTTGTAGTAACTGCTGATTTCCATGGTATAAATACTCAACGAAATCTATGGCTAATTTCAAACTACCAACTATTTAACAACTGGCTTAGAAAATTCTTGAAATTGTAGCAATCAGTTCAAGCAAGCTCGTATATTCCAGGCCCAGCACATAATTGGTGCCTACTATGTGTAAAGCACTGTTAAACTTTCATTTTAAAATTGAATAACAATTTCACATGTCTGCTATCATCATTAGAATCTTTTGTTCTACTAATAGTTGATTTTTAATATTATCTTTCAAATAATTAGCCCTAAGGAGTAGGGAAAAATAAGATTTCTTAGTCAACCTCAAATACCTTGGTATACTAAATACCCACCCAAAGAAAGCAAACATGAATTAAATAATAAGCACATCATTGAATAAAATTCTCAGCAACAAAGGTATATTATACTAATCTGGTGTTCACTGATGGATATTAAATTCTTGGTGGACTTCAACAACAAGAAGGATGTAGCAGGAATTAAATCAGCAGGGAGGGTCAGGAAGAATCAATTTTAATTTTAGCATTGCTTCTAACCCACGGAGTGCCAACCAACACCAGAAAATGACAAAATCATAGTCTGGTCTGTAACCTTTAAAAATCCCAATGCCAATTCCCTTATCCTGCCATAAAATCTACCCATTCAGGCAGTCTTGACATGTGAGGATTAAGCTACATTATTTCATTTGTTTTTTAAATGTGCTCTCCCTTTATAGCAAAGGATTAAGTTAATCTCTTCATTATGCATGAGGTTCGAGTATTTCTTCAAATTTTAGGATCTGCACTGGTGCACACCAGCGTCCCTTGTGACTAATCTGATTGACTTCATTTCTATATTTACCAAGTGTCTTCTACCTGTCAGGAGCTGTGTCAAGCCCTGAGGATTCCTAGAGGCTCAAGGACAGATCCCTTGCTCTCTGGTGGTCCAGTGGACCAGTTCAGAACCAGTCCCAGTGAGGAGTGCCAATAGGTCATAGGAAAACCATGAAAAGTTAAAGTTGGCCCATAAGCCCAGTGACATATCACAAGTCATCCATAGCAATGATACCTCAGTCAAGGAGGAATGATGCTACAGAGGCTAAAAGGCATTTCATTCCATCCAAAACACTAAAAGTGTTTAATGGGAAAGAACAACCTATTTCCTTTCATATTATTTACTACAAAATAACTGAATAGATATTTAGACATTTAGAAAATGGGGAAATGATGAAAGCATCCATAATCAAAATATTCTTCTAATATCCTCTCCTTAGACACTAATCCTTATGTTTGCATAATCTTTAAGGATTTGTCTTTTGCCTATGTGACCATCAAGGTCCCTGGAGGCTCTTCAGTGCTCTGACACATGCAGATGAAAAGGCCCAGCGATTCCCCAATTGCCAAACCTCACCAGTCCTGCCACTTGCATAAGTAGCTTCATCATCACGTCACTGCTCAAACATATTTACACCTTCAGCTGGCAAAAGATTATTTCCCTTTATGTACAAGTAAATTTTCTTTTCTTTAACAACACATAGGTCCATATGTCTCACTTAATTCTTGCCAGCTTAAATCATAAAATCCTCTGCGTGGTCTTTTAATCCCTATCCTTATTTTCATGTGCACTCTCTTTTGTTAATAATCATGACAATTTTTTGAAATTTTCTGTGCTTTTCATTCCATTCATTCATTCACTAACTCTCACCCAGCACATGACCCTGGCTTTCCCTCCGAAATTATCCAGATTTAAGCGGAAGAATGGTAGCTTGCTTCACGCAGTAAGAAATCACAGTAAGGTTGAGAATGAACACTAAGGTACTGTTCAGCCTCACCTGTCTTTGGACTGAAAGTACAATGCCCCTTTTTCCCCAGCAGCAACTTGCTGAATTTCAATACTTTCTTCATTACGGCGATAGTCATCTAGAAAGCTATGCTTACTGATTAATCATAAAAAAAGAATCTTAGAAGGGAACGAATCTGTTCAGAAGAAGGCCCTATGCTGTGTTGCAGGGAAGAGACCTTTAATCAAAGTTAAATTGCTCCTTAGAATTAAAGGTTGCCATTCTCAGGAAGCCCGAGCCCCCAAGGTGATTTGGAATACAACTCCACCTTTCATCACTATTATTTTAGAGATAGCAAGCAATAGTTGCTACTTTATTTTTAAAATATCCCCCACCATTCAGACAATCTTTCTTCTTGAGAAACTCAAGTGCCTACATATATCCTGTCACTGAACTTGTTCTCAGCACTGAGTTTATATGGTGCAATTAGCAATTGCTTTTTGAGATGTTTCCCTTTTTTTTGGCACTCCATAACTTGCTTTCTTGCTCGAGCTGATAACAGAACTGCACTAGATGATGAGAAAGGGATTGCTCTCAGCAATGACAACATCATCACCCTGCAACGAATTCTTTCTTGAATCTGTTGTAGAAGGAGCAAAGTAGTGAGGACATCATTTGGAAAAGAAAGGTAATATTTCTGGGTCACTCAGCAAGTCCAGGTAGCAAACAGCCCCCAAATCTGAGTACTAATAACATAGAAAAGGCCAACTCTGATTGGATTATTCATTCATTCTATGAAAATCCAATGAGCTCTAAGACTCTCAGCCATGCACTAGGAGTAGGAAGTTAAATAAGACATGAATTTTGCTTGTAAGGGGTACACAGTATCCAAGAAAGACATATATGTAAACAAATACTGAAAAGGTGAGAAGTACAGAAGATACATTCAAACTGTTGTGAGATTTAAAGACAAAGGAATCGTAACCCAACCCAAAAGGATGGAAAGAAAACTGTACCTCTAGGCTCAGAAAATGCTGCTCCACATCATGATGTTCTAGTTGCCAAGTGAGTACATATGCACACAGATGTCATGGAGTCTAACTTGTAGGAGGGACTTCTATGAACCCCTAGACAAACCACTCCCCTATCCCACAGTTGTTCTGTGCTTGAATCTGCTGCCAACCTTCTGCTAAGTTTCCCCAGCCTGAGTTCCATACTGAGCTTCTTTGGGGATGGATGCAGTGCTTACAATCTTTGGGGTAGGCAGTATCTTTGGAAAGTTCCATTTGTTTTCCCTTGCATTTAGCTGAAATCTCTTTTCCTTTAGGTTGTACCAATTGCCATCAGATTTCCTCCAAATTCTGTTAGAGAATGTGTTCCAATTACCCAAGATGCATAGCTAACTAAACAAGTAACAAAGGGAATGCTGTATTTCAGGCTACTTGGTCTCCTCACTTACAATTAAATGCAATACACATTTATTGAGTGCCTACGACATTAAATGAACTGTGTGAGGTACTACTAAGCAGATACTAGAATTAGAGAAAGAATCTGCCTTCAAGAAGTTCACAGTCTTATGAGGGGGAGATATATATCCATAATAAGGGGCGGAACTGGATCATTAGCACAGAGCATAAGTCAAGCAGA
>CM052445.1:11984764-12014802 GCA_028533085.1 Varecia variegata
TATTTTTAGTAGAGACGGGGTCTCGCTCTTGCTCAGGCTGGTCTCGAACTCCTGAGCTCAAACAATCCGCCCACCTCGGCCTCCCAGAGTGCTAGGATTACAGGCGTGAGCCACAGATTATTGCATTTTTTTAAACATGACCTGCAGGGTGGGTTTTAGCACTTGGACAACTATAATTAATCTATAATAATCAGGTAAAAATGAGAAATAATAAAGATATGATAAACAGCTCTCACAATAAAAGTAAGAGAACACTGGGAAGAGTCCCACCTTAATGAATACTACTCATACATCACATTCTTGCTATGAACAAGACTCTGACTAGAATAGGCTGAATGCAGTGGCTTATGCTTGTGATCCTAGCACTCTGGGAGGCTGAGGCAGGAAGATTGCTTGAGGTTAGGAGTTTGAGACCAGCTTGAGCAAGAGTGAGACCCCATCTCTACTAAAAATAGAAAATATTAGCCAGACATGGTGGGGTGCACCTGTAGTCCCAGCTACTCAGGAGGCTGAGGCAGGAGGATCGCTTGAGCCCAGGAGTATGAAGTTGCAGTGAGCTATGATGATGCCATGGCACTCTATCCAGGGTGACAGAGCAAGATTCTGTCTCAAAAAAAAAAAAGACTCTGATTAGAAGCATTCACTGGATTTAACAAATAAGGTAAAATGAAGCATCCACTAATCTGCAAACTCACAAAACTGTAAGCATCACTGAATATACTGCAATAGAGCAAGTGGCCAGAAAGAAATATGTATGGTGAATTGTTAGTCATAAATTTGCTCTTGCTCAACACAAATGCCACTTAGCTGCAGATAAGACAAAGGTCCATTGAGTCTATAAGAAGGTAGGAGAAAAAAAGGAAATGAGTAACTTCATCTATACTCTTTACAAGGAATAACAGGGTCTATTGTACAAAAAAAAAAAATGAAAGTAATGAAACATGAAAATTATGTGTAAAATTTTCATATTTATTCCATAATAATGGTACCTATCTCCTGTCATCAGGATTTTATTCTCAAGTAACCAGTTGCAATGCCATTACTTTCACTTCATCACCCTGTCTCAAATGCAATTAAATAATGAAAGGCAATGGTACTAGGATTCATATAGATTTCCAAATAATGGTAGAAATATTCTCCAAACCACCACTCTTCTATTTAAAAAAAAAATGCCTTCTCTAGAATTCTTGACTTTAAACAGACTGCAGGTGTGTAATAACAGTTGAAGAAAATATACAGATGTGACAGGCAAATGAATATGTTTCTCAGTTACATGTGCCATTGAATGCCTAGAATTTCCCAGAGAAATTATCTGAGTTTAAATCCCACCTCTACTGCCTACTATGTGATATTAATTAAATTCCTTAACCTCTGTATGCCTCAGTATACCTATCTATAAAATGGGAATAATGGCAGCACGCATCTTACAGGGTTTTATGAGAAGTAAATGAGACAAGATGTTAAACATGTGTCAGTCACAGAATAACGACTCAGTAAATGCTAGCTAGTATTCCAACGACTTGGAATTTGGGTCATTCTTCCTACGTAACCAGAAAGGAAGAATGGCTTGGGAAGACAACTCTGCAGACAAAAGCTGATAGGGAGATCCAAGGCCCCTGAGACAATCAGGCAGGGTAAAAACTCACCTGGCTAATTTGAAACATTGTTTAAAATTTTACAGAACTCTAAATAGCCAACAATTAAATAATCATTGAAATTATATGTAAAATGGAAAATACTTAAGCTATTATATTGCAGCAAAAGAATAGAAGATACCAAATTAAATATACAGTTGGACAGTTATGCACATTCTAAACCATTTATATGCAAATACATCAAAATGCTAACAGCAACAGTAAAATTCTAAGGTATACAATTACGGCTGGTTTTTATTTTTCCTCTTTGTATCAAATGCTATATTTATCTAGAAAAAAACACAATTAAAAAATACAAGTCCCAGATATCAGAATACCAATAACAACTTCATCATCTTCAATTTAAATAGCATTTTGTAATTTGCTAAGAGCTGCAATATACATGGTACCACCTGCACCTCAGATAACCTCCTGAAGTATCTGAGCATGTAACATTCCTGTAATATCATCTGAGGATTCGGAAGGTCAAGTCACTTCCCATGTTAAGGCAGCAAGGAAGGGCTAGGTAGGAGTTCTTCCCACAAGTGCTATCAGGAACAGAATGGACCTGCAATATTACAATCCATGGGGTATAGCTACCTAGTTAGTCACTGGCAACAACGCTACTTTCCTGGGCTGGAAAACAAATCTGACTGACACCACTTTCCCTAACAGATCTTTTCATAGTAAGAAACAAGATATTTAGGTTGCAGTGGCTCATGCCTATAATCTCAGCACTTTGGGAAGCCGAGGTGGGAGGATTGCTTAAGGTCAGGAGTTCAAGACCAGCCTGGGCAACATAGCAAGACCCCATCTGTACAAAAAAATTAAACAATTATCCAGGTGTGGTGGTACACGCCTGTAGTCCTAGCTACTTGGGAGGAGGCAGGAGGATCTCATGA
The DNA here is from genome assembly GCA_028533085.1 of Varecia variegata. Taxonomy (NCBI): domain Eukaryota; kingdom Metazoa; phylum Chordata; class Mammalia; order Primates; family Lemuridae; genus Varecia; species Varecia variegata. The sequence continues at coordinate 11,987,301 of CM052445.1, forward strand.
GCTCAGGAGTTCAAGGTTACAGTGAGTTATGATTGTTGCCACTGGGCAACAGAGCAAGACTCTGTCTCAAAAAAAAAAAAAAAAGAGAGAAAGAAGGAAAGAAAGAATGAATGAAAGAAATGAATGAACTGTACTAGCCTTTGAAATAACCACTAGTACTTTCTTCTCAATAGTTTTCATTCACTAAGAGGTTCTGTAATGAACTAAGCATGTCCCCAAATAAATCAGGCACATGCATCCTCTTCTATCACAGAGGGGAAGGTCTGGAAAGATCCTGTGCTAACGACAAGGTTCTTTTCTTTCCTTTTGCATCATAATTCAGAAATTAAGGCATTAAATGGTCTTGAGGAGTGTGGGTCCTGCTACCATATTCCTTTGTGTAAAGCTATGGCTTTACACAAAGCCACAGCTCTACCTCCCTGGGGTAGTCACAGGGCCACGGAAATACCATGGCTCTGTCTTGTCACCAGGTTTCCAATCTGCTTCTCCAAGGTTCTCCCTGTTGTCCTAAGAGATGACACAACATGGAATGTTCCCTGCTATTCCCTCCAAAATCACTTCACCAAATGAGAGGAGTCTCCTGTCTCTCAGAGAAAACAAATCTGTTTTGTCTTCAGCTGTATGTTTTAAAGCGGTGCTGGACATCTGCTTTAGGTGAAAAACAAAAAGTTACCAGTCTAGATACTAGGGAACAAAAAGAACTACCTAGATATATGAACACGTTTACATTTTTAAAGTGTAGAAAGGAAAAAATTCAGTATTGAGAAGAACATAATCATGAAATATGACCAAACTGATGAATATTTTAAAAATCTACAATATCATCTTTTAATTCCAGCATTTTATTATGGTGATTTTTGAAAATTTATGGTTATGAAAAAATAGTGCCAAATTTGCTAAGCCTGTAAAAGCATACTGTTCCCATTATTCTGGGAGTAAATGACCTGGCTGACTTCACACTGGGCAACAAAGATAAATTTCTCTGTGTCTAGTTAAAATGCGTTTGACACTATACATAGTTTTGGCTGACTACACTGTCTTGGGCTCAAGTTATAAATAAGAGGCCACGTAAATCACTCCTAAACTCTTTACACAAAGCCACGATAAAAAGAACTGCTTGGTATTCAGTGAACACAGGCCTCTCTAAATAAATCTTAAACTCAGCTTTGGATCACTTCTATGTAAAACTCATCTAATATAGGTTTTACAGGCCAAAAATTAAATCCTTGGGTTTTTTTTAATTCTACTCTTAAGCTTCTTCTTTATCTGAATCTTGGCAGAGCACAGTCTTTTATACATATCTTCATAATTCTTTGATAAAAAAATCTATATTTAATAACTGGTTAACTTGATCATCAGAGACAGTTTTTTTAAAAAAAACTCCTCATGACCTAAGACACGATAGGGCCTAAGACACAATAATTCAAATTAAATGTGCTCTCCACAATAAACTTCTGGATATTTTTAAGAAATGCAAGGGGAAAATATCCACAATTCATTTAACTAGTTTCAAAACAGGACATTTCAAACGCTCCTTCCAAGAGCATGAGTGATGGGCGCTACAGTCTTTCGAAACACACTAAACTAGTTTAGATGAACTGAAAATTCCAGGATACTGTGAGGGGAAAAAATATATATGTTACTGTTTCCAAATACAGCAGCCGGATAAGTTATAGTCGTACTTTCAATCATGTAATATAACCTTAGCAAAGTCTAAAGCATCTTTCAGTACACGTTTTCACGTTACATTATAGCAATTTAATCTCCTTAATAATCCCACGAGACACTGAGCACCAATTTCCATTTGTAAGAAGAAGAAACCGAAGTTCTACAGGGATTGAGCACTGATGGAGAAAGGAACGAAGCACAAAGCTTGACTGGAAAAGTAGAGTCCAGAAAATAATGCTTGGCAAACATCATTTTGAGCTCTATTAAACTGGAGGAAAAAGCTTCAAGGGATTTTGATTCTTTTAAAACACAGTCCTCTTCCTGAATCCAAGTGATATTAAATTAAGTTTACATTAAGCTAAATAACACGCCAACATGCCATAGAGATAAAGACAAGAAGTGAAGAAACCAAGGAAATGTTCCTCAATGAGAACATTCCTTAATTTGTTAAAATGAACTTTAGGTTTTTACCCTGAGGCTCCGCGTATTAAGTCACGTGAAAGCAACACTTTTATAAAATGTTGCTCAAAAGGCAACACTCAGTCACTATGAAAGTGACGGGAGGCCAGGCACAGTGGCTCATTCCTGTAATCCTAGCACTTTGGGAGGCCAAGGCAGGAGGATTGCTCAGGGTCAGGAGTTCAAGACTAGCCTGAGCAACATAGAAAGACCCTGTCTCTACAAAAAATTAAAAAATTAGCCGGGCATGGGGGCATGTACCTATAGTCCCAGCTACTCAGGAGGCTGAGGCAAGAGGATCACTTGAGCCCAGAAATTTGGGGTTGCAGTGAGCTATGATCACACCACTGCACTGCAGCCTGGGCAACAGAGGAGGCTCTCTCTCAGAAAAGGAAAAATACAAAAAACAAACAAAAAAAATGATGCGAAATAACTTCTGCTTTACGTCCTCCACGCTAGGGGTACTTTCCCACCCTCTCCACCCATCAAATTCGACTGCTCTCCAAAAGATAGGTCCATCCACCTGTCCCTGAACCCCCACCTCTTCCCACCTTGGTCCTTGCCTTCACTCAAGCTGTGTCACAACATCAACCCTGATCTTTATGTTGCTCTGGAATTACCATCTGACTGTCTCTTGTTTGGATGTCCCCTCCCTTTCGCTCTCAGAGCAGTGATAATGTTAACTCGTCAGGCTGTGCTCTATAGTGACCCGCAATGCACATAATGTAAAAATTTTAAATGCTAGAATTTAGTGCTACTCCTTCCACAGAACTGCAGAGCCACGGTATCCATCAGCAGTAGAAGCTAATTATGTTACCACACGTGCTCCAACTGCATGCCTTCCTTTACTGCAAGCCGCAGTAATCGGGTTGCCAACAAAGATTCTTTGAGGGCCAACTTTATGTCTGGTGAAAAGAGAGTGAGGTTAGAAGTGAATTTTGACCCCAGAGGCTTGTGTTATTAAAAAAATAAAACGCTCAAGTGTCCAAGGAAGCTGAGAACAAGACCATCCGCATGTGTTGCATCATGCCTGAAAAGGCGAAAAACAAAATCTCTAGTCCAATGACTTCCTAAAGTGGCGGCAGTCCCTGGTCTGACCCATAGGCAACAACGTAATTTTCCAAGGAAACCAGTTTGTTTCTTTTTGAGAAGGCCATAACACTAGTTTCCAAACTTACCTCACACGGTGGTGCTGACAATTATGGGCAACAAAGGCCATGAACATATTTTGAAAAGGCCTGAGTACCCTAAACTGGCAGCCACAGCACTAGAACTAGCTGTTCTACACCCTTAAAGGGTGACCAAGAGGGCTCAAAGGTGACCCGAGTCACCTCAGTTTGGGGACAGAGAATTTGTGAGAGGTCAGGTTAGATTTTTATCAAACCAGAACACACTAGCTTCATTTTTTTCCCATTAGGTTATTCTTAGTTGGAAGGTTTCTTAGATGATTGGCTGACCTCATTCTCCTTCATCTGTGTTTTTCACCAGCTGTTGTGTATCACTTTTTCCCATGTTTATAAAGAGACCTAAGAGACATGATGTTCTGGCAGAAAAATAAAAAACACCTGCTTGGTCCCAAGTATGCTAAATTACTTGGAGCAAAATAAGCCAGTCTAAATGGGCGGAAAAAAGTTTTTAAACTAATTGCATATGTGTGTAATAGGGTGCACACTTCTACTTATAGCATTTTAACACTTCAAAATTTTTTTACCAAAAATAATGTTAACATATCTTCTTATACTGCCACTGGAGTGCTTAATTCTATTTGGAACCCAAACTTCCCATGAAGTTAAACTTAAAACTGTAAAAGTATATTAAGATTTCTTCTCTTTTTAGTACATAAGCCTAATGGAAGAGATGTAATCTATATAGAAGACCTCATTTTAAATAAATGAAATTAATATTTGTTTGACACCTTTTTTAAGATACAACGTGATTTTATACATATCTCATTTAATCTTCTTTGTGTCAAATTCCCCATTTCAGATATGAGGAAACGAATTCACCAATATTAAGTAGCACGTACAGATGGCGGGAGAAGGAATGGAGTAGAAACCCAAGTACGGCTAATTCCAAATCCCACATTCTTTTTAGCACACTACATTACTTCATATCAAAATATAAATTCATAGCTATAATAACAGCTAACCTTTACTATATAGTTTATATGAGTGTTAAATGCTAGACTAAGCATTTTAGTTTCATTACTTCATTTAAGTCTCATAACAACTCTAAAAGGCAAGAATGCCACCATTCAACTTTTACAAATGAAGAAACCAAGGTTAAGAAAGACTAAAAAATTCTTACAGCTAATACGGAGCAGAAGAGAGACTCACAAGGTGAATGACACCTTGTATACATTACCACTAGAATGCACTGCCTTTGGTCGTGGGGAAAAATTTACATTAATTGAGCCATATACAACATAATGTGAATTTTGTTGTAGAAACGGATGGCTTGCAAATTAAAACTTGAAAAATACCAGTGAATATGTGTTGATCAAGAGAGGCATACCAAAGAAATTAAAATCTAAATTGTCTACATAGAACAAATTCTCAACATTTGTAGATTTCAAATCTCAGATTAAAGCCATGCTTACTATCCTACTTCCTTCACCAGCTCCCTCTCCATTTCTTCTCTAAAGACTTGTCTATGCTTGTTCCAACTTCTCCCCTAATTTTTTCCCTAAACCCCTCCCCCTCACCTACATCAGGCTTTGGCCTCATCTTTCCGCCAAAATTTCTCTTGTCCAGATTGTCAGTGATCCCCATGTTATTGTATTAGATCATCAGTTTTCAAGGGCCATCTTATCTGAGCCATTAGCAGCATATGCCCAGGTGTCCCTCTGTCCTGGATGTGCCTGGCTTCCAGAGCACCCCATTCTGCTGACTTTACAGCTATCTAACCACTCACTCCTCCCCAGTCCTCCATGCAGGGGTGTTATCTTTTCCTCAACCTCTTAATTTTGGAGCAACCTAGGGTTGATCCTTGGAACCCTTCTCTTACTCTAATGACACCCATTTCTTTGGTGATCTCATCCAGTTTTATGGATATTATCTGTCTTCCTAACTTACATCTTCAGGCCAGACCTTTCTCCTAAATGCCTGACTTGATCTAACTGCCTATGCAGCGTCTCCACTTGTACAACTAACAAGACATCCCAAATTTATCAAGCCTAAAACCGAACTCTTCTCTTTTTTATTGGTCTACCCAATATCCAGAAAATCACTGGCACCCATTAGGTGCTCAGAACAGCTGCTGAACTGAGGAGACACAGCCCAGCCAGAGGAAGACGAGTCTCGAAGGCATCACAGTGGGAACATTCTGCAGCATCTCTAACTTCCTTAAAGAGGATGAGCCTGAGTCAGTTACAGAAACACAGTAACAATCTTGCTTCCCTCACAGACAGGAAAGTTGAGGTTTTCTAAAGAACTGGAAATTGTATAATATAAGGTAATCACAAGGAACAATTATTTTCTGTTGTGTCACAATATATACACATACAACAAGATCTTGTTATAATTCATGCCAATCATTACATGGATTCTAGGATATCCTGGCTCATACAACATCCTCTAGGACAGTCACAGTCCATCCAAAATAGCCTGTGAGAAGCAAAGTTTAATTCCCTACTACTACTGATAGCTACTGCTTTTTAAAACAGCTTTACTGAGGTATAATTTCATGCCATAAAACTCACCTATTTTAATCATGCAATTCAATGATTGTTAGTAAATACATACAGTAGGTAACCATTACCACGATTCAGTTTTAGAGCACTCCCATCACCCCGGAAAGAGTCCTTCACGCCTGTGTGCCATCATTTTCCACCCCCACCTCCAGCCTGGGCAACCACTAATCTACCTTTTAGATTTGCCTTTTCTGGAAAACAGACACTACTTTTTAAGGGTCTCTTATGGCCTAGATACCTAACTATACATTTCACATATGTTATCTCAGTCCTACGGTGACCATATGAGTTATTATTATTTGCCCAATTCTATAGAGAACAGACATGAGGTTCAGAAAAGGTAACTAACCTGCCCAAGGAGGTACAAGAGTCTCACTTAACCACCTGGGCTGAAAAAAATAAACCACCTGTGAAGGCCTGTATTTGAAGATATTCAATAGACAATTCATACAATATGATGAATTTACAGAATGCTACCATTCAAAATAAGCAAGGAGGATGAATGGTGCTCAGTTGAGGTTTCATCCCATCACCATCTGCCGTAACACCTCAGCCTTCCAGCCTGCCAGCTGGATGGCTCACACTTGAGCTGTGGAAATGGAGCTAGTCCTTGTCCTTAGCAGCTCTTTTGAAAATGAGGACCTTGCTACCTTTGATTTCAAAGATTAGGGCATCACTGACTTCCTGGTACAACATGTACCAATGAAATAGACAGGCACGTGGACCATGACCACAGACAGATGTGCACCTGAATTATTATATCTAAAATAGCTTATAAAGTCACAGTCAAAAATCTGTATAACCCAAGTTAGGAATGCAAGAACTACAATATCTGTTGTATGTCAACACAGAAAAGGTTGGTTACAGTGATTTGTTTATTGTGTGAATTGGATGACCATGTGGTTGTGGTACAGTTGCATGGACTATCATCTCCAGTTCTTCAAACCAGACTATTAGAAAATGTAGATCAGACACAATCCAACATCAGTGTTACCCCACTGCGAAGATGAACAACTGTGAGTTTCCTTCCATTATTGCTCACTGTTAAATTTAAGAAAGAAGACAGTTCAGCTTATTTGGGAATCTTGTAAATGCAGCAATAGATTCTCCATTGTTGAATAAATCATTGACACCCAGTGACTGATGTAACAGAGATGAGAACTCAGATGCTCTGAAACGCTGCACAATTCTCAGCTCCCACGGACACCTACAGCTGTGGTGACTGCCAGGAGACTGCAGGTCAGGAAAATCCATAGGAATCCTTCAGGCTGAAAATCAAGATGGAGGCCTCCCCTGAATGAGTCCTGAGGTTCCCAGTGCCTGTCACTGCTGAGAAGGAACTCGCTGGGAGCAGACCCGCAGCTCCTTAGGCTTTGTGCAGCAGAGGCTGCTCCTTAGCAACCAATGTCGACAATTGGGTTTCCAAGGAGACCAGAAAGCCCAATTTATAAAACTATGAAACAAAGCAACTGTAAAGGCAACATTAGACACAGAAGTTAACTCTATTCTTATCATTGCTACTGCATTCTTGCCAGTGAAGTGGTACAAATATTTTATTTTTAAATGTTTAAGGAAAAAAACCTAATCTTTAAAGTATACCATATTACCCCCTGACCTTGGCATCTTTCTGAAAAGGGATGGCAAATACATTTTTAGGATTCAAATGAGGGACAGCATCAAAAATGTGTGTTTACAAAAATAGATTCTGAAGGTGAAGAATATTTTTACAGTCATCTGCAAGATATTAAATTCCTTCCAGTTCACAAGCAGAATTCTATTGACTGCACTCCTATAGAAAACAAGTAGATGTATTTGCTAGGCTCGTTTCCATTAGTTCTGATACATAATTACTATGGCTTCCTAAATAGCATACTTTTCTTTCTCATGTAGCAGGTAATGGACGGGAGCACAGAGGGAGGGGAAAATATGAATGAGGATGAAACCAATAACATGTAGCTATTACTTATAAGGTACATCTCAGTATTTTGAGAAATCAAGCATATGTCATTTGTCACCAACTGCCTTATAATTTAGAGCTCCCAAACAATTTCACAAAGACTGGTGAATGAATGAACCATTTCTATGAAAAAAGTCTCTCTATTGTCTGCTTCCTAAGAGAGATCACTACTTCTGTACTGCAGAGCCTTGGGTGAGTTATTTAACCTATGAGCCTCAAATCCATGTTTGTAAAATGTGGACGGAATTAATAAGAATTAAATGAGATTATATGTATAATAGCCTAACCACAGTGTAGGCACGAAGGAAATGCTGGTGCTGTCTTCTTGACTTCCTCTTCAATATATCTTGTATTTCTTATCCTCATCATGCTTTTTTTTTTTTTAAATCCACAAGACAACTTTCTTTTTCTTAAGAATAGTTGAATAGAAATTGTTGCATAGAAAAACAAAATGATTAACAATAAGAAAATTGTGTTTAAAAATTTATTCAAGGAAATGCCGAATGTGGCAAGGTTACCTATTCAGTATATTGATAATGTAAAATATGTCCTATTTCTCTTCCCTCCTTGGATTAGGTGGACCTTACACCAGGATTTTATGGGCACAGTCACAATTATAGACCTTATTTTAAATATCATCTTTACTTCCCTATTGAATAAAACGGGTTCCTAAAAACTGCTGACCACTCAATTGTCAAAAATGGCCTGAGAATTAATGCAAGTATTCATTTGCTGAATTCCAGAAAAAGCTCCGATTGTACCTGAGTCCTCCTCCATCTCTGCTACTGTGCACCACTCTGATTATGCCTGAGAATTCCCCCTCTACATATTTTAACCAAAGAAAAACTTTTCAAACCTCATTTTCTCTGGCAGAATATAAAAAGATCCTGGTTCTTATATTCATGTAATATAAGAATCAGGGGTCTCCAACACACAATGCCCACAGCATTTCCCTTGGAAGCCCTGGGAGACCACCTGCTCTCCACTCAACCCCATCTCGTCACTCTCAGCACACGGTGAAAAGGGACATGGTACTATACTCCCCAAGCAAGCATTCCCCAAGATTTGGTCTTCAGTCCTCTACTTCCTCCATCCTCCCTCTAAAATGAAATTATATTATTCCAATGATTTGTTGACTCGTTATGATCCGCTGAGTGCCATTCCAGATACTAGGAAAGGAGAGAAGAGTATAATTTTAATTTCAGAATAAACAGGATAATTTTACATTAGAAAGGACTTAGAGGCATCTGGTACAATTCTCTCCCCCACTGGTGAAATCTCCTCACTCCAGCCCCACAGGCTTGCCCAGCTTCTGCATGGACACCTTCCTGACAACCGGGAATTCCTGTTTCTAACAGCAGCTCCAATGGTTACAAGTTCCCTGTAGTACGTGTGTAATGTCCACCCATTAGCCCTGGCTCTAGCCTCGGAAACAACACTGACTGAGACACCTCCATGTTCCACACGATGCTTTCTCAAATGTTTGAAGATGGCCATTCTGTCCAAAAAATAACAATGGATCAAAACCTAGGTTACGGTTCCATCTCTCCCATCTTTTTAAGAAATCTCAAACAAATCACCCTTCTAATCTTATCTTCCTTGTCTATAAAATAGATATAATAACCCCCCTGGGGAAGGTGGAGAAAAGAAGGGGAAGGAGAAAGAGTGGAGGAGGAAGAAATACAGGAGCAGTGACAGTGATGTCACTCACCAGACGCTTAGTATCAGCACCTCGCCAAGCGCTAATGTTTCTCAACTAGCCAGTGAAGTAATCACTCTGTCTGCCCCATTTTATAAATGGATACCCCAAGACTTACCCAAGGGGACACCACTATTAACTCTTAACCACTATGTTTTATCTCCTTTCTATATCCTGTGCTCTGTGTTCCAAGAAGTATAACATACTTTGAAAACATAATTATTTTCCAGCCTAAACGATCCCAGTTCCATCAACTACTCCTTATGTCATTTGGATTCAAAAAGTCTCAGCAATCTACTCATCCCCGCTTCTGGAAGTCCACTGGTTTGCCAACATCTCCCTGGAAATGGGTCACTGAGGCAATTGAGTAATTGTTTATTGAGAAGGCATTAAGTACCAAGTACTCTGCTAATGCTGGAGACAGGAGAGATTAACAGACAGCCCTTGTTCTTAGGCAGCTAAAAGTCTATGAGTGCAAAAGACTTGAAAATAGAAAAAAAATAACATAAACAAAATTGCTACAATAAAGGCCTGAACAAGATGCAATGGTAAAAAAGTGGAAGGAGGGTCAGACGCAGTCAACACAGCTAACAGACTGATCACTTGGAGGAATGCAGTGCTATGGCCACCTCCTGAGGGCCACACACATCCTGTTCTGTGTTTCCTTTAACAAACATGGTTGGCTCACCCAGGTTATCAAAATCTATATTATTTTCCATGAATTTATAATGTCTACCTATTGCCCTAGGCAATACTTATATAACTGATATTAGGGACATAAATGCAGAACTTGCAATGTTACAATATTAATATGACTTTGTGAGGTTTGATCCATCATTTTAGTGTGTCATAATCATTTGATTCTCTCACTAACCAGTACATTAGTAAAACAGTGCTGTGGACTGAATAGTTGCGTCTCTCCAAAATTCATATGTTGAAGCCCTAATCCCCAGTATAATAATGGTATTTGCAGGTGGGGCCTTTGGGAGGTGATCAGGCTTAGATGCAGGCATGAGGGTGGAGTCCTCATCATGGGAATGGTATCCATATAAAACAAAGCAGAGACCCCAGAGCTTCCTCTCTCTGCCATGTGAGGACACAACAAGAAGGCAGCCATCGGCAAACCAGGAAGAGGGTCCTTAAAAAGAATTGAATCTGCTGACACCTTGATCTTGGACTTCCCAGCCTCCAGAACTAGGAGAAATATATGTTTGTTAAGTTGCCAGTCTGTGGTATTCTATTACAGCAGCCAAACTGACAAAGACAATAAGTATACCACTTATGTCTTCTTCCAACGCACAGATCAAAGTGTAGCTCTAGGTAATACTCACAGGATCAAAGCCTGGGATATGTCACTCAAACCCCTTCAAGTTGGCAATGATCTGTAATCTGCACCAGTCGGGTAGAGTTCTTCAACTGAGTAGAAATCTCCCATTATCCTTTCATCTCAGCCAACATAAAACCATAATATTTTGTCAAATTACTATTAAAAGTGGCTTAAAAGTTGTATATACTGAAACATTTTCAGGGTGTTTGGAGAGATGAGTTATCTGTAGGTGAAGTATCTGAGTACTGGAGCAAGCAGATATTAAAACACCACAAACTGTAGTCCAAGTGCTGATAGAAAGATGAAGTCAGATTAGCTTTTGGTAGAGTTCCAAAATGGCCTTATTTTATGTGAATTTGAAATAGTGATAGAAAACATTAAAAGGTTATCACTTTACACATACAATTTTGTGTAATGTGACTCATTTCCTGCAAGAAAAATTAGCTCTGATTCTTGTGAATTTTGTATTTTCACTAGGTCTTTCGGAACACAATCCTCCTCTAAAACATGCCTCGCTGTAGGAAGGGGAGGCTGTTTGAAGAAGATGGAACTGAGGGGAATGATGGACAGATGCCGAGAAAAGGAGCAGTGCAGTCAAGGAGAGAAAGTGAACCACAGAACAGGACATGGCATCAAAACACATCACATTAAAAAGCCTGTATGTCTGGATGGTGCACCAGTTGCTACACGGCTGGAGACAAGGCCATGTCAGGGTGGTTGTGGAAATGCCTATGTTACTCTGCAAAATCACAGATAGAGGAAACGTTAGATATGATGGCCATGTGGGCTGATGCAGCAGCTCAAGACTAAAACCACTGGAAATGATCCTGGAAATGAAAAGAAACTCATGCATGAGGATCTAGAAAACCTTGGGAATTTAATGTCCAGGGCAAGTAGACAAAAGGCAACATTAAGATAATCTTAAGTTTTAAAGACTGGAGTACTCAGTACCAACAAGATCATCAAGAATATTCTGTTTCCTAAAGCAAGAGAAGTGAATTGCCATTATTTTAAACAAATTCTTTCAAGCATTAAAAGAACGCCACACCGACAGCTGGAGATACACAAAGGAAAGCAATGAAGAGACCCTTAAAAGCTACCAATTTGTGAAGCTGCACATAAAAGTAGGAGTCGTAACTTACCCAATCCTGGGGAAGCCAAATGTACTAGAATTCTGAATTTTTCAGATTTTAGAGAAATAGTGCAGTACATAGATAACACATTACTTATCCCCAACGATGGTGTCTGGGCAACAGCTCATGATGTCATGATCAGCACATTAATAATTCCACAGTGACATGTTTACGTACCCACATTAGGTGAGACTAATAATGATTCTAAAAGCCTTGCACCAACTGGGTCACTTTTTGCTGACAAATGAGTTATGGAAAAATTTCAATCTCTATAGTTTTGGGGGATTGGGAACAGCAGAAAAGGGATTGTGGGCCTGTATTTAAGATGACTGGGAGTTAATAGGAAAGAAAGGTGGAAAAGGAGCACCTCAACTAGCCTGTCAGGGGGTAACCAGTGGTAGGGTGAAGGGGTAAAAGAAAGGAAAGCAGAGAGATGAGACAAAAAAGCAGTATGAAAACCAAAAGAATATGGCATCATGGAAGATGAAGGCAGAGACAGACACATGTAGAAGAATGAAACAGGACCCCTATCTCTCACTATATACAAAAATTAATTCAAGATGGACAAAAGACTTAAATATAAGGCATGAAGCCATAAAAATTCTGAAGAAAATGTAGGAAAAACTCTTCTAGACAGAAGAGCTCTTCTGCACGGAAAAGGAGATAATCAACAGAGTAAATAGATAACCTACAGAATAGGAGAAAATATTCATAAACTACACAGCCAATAATTGGCTAATATCCAAAATCCACAAAGAACTCAAGCAAATCAGCAAGAAAAAATAAACAACCCCATTAAAAAGTGGGCAAAAGATATGAACAGAAGTTTTTCCAAAGAAGATAGACAAATGGCCAAAAACATATATATGAAAAAATGCTCAACATCACTAATCATCAGGGAAATGCAAATTAAAACCACAATGAGATATCACCTTACCCCTCTTAGAATGGCCTTTATTTTATTAAAAAGTCAAAAAACAACAGATGCTGCCATGGATGCAGAGAGAAAGGAACGTTTATACACTGTTGGTGAGACTGCAAATTAGTACAACCTCTATGGAAAACAGCAGAGAGATTCCTCAAAGAAAGAAATATAGACTTACCATTCAACCCAGCAATCCCACTACTGGGTTTCTACCCAAAGGAAAAGAAGTCATTTTATCAAAAAGACACCTGCACTCAAATGTTTATTGCAGTACAATTCACAATCACAAAGATGCAGAATCAACCTGAGTGTCCATCAATTCATGAGTGGATTAACAAAATGTTGGCGGGGGGAGAGTGTATACATACACACACACTCACATATATATATATATATACATACATACACACACACACACCCCCCATACAGTACTACTCAGCCATAAAATGGAATAAAATAATGTCTTCTGCAGCAATTTGGATGAACTGGAGACTATTACCTCAGTGAAGTATCTCAGGAATGGAAAAATAAATGCCACATGCACTCTCTAATAAGTTGGAACTAATCAATGGGCACGCGTGGGCACAAACAGAAGTAAAGAACATTGCAAACCAAGAAGGCAAGGCTAGGGGAGAGGGGAGGGGTAAAAACCTACCCAATAGGTACAATGAACACTATTCAGGTGATGGGCACACTAATAGCTCTGATTTAAGCAATATAAAAGCTATCCATGTAACAAAAACACTTGTACCCCCTTAATATTTTGAAATAAAAAAGACACACACACACACACACACACACAAAGATTAAGACAGAGAGAAACCCAAAACAGAAATATGTGTTAATGTCAAAACATCAAAATATGGGAATTAGATAGGAACTAAACAAAAAGCTTCTAGTCTACCCTGTGTTCTCTTACACAGGTCAAGGATGCTATAAATACTCAGGAAATATTCATCAAGGACAACAGCATTCTGAATGTGATATGTCAGTTTCCTTTAGTAGTCTACAATTCAACTGCTAGCTTGTTCCAGATGGTACTCCATGTCATATTTCAGTTTATATTAATCTTAATCCAGAAACATTTTATATAAACATAAACAATTTATTGATTCTTGCATTATTTCAATATTTAGCTTGCCTTTGATTTTGAGTTTTACTTAACTCAAGACATTGATCTACAATATGTTTCCAGTCAGATTTCCACAGTTATTTTTGCACCCCACACTGTTTCTGCTTTCTTTCTATAAGGTAGGGAGTCCCTTTCTGTTATTAGGAAGAAAGAGTGCTGACTTTACATCAGTAGTTCTCAACCCAGGGGTGATTTTGCCTCCCAAAGGACATTGCACAACATCCGGAGACATTTTTAGTTGTCGCATGTGGGCTCTACTGTCATCTAGTGTATGCTGCTGAACAGTCTACAATGCATGGGTCAGCCCCTTACAGCAAACACTTATAAACTGGCCCAAAATGCCAATAGTGCAGGTTGAGAAACTCTGCTTTAAATAACTACGGACTTAAGTGTTTAGTATTAATAGAAGTTTTGCATCACTCATACCACAAAATAATTATTTCAATGCATAATAATAATTTAGTGTAACATTAATTAAATAGTTAAAGTGAAAGCAATTTTTAAGGGAAAAAATCAAAAATTAAATAATTATTAATATAATGAAGCTAAGAACTCAATCTGACTCAAGAATATGTCCCCCAAATTATTCCTTTTCCTAACACCTCATTAAATATAATCTAATATCATAAAGTCTTACAAAAACACTGTAAATTTTGAAGACACAATCTCATTACTTTGCGCATTGTTAAGTAACTTTTCGGACAGATTATAAAGAGATCTAATGAAACAGGAAAAAATTCAAAGTCACATTTTTTTAAAAAAATTAAGTATGCTGAAATCAAAATCTACTTAAGAAGACCGCCCACAGTTCAAAAGAATAGAGGGCAGATTAGGTGGCTTTGAAATGCAAATTTTAATAGCTCCAATTTAAAAGTCATGCCTAATGTGGCCTTAAAAAGCAAGTATTTCCAAGAAATAGCATTCTTGGAAAGTTTCCTTGTTCCGGAATCCGAACCCGCGTCTGGGTAGAAAACACTGGGAACTGCGATCTCTACCTCTGTGTCCACCTGCAGGGCACACACACACAATTACAATGGATTGCATCACACCAGTGCTTAAATATCCTCTCTCACCTCTTCCAGGAAAAATAGCATTTATTCAACTTAAGTAGAAAGATTGTAGAAATTAAACAGAAGGACTGATTTACACAGACATTCTTTAGAAAAAACTTTGTTTTCCTTTCATATTTCATGTACTCTAGTCAACTAATGCTGTAAGACCACAATACTTTGAAGAGAACTCGAGCATCCTGCAAACCAGGCACTGGGTATGCATTAGCTAATGAGGGTGGAGAGGCCGGCAATCTACCCCCTCCAGGTAATCTTCTCTCCAGCATTGCTCTTTTAGCAATTACAGTGTGACCCTTGAGCAGCATAGGCTTGAACTGCGTGGGTCCACTTATACATAGATTTTTGTCAATAAAAGTTACCCCAGGTGTGCCTGCCTCTCCTGGCTCCCCTTCCACCTCCTCCACCTCTGCCACCTCTGCCACTCCTGAGACACAAGACCAACTTCCTATCCCTCAGCCTACAACGTGAAAATGATGAGGATGAAGACCTTTTACTATGATCCACTGCCACTTAATGAATAGCAAATACATTCTCTGCCGCATGATTTTATTAATAACATTTTCTTTTCTCCAGCTTGCTTTACTATAAGAATACAGTATATACCACAAGTAACATACAAAATATATTATTAATGGGCTGTTCATGTTATCTGCATGGCTTCCGGTCAATAGTAGGCTATTAGTAGTTAAGTTTTGAAGGACTCAAAAGTTATCTGTGGATTTTTGACTGTGCAGAGGGGGTTGACAACCCCTAGCCCCCACATTATTCAAGAACCAACTGTACTTTGATATGTCCTTTGTCACTTAAATTATCATAAAAGAGAGTGTGTAGTGTCCTATTTCCCATTTCCCTATTTCCCGTTGCATCAAAGCCTGATGGTGTCACCAACACCTCCTCTCCTGGAACACCAGCTGACCAGATATAGTCCTTGGTTAGAACACCCTAAGAGAGCAGAGTTCCCAAACCTCACTGACACAGAAGTGGCAGAAAGTACTAAAATTGTTAAAATACTTTCATATGAAAAAGAGTCAAATTCATGCACTGGGTTAGACAAATGCCTAGGCCAGAGGAACCCCAGGTACCTGTCTAGAATTTTATCTTCTCCCTCTCTCCCTTGGCTCTCTTGCTCCCCTGTGGACGGAAGGGATAGACAAGCAGATGGCCACAGTTAGAAAAAGGCAAAAGTAGCCTCAGAAACCCAGGTCCTGGAGAGTGAAAGTTACAGTTACAAGGAAGGGACTCTGTCCACAAAAGTTATTTCTTTCAATATCTTTAGTGCATAAGAATTTCTGAAACCTTAGTTGAATTTGCTGACTACCTGTGCAGTATTAAACAATGCACCCGCCCATTTCAAACTGATGTTTAGAACATCCTTAGGGAAGGGAGGTTCCAAGAGTAACCAATCCATTCTTCACGAGGCCATGTGAAAGCACTGTATTTAACCAGAAAAACACCAGGCTATCTTAACAGATCAAGACGGTGGCCTCAAGCCACCTCTGGCCTTTGCCTCCTATCAGAGCCTTTAAGTCCTAGCACAGAGACCTCAAAGGACTGGGACTTTCTCTAAAATATGCTGCAAATGTCATTTGTTTTTAACTGCCCCATGTGTTCAAGTCTCTGCAACTTTTTCTCCATCTTATGGTTAAATACTCTGTTGGGTCCCTCCTCAGTTCAATGCTGGTCCTCACAGTGGCAGACCAGCCTGCGGAACAAATGGAGTGGCATTCACTCACCAGAAGATGATAATTACAATTCAAATGGCTGTAATAAAATGTGCGAGAACTGCAGTCTCTTGATGCCCAATGCAGTCATCAAAATATAGGTACTGTAAACCTTACAAATATGACTCAAAAAGGTCAAAATGTAATAGAGTCTAAGAAACATACAACTGTATCACTCATATTCCAGCCAATCTGTAGTATCACCAAATAATAAATAAATGATCTATGGAACTCCTCTAGAAACAACCTTTTTCCTTGAGTCTTCTCATTCATTTTTTTTAAAAATTCAACAAATATTTGTGGAGGCCACAGTGGTGCTTAGCAGGGGCTTCTTAGCCCTACCCTTGGTCTTCCCTTCTAAATTAGGCGTAGGAAACTTGCTTCTGTAAGAGGCTCCGGCCTATCAAACACAGGATTAGTGAGATATATGGTCTCCAAGTCAACAGGTTCATTTCCTCCTTGATCTCTCTAAGTTTCTTTGTTGTTCTTTTTGCACCATAATTAGAATGTGCTAGAAAATGATAGAAATTAGTCAAATTGATACTTCCCTTTCTCAAACAACTGCTCTTATCAAAAGGAAGAAAACTAAATGTATTTGTCTCTTGGCTATTAAAAATAGATTAGGGCAAAGAGACATGTAGGACTAGACTACCATAAAGGAAAAATCGAATAATTCCTGAGGCATTCAAAAACAGAGCCAGAAATGTCGGTAAACATCCATGAATGATTTTTTCCCCCCTGGCGGAATGAAAAGGATAAGGAAAAAGACCAGATGGAAAAATCACCAGACAGACAGTAACTAGATTTGTCTTCCTCCATTTCTCTTATCCCAGACAGTTAATGATTCTTGGTGTTAGAAATTGGACCACAGGGACAACAGCTGGGCGTTTAATTTTTCAAATGCCTGATAAACAGCACTGGGCACAGAGGGGTCAAATCTTAGCGCAATTTCAAAAATGTTTATATATATATATGGTCTGATGAAAAGAAATCACTAAAAAGAAGAGATAATAAATAAATTCAAAGTTTTGGAAGCTGTCTTAGAAAAATAGCCAAGCTGACAGCTCAGGAATGGAAGGAACTGAATCACAAAGGCGGGAGACAAAAGCCCAGATCTGGAAATAGTAACTCTATTTCAAGATTTGTCCTGAAGAACTGTACTTTACAAGAAGCTAATTATTGTAGTTAGTCAGCTACAATCATTCTGCCATTATCTATGCTCCCACGAAATCTCTATTAGAGAGACTACGAACAAGGGATCAGTAAGTCACATTTAAGAAAAAATGAAAACCAGACAGGTGCGTAAAAACTGATGGGAGAGCAGCAAGCCAGTGCAAAATGGTCTTCCCTACCATCGGTTATATGCCATCCAGGTTAGCTCTTTCACTGTCCCTCGGATAGATTTATATATACCACTTCCCCATCAAAAATAAAATTACCATTCCATTTTGAAAAAATGTCATGTGGTTATATAAATCAAGATGAGACTCTGAAAACAAAACTACCCCATAAAGACGTATCATCTTTCAAGGAAAACAAAGTTCTCATTATCACTTTATTGCCAAAAATAAATTACTAATAACTGATGTTTTCTTAAAGTATGCACTTTTAGAAAACTTACTCTAAAAAATGCCCAAGAATGCCAAAAGTAGTATTTTTTATCAAATAATGATTATCTCAAAATTATATAAATAAAATATACTTACTTCTTTCTCATAGAAGTTTGAAACAAAAGTCTACATAGTCTTAAAGTTGTCTTTGGATACTTTTACCTTTAATCTTTATATTTAAAACACATTTATAGTGTTAATAATTCAAATGCGATAAAGCAAATGGACTCTTTATAGATTTCAATCTCACTTTTTTAATGTCTATTATCAATTTGTTGGGGTCTTTTCTAGATCTTTTTCCATAACTTATATAATCCATAGGTTGCTTTTTCTTTTTTGAGACAGAGTCTCACTCGGTCACCCAGGCTAAAGTGCAGTGGCATCACCGTAGCTCACTGCAACCTCCAACTCCTGGGCTCAAGCGAGCCTACTGCCTCAGCCTCCCAGGTAGCTGGGACTAGCGGTACACGTCACCACACCTGGTTAATTTTTCTATTTTTTGTAGAGGCGGAGTCCTGCTCTTGCTCAGGCTGGTCTCAAACGCCTGAGTTCAAACAGTTCTCCCACGTCGGCCTTCCAGAGTGTTAAGATTATAGGCGTGAGCCACCGTGCCCGGCCTTTGGTTGCTTATTTTAATTTTGAAAAAAAATTATACTGCACATATTTTTAACATTGCTTTAGTCAAGATAAAGTTTACTAACATGAATAAAGTTTGGAAGCCAGCTCCGTACCACTGTCCCCAAAGGCAGAAAAGTCCACCAATAATTATCTTCAAAGTTTCAATCATGACATTCCCATGACTGCTCATGTTTGCTGTAATTTACCCTAATTTTGTCCATCAGAAATCAAGCTCCTAAACTACTGCACACTATTCCTTGTAACTGAGGAAACAACTACCAGTATCTTGAATGTAATCAAGCACAATTATAGCTGGGGTAATCCAAGAAAGGACCACGAAGCACAGCCAGCTCCTGAGGAGGGAAGGCAACGGAGGGTTTGAAAAGGGCAAAGTGGAGGGGACATGGCAGGACAGGAGCGCACTGACTCCTGAAGCTCTTCTTCATCTTTCCTTGCAGTCCTATTTCTCGGCATTTTGGCAACTTTGAACAGACAGGAACCCAAAATAAAATATTTCTTTGCATATGGCTTATTTTCAATTAGTTACTCAGTAATAAAATAGATTATTTGTTTTTAAAGAAAAGTCTCTACACAAACCGAATCTTGTAGTACTCAGCACAGGATTAGATGCTTTTAATAAAAATTATTATTATTAATCTACAGTAGTTATAAAAGGCTCTTCCTTCATCAGCTACAATTAGGGCTACTTTCCTTGTTTTCTTTCTTCTCCATTGAATGCAGCAGCGAGGGTGACTTTACCCATCTGACATCACTGTTTGCCAGTTATTAGCATTATTTAATTAGTTCCTTCAGCAAACCAAGTCAGTGTCGGGAGCTGTTTCTGTGATTTAAAACACTACCCCGCAGCAGCTCTCTGGAGTCTACTTCTATACAATCTGGGGTCCCCTGGGTTCCAGAACACCTCAGCTGAACTCAGGTGTTGCAACAAAGCAGACAGGGAGAGGGAATCAGTCCCAGAAGAAGTCTGCATCAGATGACATCCATGCCTCCCACTGCAGCTTTAAAGAAATGCTTCCTGGACAGCTTTTCAAACACTCTATATGACAGAGATTGTTTGCATGTCACACAAATGGAATGCAAAGTACACAACAAAATAAAACATTAATGTTTCAGCATAGGTGCTGCTAGAAGGAAAATAAGCCCTTGCAAAGGGGCCTGTGATCTCTTCCCCCACCTTGCAATTAACAAAGAGTTAGAAAATAGTGTTAAGTATCAGTTTGGTGATCAACTTCTGAGCATCTCTTAGAGGTAAGCATTGTGTTACAGAAACACGGAAAAGACCCATCCTCTGCCTGTAAGAAATTGCAGCCGAATGACAGTATAGACGTGTAAAGATGCCTTTGGGAGACAGGCCATAGTGGACTGCTGGGTGCCGGGGGATATGATGCCTTTTCCCCCCTGGGAAGAGTCCTAGAGGCTATCTGCTGCTCACTCCCCCTCGCTCCTGTCTTACAAGGAAAGGGCTCGGTGGGTGGTGGACCAGGGAAAATTGAATCATCAATACTGGAGACATCCATTGTGCTGTGGATACACTATTCCCCAGTCAGCGCTGATGACAAAGCCCCTTTGGCAAATGAGGCAAAGGCAGAGAAGGCAGCGAAGATGGTCAGGGACAGGAGAGCACAAGACACAAAACCTGTGGCTTTGTTTTTACCAAAAATGTTAGGGGAGTCCTTGGGTAGTACCAGAGTGCTCATGTGTGAAGGATGCTCTAGCTAGGTCTAAACAACAATATATTTTTAAAACGTGGAGCAGGTGAAGGGTCAAGTTACATGTGGTCTTCCTGTTTCTTCATAAAGGAAGACTCAGATCCACCTTTGGAAACCGATGGCTCAGGTATGGGAGAGAAACATTTTGAGGGCCTTGTGGCTGTGCAGAGATAAAGCGAATGCACCACCGATTCTGGAATGGTGGGTTGATGACCAGGAGGAGGGAGCTGCCCCACAAAAGAATTAAAGTGTGCCTTAGATGAGCTGCACTGTCTGCCTGGAGGCAAACTCCCTCTGTCCTTGGAGAGGAGGCGCTGGGGGCTGGGGCCCTGGCCCAGGGAGGGATGAGGCACACGCAATGAAGGGCAGGAGGGGCGCTCCCACTGTGAGCAGGTGAGCCCCCCGCCACAGTGCCGGAGAGGAAGTGGCCTCTGGACTTCAGGAGTGTCCCCGCGCACAGGGTCCAGACTTACTTTTCCTTTATGTAAAAGCCTTCCGGGAAGCTTAGTTAAATGTCAAGATTCGGCCTTATCTGTGCTGTGGAGAAGGAAAGGACAAGGTCTTTTTCCATATTGGAGAAGAATCGGTGCAAGGAAAGAGTTCCAGGACCCCCTGGGAAGGCAGTTGTAAGATAGCAAACGTGCCCTGCAGGAGAGCGGGCAGCGTCGAGCCAGAAAGCCAGCGGATGGGGCAGTGCCAGCTGGCGGGTCTTGGGACGGGCAAGGTTCCCCAGGTACCTTGACACTCTGGGGAGAGTGGAACCTTCACATCAGCGCTAGGAAAGGATCTGTCTCTTTTGGCAAGCCAAAATACTTTATTCTACTGCAAATAATC
Organism: Varecia variegata; assembly: GCA_028533085.1. Lineage (NCBI taxonomy): Eukaryota > Metazoa > Chordata > Mammalia > Primates > Lemuridae > Varecia > Varecia variegata. Next base: position 12,008,875 of record CM052445.1, read on the forward strand.
CCCATGACAACCACATTTCCATTTACGTCTTAGCTCATAACATGAGAATGCTAACTATTCTTAGCCTACCTTTCTAGTGCAACCATTTCCTCAGCACGATCTACTCCTTCCCAGCTCTCATAGCTATTTCAATGATCCTACAGTTTCTAAATTTTTCAGAATACTTTTTAAAAAATAGATGAAGTATCAATAGCCAATAAAAGAAACAAAATTTTGTTCTATATCTGTTAAAAAAAAAAAACCCTCTCAATCTACTTACCACCATTGGTGCTATTTATATATGCAAGTTGGAAGAAAAAAGTCTGAAACTAGTGCAAAATGGCTTTTGCCAGACTCATTAATATGCTTCAGAAGCAAGTTTTATTATTTTTTTCTAGTATCTTCCACAGGCCTGATTTCTGACCCACCTCAAATCACTCTTCCTGTGGAAAATCTCATACCCCTATGATTAAATACGCAAGCTCTTCCCTGCTTCACCAGGAAATGTCACAGTATAAGTAGCTGGGAGACCCAGGAGACACAGACCCGATGATGTGGGGACCCACTGGCCTGTCAGGCCCAGAGAGCAGCACACGCTTTCCCATGTGCTTTGTCCAGTTAATGTCACTCTGGTTTTGGAAGCAGAATCTTGATTCCAAGTTCAGCCTATCTACGTTTCTTTCCTGGGCAACTCTCAATCATTCCCTTTCCTCATGACGCTTCTCTGCAGGACTGTCCTCCAACAGGAACCCCATTTGCTTAAAGTTTCCCAACACTCTCTTCTTTCCACCTCCACTCTCTGGCAAAAGCATCATCTTTTTTCTTTGTACCAAGAAACATGCAATAGGCACGTTCTGGTTCTGGTTATTCAATGTCTCTTAATGTCCTTTTCGTTTCTGAGGCCCTGACTCTTGTCTCACACTAATAGCATCTAGCCCAGTTTGATTTTCTTTTTTCTCTCCAACATTGCAAATACAATGCAAGACAAAAATCTTTCCTCTGGTACAAGAGTGACTCCAACCGTAGCTGGTGGGAAAGTTTGAGAGCACTTTGATCTCTCCTTGGCAGCATGAGGGGACCAAAGCTTTTTACTCTGCTGGTGACTAATCATTATTTAAGATCAACTGGAGAGGATTAACAAATTTTAGTAATCCAGATGTGTGTTTTCAATTACCATGTTCCCCACGTGTGCCACATGCTTTGTGAGAATGAACATTAGGTTGATAACCTAGTACTGTTTAAAAAAAAATTAAAAATAAATAAATAAATAGATTATTAAAAAGAAAAATTCAATGCACTTTGCCTTTATAAACTGTGAAATGCTCTACAATACACCATAAAGGGGGCTTTACTTAAGAATGGAGTGACATAACAGCTGTAGGTTTATCGTTGTGGGGAGGAAAGTTACTCAACATTTATTGGTCTGGTGAAGTATAAAGACAAAAGGGAAAATAGTTCTTTGGGTCTGGACATTCAGGGCTTTCTGGATGAAAATTCTCAGAGCACAAGATTTTGGGGGATGAGGATGAGGATGATGCTGGTTCTCTATTCATAGGGATGTTGTCTAAGTAGGTCAGAGAGCTTGTCTTCTGAGAAAAGTCACCAGGAAGACTAGCTGGAGGGCATTCAGGCAGAGGGCGAGGGACTGCACAGACACTTGGGGTTAGAAACAGTGAGCTATTTGGAGAACTGGGACTAGGGGAGGGCAGAGGAAATGGCAAGAAATGATGCTGGAGATGGAGAAGGGGCCCACGTCGCGAAGGATTTTACATGCCAAGGTGGGATGAAAGCGGGATGATGATCTAATCAGCTCTGGGTCTTAGAGTCCTCTGGAGGCAGCACGGAAGACAGGTTGGAGGGGAAAGAGACAAGAAGCAAACAGACCAGCTAGGGAAGGTCCAGGCCCAGAGTGAGAGGCTGAGCACATGCAAGGAGAAGGGGAAATGGATTGATTCCCAGATCGTTTCTGGGGCAGACTGGGTGAGCCATTGAATGACTCACCAGACTGAGGGGCAGTGCAGGGAAAGGGAAGATGGCAGGCAGATGCTCCCATGAGGCGAGTGAAATTTGGGCAATATGGATCCCCTGATCATGGCATTGGTCCTGCTCCCCAGCCACACCCCACCCCAGCCAAGAGTCAGTCCCTCTCCTGCCCTGCTGTCACTTGACTCAGTAGGACCTCCATGGGAACTCAAGACAGGGCATTACAACATTTCTTGAAATGCTGGTCTCTTGTGCTGTACTGTGAGTGTCTTGGGGCAGGACCCATACCTTACTCATCTTGTCTTGCTATGTGACAAGTGGCTGATCTTCAACTTTTAATCTACATTTGGGCATAAAAATGGAAAATGGCAAACCAAACTTCAGAGATGCATCCTCTGTTTGCTTCTCTATATATTGATATAGTCTAGAAAATTTATTTCAGTCATGACATCGTAGAGGTATAAATATGTATGATATATGAGTCAAGGCAGATAAAGAAAATAGTCACCACTTCTAGTGTGACGTGTGTCACATGATAAAGCACTCAACGCTGACAGTAAGAAGGTGAAGGTTGCTATGTGTCTTGTTCTCCTGGGTCCTCCATCCCATTCCCGTTACTAGCTATCCACTCCCCCTACTACTGGTATTATTTCTCACCTACTTTCATATTTATCCATGCTCTTATGTCCTGGGCACCACCCCTCCCCAAATGCAACATATCCATCATCATTCGGGATGAATCAGTCAGCTTTCCTATCCCAGAGCAATATCCCATGCTGTTCCCTTTGCCTAGATTATCCTCTCACTATCTTTCCTACTTGCCAATACTTAAGAGTCCTTAGCAGCATGTGCTACTGTTCACTGTATACAACTCCAAATCTGCTTCATTTTTCCCACTGGAAGGCAATAGTGCATAAGAGTTCTGGCTCTTGAGTTATTTTCTAGCTGTGTGATATTGAACATACTATATAGCCCCATTAAATCTCAGTTTCCTCATCTGTAAAAGAGAAAAAATAAGTATCTCTATCTCCCTCTATTAACCTGATATAAATTTTTCATAGGGTTAGTGTGAGGATTAAATTTTATAATGTATACGAAGGGTTTAATATAGTTCTTAGCACATGACAAATTGCTGAATACCTCTTACTAGTTGTTATGCTCATTATATTATTTAACTTTTAATATCACTATTCTCCACCTTGCAGCCCAAGGCATATCCCTTGCCATCTGAGATATCTTTTTTTTCCTTTTCCTTTTCTTCACTTCTCCTTGTCCTTCCCCACAACCAACCAGTCACTAAATTCTGCCATCTGCATATCCTTTGCATATTGGTCAAGAGCCCAGGCCACACAAAATAGGCATGAACTGAATAAGAAAGCTTGAAAATAAGGCAAGTCAAAAGAAAGAAAAATGTGGCTTTAGAGAGAAAGGTATTGTCAATATCACTGATAATTAAGCCTTCCTGAATAAGGAACAAAAATAGTATCGGTGTCTCAAAACTATTAACAGACTGTGTCATGAGATGTTCTTAAAATCCCCACTTCTGTATCAAACCCTTAAATATATAATTGGCCTTATTCTTGAACACAGTGGAGGAAGGACTGCTCGCATAGCTAACTTTGAAAGTTGGCGGTGTACCTTATTTGGAACAGACTGGCAAATTATGTAAGTCGGCTAGGAATAAGAACGTAGGCACATTTTTCATTTAGATTGACAGAAGTCATTATGTGAATAAAACCAACACTTCATTCAGTACTATGCCTTGGATCTGTGAAAGGATATTTGCTACAATGAATCTCCCAGCCAAGGGCTCCCATAGTGGCTACAAGTTGCCCAGTTAAGTTTCCATACATTGGAATATGACTTCCATTTTTTTAAATGAAGAAAACACTGTATGATTAAACTACTATGTATTATACATAAATTCCATTAGTGAACATTTACCAAGCACCTGATAAAAGCAAAGTACCAAGTTAGAGATCCTGAGGCCCATGATATTCTCAAATTCATTGCCAGCACATCAGCATTCAATTGCCTTACTATAATTAAGATCCTAATGTCTGCAATCCCTTTTCCCCCCAAGAATTTCTTCACAGAACTATTTAACCTCTTGAACACCCTGAGGAATTTTAAAATAATTGTGACACTGTTTAATGATAGTTATTTTAAATAAAATATTTTAAATTAGAAATATACTAACAGAACTTAGATAATATTTGTGAAATATAAAAATAAAATTTGTTTTTCCCAATGTGTTATATATTTTCAAGTAATTTTAATTTATAAGGTAAATATATGATTTGCATATAAAAAATTATTATTATTTTATTATTATTTTGAGACAAGGTCTTACTATGTTGCCCAGGCTGGTCTCAAACTCCTGGGCTCAAGTGAGCCTCCTACCTCAGCATCCCGAGTAGCTGTGACTACATTTAAATTTTTTAAATGACTATACTTTATTTGGTATTAGAATCAAATCTATAACAAAATGTAGAAAAATTAAAATATATGTTACAACATTTTTAAAAATCTGCCTCTATTAACCTGATATAAATTTTGTACTCCCCAATCATCTTATTTACTAATAGCCAAAGCAGATAGTTTTAATCTCAGTAAATAAAAACTACACTGGATAAAATTTTCATTATGTTGTCTTTTAAATATTATTTTCTTAAGTGCTAGAAACACCTTGATGTGCTTTATAAAAAAATGGCATTATCATCCTTTTGTATTCTGCTTCTTGTTAACTTCCTATATTTAACCAATGGTCATGAATATAGCTTAGAATAAAACCTATTTAAAACTACATAATGGTTGAAACCAGAAGCTCTCAGCTCTGGGTGTTCTGTTGAGTGATAAACCAGCTAAGATATGGGGACCCTCACTTTATCCCCACTAACTGCCACACATGGCTACTTGCTACATGCTTGCTGGCTCTAAAATTGATTCCTTTTTAAGGAAAAAGTTTTTAAGCAATAAGTATACTTTACTTATAGTTTTTCAAGGATATTAAAACTAATGTCATTACTGGGACACATTCATGGACCCCCTAGAGGCTCCAGAACCATCAGCTGGGAACCACTTTACGTTTTGAAAATGCATTGCCTGGGACAAGGTGATGAAGAGGCTTGGAGAGCATCTCTTGTACAACAGGGACAATTTGAAGCCAGGAATATGATTCCCTGCAGATGAAAGAATTAAATGAGAAGAAAAGTGGAATTGTCTCCCACTTATTAAAGGCTCAAATGACAGGAATAAATTAAGGTGTAAAGGAAGAAAGAGGAGAAAAAAGGAAGCAGGGATGGGATGAAGAAGGACCATATGTTTGTGTCTTCCTTTGTGCAGAAGCTCTAGACATTCTGTTGTGATAAAGAAGTCCCAGAAAGTGGCCGGGCACGGTGGCTCACGCCTGTAATCCTAGCACTATGGGAGGCCGAGGCGGGTGGATTGCTCAAGGTCAGGAGTTCGAGACCAGCCTGAGCAAGAGCGAGACCCCGTCTCTACTAAAAATAGAAACAAATTATATGGACAGCTAAAAATATATACAGAAAAAATTAGCCGGGCAAGGTGGCACATGCCTGTAGTCCCAGCTACTTGGGAGGCTGAAGCAGGAGGATCGCTTGAGCCCAGGAGTTTGAGGTTGCTGTGAGCTAGGCTGACGCCACGGCACTCACTCTAGCCCGGGCAACAGAGCGAGACTCTGTCTCGAAAAAAAAGAAGAAGTCCCAGGAAGTGAAAGAAAGCAAACTCATGCCCAAATGAACTGGATAATTTCTCTATGAATAGGAAATATTTTGTCAAGAACCAGAAATTTCTTTTGATAATCAAAGTCATGAATGAGCACAGGTGGCAGATATCCTCTCGTCAGTCTTTCTGGGCTCAGTCTCCTGGTTGCTTCATGAAAAGCGCTACTAAAAATGCAAGGAAATTAGAGACGACCTAAAACAATATTTGATTTATGTCACT
>CM052445.1:12015302-12037023 GCA_028533085.1 Varecia variegata
CAACAAGTATGCATTTGCTGGCCAAATGACCCAACTCCCTCAACAACTTGAGCGATGCATGCTTCAGGTCCCTACCACACGTCACGTACACCCCCCACTCTCTGGTTCTTGCCTTAAAGTCGAAGTCGCACCCCCAACACCTCTCTCACCTGTTTCCCATCCAAGGTGTACAGGCGTTTCACCACTCCCGAGTCCAGCTTGATGGCATCGGTGATGTCAGTGAGCACCTGCTCGAACGAATGAGCAGTCTTCTTGTTCAGCAGAATCCTGACAGCTTTCCGGGGCTTCACCCCACTTCGGATGATGGTGACCAGCTTGGGCCGAATGAAATCTTTATTCTCCCGCACCTCCGAAGGGCTCCCTTTGGCCGTGGCCAGGGAAGACACCGCCCGGGAAGCTGAGGTGGTCTTGACATTCACCGACCAGTTGGGGTTCACATTCTTGGTGTACTCCAGTTTCTTAAAGGGTTCTATGGAGCCACACACGTAACTCTCTCCTAAGGAACAGAGAAATACATTTAAATTTACACTGAGATAGACTCATTTCTTCTTTCCCACTTAGTTTTCCATTTTTCCTTTTCTACTGAGGGGCGAGAGCTAGCTCTGACTTTTAAAACAATGTAAGTGTGATTAATAATTAATGAAAAAGAAAAATTTCTGGCTTTTCTCTGCCTCTGTCAGCAATAGAGTGGAATCCTGGAAAAAAAAATCATCATTTCTTCATTTTCAGATTGGCGACAGAAATATTGATATGCTTGAATAGACCTCAGAGAGGTATGAAATTGAATTCAGAATAGAAAGTATTCTTTTGGATTTAGGGATACTTAAATTTGCAGAAACTTCAAAATTGGAAATACCTACATATGCTACCTGAGGTCATTTAAAAACTAAAGATGAATCAGAACACATCTTAAAATAGTTAGACAATTTACAAATTGGATGAAAGTTTATGCTAAACATTTTGTTAAGTCAAATAAAATTCCAAAAGAAAGCAAAATAGCCTCTTGCTTTTTTTCCATGTATACACAGTGCTGACTACAGTGAGAAAGTCAATTCATACTTGCTCATAGGTAAAAGATTTTACAAGTATTCAACATAAAAACTGTAGATTTATAAGCAGACTCTAAAATAAATATAATTAAATTTTTATTAAAAATGACTCCTGAACAGAGAATTTTTTGAATGAAAATACTCAGACTATTAAGTAGATGTGGATCACACACAAAAGAAAGTGACACATGTGCCAAGAGATGACAAATTGTAAAATGACTGATTCTAAATACATATTTCATAAAGTTAGGTTCAAGCATTTTGAAATTAAAGATTTTATAATGGCTTTTTTTCTGTGTTAATATGTCTTTGTAACCAGGAACAGATAAAAATGCTTAAAAAGCCTTTCTAATTACAGGCAAAGTGACCTAAGCGTAATCCAACACAGCCCATTTGCTTTTATCTAAATCTTTGTTTTATTTTTAAATTAACAGTATAAACATCCAAGGCCATAGAGTTAAGTATTCATATAAAAATAACCAAACCAGGGTTTCAAAAATAAAAAATAACATTTATACAGGTTATTAAACATTTATTTCCAGATGTTTTAAAAATACACTTTTACGTATATACATATACATTATGCCTCACTAGAAGCTGTACAAATAGTGCAAGTTTAACCAATCCTCTTTCTATTCACCTGGAAGATCATAATTTGTCTTTTCTCAGGAGTTAAGTAGATATCAAACATACATAAGTGAGTGCCACAACAACAGTGGTGTTTTTGAAGGTTTTACGGAGGGACAGCATGAATGTGATAGTGGAAAGAAAGAATTGGCCCTGGCCTCTCTAAGCATGTGACCATGGACAAGTCCCCTAGACTCCTGGGTGGTGTTCATTCATCGGTAAAATGGAACTTCACCAGCTTTTTATGAAGATCACATTAGATAGTAGAAATCAAAGCGACCTTAAATGCAAGTGAAAATGACCTAAGGCCACATTACCCTGATCATGCGGGAAGCCTGAAAGGAAAACTTAAAAACAAAATGACTAGAAGTCAGTAAGTAGATCTTATGTTATAAGGTGTTAATTGTTTCTGACTACATAGTTAGCACTAGACATCACATCAGGTCCATCTCAAGGTGAGAATGAATGTCCTAAGCACTCCCCAACAAGGCACACAGCCCATAATTGAGCTGGCAGATTCTGTGCTAATGGAACATATGCAATCGTCTGATTATTTGTAAGTTGATATAGCAAGCTAATAACTAAAATCAAAATAAAAATATACAGTGGCTTAAATTTCAACAAAGAAATATTTTTTAAATAAAAAATTGAATTAGAGGAGAGAAGAGTTTTAAAGAACATAACAATATGGAATGGGTTTGTTAAAAGGAAAAATGGACACTTTTTTTTTTTTTTTCACATCTCTTCGGTAAAGCACACTGAAAATTTTTAAAACCATGCAAAAGTCCTCTGATGACAACTTTGAGAAAGTAATGCTGGTTTCGCTCAAGCCATGACAATCAGAAAAAATCAGTGTTCATTCTGTGCTGTAACTGTGAGGCTCTCTGCCTCGACTGTCAGAATGGGCATCTCAGAGAAAAGTGTGAGACTCCAATAAAGGATAATTTGTGCTAAGAGGAAAGTTAACAGCTAAAGAAAGAAGGAGCTGCCACCAAATCCAAGATCACACACCACAGTCTTGTAGAGTTTACAACATATTCAGGAATTCAGGGTTTCCTTATGCAAGCAAGTTTCTATTTGTTTGTGCAAATGATTTTTACATTAAATCTATTTGGCTCCACATTTTGACTACTTTTATTATAATCATATTTCTGAACTTCTCCCCACCACTAGAGATGTGGTCCCTGCTTTAACTCAGTTAAATTAAAGCTGGTTGTATGTTCTGATTCTGTGAAAAATAGCTTTCAATTAATGTGCTAATATCATCAATAATTGAAAATTAACAAATGTGATTGTTCTGAATGGGAAGAATACATAGTCTTGATTTGGTCAAACAGCACCGGGTAACCAGTGCTTAATCTCTTCCTTAGTGGGACCAAGAGTTAAGAGATAAGTTATAATCTTGTTTAGAGAATCATTTATAGGTTGCATTTAAGTCCTGACATGAGGTATGTGTGTTAAGGGCCATTTAAAAATAGCAAGATAAAGTAAGAGTTATAATTACTATAATATATTTCCTCTTACAATACGCTAAGCCACCCAAAGTCTTTCGGTGTAACTTCTGTAGCAATGAAACTAAAGTGAATTTATCTTAAAAAAAAAAAAAAAAAAAAAAAAACAGAAAAAAACAACAAGATATATTTCAGCAAGACAGTCCAAAATTTGCTCTGAGAGTTTGGCATTACTTACTATAAGTGAACTTAAACAAGGATGGAATGGTTGCAAAGATCTCAGAGGTAGTACTGAAAATTACAAAACACAAGGACTTGTTGGTTGGTAATCATTACAACCAGTTTTGTTTCAGTTTGTTCAAGCCAAAAAATTCTATGATAAAACTGATCCTCCACTTGCAATTTAATCCTCTGGGTGTATAAGACACCCCAACAAATAGCAAAAACTATGAAGCAGCATCTTCCTGAATTGTTGTGGCATTTGCAAAGGCCAAAAACTAATATTTGCTTTTATGAAAAGAGAGAGATAAAGAAAATGACAGTTATAAAAAAAAAAAGGTAGGGAAATAAAGCATGAAATTATGTTTGGATCCAACCAATACTAAAATGTCAGAATATGATAATTTCTTCCCTGAAAGATTTAAATATTTTCAGAAAGTTGGAGGGTAAAATAATTTCTATGTAAGCATATTAGATTATTTTTAAGATACTTAAATGTTATTTTGTTTTCAAAAAATCACCTATGTATTTTTAAATGATCATATCACCTATGTATTTTTAAATGATCATATTTGCCATTATTCTTCAAAGTACAGGAATAAATTTTTCCCTAACAAGGTTTATAGTTAAAAAAAATCTGCAGAGGTAATTCTACTTTGCCATTAGCTTCCATCATGAAAGTAGAGTATTTCCACTTAAATTCTCTATGCACTATAGAAAACTTGTGGCAATGTGGTGCTAGTTCCCTGGTCAACTGGACCTGTGTAGTGTATCAGCAATAAAAGTGTTCTTCCATAAGACTCCATATTGGGAGCTTCTAGAAATTTGCCCTGATCCCCTTATTGCTGGAGTTTTTCCATTGACTAAGAGTTGTGACCTGTAAATTCTAACATTACTAGACTTGAGTCTAAAAATGTCCTCATCTCCATCCTTCACATTACTAGAGCTAGTTGGTACTTATCCTAGAATTCATTTAAGATCAAAATGGCATACTCAAAAGTACCTTAAGTGATGATATCTGTAATATATTTCATTTTTCCATGCTATAAGCTTTCTTATTGAAAACTCTGGCAATGAAATTTTACTATTATGAATTATGGCAAAATCTGGAAAAGACTCAAATATATATTAGAACCTCTAAAACTGAACTTGGTTAAATTAAATGAGAGATTATTTATGGAATAGAATATCATAAAGTGCCTTCTGGATATTACATTTTATGAGTCAACTCAGCTATGCACAGCGACATTTCATAATCTACCTGAAGTCACTGGTTTAAGACAATTCTGACAGTGCCATTAAAGGCAAGAAAAAAGATTTCCCAAAGGCACTTATGGGTCATTCTTCCATGGAAGTCTTTCATAATATGATAGCACATAAAAATAAGTGTACAGAGAAATAAATTTGAATGTGTGTGTCAGATCTGTGGAAATGTCAACTTCTCAAATCCAAAGAAACAGAAAAACAACATAACGGAAAAAAATTGAGAGATCCAAATTTTTTGAAATTGAAAAACAGAGAAACTAAAATTAAAAGGGAAAAAAACACAGACTGAAGACCTATAATATGAGAATGGGTTAACATAATGTGGAAGGCTTACCATAATTCACAAAAATACAAAGTATTAAAATAATGGCAAAGGGTAAAGATAGGGAATACAGAGAAAACAGGAATGAATTCTAGAAAATGGAAAAGAATGAGTTCACATTTATACATGCTGAGTTTGAAAGGACTAAGGATTAGAGTATCTGTTGAATACATCCAGGTAGTTGGAGTGTAGAAAAAAAAATCTGATTTGGGAGCAACAGGTCTTAGAAGAGTGGTTACAATAATGGGAGTTGAAGAGGTCACAGTAGATGATCTAAAGATAGGAAAATGGAGGACATCCAGGTTTTAAAATGTGGCAAGAGGGAAATAGAAAATCACCATTAGAACACTGTAGTAATAACTGCTATTATGCAAGATTCACCAATAAATGCCAATTTCATAGGCAAAAGCTTAAGGAGAAATAAGATATTTACATAGCCTCAAAGTTTCTCCCCACAATATTAATTACAAAGGGGAAAATCATAACTTTAGAGAAAAAATACCTGGCAGACACTACCTTAACCAACTGCTCACGGATAACCAATAAAACATATCAACATCATATACCCCCTGAAATGATGCACTGAGAAGGACACAACATCACTTCTGTGGAATTCTTGCCCAAAATGCATAACATCGATCTAATGATCAGCCAAACCCAGACTGAGGGACGTTCTACAAAATAACTGACCAGTATTCTTTAAAACTGTCAAAGCCATTAAAGACAAGAAAAGATGGAAAAACTATCACAGCTGTTGAAGGGGACATGCCAACTAAATGCAATGTGTGATTCTTAAACAAAAAAAGGACATCAGTGGGAAAAGTAATGAAAGCCAAATAAAGCCTGTAGTTTAGCCACTGTATTGTACAAAAGTTAACATGTCATTGATAGTTTTGTTCATTGTACCTTGGTTGTGTGATGTTCCATTAACGGAGGTTGGATGAAGGGTATACAGGAACTTCCTATCTCTGTGATACTTCTGTAAGTCCAAATTACTTTCAAAATAAAACATTAAAGAAATGAAGCAAATAGCCCAGAAAAAAATTGAACTGAATCCCTACATCACGTATTATAACAATATGACTTTCTTTCAAATATTTTTTAATAAGAACATAAAAATACTACAAAAAGATTGGGAAAAATTGCTTTATGATCTCAGCATACAGAGGCTGAAAAACATGCCAAGAGGCATGAAAAACAACCCATAAATGAAAAGACGGATACATTTGATTATATATTTTTCTTCTGTAAATCTACATGGCAAAAAAACACAATAAACAAAAGTCACTAGATAAAGGGAAATATGGAAAAAATACACTCATGCTCTGCATAAAGAAGTTTTGGTCAAAGACTGCTTATGACAGTGGTCCCATAAAATTGTAATAACCATATTTGTACCTTTTCTATGTTTAGATACATTTAGAGACACAAATACTTACCATTGTGTTACCACTGCCTACAGTATTCAGTACAGTAACATACTGCACAGGTGTGTCGCCTAGGAGCAACAGGCCACATCATATAGCCTAGCTGTGTAGTGGGCTATCCCACCTAGGGTTGCATAAGTACACTCTGTGATGTTTGCACAATGATGAAATCACCCAATGAAGCTTTTCTCAGAACGTTATCAACATCGTTAAGCACACATGACTATACTTTCAACTATTATCACAAAAAGCTAATATTTTTAAAAGAAAACAAGACCTCAACCTGGTAGAAAAATAATCAAAAGCTAAGGGGAGACAATACATAGAAAAAGAAATGCAAATGCCTTTTTTTTTAATTTCAGCTTATTATGGGGGTACAAAAGTTCTTGTTAAATATATTGCCCATGCCCCTCCCATCCCCCTGAGTCTGAGCTTCAAGCGTGTCCATTCCCCAGACAGTGCGCATCGTACTCATCATGTAGGTATACACCCATCCCCTCCCCCCACCCTCCACCTCTGTCCGATACCCAATTGGTGTCATTCCCAAATGTGCACTTAGGTGATGATCAGGGAAATCAATTTGCTGATGAGTACATGTGGTGCTTATTTTTCCATTCTTGGGATACTTCACTTAATAGATGAAAATTAAAATTATAACAAAATATACATTTTGCTTTTCTTAATAGGTTGGCAAACGGCAAAACATTTGATAACAAACCATCTTGTTGAGGGTGTAGAGAAATAGCCACTCTCATGCATTACTGGTTGGTGTGTAAACTACAATCACCTCTATGGACAGGAATTTTGCAATAGCTCTTAAAAGCTGAATGTTTGTACCTCTCTATCCAACAATACTACTTCTAGGAATTTATCCTAAAGATATTCTCCTACATGAGTGGAAAACATATATGCAAAAATATTCATTGCAAAATTGTTTGCAGTAACAAAGAATTGCACACAACCAAAAGTCTATTAATAAAAGGCTAGTAAAATAAATTATGGTACATTTGTATAGAGTAGTACTATGAAGTCAGTAAAAAGACCACAGTACTTCTAGATGTACTGACATGAAAAGGCCTCCAAGATATATTGATAAGTACTCAAAGCAAGGTGCAGAACTGTGAGCACAGAAAATTACTCCCTTATCTGTGGTTTCACCTTCCTCAGTTTCAGTTACCCATACTCAACTGTGGTCCAAAAATATTGAATGGAAAATTCCAGAAATAAATACTTCATAAATTTTCAATTGCATGCTGTTTTGAGTAGTGTGATGAAATCTCTCACCATCTCACTCCATCCTTTCTTCATCACAAGAAGAAGGATGATTACAGTACAGTAAGATATTTTGAAAGAGAGAGCCCATATTCACATAACTATTTCGTTTTAAGGGTGGGGTCTCGCTATGTTGCCCAGCCTGAATTCACATAACTTTTATTACAGTATAGTGTTGTAATTGTTCTACTTTATTATTAGCTGTTGTTTTTAGTCTCTTACTGTGCCTAATTTACACATTAAACTTTATCATAGGTATGTATGCATAGGAAAAAACAGTATTTATGGGGTTTGGTACTATCTGTCATCTCAGGGATCCACTGGGGCTTTTGGAACGTGTCCTCCAAGGATGGGGGGGGGCTACTGTACATGTATATCCTTCACAGGCACTGCTATCTCTGAGCTCATCCTCAAAATATCTAGTTAAAGTGGTTACCTCTGGGAAATTTTAGGGAGAGCATGTTTTATAACTATTCAAAAATTAATTTTCAAAAATTCAATATAGCAGAGAGAGCCATAGAGGAAGCTAGTGAATTAGAGAAAAGAAAGTAGAGGATGACACTCAGGGGAACAGGAAAACATGGGTAATCCAGCAGCCATGGTAGGAGAGAGATTCCCTAACTGTGGGGTAAAGATGGGTTTATTCCTAAGAGGTGAATTCTGATGGGAACTTGGAAAAAGCCCTCATGAAAACTATAGCTGCAGAGCCAGGCAACATCCATCGCAGGCTGGTAACGGGCCAAGGCATGCGTGAGAACAGAGGAATAAGAGGGACTTGCTTCTAATAGTGTAGATCTGATAAACAAAGTAACTTATTTGTATCCAGAAGATGACATATCTCCCTAGTTTTTAACCTAATGCTTAACGGAAATGTTCCAGTCCTTTCATACCTACATTCACACAAGATGTTAAAAGAAGGACAAATCAGTCAATCAATCAATAGATCAATGCTCATGATTTACATTACATCTTTCTCCTAAGAGTTCAAAGGCTTTAAATGTTTTACCTTCATTATGCTTTCCAACATTTGCATACCCACCGTAGAATATAAATGGTACAAAATTGGGGAAAATGAGGCCATGTCTCAAGATGAATCACTTGCAGAAATAGGCCTGCAATTCAACTTTCCTTATTAAGTATCATGATTTTTTTACAACATATTAAGGCCATTTTGACAGCAAACAAGAGCGTCGCCTTTAGTATACTCTTAAATATATGTGTGTGTATATTTACATACATGCATAGGTAGACACACATACAATCACACATACACACATGTACACACTTACTCATACATATATTATTTGGGCTCATAGCCACCTCTATCAATGGGTTTAAACCACACTTGGGCATAATGATCAGTACATAATAATAAAACAGTGAAAGTGACCATGAGATTGTTATAAATAAAGAAATTCACATATATCATTGTAATTCAGAAATTTCAGTATGAGAACAAGTGAGAAAGAACAAACTTAAAAAAATAATTAGAAGTCAAATACACTTGTCACTGCACCCACTAAAAGGATTTAATTTAAAACTCAAACATCATCACATTGGAAGGGGAAATGAAAAGCTAATAACATGCATTGACGTTTACATAAAATTAGTATGTAAAGTGAGAGATATGAGCCTAATGATGAATATGAAGCAACGGTTTGCATTTTAACAGACTAAGCAAAAATGTAATTGACAAAGAGGCCAATCTAAATGAATTTCCAGCTATTTAAACACTAAGTGCAGCTGCATGCTAATTGTCAGTGTTACGAATTAGAAAAAAAAATCTGTTTAAACTGAAAATTCAAAAAATAAATGCAGCCAATATGTGAACTCACACACTGTACTGAAGTTACCATTCAATCAATCAGAAAAGGGTATTTTTTTCAAAAAAGTAATTTTTAAGCATCAGAATATTCATTCTGCAGTTACTTCATACTGATCGGGGGAAAAAAGTATTTGGAGCCAAATGAAAATAATAAAGTGTTTCTGGAATCAGCATCTTTCTCTCCTGGAATTAATTCAAGATTAAAAACATTTGTTTTCAAGAATTTAATACAATAATATTTTATTTAAACGCTACTAATAGCAATGGGAACAACTTATGGTTGGTAGTTACCTTTACACTAAAACGTCTAACATTCTGCTATATCAAAAAATAATCCACTGTATTAAATCAAGCCACAAGAGTGCCTTTTGTAGGAGTTGAATTCATAGCACACAATATCTTAGTGGCAGTGGTGGCCTCAGGCTCTGGCACCAGCTTTAATGGGTTCAAACCCTAACGCTACCATTTCTTGCTGTGTGAGTTCGAGCAGATCATTTAACCACACTGTGCCTCATCTTAGTAGAAGGATAACGGTTCCTACCTCCCAGGACCATTGTGAGAATGAAATGTATTCATATATGCAAGGAACTCCAACCAGTGCCTGGCACATGCTCAATAAATGTGAGCTATCATCATCATTATCTTCAGTCAAAACAGCAGTCTCTCAGAGCTGGCACTATTTTGTGGTAAAAGATAAGGACAAAGAAGATGGTGGCAAGCATGCCACAATCTTGCTGGTCCCTAGATGTGAAAGTACTCTCATCTGTCACCTCTCATACCTTCTCCTTGGTGGATGGGGTTCATGGGAATATCTCTGGCCACTTCTCAGTAAAGATCAATTCTGGGTGGGAAACTGACTGAAGGACCCCTGCCCCAGGAGATGCTGTACAAGCGACTCTAGGACAGAGGGAGGCATCAACCCCTTTGGCTGTCTTGGGACGTGCTCTGAGATCTTGGCATATTCTCCACACAATACCATCAGCCCTTAAAGGGATGGCTTGGTGACTGGCCATGCACCTGACTTTGCATCTGACCTTTACCCAGATCCCTTGGAATATACACCAAATGTTTTACGAATCCTTGTAGTTTCCAAGGTCATGCAAAGGACAGGGCCTAGAAATCAAAGCTGATACACAAAGATTTCACGTTCATTCTTCCTTTTTAATTTACTGGAAGCTCCAACCCCTGAATAGAGGAAAAAAGGCCAAGTCTACAGGCATCTTGGCAGAGTGACAAGTCACCAAAAAGAAATGTGAATTCCCACAAAACAAACACACCAAGTCCAGGCTCCTGTGCATGTTCTCAAGTCCAGTCATACTGAGACCAGTCTGGCCTTCCTGCCAAGGAATGAAGACAAGGACAAAGAGAGAAGTCCTCGCCTTGAATCCCATACAGACTGGCTACAGAGCAGGACAAGAGGGCTCTGTCAGTGCGCAGTCAGGAGAGAGCAAACCCAGACTCCAAGGGGGCCGAAAGGGATGCTTCCAGCTACCTGCGCAGGAGAGGGAGGGAATTACGCCGCATCCCTCCTGGACCCAACTAGACAACAGGGCCTGGGTGAACACTTCTGGAGTAAAGATGACCTAGGGTGAAATCCAGCTCTTCTGACACTAGGACCTTCCTTTCCTGTGCCCCTTGGTGCCACTGACTCCTTCACCAGGGCCGTGAGACCTCAATCTCAGAAAAACCCACTCTTCAAAGAGGATCTGCTATCCTTGTTCACACCTTAGCATACATTTAACCTCATTATTTCTCTCCAACTCGCTTTAATTCAATTATGATTTCTAAGGTGATGAGAGGCTTTATGCCCTGTTCAAACAAGGGTTCATCCTGAGAAAAGTGTCGCCCAGAGGCAGCGACGACTTACTCCGCTTGCCTAAGATACCAGGCCTCATCTGTGAATCCAAAGCATGCTGTTTCCACATTAAATGTCTAAAACAGATAATTACTACTAACCTAAACTGGACTTATAAAATAAACCGATTACTCCCTTCATATCCTCAAATATCACAGAAAGACACTAATCCTTTAAACTTAAAAGGAAGCATCACAGTGGAAAGGGCTGTCAGAAAAACTAATTTTGGGTCCAGTGTCACGACTATCTTACCATGTCCTTTGAATTTTCTGGGCCTCAGTGTGCAAAGATAAAATTAATGGGTTTGATGGCTATCTAAGGTTCCTTTCAACTCTAAAATTTCATAATCCATTAGTCATTTTCAGTTCAAGTACTTTCAGACATCGTGATAGCAAAAGTTCAATTTGCATTTAGAAATGAATATGAACTATGCGATTGAAGGTACAAAAATGAACTTTTAAAATTAATGTAGCATGGGTGTGAGAAAGAAAATAGAGCATGCTGTAGAATTAGGCATTTTTCCCCTCTGGCCATTGTTATAAGCTACCTGATCTAGTATCGTTAATTTTTTTTTTTTTTCTTTTTGCACTACAGCTCATCAAACGCAAACGTGTGAAACGAGGATGGTAGCCACAGGGCTGCATGCAAACTCTCAGAGGGCGAGCGGGAGAAGGCTACCACAGTGTGGACATCTGAGAAGGGGACCTGTGGGGTCACTTGGGGGTCATCCCAAGGCGCTCACCTTCCACCAGTTGGTCCAGGCTGGAGATCTTCTTGAGCCCGTCGATGGTGTAGATCGTTCTCACTCCCTGGGGCAAATTCACGTTATCCGACAGAGTTCGGGTCAAATCAGCCAGCAGGGCCTCAAAAGATCGGAAGCGGTCTGGGGAGATGGCGTACACAATCCCTTTGAAGTATCGATCTCCGTTTCGATAGAAACGCACCTTCTTGGCCTTCTTCTCGGAGCTGAGCGTCTGCAGCGTGCGCGTGCGGTAGAAGCTGCAGTGGGCGCTGTGCGTCGGGCTGGGCAGGCCGTTGACCCGCGAGCCGCGGCTGTACCTCTGCGCCTTATCCCGCTCGTCGAAGTGCTCCAGCTCCATGTCTCTGCCGAAGGACATGACGGACTTCCAGTCGGACCTGCGAGCCCAGAAACAAAAGCAGACACACACACCCCGATGTTATTTGGAGGCCGTGATTTCAAAGGCTCTGCTTCACAACGGCTGGGTGGAGATGCTGCTGTCATTGATGGCTTCTTTAATAGGAGTTATCAAATGGGAGAGGAAGAAGGGGCGATCCCAGTGCAAACCACTTATTAATCAACCCCAGTTTTGTTGGAAACAACGCCTCCGTACTCACTGCCTACAACGGAACAGGCTGCAAACAGATCTTACTTCCAGTAGTCACAACACACTTTCAGAGTATTATCAGCCCTCTTTACAGATGAAGAAACTGAGGCACAGAAAAACTTCGCGTAAATGCCTTCAAGTTAAACAAGTTGAGAAATGCCTTCGCCAGCAATTCTGACCCAGGGTTGCCTGACTCTGGAGCCCACCACTCCTTGCAGGGCACCCTACCTGGTGACCAGGCAGAAAATGTGCTTTCGTATCATTATACAGGGAAAGACAAGTGGCCCTGGTGGCCCAGGAAAAAAAAGAGAGGGCAGGCAGCATTTAACAGTCAGACTGCAAAAGCTTTACATAGCGTTTGTGCTCCCCACCGCCAGATGGAGAGCAAATTAAATCAATCCGTAGGTTGTACTGACTAAAGGAAGCTTCCCAACATATTCACATATTCAATATTTTTAAAAGCAAATTCATCATACCTCATGTATTTACATTTAGTGCTTCACATAAGTTGGGTTAAAAAAGAAGCAGAAGAAGAAAAAGGAGGAAAAGAAGAACAAGAAGAAAGGAAAACATTTACTTCTTCTTTGGAGGACTCTGCCCTTCCTTCCGCTAAGGTTCTCACTATCTTTGTGGTTGAGAAAATCGAGGCTTAAAGATGGTGATGTAGACTTGCCCCTGTACTACCTGTGAGCCCTGAGAAACCTACTTGATCAACATCTTTAAGCCCTGATTTCCTCAACCACAAAATAGAAATAAAAATAGTATCTACTTCATAGTTAATATTAACCATTAAATAAGTTAATGTACATGAAGCCCTTAGGATAGTGATAAGTATTAAGGATGTGATAAGTACTAAGATTTTTTATTAATAAAATCTGCATTTCTCTTGCTGACCCTGGCACAAAATGAACTAGGGGAAATAGAATCTTTCTCTTCTGGCAAACGAGGCTCCTGGGTCCTCCCGATCTCCACCTCACGATCTTTGGAAAGGTACACCTGCACCCCCATGGGCCCCATTTTACTTTCCATTTTACTACTTTTCAGCAAGCCACCTGGGGGATCCATTCATCCTTGCCGAGGGGTGCCTTGTGGTGTTGCCCCTTGAAGGGGGATCTGTGTTTCAACAGGACAATCTAGAAAGTGGAAAAACCTCTGCATTCAAAGGAATGAAATTTTAATGGCAAAATTTCAGGCCCATTGAAATAAAATATAAGGAAAATGGAAAATCGGGGATAAGAACTTTACAAGTACTTCCCAAATCCCACCACCTAGATGATATCACCTTTCCGAAAGTCAGCCAAAACTCACCGAAAGTACTGCTGCTGGTCCCTGACCTTTCTTTTACCCTCAGTAAACTGACCTCTGATCCATTCAGAGTGGCTAAAATTTCATGCCCGCAAGCACAGCTAGAGATTTGGCACTCCGGAAATGAAGTGGAAGAACCCAATATTTATTGAATGTCTGGCATGTGCCTGACACTATTATTCATCAATTATTTGTTGTATAATATGCTACAAATTCTCTTCTAGGCCTCATATTAATCTAACAAGGCAGGTGATATTATCAAGACTAGGGGGGTATGGAATTTATCCAGGGTCCCACGGTTGTAACTGAGGGGTTTTGGATTTGAATCCAGATTTACTGTGACTCCAAAGCTGATGCTCTCCATCCCCAGCTCCCCTGACTGGCCCATCAGCAGCATAGCAAGCAGGAGTTTTTAAGGACCTCACTCCACACTAGCTCAGTGACCTTGGACAGCCCAGCTCACTGATCGACACCTTGTCTGAACACAGACGGAGCGGGGGTCACCAGGCCTCCAATGTTCGTGATTCTGCCTGCTCACGAGTCTAATGCTGACCCCATTGAGAGGCCTGGGGGGGTGGGGGGAGCAAGTGGAGTGCGATTTAAACCTAGAGTGATTATGAGTTAGGTGTATTATTCCATGTATAGGTAGCTATGAACTGGTTTCATTGATTTTGAAGTTAGGAAACTTTAAAACAATTACCACTTTGATATCTAATCCTGTAGGCATTAATTACTTAACAGAACCAATATTTTGCCCATGATATTGGTAACTGCTCCTACTTTTTTATGTATATATTTTTAAAGTGAGCTCTTCTGTCTTCCAAAAAGGGGTGTGTGTCTTGGGGATGGGGCAGAGGATCCTGCCAGTACTCACACCAAACTCACAAAGCTCTTCAAAACTTTGTAAATTAGAAAGGCCAAAGTGGATTTTGAAGGTTTTGTTTGATTTTTAAAGGCAGTGATCATTCTTCAAACCTTAGGGGTTTGGGGGCTTCCTCCCAAATTGATATAAACTAAAAGAAAACAAGCAGGGTTGAAGCATAGGATGGCACAGTTGTGTTACCAGAGAAAGTGCAAACTAATTCTAAAGAGCTGTCAGCTACGCACAACTGGCAAAAGCCAAATAATTTGGCAGTTGTTTGAATTCCCTAAGGGAAACAGGCTTTTAGTACCAAGAACTCCACACCAAATGAAAAATAGATAAATAAAAGAAAGAAAAGAACAATTTAAAATAGAGGAAAGTTTATTTTGTTTTACTTTTTTAACATATTTCCCCCAACTAGATCACACCTTCCTCCAAGGGCAGGGCCCCCATCTTTCACTTCTCTTCAATGAACCTGTCCCAAAGTGGGCAGTGATGTTGTCGACAAAGAAAAACCACACTCAAAGTGAGATCATTTTAAAGACTACAGCTACCACTAAATGAATGTCAAAAAACCACACTCCACACCCTAGTGTGTTCTGGTAATTATTTACAGCATCCAAGTAGGTGCTCTTTCCCTGGCCTTGGCTGTCTCAGCTCTTCAGTTGGCTTAGTCATGCGTTTCAACCAAGAGCTCCTGAAAAAGATTCACTGGCCTCCCCCAGGTTCACACTTTCTGCACAGGAAGCCTGCTAGAACACACCACCCCATGTTCATGGACCATAGGTGGCCAAGGGCCTGGGTACACATGTGCAGTGGCACCAAAAGCGAAGCCACAGGGACTCAGCCACGGAGACCACAGACCCTGGGTGGGGAAGAGTACTGGCTCTTATCAGAGCTTTTCCTATAAATACTGCCATGCCAGGAAACCAACATCCATGACTGTTCTTGGTGGGATTTCTCATCATTCGGAGGAAGCTCTGTTCACCCACATGAGTTCTTGTTTCAGAAATTTACAAACACCCACCCCAAGAAAAATAATTGTCACAGATGCCACCACATCTAAACAGATGCTTGACCTGGAAGTCCCAGGGCATATTTTAGCAGTGGGATTAGGATTCAGGTAGATGCACAGGCGTGAAATAAAAGGCACACACACACCTTCCGGGTGTGTGCACCACCACAGACGTAGATGTCACAGGGTGTGTGCATATCTTTTATAATTTTCCTCCATATGACCTCTCTTAAAATCCCTTCTGACCCGCATCCATGTGACATTTCATAGTTAAAACGCTGTCCTACTTTCCTTTCCCACTGAAAGGCAATATATTTGGGAACAGTCATAAAACGTATTCATGGAACACCCTGCAGTGTGGCTGCTGAACGCGTGTGCACCGTAACCTGGACACACATTCTCAGGTGCGGCAGAGACGGAACCGGTTTGAATGAAACCTTTCATCTGCTCTACCACCGACAAGCATATCCTTGCCAAATACAGAAGCAATTCTGCACAAACCTGGATTTCAAAAGCAGCCTCTTTTGTGGGGCAATGCGGGGCCGTGCGTGCACTCCCACCAGCAGGAAAATGCCATTTCCTCTCCGCATGCTTTCAGCACTGCAGGTACTAATTCGAACATGAAGCAGCCTCGCTGTCCCCGAAGGAACTTGAGACCCTGCAAACCCACTTGCAACACCCACGCTGCAGCCACCACCATGCCCGATCACCCCCATCCTCAAGCACACACCACCCGCCCGGGCACACGGGAAGGCACACACACAATAAGAGGCCAGGCCCGGCCACTCCTTCTAGGCTCAGACTAGACTTGGTCCTGGCTCCGCAGCCAGTTCCGACAATTACAAGCACCTCTCCCGGCTTCTCCGCCCTGGCTCTCCATATCCACTAACAACGCGGCGAAAAGCCTGGGGGCCCGCTCGCCCGACTCCCGGTCTAAAGCCCGGTGGCATCAGACAAAAGAGGCAGGTGCCAGCAGCCCGGGGTCCGCCCGCACGCAACGCCCCCGGGCCGGCCCGGGCAGGGCAGCCGCCTTTCGAGGAACGGCGGGCGGGGCGGCAGCGGCCGAGCTGGGCCCCCGCCCTGCCCTCGGCGCCCCGCGGCTGCGGGCGGAGCGGGCGCTGCGGGGCCCCCGGGCCGCCCTCCCCGCAGCTCCCTTCCCCAGCGAAGGCAAACCACGCACCGGTCCGCGGAGAGATGCCGCCGGGGGTCTTTGTGGCCGCGCTCGGGGCCGCCTCCTGGTGCTGTCCTCGCCGGGCTGGGCGCGGCCGGGGCTGCGGGGCTGCGGGGCTGGGGGCGGCGGCGGGGCCGGGCTGGGCGGCAGCAGCTGCTGGATCGCGGGCGTCTCGGCTGCGGCCACTAGTGCAGGGATGTGCCTTGGCCCGTCCTCATTGAAATGCGGCGCTTCGCACAGCCTCACTCCAGCCTCTCTCTCCGGAGGAGGGCGGCGGCGGCGGCGGCAGTGGCGGGCGCGCTCCCTTATCTGGTCTCACTTGCTGGTGGCCCTCCCTCCTCCTCCTCCGCGTGCGCGCCCCGTCGCCCCCGCCCTTCTTTGCAGGACGCACCTACCACGGCTGAGCCCCGGGCCCTCCTCCCTACCCGCGCCCTGCTCCCGCCGCAGGGACCTCAGAGCATCTAGCTCGACTGCACCCCTAAACCTCCCTTAATCCCCAGAAGTGGTCGTCTGGGGTTGGGGACAGATCGGATGGTGGCCCTGGGGACCGAGGAAGAGAACGTGGACAGGACTGAGTCTGAGCCAGGAAGTGTGCAGGGCCGAGAGGTGAGGCGTGGCCCAGAGGTGAGGCCCCCACCTTCAGGGGAGGCAAGAGAAACAGGACTTCCTCTCCTCCAACCCACACCCGCACCCTTTGATGTGACCTCATAGTTTGCCACCTTTCCCAGGGTGTGGAAGTCAGTGGATCACTCTTTCATCATTCTTGTCCAGGATCCATCCACGTAGTGCCTCCAGGGAGGATGAGCCCCGGACCCTCCCAAGCACTCTGGTGGTTCCCTCAGCCCCCTTCATTGGGAAGGGCCAGATCTGCTCATGGATCCCACCCATCATCCCCACTAGCCCCCAAGATGTGAGTCACCCTTGAAACACTGACCTCTGCTTAGAGCCAAATATCTTACAACAGGCCCTTGAGAACCTAAGGGCCAGGTTTCGCTACTGGACACTTCATGGCTGCCAAGGCTGGGTCGGCGGTGGAAAGCCCCATGAGCTCACACAAGCCTTTTCTCCCAGGGCAGGAGTGTTCTCAGAGCCCAGGCTGTTCGCAGCTTCCTCCAGTTTTTGCACAAAAGTCTAGGGAGTGGGAGCAGCTCCAGATTTCTGTGAAACCTTAGCTTGGCTCAGTATGCAGCCTGAATTTTGGTCTGGTTAATCTCCTGACTTTCAGTCCTGTCACCTGGGACATGTATTTGTCCCAAACATGCATACATATACAAATACACCCATGTGTTTTTCTCTCTTCCTGAGCCCATAGCTTTCAATGGAAAATCAGAATTCTATTTTTCTCCTGCCCACTGAGCCCAGTTATGTGTTTGACTATTATTGATAAGTGTCATTCTGAAATACTTTCAAAGTATTACGTAAATACTAAATAATTACCATTTGTTTTAAAATGCTCAAATGAGATGCATGTTACATATTCAACAAGTGATGCAATATTTATTTTTGAACTATTTAATAGCCCAGGGATGAGAGTACAATGAACTCACCACATTAACTAAACACAAAGCACTGAGCCTGCTCCTTCAAATTCTGATGCAAAATGAGGGCCAAGGGGTAAGTTAAGAGAAAGGAAGAAGCCAAGTATATCTTCTTGAGAACAGAAATCAGAGCTTCTTTTTATCTTGCCAGTGACAAAGGCCAAGTGATTTCTGCCAAAATGCTAAACCAAGAAATATTTAATAAATTCCATCCCTTAACCCCTATGGATATTCTATCAGGGTCATTCCTTAAGAGCTTAAGTAACTCAAATGTGTCTTACCTCTTTCCTAGCTGTTCTACCTGGCACATGCAGATAATGGGTTCAAAGAAACACCTTTGTGTTTGATTTTCTCAGCAGCAAAGTGCTCCCATTAGAAATAGTTGGGCATCATTAACCCTTTCAGGAAACCAGGGGGCAACTGATAATTAAATAGATGTGGACATTAAACAATACCCACTGGCCACTACACTCTGGTAGTGTCATTAGTCCAGGACAGCAGACTGGTAGCAAATGGCACCCAGTAATGTGACAGAAGTAATGCCACTTACGAAAGCGCCTAAATTACTTCCAGACTAGCTTAAGCCTTTGACAAATCTAACTCATATTCAGTAATAATCTGTTATTAAAATTAAATTTGACCAGGAAACTTCTGATTCAAATAATTTTCAAAAACAGATGTTATATCCTTTATGTCACTAAGGTATTGATCAAAGAGGTGACTGAATTAATGCATCCTTTTTCCCATGAACATCTGAAGTTAGTGGAGACCTCCCTCTAGCCCCCCAAAGCTAAGGTTGCTTAAGCTGTGTACCCCAATTGCTGCCCCAAGAAGACACATCTGCATCCTACAAGATGACAATGGCTTGGCCAAGGCTCTGTCAGTGGCTCCCATTAACTTAGTGCTTGCTTTTTGCCATGCTGGGGCTTTTATACATTTTCTTATTTTATCCTCATAAGATCCATGCAAGGTAGATATTATTATCCTCATCTTACAGATAAAAGAATTTAGACACAGAGTTTACGTCATTTGCCCACAGTCATGCAGCTAAAAAATGTCAAGCCCAAGTCCAATTTTTCAAATCACTATGTTTTAAAATTCAAGTCAGTTTTCCAATTGCCATGGCCATATGCTTTTTATAGGCAATACCAAATTCTAGTGCAAAATGTAATATCTTTTGGAAAATGCAGTCTTTTAATCAAAGAGTTTATTTCTTCATAACAGAGAGAGTTAACTCTTTTTTTTTATTATTATGTTTTTCTCTGGGTTCCCAAAAAGCAAGAGAGAGTTAACTCTTTGCTAGTGTGAACACTGCTTCCTTTAGTGATGAGTACCATCCACTGTGCCTACTTTGGGCTAAACTTTTCATGAGAACATTTATACTTTAACCTCTGACACAACGTTGATGGGCAGTCTTACCTATGTGTGCTTGTTTTCTTGAAAGTAAGTTTTCAGTGCAAACCAGGAGAGAGAAAGAGAACCAAAGAATAATACCTTTTAATTGACCATGTATCTCTCTTCAGGTGCCTTTTGCTGCATCTTCATAGAAAATATGCTTAATCCCGTAATTCAGACAGAACTACAGAATAGGGACATTCTCAGGAAGAGATGCACTTGCTGTTTTTCCCTCTAGGAGGGAGAATTTACTCTGGCCCATTCGTAACCTCTCCTCCGTGGCCGGCCGCAGGCATGTACTGCTCCTGGGTTGGGACACTGTGCATATTTAGTGGCCACCACAGTTTTGAGAATATTATAGAATATGATCATCATTCTTATTTTCCTTTGTATTTCTTGCAATATGGTGAAGGCTCTTTATGGCATTTCCCGCCAGTTCGCCAAATTCCCCCTAATTACAGAACACATCCTTCTGCCTTCTACTGGAACCACAGAAACTCAGTGATGAGAGACCTCAGCAGCAGCATATCCAATTTTTACCCAGTGGATGAATTCCTGCCACAACAAGTGCTCTTTCGGCATCCACTCTGTTGCTTCTAAAGTTGGCACATGCGGCGAAAGTGAAGAGAAATAAGATCATCCCTCTGAGAGTTAGAATAGATCACAGGATTCTATATATAGTAGATGAGATCTTTAAAATATAATTGTTTCAAGTGGTCATTTATCTCTATCTTGGCACTCCAAACATGCTGAGGTCCAAACTACATTAGGTTCTGCACAGAGGAAAAAGGGCCTCTACCACCAGGATATGCCCTCCATAAACCGACAGAGAGCGTCTCAAAGCTCGTTTCTCCCTTTGCTGTCTAAGTATAATTGACTTTAGTAAAGGGGAACTTTGCACAGCCCACTCCCCCGCTGGACAGCTCCTCAAATTCAACTGAGATCTACTACCCTGGGATTTTCCCGTTGGCCTCCGGTCTACCCTTTGAACCTACAGAGAACAAATCTAATGACCCTGCCTTTTACTTATGCATTATATTCTCCCAAATTTGACTCCTCATTAGGAACACCCAGCTCTTTAACTGCTTCTCATATGACATGGCTGGGAAACCCACAGCAGTGCAACCGTCAGTATCTCCCTCCCAGAACTGGAGATGGCATGGCAGAGGTGGTCTGACTGGCGAAGCTCCATGACTTCTTTGGTTGTTGACATGTTGCTTCCATTAAAGGATCTAACATCAAATAAATGTCTCTGACAGTCGTGCCATGCTATTGACTCACCCAGTCAATAGCATGACATGCAAAAGTAATTTCGGTTTTAGCATTGTTGAAATTTGCCATTCGATATTGGAATACATTCTTCAATAAATGTGATTATGTTATACATCATTTTAATGCGCATTTCTCACTTTATTTTTTTGCTAATGACTTATTACTTGCTGTTTATTTTATATTTATTTTAGACTATGGAAATGATGGTAGACAAAAAAGCAAATTCGAGCAATTTTCTTATTTGAGTTCAAAATGGGTCGTAAAGCAGCGGAGACAACCCACAACATCAACAACGCATTTGGCCCAGGACCTGCTAATGAATGTACAGTGCAGTGGTGGTTCAAGAGGTTTTGCAAAGGAGACGAGAGCCTTGAAGATGAGGAGTGCAGTGGCCGGCCATGGGAAGTTGACAATGACCAATTGAGTGCAGTCTTTGAAGCTGATCCTCTTACAACTACACAAGAAATTGCCAAAGAACTCAACATTGACCATTCTATGGTCCTT
>CM052445.1:12037523-12051831 GCA_028533085.1 Varecia variegata
TATGCAACGACAATGAACCATTTCTTGATCAGATTGTGACGTGTGATGAAAAGTGGATTTTATATGACAATTGGCGATGATCAGCTAGCTCAGTGGTTGGACCGAGAGGAAGCTCCAAAGCACTTCCCAAAGCCAAACTTGCACCAAAAAAAGGCCATGGTCACTGTTTGGTGGTCTGCTGCCAGTCTGATCCACTATAACTTTCTGAATCCTGGCAAAACCATTCCATCTGAGAAGCATGTTCATCAAATTGGTGAGATGCACCAAAAACTGCAACACCTGGAGTCAGCATTGGTCTACAGAAAGGGCCCAATTCTCCACGACAACATCGGACCACACATCACACAACCAATGCTTCAAAAGTTGAATGAATTAGGCTACGAAGTTTTGCCTCATCCGCCATATTCACCTGACCTCTTACCAACCAACTACCACTTCTTCAAGCATCTCGACAACTTTTTGCAGGGAAAATGTTTCCACAACCAGTAGGATGCAGAAAATGCTTTCCAAGAGTTCATTGAATCTGGAAGAATGGATTTTTATGCTACAGGAATAAACAAATTTATTTCTCATTGGCAAAAAGGTATTGATTGTAATGGTTCCTATTTTGATTAACAAAAATGTATTTGAGCCTAGTTATAATGATTTAAAATTCACAGTCTGAAACCAGAATTACTTTTGCACCAACCTAATAAAATCTCTATACTTTTCATATGTTCTGCTCTTAAGGTCCCTCATTCTGTATTTGTTCAATTAGATTTGGGGGACCTAAGCCCAGTTCTCTCTCAGAATTTTCCTTTATTAAGCTGTGTATTGTTATTTGATCCTCCTTTCTGACCTGTTGAGCGAGATCCTTGTGGACCCTGATGAGGTCACCTTACTCATGAGTGATCCCTCCAGCATCCTATCAGTCTGATTAACACTGCCCCAACATCTTCATCTCAGTTGTTGATAAAAGCTTTCAACAGAACATGGTCACAGCAGCCTCCATCAACTCAATGCCCATGATCTCTCTCCAGGTTGACAGTTGATGGTAAATGACTCTTTCAATGTACTTGAGTAATTACAGAGGTTAACATATTCTCTATAGCTAATAAATATCTAGAGATCCAGTGATAGGAAAAATTCACATTTTCACATCTAGGGTTATATCCTTGACTTCGATGCCATTTTGAGGTCATGAGTATTTATAGACCACACAAAGTTTCATTTATTCATTCATTCATCTAAAAAATAATGTTTGAGTACCTCCAACGTGCCAGACATGAGACTAGGTGGGAGTAATACAATCAAGAGAGAGTTAGAAGGATGCTGCCTCGGCCGGGCGCGGTGGCTCACGCCTGTAATCCTAGCACTTGGGAGGCCGAGGCGGGCGGATTGTTTGAGCTCAGGAGTTCGAGACCAGCCTGAGCAAGAGTGAGACCCCGTCTCTACTAAAAATAGAAAGAAATTATCTGACCAACTAAAAATATATATAGAAAAAATTAGCCGGGCATGGTGGCGCATGCCTGTAGTCCCAGCTACTCGGGAGGCTGAAGCAGAAGGATTGCTTGAGCCCAGGAATTTGAGGTTGCTGTGAGCTAGGCTGATGCCAGGGCACTCACTCTAGCCTGGGCAACAGAGTGAGACTCTGTCTCAAAATAAAAAAAAAAAGAAGGATCCTGCCTCTAGGCACTGACACCCTGTATGGTGACTGGTGTTACACAAATAATCATGTCAGTACTGTAAAGGAAAAGAACACAAAGAGCTTCAGGGAGAGTGTCCCTTCCCTGAAGAAGTAACATTTAAGCAGAGACCTGAAGTTAGCCAGGCAAGAAGGGGGAAGAGTATTATTCCAAGCAGAAGCAATAGCACGTGTGAAGACTTTGAGTGAGATGCAGCTTGTTTAAGGATCAAGAGCCGGGCTGAACAGCTGAGGCAGGTGGGCAGGGAAAGTGCAGAGAGGCTGCTGTGGGGGTAGGAGGGGCTGGCACCCCACCACCCAGGGCCATATTAAGGAATGCAGACTTTGTCCTAAGAGAAAAGAGAAATCGCTGAAGGGTTTTAAGCAGAAAAGTGGCAAGATCAGCTTTGCATATTTAAAAGCTTCTCTAGCTTTGGCTGCTATTGGAGAACACTAGAGAAGGACAGGGGAATAGGAACAATTTTACTCCAAGGTCTTGCTTGGAGAGGGTGGCAGGGCACAACAGGTGGGAAGGACACTTCAAGTAGTTATATGCCTACCATTGTTCTCTCCAAGATGTGAATCTGAACTTACTAAAGTTTTCAAATCTGCAGAGATTTTTAGGTCCATGGATTAAATGTGACACCTTCAAGTGAAAAATATTATTATGTAAAATTACAGCTTGTTCTTGATACAATCATTTCAGATACATAATTTCAAAGATGTCATTGTTCATTTTATCACTGCCCCAAGGCATGGAGCAGTCCCCCCAAAATAATGAAAATTTTACATAAGTATCCTAAAATTAACTTTAAAAATAGTCACCTTTGCTAAAACGCATTTGAACAGAATTTTATTTAGCCATATTCTTCTTTCCAGAAGTTTGTTTAGAGATAAATAATTCACTTTTTGTATTCATTAACACACATATTAAAATACTGTACACTACTTTGTTAATTACCATACTCTGAGAACTTTCACTGATTCTATGGAATGCAAATACTTAAGAAGTCACAATAGTTACTTATTTTATTCCTCTAGGAATGGAGCAGAACTCTCCAGAAACACCCAGGATTTTTCTAACCTAGGGCTAAGACAATAGGGATTGTGCATTTATCAGATGTGCCTGCAGACTGAATAACTTCATTAATAAAGTCAAAGAGTCTTTGGCAAGTTTTTGATATATCCCAAGGAGTCTTTCAAATTTTAATTTAATTTGTGGAAGTGGGTTAGTAAAGGTATCTCTTAAACAAAGAGAAAACTTACTAAATTTCTGCTGTAACAGAGAGAATGGCCTGAAAAAGGGTAAAAATATTTTATGTCTCTTCAAAACCGCCTCTCCCTTTTTGAGAACTAAAACCTACATCCCTGCCTCAGGCCAGTGGTCGGGAGGGGCAGGGGAGTGTCCTTTGTTCTTTGTGCCACAGGAAAGGGCTCCAGGAATTGCCCAGGTGGAGGTCACAAGATTGGCTTAGCCAAAAATGGGATTATGGGATTAATCAGAACCTTTAAAAGCTCTGCACTTCCGCTCAGAGGCAGGACGTTGGTATTTTTGTTAGGTTGATACAGAGGGATTTTGGGTCTCCCAGGGACGAAAGTGGGTGCTGTTGCCCCCATCTTGGTCCTGCCCTACCCTAATCTTGCCCTGAGGTACTGCCATACCTGGGGGAGGAGGGAATGCCCTATGAATTGACCAATCAGAACTTAGCGTGCCAGCTACAAAAGAATGCAGAGGACTCTCTGGCCCATGGCCAAGCCGCATAGGTACCATAGAGCCCAGAAACTGACCTAGAACAACGTGCATACATAGTAATGCAAGTCCCAACTGTCCAATCAAAGTGGTTCCATGGTGATGTCTGAGCCACTAGGGAGGTCCAAACCTGGGCATTATAAAACAAGATGCAGACCATAACCAAGCTCTCTTTTTCTTGCTGCGATAGCGGGTCCGGTCATCATCTGTGGCATGTGTATCATGCTCTGTAAACCTATATTTTGCTCTTGACCTGCAATCCTATCTTTCTCTCCTCAATAAACCTCATTTTCATGCTTGCCTTACTTTGGTGCGTCTGGTCATTCTTCGGCCAGGAGCGCTTCAAGAACAGATGTTTCAGACTAAAACCTGACATATTAACACATGAGCCTGCCAATCTCTTCATTTGCCAGCAAATTAATAAACTTCTCTTTTATTCTCCTCAAACCACTTGTCCTCATTCTTTTAATGTGGCCTGGGGGACAAGTGCCAGACTTTTGGTAACACTGCTACTGACAATCTTCTTAGTTCTAAGTAAAAAAAAAAAAAAAAAAAGAAAAGAAAATATTTTTGGTGTATATGTGTTGGGTCATAGTTGTCTATTCTTGGTTCTTGGTGTTCCCTTGGCCGAAGAATGACCAGACACCAAAAGTAAGGCAAGTGTGAAGCGAGGTTTATTGAAGAAGGGCAAGATAAGTTTACAGAGCAAGAACAAGAGCAAGATACGTTTGCCACAGACAACAAACAGGCTCCCCTGTAATACAAGTGCTCTAGTAATGATCTGGTGTCTTGTTTTATGGTGTCTGGATTGGGCCCTCCTTGTGGTTCAGATGTCACTACTGAACCACTCTTATGGACAGTTAACAACATGGGAATTAGCCTTAGGTTACTCTAGGTCACTTTCCAGATCCTATTGTGCCTGGGCTGCCTGGCCTGCGCTGGGGAATTCCCTGCATTCTTTTGCAGATTGGCAGGGCATTCTTCTTTCTTCCCAGGTGTGGCAGCCACTTGGGGCAGGATTAAGGTGGGGCAGCACCAAGCTGGGGGGGCCTGCCTTTGACCCTAGGAGAGCCAGAGATCCCTTGCTATCTACCTAACATATGTATTCTTCTAAACTTTTTCATGCATATGTACATATAACAAAAAATATAATTTTAAACACAAGAACAGTAGGATGCTAATGTTATCAAAATTGCAAGGGGTTTCAGCCTAGGTCCAGTTACTCCTCACACAAAGATCCAATTATTGAGACAACAAGGATTGCCAAGGAAAGGGGAATTTTTTAATATGAAAGACATTTTGTCAAATGAATGGGAGAAGCTGCCTCAAATCTGTCTGTACGACTAAACAGAGATCATGGGCTTTTAAAGGAGAGGCCACATGCCTTGGGGCAGGTCATGGTATAACTAACAAAGGGCTACTGTGCCAGACAGGGCAGGTTGTGGGTCTTGGAGTCAGGAAGTCTGCCTAGGGGCCTTTAGAATTTCAGCAACTTTATTTTGAAGAAAATCCTCCCTTTCTGGGAAACAACTCAAAAAGTCAAGTGGTTAGTTAAGGGAGAAGATTATGAAAAAACACATAGGGGTCAATGAAATTTATTCATGGACCAGTTACACTAATGTATATAATGTTGTATAACTTTTTTCATTTAACGATTAACTCAAAACATGTCATAAATCTAAATGCAAGAAGTAACACAATAAAACTTCTAGAAGAAAATATGATAAAAAAAATCTTTGTGACCTTTACCTATACAAAGATTACTTAGAGAAGACCCAAAAAACATGAAACATAAAGAAAATCAGGTAAGTTGGTTTTTATGAAATTTAACAACTTTTGCTCTTCAAAAGACATTGTTAAGAAAATGAAAAGGCAAGCCACAGAGTAGCAGAAAATATTTGCAAAACATGTATCTGATAAAAATCTTGCATCCAGAATAAAGATCCCTTCTAGCACAACAGGAAGAAGAGCAAAAAAGGGAAGTAGGAACTCAAAAGATATGAATAGACACAACACCAAAGAACACATAAGGATATTCAACATCATTAGTCATTAGGGAAATGCAAACTAAAACCACAATGAGCTATCACTACACACCCACTATAATAACTAAAAATAAAAAGACTGATGATACCAAGTGTTGGGGAGGGTGTTGAGCAACTGGAACTCTCCATCATCAGTGGTTAGAATGCAAAATGATACAACCACTTTGAAAAGTTGGCCAATTTCTTATACAGTTAAAAATACACCTGCTCTATGACCCAGCAGTCCCACTTCTACATGTGTAAAGAAGAGAAAGAAGAACATTTACACAAGCCTTGTATTAAAATTGTCATAGCAGCTTTATTCATATTAGATTAAACTTTCCAAATGTACATTTACTGGTGAATGGGCAAATGAATTGTGGAATATGCATACAATGAAACACCATTCAGCTATTTAAAAAGTGGAAGAACTACTGATACACAACAACATGGAATGGATCTCAAAGCATTATGTTAAGTGGAAGAAGACACACATAAAAGACTACATACTGCGTAATTCCATTTATTTGAAATTCCAGAAAAGACAAAGAAAGCAGATCAGTGGTCACAGGGCCTGGAGTTGGGAGAAGATTGGCTACAAAGGAGCATAAGTGAAATTTATGGGATAATGGAACTGTTCTATATCATCATTGTGGTGGTGGTTATAGGACAGTACCCATTTGTCAAAACCCACCACATTGTACACTTAATACTGGTGAATTTTATTGTATGTAAATTATAGCTCTATGAAACTACTTAAAAATCTCTGTATGTCAAATGAAAAGTCAAAAGGTGAATGATGGGCTGGGAGAAAATGTTTGAAATAGATATGACAGACAAAAGGTTACTATTCCTAACTGACAAAGAGCCATAGAAATTTATACGTAAACATCAAGGAATCTGATAGAAAAATTAACAAAGTATATGCAGTTTTTCCCATTAGAGTTGATGGAAATGGATATTAATCATATGAAAAGATGCTCACCTTTATTGAAAGTTCAGGTCGATGTAAGCAAGGCAAAAATCAGATGCATTCTCCCGTCAGTTTAGCATCCATTAGAAAGACTGATAAAATGTATTGCTGACAAGGTTATAGAGGAAAGGAGACTTTCATACAACTGCTATAATCTTTTCGGAGAGCAAATTGCAAATAAGCAGAGTCTTTGATTGAACAGAATCTATCCTACAAAAATAAAAGCACCAGTACTTACAGATGTGTATATAAATTTGTTAACTGCTGGTCTTTGCCTACCCTCAGCATTAAAAATCTGGGGATGGCGGGGGTGGGAACTATTGCCTATAAATAGAGAAATGGCTGAATAAATTGGAGTCCATATATACATACTATAGAATATCATGCTGCTATTAATAACATATTAGTCTATGCATATTGACATGGAAGAATGAACATGGTATGTTGTTATATGGAAAGGTAAGTTGCAGAAATATTTATAGTATGATCTCATTATTTGGTAATGAAAAGAAAGAAAGAAAACCTGTATTGTGTATCTGTTTGTATATGATTGCACTAGGTTAGAGAACTAAAGATAAACATACATTGGGTCAGGCTCGGTGACTCACACCTGTAATCCCAGAAACTGAAGAGGCTGAGGTGACCGGATCACTTAAGCCCAGGAGTTTGGAGTTGCAGTGAGCTATGATCATGCCACTGCAGTCCAGTTTGGGCAACAGAGCAGGACCCTGTCTCAAAAAATAAAAACAAATACATACACCAAAAACATACATCTTAAAATGTAAATATTGGCTGCACGGAAGTAGGAGGGAGAGAGACTGTTGCCCTTTTCCTTGTGTATCTCTATGTTAGTGCCCTATTGCAATGAACACTTTTTGCTTTTGTAGTTTGAAAAGGAAAATCAAGAAATTAGTTTTCAAAATTACACACAGAGTGAAGCATACTCTTTTTTTCCTTCCTACTGTTCAGAGCGTTCAGATACTAATCTAATGTACATGTATGGGACACTACGCTCTGAAAAACTGTCATACCCTTCTTGGTTCTAATAAAATGTGAGGCCAAATGACAGAATACATTGTTTTTAAAAAGATCAGTAGGTACGGTTCAAGTAACAAATACACCGAGGGAAAGGAACCCAAACTGGCTTTACCCCGAGGGCACTGAGCTTCAGTTTTCATAATTTCCCAAGGCATAAGGACCAGAGACAAAGCCTAGAATGTGCCCAACATGGAACAATGAATAGGAAACCCTATTGATAAAGCTGCGACCACTAAGAGATATGCTCTCAGAGAAAGGGTGCTGTCTCAAAATTTGGTCTTAGACAGACGAGGAAAACATTCCCTAAGATCTCTACAAGGAGAACTATGAAACACTGATTAAAGAAATCGCAGATGACATAAACAAATGGAAAAACATCTCATGCTCATGGACTGGAAGAATCAACATTGTTAAATGTCCATACTACACAAAGTGATTTATGGATTCAACGCAATCCCCATCAAAATATCAATGTCATATTTCACAGACATAGAAAAAATAATTCTACACTTTGTCAGGAACCAACAAAGATCCGAAATAGCCAAGGCAATCTTAAGCAAAAGGAACAAATCTGGAGGCATCACATTACCAGACTTCAAATTATACTACAAGGATATAGTAACCAAAACAGCTTTGGTATTGATAGGAAAACAGAGACAGAGACCAATGGAACAGAATAGAGAACCTAGATATAAAACCAGCTACCTACAACCAAGTGATCTTTGACAAAGGAGACAACAACAAACACTGGAGTAAAGAAGCCC
Source organism: Varecia variegata (assembly GCA_028533085.1). Lineage (NCBI taxonomy): Eukaryota > Metazoa > Chordata > Mammalia > Primates > Lemuridae > Varecia > Varecia variegata. The sequence continues at coordinate 12,045,736 of CM052445.1, forward strand.
TATTCAATAAACAGTGCTGGGAAAATTGGATACCCACATGTAGAAGAATGAAGTAAGACCCCTATCTCTCACCATTCACAAAAATTAATTCAAGACGGATAAAACACTTAAATGTACAGCATGAAACCATAAAAATTCTAGAAGACAATGTAGAAAAAACTCTTCTAGACATCAGCCTAGGAAAAGAATTTATGACTAAGACCCCCAAAGGCAATTACAGCAACAACAAAAATAAATAAATGGAACTTGGTTAAATTAAAAAGTTTTCATGCAGCAAAGGAAATAATCAACAGAGCAAACAGACAACCTATAGAATGGGAGAAAGTATTTGCAAACTATACATCTTATAAAGGGCTAATATCCAAACTATACAAAGAACTCAAGCAAATCAGCAAGAAAAGAACAAACACCTCCATTAAAAAGTAGGCAAAGGACATGAGCAGAAGTTTTTCAAAAGAAGATAGACAAATGGACAACAATCATATGAAAAAAATCCTTAACATCACTAATCATTTCATCAACATCAAGTGCAAATTAAAATCATTATGAGACATTACCTTACCCCTGTCAGAATGGCCATTATTAAAAAGTCCCAAAATAATAGATGCTGGCATGGATGCAGAGAGAAAGGAACATTTATACATGGTTGGTGCGACTGCAAATTAGTACAACCTCTTTGGAAAACAGTATGGAGATTTCTCAAAGATACAAAAATAGACTTACCATTCAACCTAACAATCCCACTACTGGGGGTATCTACCCAAAGGAAAAGAAGTCATTTTATCAAAAAGACACCTGCACTCAAATGTTTATTGCAGCACAATTCACAATTGCAAAGATAGAGAATCAACCTAAGTGCCCATCAATTCATGAGTGAATTAACAAAATGTGGTATATATTTATATACCACAGAGTTCTACTCAGCCATAAAAATAAATGAATTAATTTCCTTTGCAGCAATATGGATGGGGCTGGAGACCATTATCCTAAGTGAAGTATCTTAGGAATGGAAAAACACACACCACATGTACTCTCTAATAAATTGAAACTAATTGATGGGCACACATGGGCATGGAGAGAAGTAAAAATCATTGGAAATCAAAAAGGGGGGAAGAGGGAGGAGGGGAGGGTTAAAAACCTACCTAACAGGTACATTGAACACTATTTGGAGAATGGGAACACTAATAACCCTTACTTAAGCATTATAAAATCTATCCATGTAACAAAAACATTTGTACCCCCTTAATATTTTGAAATAAAAAAAAGAATGAGGGCAACATAAAGATAGTCTTCAGAGGAAATAAAACTAAAAATATTTACTTCCTACAAAGTCTCACTTAAAGAAATACTTTACAAATGTATTTCTAGAATAAGCAAATTTAAATACATAAATAAATATAGGATGTATAACTTCCAAAATAATACTCAAAAAATAATAGAATTATTTTTAAAATTAATTATAATAAGACATGAAAAGGAAATAAAGCAAACATAGAACAAATGGAATAATTATAGAACACAAAATAAGATGCTGGAAATAACCCAAATATGTCAATAATTACAAACATGCCACTGTGCTAAAAACTCCAATTAACTAGGCCAAGTTGCTAGACTTGATTTTTTTTTTTTTTTTTTTAAAAGACAGAGTCTCACTGTGTTGCCCAGGCTGGAGTGCAGTGGCTATTCACATGCATGAGTATAGCACACTACAGCCTCAAGCTTTTGGGCTCAAGCAACCTTCCCACCTTGGCCTTTTGAGTAGCTGGGACTACAGGTACATACCACAGCACCAGCCTCTAGACTTGATTTATTAAATCCATTTCTATGCTGTTGATAAGAGACACATCTAAAATCTAATGATACAATAAAAATTTAAAATATAAGTATGGAAAAATTATACCATACAAACACTAATAAAGTTCAGATAATTATATTAGGGTAAAAATTTCTAGAGATAAGAAGGTATTACATAGTGATAAAAGAGAATTGACCAAGAACATGTAACAGTGATGAGTTAGTATGAACAAAATGACATGACCTCAATAATATATGGCAAGAATTGTAGGAATTATAAAAAGAAAATATTTAATAGAAAAAAAATTCAACAAATTTCCAAATATTGATATCATATAGTCAATATTCTCCCCTACAATGCAATTAAGTAGAAAATGAGTAATTAGGCTGGGCGCGGTGGCTCACGCCTGTAATCCTAGCACTTGGGAGGCCGAGGCGGGTGGATTGTTTGAGGTCAGGAGTTCGAGACCAGCCTGAGCAAGAGTGAGACCCCCATCTCTACTAAAAATAGAAAGAAATTATCTGGCCAACTAAAAATACACATAGAAAAAATTAGCCGGGCATGGTGGTGCATGCCTGTAGTCCCAGCTACTCGGGAGGCTGAGGCAGTAGGATCGCTCAAGCCCAGGAGTTTGAGGTTGCTGTGAGCTAGGCTAACGCCACGGCACTCACTCTAGCCCAGGCAACAGAGCGAGACTCTGTCTCAAAAAATAAATAAAGAAAGAAAGAAAAGAAAATGAGTAATTAAAGGAAAAATTTAACCCATACATTTAAAGGATTTCAAATATTCTTTTAGTAGTACATTGCTCAAAGAAGAAATCATAACAGATATTAGAAAATACTTTAGAAAATCAATGTACTAAACATCTGATTTCAGAGGTTGGAAAGAAAACAAAAGAATAAAGCCAACATAAGACTTTTTAAACAATAAGTATAAGAACTACTGGTAGAAAAATTTTTAAGATGGCTCTCAAAATTTCTGCATCCTGTACACACAACCAATATAATCCCCTCCTGTTGAATATGGATGGGACCAACTTCATTAGGTGAGCCCTTTAAGTGGGGGCCTAAATATCAAAGGCAAAAGTCTGAGAAATTCAAAGGTTCAGCAGGTGCTCTTCTTCTGGCCTGAAGGTAAGCAAATAGCCATGTTATGAACTTCCTATGGGGGTCACATAGCAAAGAACTGTGTTTAGCTGTGGAAACAGCTAACAAGAAAGTGGGAACCTCAGTCATATAAGAATGAGTAAATAAATTCTGCTAAAACCAGTGAGCTTGGAAGAGAATTCCATGCCTCAGATGAGAATCATAGCCCCAGCCAACACCTTGATTTCAGTCTGGTTAGATCTCGAGCAGAACATCCAGCTAACCACAACAATAAATAGATGTTTTCAAACTGCTAAGTTTGGAGTCATTTGTCACACAGCAATAGAAAACTACTACAGAGCTGATTCAATGTTATAGAAATCAAATTTACAAAACAGAGACTCCTCAAAGACAAAAGTTGGTTCGCTAAAAACACTAATAAAATACACCCAACTTTGGGAAGATCAAGTAAGAACAAAATAAGGAAGGTGAAAATAAGTAATGTTAGGAATAAAAAAGCATACATAATTACAGATGCTGCAGTTGTTTAAAAGATAATAAAAGAATATTATAAACAACTTTATACTAACACATTTTAGAACTTAGATGAAATAAAGTCTTAGAAAATATAACTTTCCAAAACTGATTATAGAAGAATTAGAAATTGAATCAGAATTTAAATCTTCCCATAATGAAAATAACAGGCACACACACACACAAAAGCCAGGTGAGTTCGGCCAAATACTCAAGGAACAAATAATTTCAATCTTGCACAAACTATTCTTGATTATAAGAAAAGAGAACATTTCCCTTAATTTATTTTAAGAGACTAGCGCCTGTTTCAATGGTACATGTCTACAGTCCCTGCTATTGGAGAAGCTGAGGCAACAAGATTGCATGAGGCCAGGAGTTCAAGGCTATAGTATGTCATGATTGTGCCTGTGAATAGCCACTGCACTCCAGCCTGGACAACATAGTGAGACCCCCATCTCTTAAAAAAAAATGAGACTAGCTAAACCCATGACACCAAGCCTAAACAAGAACAGTTAAATAAAAAAAAAAAAGGCAACTATAACCCAATCTCACCTATAAAAATAGATGCAAAAAATTGCCAAAACAAGTTCACAATATAAAGAATGAAACAGATCTTGAACAAGCAGTGTTCATCCAAGGAATATAAGATTAGTTTAGCAGAAGAAAATCAGTTGATGTTTCTCACCACTAACAAAGCTTAAGGAAGAAAAATCACATGATAATCTCAACATATATATAAAAGCATTAAATAAAAATCCAACACACACTCATAATTTTTAAAAAATCTTTGCAATAACAGGGAAGTCCTAATAAAGGAGCCCAAAATTCTTTCGTAGTCATCCTACTTAGTGAAGAAATATTGAAAGCTTTCCTTTAAATTAGGGATGTGATAAGGGTGCTCATTGTTATACTACTATTCAAACATAGTAAACCAAGATAAAGAAATAAAAAGGATAGGAACTAGAAAGACATTTTTAATAGAATGTCATTTGAATAGAAAATTCAAGTAAGTCTGAAAAATTATTAGAATTAATAAGAAAATTTAGCAAGACTGATATAAAATGAATATACAAAAATCTATTACATTTCTATATAACAGCAGAAGAGCTAGAAAATATAATCAAAATGATAAAATTTAAAATAACATTAAAATATAAAGTACCTAGGAATATAAACCTTAGAAAAGATGAGATCTTTATGTGAAAATTATAAAATTATATTGAAAGACATTAAACAAGACTTAAATATATGGTCAGAACTAGAAAACAAAGGAAATGGACATTTACTTATTAAAAAAAGATTATGCTTAATGAGAGGTAATATAACTTTCCAAAGTGTCATAATTATAATGTGGCAGAGTAAGGATTTGGGAGCAAATCTTCCTCAAAAGCCAGAGCTGCTTCTACTATACTACGAAGTTGATACTGTTGCATAGTTGAAAGTGCCCAGAGAGCAAACGCATTTCAGGAAAGATGAATAGGAAGCAAGGAGACAGGGGAAATAAAAAAAGAAATGTACTCAAGAGTAGAATAACACAATGTAATTCATAGTTGGAATAGGACTAATATAAATAAACATGTCAAGAGAATTTGTCCTACAGTGGTTTTTGTATTTGTAAAGAAATAATACCAAAATCCAGAAATCAGTTTGTTCTGGGTTTATACTTAATAACAACAAACAATCAGAAGCTAAAATGAAATGAACAATACCATTCATAGTAACATCAAAGTACATGAAATACTTAGGGTAAAATAAAAGATGTACAAGACCTGTACACTGAAAAACCACAAAACATCACTGAAAGTAAAAGACCTAAATAAATAGACTGATACTTTGTGATATTGAGTTAAGGGGTCATTAGACCCAATATTGTTAAGATGTTAATTTTCCCAAAATTGATCTATAGATTCAATTCATTCCCAATCAAAATCCCAGCAGTGTTTTTTGAAGAAATTGGCAAAGTGATTCTAAAATTCACATGGAAATGCAAAGAATCTAGAGGACCCAAAGCAACCTTGCCAAATGAGAACAAAGTGGAGGATTAACAATACCTGATTTCAGAACCTATAAAGGTACAGTAAACATGGCTCTGTGGTATTAGTGTAAAGAAAGACAAATAGAGCAATGGGGCAGAAAAAAGAATCCAGAAATTGACCCATATACATGTGAGCAACTAATTTTCAACAAAAGTACAGAGGCAATTCAATCGGAAAAGGCTAGACTTTTCAATAAACAGTGCTGGAAAAAGTGAAAATCTGTATGTTTAAAAAAAAAGAACCTTGATTCATACCTCATGCCACATACAAAAATTAACTTAAAATGAATCACAGATCATAATGTAAAGCCTAAAGATATAAAACCTCTAGAAGAGGCCGGGTGCGGTGGCTCACACCTGTAATCCTAGCACTCTGGGAGGCTGAGGCGGGTGGATTGTTTGAGCTCAGGAGTTCGAGATCAGCCTGAGCAAGAGCGAGATCCCGTCTCTACTAAAAATAGAAAGAAATTATCTGGCCAACTAAAAATATATATAGAAAAAATTAGCCGGGCATGGTGGTGCATGCCTGTAGTCCCAGCTACTCGGGAGGCTGAGGCAGTAGGATTGCTTAAGCCCAGGAGTTTGAGGTTGCTGTGAGCTAGGCTGACGCCACGGCACTCACTCTAGCCCGGGCAACAGAGTGAGAC
>CM052445.1:12051931-12101079 GCA_028533085.1 Varecia variegata
ATTAGGAAAATTAAGAGAATTACTAACAGATTGAAATGAATTAAGAGATTGAAAGAAGTTATTAACAAATTAATAACTAAGAGAATGAAAATATAAACCACTGATTTGAGAAAATGTTTACAAATCATATTTCTGATGAAGGGCTTGAATACAGAATATGTAAACAACTCTGAAAACTCAATAACAGGAAGACAACCCAAACTAAAACTGGGCAAAAGATTTGATGCACACAAAGAAGATATATTCAGGACAAATTAGTTCATTAGTCATTAGGTAAATGCAAATAAAACCATAAGGAGATACCACTAACATCTATTAGAATGGATAGAATTAAAAAGGCTGACCATAGCAAGTGTTGACAAGGATGTGGAGGAACTGGAATTCTTATATACTGCTGGTAGGAATTCAAAATTGTACCACAACTTTAGAAAACATTTTGTCAATTTCCTAAAAATGTAAACATACAACCTACCCTTTGATCCAGCCTTTCTACTCCTAGTTAATTATGCAAGAGAAACGAAAGCATATTTCCATATAAAGACTTGTACAGGAATGTTTGTAGCAGCTTGATTTATATAGCCCCAAACTAGAAACAAGCCAAATGTCCATCAGCAAGTAAATGGATCAATAAACTGTGGTACATCCATATAGTCGAACAGTACTCAGCTTTAAAAAGGAATGAAATATCGATACATAAAACATGGGTAAATATCAGAATAATTATGATGAGTCTAAGAAGCCAGGCAAAAAAGGAAAAATCACTACATGATTCCATTCATATAAAAATTCTAGAAAATGCAAACTAATGCTAGTAACATTAAGCCAATCAGTGATTGCCTTGATATGGAATAAGGGGCAGGAAGGAGGGATCATAAAAGGTCAGGAAGTAACTTTTGTGGATGATGTATAAATATGTTCATTATCTTGATTGTGGTGATAGTTTCACAGGTATATGCATTTTTCAAAGCTTATCAAATTATATACCTTAAATATGTACAGTTTATGTCAATTATACCTCAATAAATAAAGAATTGTTTCTGCTTAAATATATAAAAGTTAACCTAACTGATTTCTCCTTCCTTCATCTACGGTATATTTCTTACCTTCCCACCATGCCACAGGGATGAAAGCATGTGTGGATCTTGACTCCCGGGAATAACTCAGACTTTTTGGAATTAGTTTCAAAAAGGAACTTGAGGTTCCTTTGCATCTTCAGTTCTCTGACTATTTTTTACTTTTTTTGGTAGCTTATCCTTTTTTTCTTATTTTTAGGATGGGATTGACGGTCTCCTCCAACTTTTTACATTCTAACAAGAAGTCTCCTCTCCTCTAAGTTGATTTTAATTTAAAAGAGTCCTTAATAATATCTTTAAAAAAGTGCTTGATTTCTCATCTTGAGCCTAAATGGCACTTAATTCCTGTTGAGGAAAACATTTAGAATTCCAGATTGTAGAAATCTGTATAATCACTGCTACTGAACAGTGTGATAACTGCTTTCAGGAATTCCCATATCCTTCCTGAATCCTGGCTCTGCACAAAGGCGGGGGCGTCCTGAGAAGGGTTGTCCCCGAGACAGCAGAAACCCTTGGGATGTCACAGGTCTGATACAGAGCTCTCAATAGAGACACAAACCCCTGAGCCTCACCACGCCCCAAGCCAACTCCAGAAACTCTACATTTAAGTGAAAATGCTAGGGATATTCACAAAGGGTCTGGGAGCAGATTCTGGAGCAACTCACAAGGGAACAATTTCCATGCCCTGGAGGACGTGGGTACTGTGCTCATCTTTCAAGAATGACTGGGAGGAGTGACTTACAGGAAAGAAAATCTGACCCATATGGAGATAAAGATAATCACAAAGGGAAGAGACACTTCGAGGAGTGCTAGACATTTCCACACTCAGTCAGAGGATTCAACCGTCCCTCTCAGGGTGGGGGTGCAGGTCAGGACCCACACAGTCCTCTCCAAGTGTGATCCCTGGACTGCCCGCTGTTACTCCCCCCTACCCCGCCCCGCCCCCAGGTGAGCACAGAACTGGAGAGTGAGCTGCTGGGAACTTTTATAGTCACTTGACATTGCCATGGCATGCAAACATCTGATCAGTCATTCATTTTGTCCGAAACTTATAAAAGCGTAGGTCGGCAACATTAAAAATAGTTAAAAAAAAACTGGTCTTTCTCCACAAATAGTTTGAGAAGCACTGAGACTCCTCTTGCTCTCTCTGCTGCCCAATCCCTCTCTTCTGGTCTCCTCTCACCACCTTGAACCCTACATGACAGCCTTAATAATGTATTTTTAGTTTCCCAGGGGTGCCGAGCTTTTTCTCAAATAGACCTTTGTTGTTTTCTTTGCCTAATTTTTTCTCCGCATACTCTTAACTTTTCTTGTTTCTACTTTTCTTTTTTCTTCCTTCCTGCCTGCCTTCCTCTTAATTTTTAAAAATGCACTGTATTCTATCAAGTGTTGGCAAGACTGTGGGGGAAGAGAAACTCCCACACACTGCAAGTAGGGACATAAATGGCCTACAGCTTATTTAGAGAGCAACAGGGCAGCGTACCATATGTGGGAGACTGCAAAAATGGCCATGATCCTTCACTTTTCCCATTTTCACACTCTTTGCGATGTGATTGTGCACATCCTTTCATCAAGAGGTGGAGTCTATTTCCTCTCCCTTTTTATCTAGGCTAACCTTCCATTCTGTCTATTCTCTTGCTTTTACCAACAGAATGCAGCAGAAGAGACATTGTGTCTTAAGAGTACTTATGCTCCTTCACTTGTTCTCTTGCTTCCTGCAAGAAGAGTGCAAGCCTGCTGAAGAAAGAGATCACAGGAAGGGACCAGCTGTCCCAGCTGAGGCGATGGTAGACCAGCCAGCCAACCCAGCAGCTGCCCACAGAAGCATGAGCAGAAGTCACTACAGTAAGTTCTCTAGTCCAGGGCAAATGTTTCACGTTCAGAAATCTCATGTTCCCCGGAACATACAAGACACACTCCGTGGAAGCATCTCCTGGAGCTCCCATCCTAACGCAGGGCTACAGCTCCCCAAGGAGTCTCCTGAACAACTCTGACATTCATAGCTAATTGGGAAGCCTTTGGCATATCAGCAAAAGTGTTTAGGCAAAAGTCTTTAGGTTAGTTTCATTTGCTCAACTGTTTTTCACAGAATACTCACATGGAGTCTGATATTCCCACAAGATAGGCCTTCCCTTGGAACATCAGTCTCTGAGAGTTGATTCTTCCATGATTTTTTTCTGGAAAATTCTTGGTTGAATCAGTGGTTAAATGAAATAATTTCAACTGCTGAAATAAGCTGGTGCACTAGATTTTTATGTATTTTCAAGCTATAGCAAAAGAAATACTTTCTGAACACTGGAATTAAGTGAGGCAATTTTATATATATTTATTTCTAAAGATAAAAATTCTGATGGATAACAAAAGGAGGTAGACTAAAAGTCAAAAGGGCCCACTTATCAGGCCAACAGCATCCTTAAGGCCAGTAATGTTTTTAAAATGAGGGCAAAATCATCATCATCATGACAACAGCAACTACTATTTATTACGATATGTTAAGAACAACACTGAATGCTTAACTTACATTACTTCACTTAATGTTCCAACAACCCTAAAATATAGCTATTGTTATTTTCATTTTACAGATGATGAAGTTGGGGTATAAAGAAATTCAAGTCACTTGTCCATGGTCATAGAGCCAGTAAATAGTGAAGCCTGGGTTTAAACAGAAGTCTGACTTCAAAGTCATGATTCTAAGTACTACAATCTACCCATTCAAACAAACACACACAAAAACCATTGCATAGTGCTTTGAAGTTCACAGAATCCTTTGTCATACATTATTTTACTTGATCTCTGTAAAACTCTAACTTCCATCTTACAGAGGAGCAGTAGAGCTGAGACCTGAAGTTAGGTCTTCAAGTCCCAAGTCCATGTCCTTTCCAGAAAGTCAAGCTGTTAGATGCTTGAGGGAACGTAAACAGAGGTTGTGGAAGATGATGAACTATGAGGTGGATTATTCCTAGAGGAATAAAGAAGAGATGGTGGATGCAGGGATTTCCCCTTAAGGCTTGACTCAGACAAGCACTTGTGGGAGCCACTTTGCAGAAACTGCTTTGGAGGAAGCTCAGCCTTCCTCCTGTCTGATGGAGGAAGAGTTGGCTCTGGGGGTCCTGAAAGCAATGAAATTAACAAATGAGGGAAGAAGATGGAGACCCCACTCCGAGAGCAAATGGGGAAGGTAAAACATGTGACTCAGTCTGTAAACATTCCTCCCCTGGGGACAGGCTGGGTTAGTGCCCAGGGCAGGGACAGTGGCACAGAGTCAGGAAGCTCTAAGCACATGAAAGTGGAGGGCTGGAGGTAACTGAATAAAACCACGCCCACAGTGACTATAATTCTCCTCCTTTGTCCCTGCTGGGGTGACCTGGGGAACTCCAATGCAATATGTCTAATCAAAACTGTAGAAATGCCTCCAAAATTGATACCTGGCAAATTGATCAAGGATATTGCCATGTGGAAATAGGGATAGACTTGCTACTGATACTAGTCTGAGAAACTGCCTTAATTTTTGGAGTCTGATGAATACTCAGAAAGCGAGTTAAATTTAAACAACTTGTTAAATGCCTTATTTTACAATTGAGGAATCGTGTCAGTGGCGACTGGGGCAGTTGTCTCCCCAATCTGGCTATCACCGGCCGTGAGAGTCCTACTTCTGTCATGCTCTCCCTGGTCAGGAAGGGGAAAAGAACTGCGGGAATGACACCGTGCCAGGGTGGCAGAGAACGAAATAGCTCTTCCCTGGGAGCAGTGCGGTTGCATAATGACACTCTCCCCAGGCCCAGGGGCGGGAGTCGAACAGATCACTTTACTCTCTTTGGGTTTCTGGATGCAAAAGCAGTCTGTGACCGGGATTTCCAGCTGCTGGCTCACAGGCTGCAAGTGTGAAGCTGTGTCACGCCTCCCGCGTGGATGCTGGGGACGATTACTAATCACTGGCCACCGCCCTGTGACAGCAGAGGCGGGGGAGGCTCGGCGCCCCGCTGTCAGGCGCGAGGGCAGAGGTCGGCGGGGGGTCTCCCCGGAGCCGGAGGGAGGGGCCCCTGGCAGGTGCAGCCTCGCGTCTCCCGGGGAGGCGCGCAGGGGACCCCGAACCCGCAGCCCGCGCGCGGGGGAGGCGCTGCGGTGACCCGGGCGGGGGCCTCTCCCCATGCTCCTTCCGCTCTGAACCGCGCTCTGCAGCAGCTGCCCACCCGCCTGGAGATGCAAGGGTCTGTGGGAACACAATACAGGGATGCATATTTTCATGCTGGAATTCGCCCCCGAGCATGATTTTCACCGCGTGATTGAATTCGGTGAATATAAAATACCCAAGCCTCATAAATAAATAGCTTAGGGGGTTTAAATAGTCAAAATGAGTTACGACTTCCCTGACTCCACCTAACATTGCACGGACCTATGCTTTGAAGAAGTTGGGAGTAGGGGGAAGCTTTTCATGATTATCTTAGACTCCAAGTCTTTAGGTCTATTATTTTGCTTTTTTCTTTCTCATCAATACAATTGCCTTGGTCTTGTGCTTCCCCAGGCAGCTTTCTGTAATTAAGGGTCTCTGGAACTAAGAGTGGATAAAATACAATCCGTGCCAATGTAAAAAACAATAGTTACAAAAACGTATACTACCATGTTAAAAATAGATTTAAATCCCCAAAGTCCCCCACTTACCCATTCTTTAAAACAAGGGAAGAAGGAGCTTGTAATGGAAATGCAGCTGTGTGCAGAGGATAATGAACAAAAAGTTTGACCTTAACAAATCTCTGAGACGTAAGTTTTCCATTTTATGTCCTTAAAAAAAAAACCTTTTAGAAATTTTGCAGAGTTGGACATTGCCAATTTGCTCCCAGGCATTGACTGCTGGAGCAGGCGCCAGTGATCAAGTTGCCCATAAAGAAGGGTAAGCCTTCTTTCGTAATGAGGCCTTGGAGCAACAACTTGAATGAATGAGTTAGCCAAGCAGATTTCTGGAAGAAAATATTATACTTCATATGGAAAGAACTGCACATGCAAAGGCCCTGAGGTAGGCTTGTTCAAGGAATACCCAGGTGACCACTGGCAGTGAAGCCAAGTGAGGAAGGGGAAGAGTTTTGGGATGATGTTGGATAGGCTGCAAGGATCAAGGTCATAAAACATGCTGTAGACTCGTAAAGAGTTTGGTTTCCACGGAATGAGATGAGAGGCCATCAGAGCTTTGCAAAGGAATGACATGATCTCATTTAAATACTCAAAAGACCACTCTGTCTACTATGTGAAACAAAAAGATTGTAGAGGGGCAAGGGAAGAAGCCAGAAGACTGGTTAGGAGGCAGTTACAGTAACCTGGGTGAGGATGGGTACTGTGCAGCTGGAGTGAAGTGGTCAGGTTCTGCTGACATTTTGAAACTCGAGAAGGTGGGATTTGCTAGAGAGTATGAGAGAAAGAGAAGAGCAAAGGATCACTCAGAGTTTCCCGGCTTGGTGACAAATGGATTTGCCATGTACTAAGAGGGAGAGGGAGGAATGCTTGGGGAAAGGTAATCTAGAGTTCAGCTCTTGTCTTGCATTACCCCCCAGCCTTCTTTTTAACTCGCGTCTTTTCACAGTGTTCGAATTGGCCCCCAAGCCCCTTGACCACTTTCCCCTTTGATCTGAAATAGACCCCTCTCCCAGATTTCCCCTTTTCATATTTCCATAACATTCATATTCCCATTATGCAGAAAAATTTGCCAAACATTATTTTAAAAAGTTAGTATCAAAACATTGAGAACATCCTTTTTATCTTGGATGCCAGCCATTGAAAATCACTGCTCTCACCTGAGCAATTAATTCCTGTTTTCTATGCAGGTTCTGATCTGCTAACCTGCATAGGAAGAGAAAGGAAGAGACCTTTAAGCCCTTTTTGGCAAGAAACCGTCTGTTCCTGCAGGAGGGCCAAGCTGAAAATAAAGGCCCGGTAACACGTGCTGGGAAACACGATACACATCTCCTAGTAGCTCCCGGGCATCGCTGTTTGATGATGGCTTGTTGAAATAGTGCATGAAGAAATGGTGAAGGTGAACAGTGTGAGGTGTCAAAAGTAACTTATTACTAATGATAAAGATAAGCTTGCAAATTATTAGTGAATTAGAGCAAGCGAAACTGTATCCCTATATTATTGTGATTCTCCCTTGTGTTGTAGAGAGAGAAGAGGGTGGAATTGCTGCTCGTGTGTTGGGAATTTCACTGAACCTTGGGCGTCCCCACGAGAGTGACTGCTCATATGAATGGCATCCATTGTTATGAATTGGCAGAACAACAAATTGGGGGCTGCAGGCTTAGCTGCCTAAGGATAGCAGTGTGGAGGGGCTCAGAAGAAACAGAGGATGTTGTCCCTGTCTTTGCAAAGCTTACAATTTTGTTAGGGATTCCAGATGTAAAGAGACAAAGGCCAATTTAATGCCAGCATTTCCAACATCCATCCGTGGGGGTCTGAGTTTATAGACTGGCTGAACACTACTCTTTTCAGTGATCACCTCCTCTCCTAAATCCCTCTCCCCCGCCGTATCGCCCATGGCAGGAACAGTGGCTATCGTCAAAGTTATTGATTTATGCCTTGAGCAGACAGGAAGTCAAATAAAGCAGCCTGAGGAAGAGGCAGAGGCAGAGGCAGCTGCTTACCCAGGAGGATTTGTGGGAGGGAATCTACTGGCACAAAACTTATGTGCCCCCATTGGCTTCAGACTAGAACAACAACAGAATCAACAACAATGCTAATAGCAGCTAACACAAAATGAACGTCCCTGCCAGGCCCATTGTCTCATTTAATTTTCCCACAACCTTGCAAGGCAGGTTCTATTAACTCCTCATTTTCACAGATTAGGAAACTGAGGCATAGAGGGGTAAGGGAACCTGCTCATGGTCACCCGCTAGTAAATGATGCGGGTTGGATTTCAATTTACATCTGTCTGATTCCAAAGCTCTTGCACTATTGGCTTCATTTCTAGCCTGGCTCCAAACTCTCGTTTGAATCACTTTTTTTATTTTTATTTTTATTTTTTTGGTCAGAAGATACAGGCAAAGAAATTATCTTCAGAAGGTTGGTAGAAAAAATAAACATTCTGAGTGGGTGGTGTAAAGACAGCAATGTGCAGATTTTTGGTTGCCTTGACAAGACCGTACTGGGGACAAAAGCCTGTTGGAGTGGGTTCAAAAGAGAATTTGAGAAAGTAATTGGAGACAAGCATAAACCCTTTTGAAAAACTTTGGTCCAAAGGGGAACATTTCTTCAAAGGTGGTAGAAGCTGAAAGTAAAGTAGGCTAAAACAAGATGCCCAAATAAATGCATTAGCAATAGATCTTTAACTGGTCCATAAGCAAGATTACATTTAACACGACTCTAATCTTTTGACACTGATATTCTATGAGGTAACCAGGCTTCACCACAAAAATATCCATCAGTGTTGCTGCCCTAGACAGATTACAGAATTGAATAGAGCAGTGGTCTGGCATTATTTGTCATGCTCCTAGATTTAGAATCCACCAACTTCCAGTCCCATTTTCTACCCAGAGTGCTGTAAAAAGCAACACAAAACTGAATATGTGGATCTGAGCAAAAATGTTAAAACTTTCATTTCAAAAGCTGGGAATTCTCAGGACCAAGAACAATGTGCAGTCATAGATGAAAACCCAACTACATGTAATGTTTGGTTTCAGCCGAATCGTGTAAAATCACATGTCACCAAGAAAACAAGTCTTTGTGATGTCACAGGTGTTAAGAATAACAAGGAGGAATGTAAATAGTACAGCAAAACCTTGCAGGTGCATGTGGCGTTACTGTCAACTCCAATTATTTATATCCAGGCAATCAATCCATAGTTTTCCCACTGCCTATCAGCCCACTTTTGACGAGTCATTCCTACCCTGTCCTTCTCCCTCAAAGCTGAAATTATTTTGATTTTCTGGCCTTGAGTATGCTTTCTGTTTGATGAAGTATTACTTTTAGGACCCAAGGTTTCAAAACATTGAAGCGTCTATTTATTCTCAGCCATAAATTATCCTATCTTAATTTTAAAAATTACAGTTGTTTCCAAAGGCTATTTTTGTTGTGAAGGTGTTAATTATTTTCTGGGCCTAAATTGTGATAGCTGGCCTAATTATTGCAGCTCCAACACTGAGCTTGGTTTATTATTGCTTTGATTTAGTTCCACCGAGGGACTGACCTAAAATGCCTTTTCTTTTTAAAGCCAGAGAATTTAATGCTGTGATTGGATTATTGCAATAGCCTCCTACGGAGACTCTCTGCCTTCACCTCTACCCTCGCCCTCCAACCCGCAGTCTATTCTCAAGGTAGCAGCCAAGTGAACCTTTAATGCAAAGATCGTATCATGTCACTGCTCTGTTAAAAACCTCCCCGGGGCTTCATTTCATGCAGAAAAAAAATGAAAAGGTTCTTACATTGTGTGTTCTGGCCCCTGCAATGTGTAACAACTTGAATGAATCTCACAATGTTGGGTGAAAGAAATCATGCACACAAAAATATATGCAGCAAAATAGTGTATTGTGTTGAAAGGAATAATAGTGGTAGTCTTTGGGGAGGAGGGAGTGGTAGTAGTCAGCAGAAGGAACTAGGTTTCCAGGGTGTGGACAGTGTTCTAGTTCTTGATCTGGGTGTTGGTACATAGTGTGCTCACTTTGTGATAATTCATTGAGTTGTGTACCTACAATTTGTGCACCTTCCAGTTGGTTAATTACATTTCAGTGAATCACTTACAGGAGACAGAATGGGAGGTGAGAAAGTGAAGAAAACACGCATAAAGCAATCCTTGCAAGGAGTTTTGCTCTAAAGGAGAACAGAGAAATGGAGCGGTAATTGGAAGGAAGTCAGATGGAGTCAAAACAGTATTTTTTGTTCTATTTGTTTCTTTTTAAAATTTATTATTATTTTTTATTTGTATGGAAATATGGGGGACATGTAAAATTTTGTATATGATGCATAGTGACCAATTTAGGGTGTTTAGAGTGTCCATGACCTGAACACAATACATATTTGTTAACTATAGTCACCCTACTCTGCTATCCAACATTGAATTTATTCCTTCTATATCACTGTATGTTTGTACCCTTTAACCCACTTCTTTTCACCCTCCCTCTCCCCCTGCCTCACTCACCCTTCCTCTGTTCTCTTTCAACTCTCTACCTCCTCATGATCAAATGTTTCAGTTCCCACATATAAGTGAAAATATGCAGTATTTGTCTTTTTGTGCCTGGCTTATTTCACTTAAGATAATGACCTCCAGTTCTATCCATGTTGCTTCAAATGACATGATTTTATTCTTTTATATGGCTAAATAGTATTCTGTTGTGTATATATACCACTTTTTTAAATCCACTCATCCATTGATGGACACTTAGGTTGATTCCATATCTTTGCTACAGTGAATAGTGCTGCAATAAGTGCAGGTATTTCTTTGATATACTGATTTATTTTCCTTTAGGTAGATACCTAGTAGTGGGATTGCTGGATTCAATGGTACTTCTATTTTTGTTTTTTGAGAAATCTCCAAAATGTTTTCCACAGTGGGCACATTGTGCATGGAATAAGATGATATCTCGTTGTGGTTTTGATTTGTATTTCTCTGATGATTAGTGATGTTGAGCAGCCTTTCATATGTTTGTCATTTGTATGTCTTCTTTTGAGAAATGTCTATTCATATCCTTTGCCAACTTTTTAATGGGATTATTTTTTTTCAAGTTCCTTGTATGTTCTGGGTATTAGCCTCCTGTCAAATGAATAGTTTGCAAACACTTTCCCATTCAACAGGTTGTCTGTTCACTGTGTTGATTATTTCTTTTGCTGTGCAGAAGCTTTTTAATTAAGTCCCATTTGTCTATTTTTGTTTTTGTTGCCTGTGCTTTTGAGGTCTTAGTCATAAATTATTTGTCTAGATGAATGTCCAGAAGAGTTTTCCCTAGGTTTTTCCAGTATTTCCATAGTTTCAGGTCTTAAGTTTAAAACTTTAATCCATTTTGAGTTGGGTTTTGTATATGGTGAGAGACAGGGGTCCACTTTCACTCTTCTGCATGTGACTATCCAATTTTCCTTCACCATTTATTGAATAGAGTATCCTTTCCCCAGTGTAAGTTCTTGTCTGCTTTGTCAAAGATCAGTTGGCCGTAAGTATGTGGCTTCATTTCTGGGTTCTCTCTTCTATTCCATTGGTTTATGTGTCTATTTTTACACCACCCTCATGCTGTTTTGGCTACTATAGCCTTGCAATATAGTTTGAAATCAGGTAATGGGATGTCTCCAGCTTTGTTCTTTTTGCTCAGGATTGCTTTGGCTATTTAGGCTCTTTTTTGGTTTGATATAAATTTTAAGATTATTTTTTTCTACTTCTGTGAAGAATGACATCGGTATTTTGATAGGGATTGAATTGAATATGTAGATTGCTTTGGGCAATATGGTTATTTTAATGATATTAATTCTTCTGACCCATGAGCATGGGATGTTATTGTTTTTGTTTGCATCATCTTCAATTTCTTTCATCAGTATTTTGTAGCTATGTTGTGTTTCCATTTTAATTTGCTTCAAGAAATGTTTTGATTTCCACCTTAATTTCTTTCTTGACCCAATGGTCATTCAGTAGCATGTTGTTTAATTTCCATGTATTTGTGTAATTTTCAGAGTTCCTCTTGGTATTGATTTCTGGTTTTATTTTACTGCTGTCTGAGAAGACACTTGATATGATTTCTATTTTTAAAAATTTGTTGAGACTTATTTTGTGGCTTAACATATGTTCTATCCTGGAGAATGTTTCACATGCTGATGAAAAGAATATATATTTTTCAGCTGTCAGATAGAATGTTCTATAAATGTCTGTTTGGTCTAAAGTCTAGTTTAAATTTACTGTTTCTTTGTTGATTTTCTGTCTAGATGATCTAACGTTGAGCATGGAGTATTGAAGTCCCCCACTATTATTGTATTGCAGTCTATCTCTTTAGATCTAGTGATATTTGCTTTATGAATCTAGATGCTCCAGTGTTGGGTGCATATACATTTAAAATTATTATATCCTCTTGCTGGATTGATCCCTTTATCATTATATAATGACCTCCTTTGTCTTTTTTTTTTTTTTACTGTTTTTCACTTAGTCTATTTTATTAATATCTAATATAAATATAGTTATTCCTGCTTACTTTTTGTTTCCATTTGCATGGAAAATCTTTTTTCAACCCTTTGCTTTCAGTCTTTGTGTGTCTTTACTGCTAAGATGAGTTCCTTGTAAGCATATCATTGGATCATGGCTTTTTTTTTCTTTCCTTTTTTTTATTTTTTTACATTCAGCTATTCTATATCTGTTGAGTATTTAATTTGTTTATGTTCAAGGTTATTATTGATATATGAGCCTTTGTTCCTGTCTATTGTTAATTGCTTTCTGGTTATTTTATATATTCTTTGCTCTTTTTGTTTTCTCTTATTGTTTGTAGTTGTGGTTTGGTGGATTTCTGTAGTGGTACCATTTGAGTTCTTTCTCTTCCTTCTTTGTGTGATTGCTTTACCAGTGAGTTTTATACTTTCATGTATTTTCATGATGGTAAATGTCATCCTTGTGCTTCCAGGTTTAGGACTCCCTTGAGAATTTCTTGTAGGGCCAGTCTGGTAATAATGAATTCCCTCAGCATTTCCTTGTCTGGTAAAGATTTTATTTCTCCTTAATTTATAAAGGATAATTTCGCTGTATATAGTATTCTTGGGTGGTGGGTTATTTTTTTTTTCTTTTAGCACTTTGAATATATTATCCCATTCTCTTCTGGCTTGTAAGGTTTCTGCTAAGAAATATGCTGTTAATCTGATGGGGCTTGCTTTATAGATGACTAAACACTTTTCTCTTGCTGTTTTTAGCATTCGCTCTTTCACTTTGATGTTAGACATTCTGACTATAATGTGCCATGGAGAAGAACTTTTGGCATTGTATCTGCCTGGGACTGCTGAGCCTCCTGTATCTGCATGTCTAAATCTCTTGCTAGGCTTGGGAAGTTTTCATCTATTATTTAATTAAATAGGTTTTCTAACCCTTTCTTTTTCTTTTTCTCTTTGTCTATGGGGATACTGAAAATTTGAGTATTTGGTCACTGTATGTTGTTCCAAATGTCACAAAGGCTTTGCTCATTCTTTTTTATTCATTTTTCTTTACTTTTGTCTGGCTGAATTATACCTGTCTTCTATCTCTAATATTCTTTCTTCTGCCTCATCTAGTCTATTGTTGAAGTTTTCAAATGTATTTTCTATTTCCTTCAAGGAATTGTTCAGTTCCAGAATTTCTATTTGGTTCTTTTTTTAAATATCTATGTCTTTGGTAAATTTCTTATTCATATCCTGGATTGTTTTTCTGATTTATTTGTATTATTTTTCAGAATTCTATTGTATCTCACTGAACTTCATTAAAATAAATATTTTGAATTCTTTACCTGGCATTTCAAAATCTTCTTTTTAATTAAGATCTACTGCTGGAGAATTATTGTGTTCCTTTGGAGGTGTCATATTGCCTTGCTTTTTTATATTTTGTGTGTCCTTAGGTTGATATCTGTGCTTCTGGTGTAATAGTCACTTCTTTCTACGTTTGAATTTACTTTTATAGAAAAATATCTTTTCCTTAAGATGTATCTGTGGTGTTGATTCAGTAGAGAACTTTGGCTTTGACTCCAGGTGCATGCAGTAGTGTAGTCTCTGTATGATTTCTTTTGACTATAAATAGCATTAGTGGTATCTGTGATTTCTTCAGTGGGTTAGGGTGTGGTTATTAGTGGAGGCTGTGGTGAGGTTGTGCTGGGGACTGGGATGCCAGGTGGGCAAGTCTTCAGGCTCCAGTGGTGGCAGTAGTATGCTGAGTATGACTATATTTGTGCCCCAGGATAGTGTACGCTGGTACCTGTGTTGGTGATTACTGCCAGGATGATAGTTGTGCCTTCAGGTGGCTTGCTCAGATGCTGGTAGTGGCAGCAGTGGACCAGTCAGGTGGATGAGTTCTTGGGCCCTTGGGCAGCCAGTGTAGCATGGGTGATGGCAATAGCAGTGGTAAGACAATTCTCTAGGTCCCAAGCAGTGTGCATTGATGTTGGCAGTGGCTGCGACGGGCTGGGAAACCCAGTCTCCAGGCCTACAGGTGCCACTTGCAGGTACACGCCAGCTGGGATGGTAGTGAGTTTAGGACCAACCCCAGGTGAAGTGCTCAGATGCCCAAGGTGATGGATTGGGTTGCTCAATCCCCAAGACCCAGGCTATGTGCTCTGTCTTAAAGGGGAGGGGTGAAGCCAGGCTGAGCATGCTTGTGCACAGGCCCCCCAGTCATGACAGCAGGCACCAGCCATGGTGGTTGGAGGCAGGGTGATCCTCAATTCCCAGGTGGAGTGGTAGGGTGAGGGGTGGTGGCAATTGCACTGAGGCCCCACCACTGGAGAGGGTGGGGCCTGCCTTGGTGGCCACAGTCTAGGCTGGTGGGTGGGGAACACACATCCCTCTCATGCCCCAGTCCTGACAGCAGTAGCTTGCGCCTAGTTGGCACCCCAGCCCAGGCTGCAGGAGCCCCTATCCAGCTCATGACCAAGTCCCAGTGGCAAATCTCCCCCCACCCACCACCCTGCTCATGTCCCAGTCTCAATCTGGCAGCACTTGTTTCCCGGTACTGGCAGCTGCAGCGCACACCTCATTCGCTTCTCAGCCCCAGCTGCAGGAGCACTCCCAGCTCATGCTCCAGTCCCAGCAGTGACAGCCCAAGTTTCCCTAACACCTCTGTCCTGGCACTGCTGGGTCCCAGGACAATGTGTAGTCTGCCAAAGGCTAAGTTTGAAAATGGCACCTTGCTGCAGCCACTTAGGTCTCAGAAAAAGTGTGGGGCCCGGCACAAGCTCCCTTCCTGAAGCAGTTCTGTGCCATAGTCTCCCAGCAGCTCCCTATGTTAGTTTCAGGGGTTGGGAGGGTCGAGGAGCTCCCTATGGCCAGGATTGCATGATTCCACAGTGGGCATGTAGGCTGCTGGAAGTCTCTCATTCACCCATTCCGTGGCTGCATTCTTGATAGGTGGTTTTGTTTGTTTAGATGGGAGATATTAAAGCATGATTGCTGTGTTATGGAATCGGTCCTATATAAAGGGGGCCTGCCCAGTGTTCAAAAGGGACAGGGGACAGTTGCTCGAGGAATGTCCTTGAGTAGTCAAGAGGGGACAAAACCCAAGCTGGGAGTGGAGGATGAGCCTGGAAAGGAGCAGGGCACAAAGGATTTTGCTGTTGCTAACTGAATTCCAGAGAAGTGTTTGGGTTCAGGGCAGGTGGGAGATTGGGTCCCAGATAGATGTTCACCAATGGAGTTGTGGGATGGCCACGAGAACCTTTGACTTCTGGTGGTGAGAGAATTAGACAGGCATGGGAAGAGTGATGGGACTAGTCCCCATGGCCTTTTAGGGGAAGGTAGGAAACCATTTCTAACTATATCCTCTTTGGGGATTGGTTTCAGCTTACAGTGGTGGAGCAGACTATGTTGGGACAGGCGAGGAAAAGTCAATGGTTTTCTTTGTGGCTTTCATTTACCTCTCAAGGAGGAGGCGGTCCTGAACTCATAATGAATTCTTAGATACGGAATCATGGAATTAAGGGTATCTACATTTAAAATCTTGATGGATGTTGCCAAATAATTGATGCAAATTTAAATTCTTATCCATATGCAGGGTAGTTTCCCTTTCTCCCTTACCAACACTGTGTCACAGTACACAATCTTTGTCAAATCTAGTAGGTGAAAAATAGCTCATTGTTTTATCAATTATTACTGTAAACATCTTTTCATAGATTTATTTTCTTTGTGTTTCTTCTTTATAAAATGCTGTTCATGACCTTTGCCTGTTCTTTTCTCTGGTTGCTTGTCTTTTCCTTATTGATTTGAAGAGCTCTTTGCATGTTTGGGAAGTGAGCCATTTGCCAGTCATATTAATTGAAAATATAGGGGGGCGTTTAATCGTATGGGTCTGGGTTTCATTGTCATTCTTTAAAAGAAGTTACCTTGTCAGATTGGTAACAATATACATCTGTTTTCTTTGACAATTTTACAGTATTTTGCTGGGTGAGGTAGGAATGCAGCTTTACTTATGTTTTTTTCTTGTAACTTGCTTCCCCATTGCTGTTTCTGGAATAAATCTGCTTTCCCCTAACATACTTGAAATGCTAACTTTATCCTCCCTAGTTTAAAAAGTACTTACAATTCAACTCAAGAAGAGGGCTCATCTGGATCCTGTCACACTCCATCAGTCTGAAGACTTTCCCTTTTTCCTTCTCAGCACATCAAGTACTTCACACTCACTCCACAGTTCTGAACCCTGTGTCTGGGGTTACACTGATCTGAGTCTCTCAGGGTGTTTCTGTGTCTTTAATACATTAAGGTCCTACTTGACTGGAAAAAGGCAAGTGATCGGCAAATAATTAAGGTCTCCTTCCTACCTCTGTCATAAAAATACAAATTTATTACTTTCTGAAGACTTTGGAACTCTCTGGAAATAGCTGATCTTTGAAAATACTGACCAATGTTATACTCTTCCTTAAAGTGCTCGCATATTCTCTCAGTCTGTCGTGCCATTGCTTTCTCTGTGCATGTATTTATTCTATTCAAGTAAAATCTCCTTTAGTAATATGATTGAAACTGCTGGTAAACTGTCCATCAGTAAGAATTCTATCAAAATCATTGAAGTATATGCTTCGAGTATCTGTCTTCTGGAATGTTATTATGGATGGGATTCCCAAGTGCTGAGAGTGCTGGACAGATGAGCCTTGCTGTGGTTATGGGTTTTTGTGTTCTCTCCATAACCTTGTATGACCGCACTTCCCTTTTCCACAAAGGAGAAAGAACACTCCCCTCCCATGGTCACACCAGTGACAGTATCCCCCTCCACACCCACGAGTCTGAGTTCTCCACTCTCTCACTGCTGCATCTGCTGTGACCCCCATCTTATCCTCTCATCTCCTCCTTCTACCTACTTTGACACCAACAATTTTTCGACCACAGGGACTGAGCCCTCCATCCACTGAGCCACTCTCCAGGGCCCATCACCCCTCCTCACCTGTAAAGCCAGGAGTCCCTGGGTCTTCCTGAGAATGACTCTCTTGCACATTCCTTTGACTCCATAGACTCTATCTCCCCTGTCAAAGGTGCTTAGTGAAACCCCAGTTAAATCTCTGCCTACACAACAGCAGCAGCCAGGTAGCCGACTCAGCCTGGAGAAAACCCCTACATCCCCAAGGAACCCAAACACCCTCACTATGTGGGTCCCTACAGAGCTGGGAAGAGTGGCATAAAATGACATTGAGACTGTAATTCTTTTTCCTCTGTGCAGACCATGTCTTGGTGAGTAGACAGGCTGCAGGAAGGGAAGGTGGCAAGATAAGAATAGCAGTGACGGTTTGGCAAAGGTCTACTACGTGCCAGGAACTTTGACAAACATTAGCCTCGATCTCTGGCATCTGAATAAGTAAATGAATATTATTACCCCCTTCTTAAAGAAGAGGAAGCAAGTGCAAGAAGGCCTATAATTTACCCAAATATATGCAACTAATAGGTGGTAGAGCTAGGCTCTATTGACAGCATTCTGACTTCCAACCTCACACTCTTTCCAAAATGTGAAGCTGCTGCTTAGCTTAGGGCCAGTGTGTAAGGTAATCAGTGCCCAGAGCTGAGCAGTGAGCAAGTAGTGTCTGGACAAGCATCAGACATTGAGGAGGTGGAGGCAGAAGTGTATCTGTTACAAAGGTAAGGGCCTGGGAAACATAAAGAGCTGTATCAGGGACATGCTGGGGGAGGCCGAGACTGGGCATGGGAGGAACACCGTCGCCAATGGCTTTGCCTTGCCTTTGTCTAAGGGGTAGCAGAATGTCCAACGGTAGACAGTGAAAAATAATTTTCAGCTGGAAGCCTGCCACGACTGGTTTGGCTTTGCCAGTGGGATCTGATTAGTATTCTTGAGCTTTCATTAGCATTTGAAGGAAATACCCAAATGACACAAAGCCTATCCTAGCAGCTGAGATTTAACATTTTAACCCAATTTCTCTAATGCAGTTAACCTGTGATAAAACGCTGGTTAAGCGCCTCCTTTACATAAACTATTTGGGGCCTCAACAAGCAAACCATTTATACAAGGACCTTGACATTCACCTCTGCATGCCAGGCCAGTGGACGTGCCTCCTTGCAAAGTGGATTTATCATTTGCTGCCGGGGTAGAGAGCCGGGAGTATTTTTCCCAGCCTTGGCTGGACCAGAGCCAAGGTTCTAAGTGCAAATCCCTTAACATGATCTCCCTGGAACTGCCCTTGTGCTGACATGAGCCCGCCCCCGGGAGCAGCATTTTATTGCATCCTTTGTCAGGTTTTCCATTTTAGGGAGAATTGATAGTGATACTAAGTATAAAAACATTCGCCGTCAGTCAAATTCTTTGGCTAGGTTTTTTTTAAAAAGGAGCTGGGAAGTCTTGTGGCCAGTAATAATATTTATCTTGAAACTCATAGCTTGCTGCCTAGGGTGAGGGCAATGGCAGTCAGGAAAGGAATTCCCTTCCCCATGTACAATTATTCTCATATGACGCTCACAGGAAAGCCACGGAGTATTATTTTGAGCTCAGAGTAAATCCTGTAGCAGTTTCTCAGTTGCATAAGATTAGGATTAAGAACCCTTTAAAAAGTTCCTTTATGCCACGACAATATGCTCATATTCAAATTTTTCCAAACACTATTTTCTGCTTCTAAAGAAAAAAAATAGTTTAATTGATATCTCAGCTCTCTTCCCTTCTCTATCAACGGTTTAGGGGCATTTTCGTCCAGCTCCTGACCTTCTAACCCTATAAAAGAGTAGAACTTCCTATTGCACTGAAAAAAAAAGAAAAAGAAAAAGTCCAGAATGTCTCCTTTAGTGAGATATTTAAAATCATTAATTTACCAGTTAAATGTCACACAAGGGTAGTTCAATTATAGTTCTCCATTACAAGACAAAAATGCATTGGCCTTCTTTTTAATTATAGCAAATAAAATCTACAAATATCGAAGAAATAAGTAATTGCCCCCAGGGATTTGAATCTTATAGGTTTTTCACCCGTTACTTAATGTTCTATAAATAATAGATTCAGGAGTATTAGAATATCAACAGGTGAGTGAACCAGTATTAGCCCAAAGCAGTTGGGAAGGAAATCAGTAAGTTTATTCTTGGTTCTGTGAACCACCCCTAAATATACACATGGCTATGGGAAAGATTTTTGGCTTTTCAATAGTTTCTAGTTCAAAATTGAGTCTTACTTTAGGACTGTGGGGAAAATAATCTGCAAGGTGCTTGCAACGTTGAGATCTGTTATTGGGGTTCATCAGTCCACTTGGCTACTGTTTTGAAGGACACAAGGAAATAGCCTGAGACAGAATGAAAGGAGGAAGAATTCAATGTTTTCTAAGATACGCCACTCCTAACACCCTCACATAGCCTTAAGACTAGTTGGGGAGAAATAAGTAGAAAGGAAAATCTGTTTGCAAAGATGTCTTGGGATACACGGTTTAGCAGACACTTTTCAGAACAAGTTGATCTGTGCATTTTAGAAGTGTATTTCCTTGAAGTTTCTCCCAGCAGCACTTCAACCCTTCCATTTTATAATCTGACTTCCAGAAACCTTTGCTTTGAGCAAAAATGAAAAATACTTTTACTAGAGCCTGGAAAGAAAAATTCAGCAGCATCCAAGATATTATATTATTATAGGTGTATGTGCATGTAATCTATTTTTTGTTTTCAGAAAGAATATTATTCTGGGATGTAAAAAAATCCTGAAAAATACAAAGATAAGAGGTTTCTCTGCCTTCCATGGGAGTATCATGTTACCATGGTGATGAAACCAGCTCTTGATACCCGATTAATCAGGGTGATCCATTGGCTTCCTGCTTCCTCCTTCCCTGTAACAGGGAGACTCACAGAAGAAAGGAGAAAGCCAGAGGCGTGCCTGATGGGTGGCCAGAAAAATACCCAGAGGCTCAGGTTCTGGTCTCAAGATTTTGTTACGTCAATACCATTCAGAGAAACAACAGATCTTTTCCAAAGTTCATTGTTTTGCAAAAGAGGCATTCTGCTTAGAGTAATTTTATAAAATATGAAAGATTTAATAAAAATTCAAAGCACCTCCTTTCATGCAGTTTCCACTGCCATCTAGAGAAACTAGAGTAGTCAAACCCCACCTCACTAGAGTAGTCAAACCCCTCCCTCTCCTTAGGTACACCTGCTCAAAACTTGCTGGGTCCCTCCCACCTCTGCATTTCCCCATGACTGTGCTATCTATTTAGCTTTCTAACCTACCAGAGCAGTTTCCAGAACTCACCTCAGCAAAATCTTTCCTAAGTGATTGGCCTGGGAGTCCTTATTCTCTCCATCCTCACCTGGCTAGGCTAGGGAGGGCTGCGCCTCCTGCCTCACCTCCTGACTTCACCCCTTGGCAGGTACTTGACTGGTGCGCTGGCAATTGACAGAGGCTGGGAGAACCAGCTGAGCAGCAGAATCATCCTATGCAGAGTACTGGGCCCCATTCTAGAACTATGGAATCTAAATCTCTGGGAGAGAGTCTTGAAATGTATGGTTTTAAAAAACCTACAAGTGCTTCTGCTGCACTGCCAGGTTTGGAAAGCAATGATGGGTGGTTTTAGTCTTTATCTGTCCTGCCCCCGTGGGTACCTGCATCTGCTTTGTTTTGTTTTGTTTTAAGACAGAGTCTTGCTCTGTTGTCTGGGCCAGAGTGCAATGGCGTCATCATAGCTCACTGCAACCTCCAACTCTTGGGCTCAAGTGATCCTCCTGCCTCAGCCTCCCTAGTAGCTGGGACTACAGGCATACACCACCACGCCTGGCTAATTTTTCTATTTTTTGTAGAGATGGGTCTTGCTCTTGCTCAGGCTGATCTTGAACTCCTGACCTCAAGCGATCCTCCCGCCTTGACCTCCCAGAGTGCTAGCATTACAAGTATGAGCCACCGCACCCAGCGTCTGCATCCGTTTTTAAGAGGGATAATCAGATACCAGCAAACATACTTGGCAATGTTTGTTAAATGCAGATTCCCGGGTACCAGCAAACCAAGTCTACCAGATCTGACCCTGTGGGGCATGGCCTGGGCATCTGCATTTTAACGACACCCCCACCACCCCCAATCCTGAAGTGATTTCCTTGTATAGGAGAAACAATGCCCCTTTTGGAGTCAAACTGGAATACCTACAGGGACCAGGGAGTAACGTCAGTGAATGAGGCCGGCTGGGTGGGGACAGTGAACAAAGGGAAGCCGATGCCCCACACAAAGGAGTAGGCACTCCTTAGCCTGAGACTTTGTTGCCATTTTGCCCTACTAGAAACAGATCCGGTATTGCCTATGTTTTGAACTTTTTATAAGCTAGGCATTCAGAGAGGTTTAATTTCTCAACAATTCAAAAAACAGCCAGTCAACAAACAGCTGCCCTGGCAACTTGTACCCTCTGCCTTTGAGGGTCTTACCCATGTACCTTGAATTTCTGGTAGTGTGCAATGCCATGCGTCATCAGGAGCCTGGTCCAGTAACCTATGATGACTTACATAGGATGACAGAACTGCAGGCTTGCAAGGTTCCACTGGGTCACCAGGCCACTCCCATCATAACGTTGGAACCCCCCTTCAGCATTCCCGCCCAGTGCCGACGACGCCCCAAACCACATCTCTCTCATCCGTGTCTCCTGCCTGTGCTGCAACACCTGAATGCATTTTTGCTACTTCCACAAAGATATCCCACAAACACCTCAAATGCAACATGTCCCCCCATAAAGCTGTCACATTCTAGTGCCAACACTCCACATGCCCTTTTCTTTGCGTTCTCTCAGTGAACGTGAATACTGTACCCCTAGCTGCCAAAGCCAGTAACCTGCGTGTCATTCTTAATTCTTTGCCCTTCCTCACAACCCCTATATCGGATTATCTACCATGTCCTGCTAATTCTGCTACCACCTGTGTGACACCTACGAGCTGTCATCCTTCCCAGACAAGCTCCTTGCACCTTTTTCACCGTGAACGTAACGCTGCAACTGTCTCGGGACCAGCCAACTGAATTTTACAAAGAAAATCCTGCTCTTTTTCTACAAGCTGAAGCCCAACTCACCTTTCCTCCTTGGCTGACAGCTGAGCTTACTTGGAAAAGGATAATTTATTAAAGATGAAATTCTCATATTTAGAAACAAATTTGGAAACTTACATGAAGTTCAGGATCATGGGAACTGGCCTTGAAAAAAACAGGACTTTCACAATGGATCTGGTAGCCTCCTCTTTATGTTGAAAAGAAGAGGGGACTGAGAGAGCACCAATTACAGAGATGGCTCTAGGCATCCTCTGCTGCAGAATTCCCAGCCCCAGGCTTCTCTCATAGGCCACGCCTGGATACAGGGAAACTCCAATACCAGCAAGAGCCCCAGCAGCAATTAAGACCAGCTGGGAACAATGGCAGCCGTCCCAGTGCCCAAAATACCTCAACAGGTTCTCTTCCAATGTCAAAGCAATTACTCCTAAAGGCAAGAGAATGAAGAACAAAGCACCTGTGTGTGATAATAAGCATAGAACCTCAGGTGGAAACCCAGTTTCTTTATAAAGTATGTCAAACATCCACAGGTTCCGTCCTTTTGGCATCCTCAAAGAAAAGTTATACAATTTGACATGAAAATTAGGCTATGCCTACAGTAATTTTTAAGCTTCTCAAAACTCTAAGAAATTAAATTCCCTACATAGTACTACTAAAAGTGGGAACGTATATTTATTAAACAAAACAAAAATGGATTAACACTTTTGGGGTCAAAACTGAGTATTTTCTTTAATAATAAAACGTATACATAAGAACATTTCAGTGAAATATAAAACAAACATTTTTCTCCCCTTATTTTCAATAGTCTTTTCTAATACCCATAGGGAGGAAGAGATGAAAAACAAAGAAAGCAAGGCCCTGCTAGTCTGCAACTAAAGATCCAGAAAGAAAAATTTACCTATTAGCTATCATTTCACTCAAGGGATTGTGAAATGCAAACACACATCAGTTTATTCCTTAGTAGTCAAGTGAGCAGGTAAACACCTCTTTCAGCATCTCTCTAGATATCTTAGTTTGGGTGGTGAATAAAGAAGGAAACTCCCTAAAATGTCAAATTTGGAAAAGATACCACCTAGAAATAAGTGACAGTAATTCACAGGGATACTAAAAATAAGAATCAAGTTGCAATATCTGTACTCAGTGACAAGGTATCACCTTCTTGATCTTACCACTTTATCAAGTCTACATGGATCTTCTTTAGAGCGTACTTTTTTGTCATAAATTGTGGAATATTTTTGGAGAACAAAGAGTGTAGGTCATGGAGGCCATTTCTATCTGATTGGGGGAGATCCAGGTGCGTATGAAGATGAGGGAGAGGGTGTGGTCAGCTCTTTTGCCGCTGGTCTTTCCATCTGCAGAAGCTGTGAGCACACTTATCAGAAGTCAGACAATGCCAACTCTTTTGATATTAGGTCTCTGGGTGGAGCTTTCAAAATCATTCTTTGTTCTACTTTTCCTGTATTGTCAAACTGTGCCCAATAGGTGGTCTAGAGTGTGAATGTCAAACATGTGCTATTAATATGCCCAAAACTGTTGCTGTAGAAAAGAAAATATATATATATATATTAATTGAATCCTGGTCTGTTCTTACTCATAATATCACAAGTATATCTTCTGTGTCCTAAAACAATAGTAAATGATTTGTAAAACCATGTGAAATCTTCAGGTGAATAAACCTACAGGTTTTAAAATATGTATTATTTAGTGTT
Source organism: Varecia variegata (assembly GCA_028533085.1). Lineage (NCBI taxonomy): Eukaryota > Metazoa > Chordata > Mammalia > Primates > Lemuridae > Varecia > Varecia variegata. The sequence continues at coordinate 12,075,802 of CM052445.1, forward strand.
ATTAAAAGTAATTACTATCTTACAATTCTCCAACAAAAACCACACAAAGTAAGTATAGGTAAACAATAAAAAAAAGAATAATTTTGTCATCCTTTCTTTCACTTACCCTGGTCTTCCTGTTGGAATATAGATGATCATTAGCAACATTACTACATCTGTAGACACTTCATATTTTAACATTTCTTTTTTTTTTTTTTTTGAGACAGAGTCTCGTTCTGTTACCCGGGCTAGAGTGCCGTGGCGTCAGCCTCGCTCACAGCAACCTCAAACTCCTGGGCTCAAGCAATCCTCCTGCCTCAGCCTCCCGAGTAGCTGGGACTACAGGCATGCGCCACCATGCCCGGCTAATTTTTTCTATATATATTTTTAGTTGGTCAGATAATTTCTTTCTATTTTTAGTAGAGACGGGGGTCTCACTCTTGCTCAGGCTGGTCTCAAACTCCTGACCTTGAGCGATCCACCCGCCTCGGCCTCCCAGAGTACTAGGATTACAGGCGTGAGCCACCGCGCCCGGCCTTTAACATTTCTTTGTAAATGTTTCTGTTTAGAATATTTTTCTCACGAGTGTTTTTTGGGAAGGTCACTATTATTCCCATTTTAGAGATGTCACATGGCAATCATAGCAGTATCTACCCTCAAAGGATTGCTTCAAGGATTCATTAGATCATCCACATTAAGTGGACGGAGTATTTGGCATGCTACTTATTGTGTACTCAAAACATGTTAGCTATTAATAAAATGCAAAAGTATTAGCTACTATATTAAAGTGATCAGAAGTCCATTTTAAGCAGGCCAATCTGGTTTGAGTCTTCCTCTGGAACTGGACAGTTCTTCCAAAAAATGCAGACATCACAGATTCCATCTGCTGGGAGTGCTCTGCCCTCCACACCCCTGGCTCCTAACCCCTCGCCCTGGCTGGTTCTTAGTCTTTAGATCTTGGCACAGACAGTACTCTCCAGGGTACAAGCAGTCTCTGCCCTCTCCCAAGCCTAGATGATACCACACATTGTGGGGTGCTGCTTCTACCTGCTCCCATCCATATCGAGACAGCCTGCTTCTCTGTCTGTATCCCCATGACCCTAAAGCTTCGTGAGGGCAGAGATCATGTCTATCTTTACACACCACATTCTTAGCACAATGCCAGAATATCACGGGTGCTCAGTGAATACCTGCTGTAGGAGGACATGTGGTATCTGAAATCAGCCTGGCTGGGGATGGGAAGAACAGGTTCTGAGATAGTAGGAGAGATGCTGCCGGCCTGAGATAAGCAGCAGCCAGTCATGAGGATGGTGAAATGGGAGGTGGCATTACGGAAGCTCTGAGCAGAAGCTGGGGGTGGAGGGGAGGGGCAATCAGCTCCAGGGGAAATCAGGTTCCATCTGGTCACTTGAGGTCAAGCTAGCAGAGCTGCATCCAGACGCACTGATTCTGGACATCCAGATACCAACTCTGCAGCACGGGGAATGAGAGCCTGGGCTAACTGCACCTCCTTTTCACTCATCAGGGAAGAGTAACTTAGAAACCAGCACAGCTCTTAGGTCCCAGTCTTCGGACCAGAGTATTCACAACAAAATGCAAAATAAATAAATGAATAAATGAATAACAACAAAATGCGAGTCCGGGGCCCCTGGCAGCTGGAGCCAAAGAGCCCGATCTGATCCGTGGAGCCCTGAAGACTTACCAGACAGTTGGGATGTGTTGTGCACCTCTGGCCCAACACAGAATTGCAGTGCTGAGGAAGGAACTTTGCGACTTTGGGCACAGCTGAAGGTAAATGAATTGAGATGTTCTGATTTGTTATGGCAGCTGCATCATAGGAAGGGATGACTTTAGAATAATATCTGACATGGAAGGAATTCAGAGAGAGAGCTGCACTGGGAATGCAGGCTGTATACAGATCACCAACAGCATTCTCTGAAGTGGAGGCTGACTGACCTTCAATAAGAAAGAAAACAAATATCTGTCAGTATGCACAATTCTATAACTCCAAACTACTGTATTTGAAATAAATTGTCCTCTATCTCATTTCTTCACATTACAAATCTGTACTACTGCTACGCTCAAATGCTGATGGAAAACAAAGCGAACTTTTTAATGGTGACATTTTATGCAATACACACACTATAAATTAGTGTTTGTGTGTCATTAAAAGATTTTAGAGAAGCAGCAGATCCCTGTGCCTTTTGATATGTGTGTTTGCCTTTTATCATAAACAAAATTGACCATTCCTATGAAGCAAGAACAATTCCAATCAGCCACGAATAAAGTTTGGTTGATTTTCTATCACTGAAGTAGGTTATATCATTATATATCTATATTCTGCACAGTCACTAGAAGAAAAAAATTTGAAATACCCAATGTTAACAATGTCATCTCAAGTAATACTGTAAATATTTATTTTCTTCTGGACATTAATAATAATGAAAGTTAAATGATATAATTTTATGGCTATTTTAAATATAAATGTATCTGAAATGTTTGTGAAAAATAATTTAAGCAAATGTGCACAGAGATTTATGAAAAAGAACACAAAAGTCAAGCTGATGAAGTCTACACACATCTGTGTCACAGGTCAGGCTTAGCACAGAAATCTCGGGACCTTGGCTGGTCATTTAACTTCTCTAGCCTTCAACTTTCTGATGTGGGTGGTGAAAGTGAAATTTGGAAGACTTAACCGATGACCACTCTTCCAGTTCTCTTTCAAAAACAATTTGGCAACATGCATTAGGAGCTATACATACACTCATGTTCTCTGTTCTCTAAGTCATTCATTACATAACTTCCAGGAATCCAGCCCAAGTGATAGTCTAAAATACAGAAAATCCTACATATGGGAAAGTATTTCCTATCACATGACCTACAAAACCATTCTTGCCCCAAACTGGAAATGCTAAAAGTAGCAATTGGAAGATGGCTAAGAAAATCACTCTATAAATCATTTGAAAAACTATTAAAACCATTAAAATGGTGATGAGGGCTGTATAATAACAAATTAAAATATCTAAGACCCCAAATCAGGAGACAAAATGGGATGTCCACTATGATTTAGAAAAATGTACCTAGAAAAAGATTTGAAAGGAAATGCATAAAAAATGAACACAGTGATTATCTTAGCCCGGTTAGTAAAGGATCAGTATTGCTTCTCAAATGCAAAAATGTATTTAAATACAATTAAAATGGGGATTTTGACTCATTGACCTTGATGATCGTCAAGGTCTCCTCCGGTCTGAACATGCCCTAAGTCTACGGTCCTAGTATATCCGTGTGTCCCGAGAGCTGTCTCCTGGGGTGGTGCAATGCCACAGGTGCTGGGGCACAGAAAGGCCTGAGCTCACTACCCTGCCATGAAAAGAGTGTTTCAGAGATTCTGCGGGATATAAATAGTATTGTGTGTACAAGAAATAACACTGACAGGCATATGCCTCTGGCCTGACCTCTATGTGACTTAATCTGGGCTGATTTAATCATTCCATGTCACATTCAGCCACAGCTACTTTAAGTGATTAGCCATGGCTCGTGGCAACTCTTCTACTCTCATCTCCTTTCCCCCAAGTCAGGAGAAAAGTCTAAACTGACTAACAGAGCTCACTGAGGCTTATTTGATGATACGAACAAGGAAGGCTGGGTTCTATTTTGGACCCCATTCTCTTTTGCCTGTAGACACCATCCCCACTGGTTTCCATGGCTTCCACTACATCCCCACATATGCACAGTACCTCCACGACAGCACTTAAAATACCATGTGAACCGTTACTTTGCTTTTGCAACCCCTCTGCCACTAATTTGTGAGCTCTATAAGAACAAGAACTGCGTCTTGTTCACCCTTGTGTCCCCATGTTTGAGGCAGGAACATTTAAGCTGAGAACTTGGGGACAGACATGGAGCTAACCAGGGAGCGAAAGGAAGGACATTCTAGCAGAGGGGAGTGTGGTGTGAGAGCAGAACCCCTTGGGGGACAGTTGCCAGAAGGGTGACCTGAGCCCCTGTCGTCTTGCATCTAACTTTCAGGTTAGGAGGTTCATACCTTGATGGTTTCTCCATGGAGAGCAGCCTTCAGGAATACTAAAACTCACAAACTGGTAGCTGTGTTCTTTTCTCTGGCTCTATTTTTTTCCACCTTCTTATTTCTACAAGTATGTGGGCACGCCTAGGCTTCTATGACACGTATAACAAAAATGCCTGCCAGTGGGTAAACATTTGTTTTGTCATGAATGTTCATATGATGAGATTTCTTGAGCCCCTACTGTGTGTTGGTCATTGTTCTAGGTACTAGAAATACATCAAGGAATAAAACAGGCAAAAAAATAAATAAATCCTGGCTTTCATGAAGTTGAGACTCTAATGGGAGAAGATAGGCAATAAACAAACAAAACATCCAAGTAAAAGATATTAGAAAGTGAGGGGGGAGCAATGAAGACAAATCCTGCAGAGTCCCCTACGTTATGTTTATGGGGGGGAGGTTATGGCAGCTTGCAGGAATGCACAGCAGCCCAAGGGTGCAGGGGGCAGCCACGCATGCCCAAGCGTACTGTAAGTGGCACAGGTGTTAGGCAGAGCTCACCTCTCACAGCTTCATCCAGGGAGGCCCCTGCGGCAGGAACAGAATACATATTCACGCACTTGTTAGCCAGGAATTGGATTCCTCTCACAGGTGAGTAAGTGCTTGTCAACACACTGTTTTCCCTTGAAAGGACAGAAAAGAAAAAAATACTTTGTGTATTTTTCAAGGCAGGCAATATGAACATTGCTGAGTTCAAGTACTCTTTCATCATTCAACTACTAAAAAACACTGACAGAGCCTCAACTATGGATTATTTACATATGAACAAAGAGTTGAACATGACCCAGGATGTGCAGGAATGAATGATGTACTTTTCCTCTACAGTTTCTCTGTGATTACAGATTCTAATCAATCCACATAAGGAAGCCATCATTTGGCACATCACATTTTGCACCAGTGAGATGCTTTAAGGATCACTCATTGAAATGGGGCCGGCCGGAGTATTCCAGGGCCTGTAAACCTCCCAGGCAGAGGAACACTGGAATCCCTTGTGCCCCTGCTGGGACCGGCCTGGTCACTACAGTCACAGGCAGCCAAGCTCCATTTTAAGATCCTCAGAAATAACAAAAGAAGAAAGGGTGAGTCAAATGATGGAATATTACATGTGTTTATCGCTGGAATGAAGTGATACACATCGGCCATGGGGAAAGTTCACTGATCCTTAATAAATCCCTGAGCTTTCACTGAAGATGGGTTCAGTTTCTGTCTACACATCTAGCATCGGCATTGGAGGAAAATAACAAGCAGACTCCATACCTTTGTGCCACGATGGTGCCTGGGAGAGACAGGTGGATGGGCATTTGCTGTTTCTTAGAAAACCTCCTGTTGCTCTGGAGTACTTCTGTAATCTAAAAACATAGAGGTAGAAATATATTTAGATAGGTATAGATATTTTTACAGATATACAAAGACACATACATTTCCAATTACAGAAAACTAAAAAGAAAACTGTAGCATTCAAGCATTGTATGTAAGGATAAAGTTCAAGGCTTTGAGAGTCAAATACCTGGTCCATGACGGCTGGAGGGATTTGCTCTCTGATATATTTCACATAATCAACTGTTGCCTCAAGAACAGAAGCCGCATCATTCTTCCTCCCCTTTACATACGGCAAGAGAATGCGCAGCTGCTCACAGCAATACTTAATTCTTTCTCTGGACAGAGAATTGTAACAAATAAGGAGTAATTAGTCTCATTTTCTTCCTTGTATCCAAGGACAAACAACCCTTCCTCCTGGGTATGTTTGTAAAGGACTGTCCCCAACCTCCCCAGTCTAGTCTCTGTTTCGGAGAAAAGCTGTGTCCCCACAAGCCAGAGAGGCCCTCATAGCCCCGGGAATCCCAACTTCCTGGGGCGCCCACTCAGACTGCTGCACCAGGAGCTGTGTGTTGACGGCAGCCCCAGCTCCTGGCCCCGGGCCTGCTGCAGCGCAAGGATGCCTGGACACTAGAGGAAAACATGCCTCCCCCTGCCCACTGCTGCCTATGGAAACCAACAGACTGACCACTCTGCCCTTTGGTGAGAGAATCGCACGCTATATACAAATCCTTTTGTGGTTCAAGCTAGAAACCTAGACAGCAAAGAGCAGTCAGGAACTTCAAGTCACTAGGAACTGGATTGCATTTCCATTAGCATCTTGTAACAGACCAGCTTTACAAGTCACTCTGTGGCCAGAGCCAAGGGAAAATCAGAAGGCTGCTTTCTTTACAGGAGGTATAGACAGAACGAATAAACCAGTATGCAAATGAGAATAACCCCCATACTAGTATCAGACACTAACCCAAGTCTTTTATAGCTCTGAAGGGAAATAGATAGGAAACATAGATCTAATTGATTTAAGCCCCTGGTGCCTTCATTCATTCATGTGCTCATTTAATAAACATTATCAAGCACCTGTTTTGTGCTGGACGCTGCCTTGATATACGGGGTGGAATGGTGGCTCTGCTGGCTACTAGCTTGGGACCTTAAGCAAATTACTAAATCTCTCTAAACCTCAGAATGGCAGAGAAATCAAACAAAAAATACAGTTTGACATATAGCCAATGAATAACTCAAACATTCTATATCAGTGGTGTTCTCATTGAGCTTTGAGGAGCTCTGTGGGTTCTGTGGAAGCATCCCAGGAACTATTCTGGAAAGAAAGGGTGGAAGAGTCAACAATTTGACAAAGTGTATGAAGGGCTTTGAAACTCTTCTCTTTGGAATAGTACTTCCACTTACAAGGATCTATCCTAAGGAGATAATCTAAAACAAAGAGCCAACTTTTTGTACACAGACACTCATTACGGTAGTACATTAGTAAAATATGGAAAAAAAACCCAAACACACGATATAGGAGAATGCCTTAAGTAAGCTATAGTATAGTAGTGTAGTAGAATATCATCTGGCAGTGGAAGTGATATGTTATAAAGCTTACTGGAGAACAAGTGGATACATAACAGCCTGTAAAATATAATCGTAGCCATTAAGCAAAGGAAAAACAAAGCATAGAAAAAGACTAAAGGCAAAAGCATCAAGTAATAGTTATTTCTGGTTGCCTGGACTATGAATAATTTTTATTCCTTCCATTTCTATATTTTCCAAATATTTTTGCTAGGCATAGGTCACTTTCATAATGAAAAATCCTATTGAACATCTTTTTCAACAGCAGGAAAATGTTCAAACATACAGAAAAGTTGAGAGTCTACTACAATTAACATTTATTCCACAGGTTGAGCATCCCTTGTCCAAAATGCTTGGGACCAAAATGTTTTGCATCTCAGATGTTTTTGGATTTGGGGATATTTGCACATACATAATGAAATATCTTGGGGATGGGACTCAAGGCTTCACAGAAAATTCATTTATGTTTCATATATACCTTATATACATAGCCCAAAGGTCATTTTATACAGTATTTTTAGTCATTTTGTGTGTGAAACAAAGTTTGCGTACATTGAAGCATCAGCAAGAAAAGGTGTCACTCTCTCACGTTGGTGCTCAAAAAGTTTCAGATTTTGGAGCATTTCAGATTTTGGATTTTTAGATGAGGGATGGTCAATCTGTATCTGCTTGATTGTATACGTATCATCCCCCTGTTCTTACATCAACCGATTTGAACACATCAGAGTAAGTTGTAGACTTCAGTACACTACACCCCTAAAAACATCATTAGCTCGAGTTCAAATTATTTTATTTTCAAGTAAAAGCTACATAAGATAATATGTACAAATCTTATGTACAAATATGTACAAATCTTCTGTGAGTTTGGACAAATAAAACTGTGTAACATAAACCCTAATCAACATCGTCACAACCCCAGAAAGTCCTTTGTGTGCCTTCCCAGTCAATCCCATCGCCCGTGCCCACAGGGCAGCAACATTTTTGACATTTTTCCATCCCACATTACTTTTGCCTGTCCTCAAATATAAATTTGATCTATATTCATTTGATACAAATCAAATCTTACGGCATGTGTTCTTTTGTAGGGCTTCTTTCACTCAGGATGAGGTTTTGGGATTTATCCATGTGGCTGCCTATATCAGTAGTTGGTTCCTTTTTATTGAGCAATAGTGTTCCATAGGTAAACATGCCATAGCTTATTTATCCATTCACTTACTGATGAACACTTGAGCTGTTTCCAGTTTGGGGTCATTATAAATAAGGCTGCTAGATCATCCTTGACATCTTTTTGTGAATTCACGTTTTTTCTTGGGTAAATAACCAGGAATAGAAATGATGGGTTTCTGGCAGAATTTTTACCAAAGTAGCATCATTTTACCATCAATGTATGAGACTTCTTGTTCTTCCAAATCTTTGACAATATTTAATATTATCAGTAGTTTTAATTGTAGCATTTTGGGCTTTCTAGGATATATGTAGTAATATCTCATTATGCTTTAATTTGCAAATCCCTGACAACTAATGACGTTGAGCACTTTTTCCTGTGCTTACTGGGCACTTGTATAGTTCCCTTTGTGAAGTGTCTGCTCAAACATTTTACCTACATTCTAATTCAATTGCAGGTATTTTATACTGAGTTTTTGGAGTTCTTTATGTATGCTGGATACTAGTATTTGTTAGCTATCTGTTTGACAAATCTTTCCTCCCAGTCTCTGGCTTGTCTATTTTCTTAAAGGTGTCCTTTGATAGCAAAAGTTTTAAATTTTGATAAATGTAATTTATCTACTCTCTTTTATGGTTATTGCTTTCCTGTCTAAAGAATATCTGCCTTCACCTCATGATGATGTTCTACTGTCTTCTTGTAGAACTGTATTGTCCAATACAGTAGCCATTATCCTCCTGAGTCTATTTAAATATAAATTAAAAATAAATATAATTTAAAATTCATTTTCTTAAGTTGCAATAGCCACATCTCAAACACTCAGTAACTACGTGTTACTAGTGGCTACAGTATTGGATGATGCAGATATAAGCAATTCTAACACTGTAGAAAATTTGACCAAACAGTGCCATCCCAGATGCTTCATAATTTTAGCTTTATAGTATAGCTCTGACCATGCTCCATCTTGAATTAATTTTTTATATGGTGTGAGGTAAGGGGCCAGGGTTAATTATTTTTCTGTATGGATATCTAGTTGTTCCAGCACCATTTATTAAAAAGGCTTTTTTTCACCCAAATGTTTGCTTTGGTGCTTTTGTTGAAAATCAAATGACCTTAAATATGTAGATCCAGTACTGGGCTATTGTGTTCTATTGATCTATTTGTCAACGTTTATGCCAGTTACATACTGACCATTGTAGCTTTATAACTCTTTAAGTCAGATGGTTTAAGTCCTCCAACTTTCTTATACTTTTGCAAGATTGTTTTGGATATTAAGTCCTTTTCACAGATTTTTAAATCATCTTGTCAATTTTTTACCAAAAAATAACTTGCTGGGATTATGATTTGGATTCAAATATAGTCATATTTCAATTTGGTGAGAACTGACATCTTAACACTAGTGAATCTTTTAATTCATGATTATGGTACAATGCATGATTTAGTTTTTAATTTCTCACAGCAACATTTTGAATGATTAATATACAGACCTTTTGTGTCTTTTTGCATATTTGTTCCTAAGTATTCTAAGGCTATTCTATTATAAATGTCATACTTTTAAAATTTTTATTTTACAATTGTTTGCTGTTTATAAAATACAATTGATTTTTGCACATTGACCTTATATTCTGCAACCCTGCTATATTGATTTTTAGTTCTAGCAGTTGTTTTGTAAATGTCTTAGGACTTTATACACAATCATGCCATCTACAAACAAGAGGAGTTTCCTTCTTCCTTTCTAATCTGTTTCTCTATTATTTATCATGCCTAACTGTAATGGTAAGATTATTTAGGTGATGAATAGAAATGGTAAGATTGGGCACTTTTACTTTGTTTCTGACCTTCTTAAGGAACAGTCAGAGTTTCATCATTAAACATAATGTTAGCTAGAAGTTTTTTATACATGCCCTTTAATAGACTGAGAAGGTTCTCTTCCATATCTATTTGCCGAAAGGATTTTTTAATCCTGAAAGGATATTGAATGTTGTCAAGTAATTTTTCTTAATCTGTCAATCATATAGTTTTTCTCTTTATTCTGTTAACATGGTGAATTTCATTGTTTGCCTTTTGAATGTTATATGATACCAGCCTTGCTTTCCTAAGATAAACCTGATATGGTCATGATACATTGTGTCTTTATGTATTTTTGGAATTTTCTGAAATTATGTTACATATTTTTGTCCCTATGTTCATGAGGGATACTGGTCTGTAATTTTCTTTTTTTATAATATCTTTGTTAGGTTTAGGGTTATGCTGGCCTCATGAAAGGGGTTAGGAAGTATTCCCTCTTCCATTTTCTATAAGAATTTGTTTAAGATTGGTATTACTTCTGTAAATGCTTGATAAAATTCATTGGTAAAACCATATGGGTGTGGTATTTTCTCTCTGATAAGGTTTTTGATACCAAGTCCAATTTCTTTAATACATAGGATTATTAGGACTATTCATATTTTCTGCTTCATCTGGTATCAGTTTTGGTAAATTGTTTTTCAAGAATTTGTCCATTTCGTCTAAACTTGGATTTATTGGCCTGAAATTGTTCAAAATACACTTTTTATATTTATAGGATCTATATTAATAACCCATTTTCATTCATGATATTGACAAATGGTGTTTATTTTCTCTCCTTGCCTCCTTCCGACCTCCCTACTTATGTTGGGTTTTTGTTGTTGTTGTTACTTTTTCTAGCTAATATGGAAACTTATATCACTGATTTTTAAACCTTTTGCCTTTTCTAATGTAAGCATTTAAAGCCACAGTGTTTTCCCTAAATTTTGCTTTACTTGCATCCCACAAATTTTGACATAGTCTATTCTCAAAATCATTTTGAAATATTTTCTAATTTTTCTTGTGGTTTTTTTTTTTCTTTTACCCATGGATTTATTGAGAAGTGTCTTTTTAAATTTCCATATACCTGGGGCTTCCCTTTAAATCTTATTTTTACTGATTTCTAATTTAATTTAATTGAGGTCAGGGACATGCTCTTTATGAATTAAACTCTTTTAAATGTATTGAGACTTCTTATATCTCCCAGTGTACAGTCTAAGTGAATGTACCATATGCCTTTGAAAAGGAGTATTCTGCTACAGTTGTTGGGTGTAGTGTTCTACAAATATTCATTATATCGAGGTGGTTAACAGTGTTTGCATCTACACTATCTTACTGATTTTTTGGTGTCTAGTTATATAAATTGCTGAGAGAGAGGTGTTAAATCTCCAATAATGGTTGTAGAATTGTCTATTTGTCCCTTTAATTCTGTAAATTTTTGATCCAAATACTTTGAAGCTCCATTATAATCACATGCTTTTTGTGATTTCTATATCATTGAGATAAGTTGACATTCACTTCTCTCATTATGAAATACCCCTCTTTACCTCAATGATACCATTTGTCTTCAAGAACATTTTATTTGATATTAATATAGCCAATCTGATCTTCTTATACTTATTGTTTCCACAGTGGATGTTTTTCTATTACTTTATTATGTCTTTAAAGTTTGTCTCTTATGGACAGCAGATATACCGGTCTTAGTTTTTGTTTATCTGTTCTGAAAATCTCTGCCTGTAGGTTAGATATAGGTGGATAAAGGTCTATCATTTTACAATTTTTTCCCCCTGTTGTCTCTGGCTTTTTTGTTCTTCTGTTCCTCCTTTCCTGCCTTCTTTTTGAATGTTTTTTAAAATCTAATTTTAATTTATCACATGGCTTCACAGCTAGGCATTCTACATATCTCTTTAGTTTGCTCCAGGGATTAAAATAATATATATATTATATAAAATATATATATAATATATATTTCAAAATTACATATAGTTCATATATATTCATATATAAATATATGAACTTTTCAAAGTCTAGAGTCAATATTTTATGATGTCGCCTAAAATGTATAAATGCTGCAGTCATGTAAGTACATTTATCCCACTCATTCTTCATGTTATAGTTGTCCTATGTACATCAATACATATTACAAATTCCACAATACAATGCTATACTTTTTGCTTATAACGTTGTTAAGCATTTTAAATAAATTAAAAAGAAAAATGTTTGTTTTAAAATATTTATTCACATATTTATCATTTCTGATACTTTTTAGTCCTTTCCAGCAATCCAAGTTTCCATTGGCATAATTTCCCTTCAACCTGAAGAATTTCCTTCAGCTTTCTTACCCTGCAGATCTGCTGGTGTCAAAATCTCTAAATTATCTTTTATATGAAAATGTCTTTATCTCGCTATTTGCTGAGAAATAATATATGATGGAAGTATGATTTACACAAAGAAGTGAAGGGCATAAGACATGATAAATATGGTGGCATATATAAAAGTAGTTTTCTAATTTATTAACATTTTAAAAGCCAAGAGGCTGCATATATGTGACAGGTGTAGAGCAGTACTGTTTACTGCTAAGATTTCCCCTACAGATGCAAGGAAAAAAGTGCCCTGGTAATTTCTGTCTCTCTGTAGCAGCCAAGACTGAGTGGGAGAACACAGGAGCAAAACATGGTAATACAGGGAAATTCATGGAGAGGGGAATTTTTGCAACTCACAAATAACCTTGTAAACAGTTAAGAAAAAAAATCTAAAATATGAGTTAAAAAAAAAAAGTTACAGATTAAAGTGACTGAAAATTATTTATCATTTCTCCAATGAAGAGTTAGGGGTCTATTTCCCCTTCCCATTGAATCTCTGCTGGCCTGTCCCTGCTTTAAACAAATGATATCTGGAGAAGTGACTCTATGAAAGTTCTGGGACTAGCATTTCGGAAGACAGAGCTTCAACACTGGTCTCACAGAACCCTGAGCTGTCACGTGACAGGTCTGCCTTGCTTGCTGGAGAGACAGACCATGGGGAGAGGTGCTGAGACCACCGGGCAGAGAGCAGCCCATCTGAGCACCGCCTCCAGCCATCCCCACCAGAAGACCATACATGTGGACGAAGCTGTGCCGGACTCTCCAGACAGGCCATTTGCTGAACACCATGGAGTGACCACAGTTAAGACCATGTAGAGAAGAATCACAGAGCGCAGCTCTGCCCAAACTGATGACCTGTTCAATTGTGAGATATGACAAATAGGGTGTTGTTTTAAGGCACCAAGTTTTGGGGTAATTTGTTACAAAGTAATAGATAACTGAAGCAATACGTTCCTGTTTAAAGCAAAACTAATGACAATGCAGAGTTGGTAACATATGTAAAAATGTATGACAACAATAACAAAAAATGGAAGAAGGCAAATGGAAATACACTGTTGTATTCTAAGGGTATTTATACCCTTAATACCATAATATTCAAGGTAGACTGTAAGTTAAGGATGCATATTAGAATCCCTAAAGCAACCAATAAAACAAATAGTTTTCACTAAAAAGGCAACAGAAGAGATAAAAAGGAATGCTCAAGTATACTTGATAAATTCAAAAGAAGACAGGCAATGAGAAAAAAAAGGTAAAAGAAAATAGATTAGACAAGTGAAAACAAACAGAAAAAGTGTGGACCTAAAATCAAACTTAACAGTAATTATATGTAGATGGACTATACAACTGAGCAACAGACATTGTAAGAAATGGGCAAATAAAAAATAAAAATAAGATTCAACTACATGCTGTTTATAAGAGATACTCTTTAAATATAATGACATATACAGGTTACAAGAAAACCATGCAAATACTAATATAAGAAAGCTGTATTAATATCAAAGTAGATTTTAAGATAAGGAGTACTAGAATAAATAAATTAGCATTATCATTTCCTAATGATAAATGGGTGAATTCATCAAGAAGACAGGCATCTAACAACAAAATTTCAAAATACATGAACCAAAAACTGTCAGAAATAAAGGGAAAAAAATAGACAAATCTACAGTTATCACTGAAGAATTTAACCCTCAAAAAAATCAATAAGAGTACAGAATATATGAAAAACACTATCAACCAATTCTACCTAATTAATATTTATAGAACACCACACCCCAAAACAGCAGACTGTACATTCTTTGCAAATGCACATGGAACATTAATCCAGAGAGACTATACTTTGGGCCATAAAACAAGTCTCAGAAGTATCAAATGATAGAAACCTTACAGAGTATATTCTCAGATGACAACATAATTAAATTATAAATCAGTACTTGAAAAATATCCAAACATGTGGAAATTAAATTACATGCTTCACTGGTAAAAGAAAAAAATCACAAGGGATATGAGAATATATTTTGAACTTAATGATTCATATTGCAGTGAAAATATATCAAAATTTATGAGATGCATCTAAAGCATTGCTTAGAGAAAAACTTTTATAAAGAGAAATATTTAGTTTTAAATGCTTATAGAAGAAAAAGTTAAAATTAATTATCTAAGTTTCTACCTAAGAAGACAGATAAAAAGAGCAAAGTAGGCCGGGTACAGTGGCTCATGCCTGTAATCCCAGCACTTTGGGAGGCCCAGGCAGGAGGATCGCCAGGACTTCGAGGATGCAGTGAGCTATGATTGTGCCATTGCATTCCAGCCTGAGTCACAGAGTGAGACTCTCTTAAAAGAAAAAAAAAAAGCAAAGTATAGAAACAAGGAAATGACAAAGAATAGAAATCAATGAAATATAAAATGGGCAAACAATAGAGAAAATCAGTAAAACTGAAAAATCTTTTGCTAGACTGATTAACAGAGAGAAAACCCAAATTATCAATACCAAGAATGAAAGAAGCCATCACTGCAGACCTAAATACATTAAAATGATAATAAAAGAGTATTATAAAGTTGTTCAATAAATTTGACAACTTAGATTAAATGGACAAATTTCTTGAAAGACATAAATTAACTCAAACTGACATAGGAGAAAATAAAATATTGAGTTCTATAATCATTAATGAAATTGAGTTTGTAATTAAAACCTTCCCACAGAGAAAATTCAAAGCCTAGATGACTTCACTGTTGAATTCTATCAAATATATTATTCCTACACAAATTCTTTCAGAAAACAGAAGAGAAGACTTTGCATTTCATTTTATGAGGTCAGCATTTCCCTGATACAGAAATTAGACTTTACAAAAACTACAGACCAAGAGCCTTCATAATCACAGATGCAAAAATTGTTAACAAAATATTAGCAAATCTAAACCAGCAATAGAGTAAAAGGACAATTTACATCAGGACAAATCAGAGTTTAGCATTTTAAAAAATAAATGTAATCACCACATTAGCAGAAAATAGAAAAAATCATATAATCATCTTAATAGATACAGAAAAAAACAGAAAAAATTTTATATCCATTCATGATAAAAACCTAAATTAGGACTAGAAGGGAACTTTCTTAAGCTGATGAAAGGCATGGACAAAAACCTATAGCTTATATCATATGTAATGGTAACACTTTCCCTCTGAGGTTAGAACAAGGCAAAGATGTCTACTTGGGTCCCTCGTCTGTACAAACGTGTCTCAAGCAAACAAGGAGTCAGAGGGAGAGGTCGCTGGGCCTGATACAACTTTGGACCCTCTGAGAACTTCCTGTTCTATCTTCCTTGAATTTCTAAGACTTGCCCAGTGCTGGAAAAGCCTTCATCTGTGGGAGACTATGGCAAAGCTCACTTTCACTTTTTTCCAAGTGAGCAGACACCCTAAAAATTATTAAACCACCACCATATCAGTCTCATGGGCACACAAAAAAAGGATGATATTATTTGGAAAAGTAATACCGTGCAACATAAAAACATGTTTATGCATTTTTAAAAATAAAATGAAAGGTATTTCACCAGGAATATAAGAATTAGCTAATTTTTATTAATCTGTTCTACTAATGAAAACAGGGGTATTGGAGTTGTTATATATAAAAAAAAAAAATTCCTGGCCAGGCACAGTGCTCACGCCTGTAATCCTAGTACTCTGGGAGGCCAAGGCAGGAGGATTGCTTGAGCTCAGGAGTTTGATACCAGCCTGAGCAAGAGGAGACCAGTCTCTACTAAAAATAGAAAGATTAGCCAGGCGTGGTGGCATGCAACTGGAGTCCCAGCTACTCCGGAGGCTAAGGTAGGAGGATCTATTGAGCCCAAGAGTTTGAGGTTGCAGTGAGCTGTGATGACGCCACTGTACTCTAGCAAGGGCGACAGAGCGAGACTCTGTCTCAAAAAAAAAAAAAAAATTCCCACATGCAAATACTCAAAACCATGAGCCAGAACTATCATTTTCTTAACATTAGCAAACAGCATGTTACCCTGAGCCGCTTAAAAACAAAATAAAAACTCCTAAAACCATATGTAAAGTAGGCAGAGGAGGAGCAAGAAGGGAAATAGTCTAGAAGCAACCATTTTCAGGTTCAGGGTCACAAGCAGAAGCAGTAAGAAGAAGGAAAGGCAAAAACCAATTAGAGATGGCTTGTTTACCTTCTGGTATCTACCAAGCAAATCTCTAAAGAGGAAGGGAGGTCCTTGTCACAGCTTTTCTTTTTGGGAAACAAAGATTTCTAGTTCTTCAAATAATGCCACATCTTTTTAGTATACTAAATGAGTGGTTCTTGGATTTTTATTTTCATCAACCATTAAAATTAAAAAAACAAAACTAACACATAACCTTGGGGGACCAATAAGGGATTCCCAACATTAGATCTGGACATGAAAAATAATGAACAGATATCTCCTAATATTATTCCATTGGAACCATATACTAACATCACCATGATTTTAAACAACAAATAAAGCATGGAGAATACAATCTTGAGATATAAATTCTAGCTTGAAAAATACACATTGCACGGTATTTTTCTCGTGTTGCTTCAGATGAGTGAAATCTATGGGGCAGCACTGGCCAGGGGGCTCTAATTCTTGACCCGGCCTAGGCAGCAGTCACGTGAGTGAAGCCCTTCTGGGCCAGACTGGGCTATCCACTGTCCCACCTCATCAAACCGCAAGGCCACCATCTTCCCACTTACCTTCAGCAGATAATTGAGGCCGTTCAGCACAGAACTTGCTCAACTCCTCCCCCTGCTGGGCCCCATCAAAAAGCTCATCTGCACCCACACTGAGCCTTGACTCCTCCTCTCCCTTTGCAGTGGAAGAGGTGTCTCCCACCTGGTTCTGGACCCCACCGCCTTCTGCCTCCTCAGGGGTGCTAACCCTGCGAACTCCACCAACTGTGGGGGATTAAAATTCTTTGACATTCCTCCCACTGAGAGGTGGGGTCTATATCTCCTCTCCCTGGGGTCTGGGTAGGCTCTGCCACTGCTGTGACCAACAGCACATGGCAGAAGACACTTCCTGTCTCATGGAACCTTCTCTCCAGGAACCCTAAGCTACCAGATAAGAAGTCCAACAACCCTAAAACTACAGCCTGGAGAAGCTTCAGTGCAGTAGTCGGAACTCAGTCTTCCAACCATCCCTGAAAAGGCTGCAGACCTGTGATGTCTTGGACCCTCCTGACTGCAGCATCCACCAGCTGAAGACTACCGAGTGACCTTAGTTAATGTCATGTAGGCAGCGGAATTGTCTGGCTGAGCCCTGCTCAAACTGCTAACCCATAAAATCATGAAATACAATAAAATGGTGGTTGTTTCAAGCCAATAAATTTTCTTTTCATTTTTTAGGCAGCCACGGATAACCAGAACATGAATATCTTTAAGACACTACTCTCCCCGAGCTGTTTGCTTTTGTAATATAAACATAAACATGTTCAAGTCTGGTCTAATCTAATCAAAATTTCTCACTTTACCCTTAGTTCCCTTTTAAATACCTCACACCTTCATCTGCTCCTTCCTTTCACCTATGTTCCCACCTTTCACTTCCCATCTTTCTGCTATGGTGCTTCTTCCCTAATCGTACCAATCAAATGATTTTTGCCAGATCAGTGACATTTAGGCCTGGTTAGATACAAACAAGCAACAATTAGTTCTTACTTTACTTAATCTCCGCACTACATTGTACTCCTGCACCTCGTTCCTTTAGGAAACACCTCTCCCCTGGTCTCCTCTATCCCGCTCTCTCTTGGTAGTCTTATCTCCCTAGTAACTCTTTCTCCCCGATTCCCTCTCTGCTACCTGGACCTTAAATACTGAGATTTTCCTAAGGTTTGCTTCTCCACTTGTCACTTTCCTACATGCCTTCCGCCATTATTATACATCCATCCCTACATCCATTGCTTCAAATAGATGCTGTGCCCTGACACCTCTGTCTGTACTTCTAGCCTAGACCTTCTAGAATCAAAGGGACAACCACAATCCATCTAAACCTGGAGGTATTCAAACTCAACAAGGATGAAAACAAAAGCACATTCACCTGCACCCCTCACACTGCCGTGCTATCATACTTCCTCGTCCCCTTGGGAGTTACGCTTCACTCCTCCTTCAGTCGTGCTCATACTGCTCCTACCCGGCCAATACATCTAGAATCGGCCTATCCCTCTATCCTATTTCTAACACGACAGCTCAGGCTCTCATCATTTCTTATTGCAGACTCCTCTGGCCTCTGCATTCAATTCAATCTATTATATCCTGTGAAAGTGTTCATTCTAAGGTTTAAATCTCATCATATCACTCCTTTGCTAAAATCCTTTAGTGGTTCCCCGACAGTCCAGTTTGCAATTCAAATTCCACAGCACGACATACCAGTCTTTATCTACTACCTCTCATCTCTGGCCCCTTCCCACCTATGTCCTGACAGCCAACCATATGGAAGTGTCCCTGTACTCTCTGATACTTCCAGCGTCTATACCTATTACTGCTTCCATATAAAATGTCCTTCCCTGATTTCTAAACCAAATTAATAGCAACTTTTTGTTGAAAGCTCAATTTAGCTATTGCCTTCTCAAAAAGCCTTCTCTGTCCCCTTATTCTGTCTCAAATACCTTTCCCAGTGTCCTCTCTGTGTTCTCATCATGACATATATTAAAAGATAATTTTCTATTTAATAGCCTACTTAGAACTGTCTGTCTGAACACTAGACTGAGAATGCCTTTAAAGGCAGGGATTTATTTTTTTATTTCAATTCTCCAATCATACTTTGGCACCCAGTACAGACTCAGAGCTGTTTGTTGAATGACTAAATGACTGAACGAGTGAGTGGCATCTATTTGATTGTCAGATTAACTAGTTTTACTTAGACTTTTAATAATATTACCAAAAAAATTACAAAATTTATGAAAATAATTTCTGCTTTCAAAGGAATAATGTTTAAAAAGGGCTGTATTAAAATTCACCTTCTCAGTTTTTCCTTGCTTGAATGAAGAAGAGAAATCTGTTTGCTTTTCTCGAACTCTGACAAAGGAGACTTTAATTCAAGCCCATTGTCATTTCTTAGAGATTCAGAGCTAGAAACAAGAGAAAATCATGCTACATTAAAAATGAAAATTGTCAGTCAATATTAAACAATAAGCATCAATATACCACTCAAAGAGCGCTTTTCTAAGTCTCTTGCTTCATATAAAGCAGCAATAAATATCAAAGTACACTATCTTACACATTTGGCACAGAATGTTTGTTTCAAAATTTCAAAAGAAGATATTATCAAAATCATCATAAATTCAATGACCGATCAAAATTCTAAAATATACTATTAAGTAATAATAGATACAAGCAAGACTAAAACATCCTGACCCCATTTGTTATATCTATACCAAATTATATGACTGAATCTACCTATCAGAAGGAAAGGTATATTACAGGAAAAAAGCATAAAGGATTAGAAGGCCAAGATACACCCTATCCACCTTGATCAGTAAAGAGAAGGTTCCCTCCATTTCAAAATTGGTCATTTAATGGACATATTCTGGCTCTACTATTTTTCTAGGACTTCTTCAGGCATTTTGATTGATCTTTTAAAAAATAATAATCTAAAAAACTCACAAACTAACCCTATTCCTTTTATTCTAAGGGGAGTAACTTGATTTGAAAATTTACTTTTATTTACAGTGGTAGGACTCTGAGGAAAGACAGAAATATTCCAGGTGAGTAGAGATTGAAAAGCAGTTGCAAGTAACATAAGAAAATCATGAAACCTTCCAAAACCCTTCCTAACCTCGTATCCCAGATAAGGTTTAATTCAGTAAGTCTCTTTAAGGTTAAAATAAGACCAAGAAAGCTGCTGCTATTTCTGCACTACCTAAGTGAGCTCATCTTTGGTTTAACCACACATACTGGCTGCCAAGTCCCTTCCTTGTTCAAAATAGTAGGTGGCCACATTCTACAAATTCCGGAAGTGACTGACTCAAAATTCTCACCATCATCAGCACCCATGTCCTCAGCATTCTTTGTAGCCCGATTCTCTATTTACAACCTCCTTGGAAATCAGCTTAAAGGGAAGAAATCCATGAAAAGTGAGTTTTTATAAGCATACAATGTTGGCATTGGAAGGGTCTGGTCCCCAGTTCAACTGCCTTATATCTAATGCAGGTTTGAATGCCAGTATCTATGAGACAGATAGACACAGAGAGATACACTAAACCTCACCTTGTTTACCAGCGAGCTACTCTAAAAGCTACATGAGGTATGTGAAAGAAACTCTAACTCCTTTTTTAGCAGAAGTTTTCAGTAATTGGAGGGATAGGTTCATGACTTTGAGAAAGACAACAGGAAGAAGCTGAGTGATAGGTAGATAACAGGTGAGGCTACTCTTGTCTGTTTAAATATTGGGGGTTCCATATAAAATTTTTGCTTGAACAAAGGAATCCACTGTTTTAGAAAAGTCTGAATACCACTGCCATTATTTAATTTTGATTAGCGATAACCCGGACTCTACCTTAACATAGCTCACTGTAACTTTCAACTCCTGGGCGATCCTCCTGCCTCAACCTCCCGAGTAGCTGGGACCACAGGCATGTGCCACCATGTTCAGCTAATTTTTAAATTTTGTTTTAGAGACAAGGTCTGGCTATGTTTCCCAGGTTGGTCTTGAACTCCTATACTCAAGTGATTCTCCCACCTCAGCCTCCCAAAGTGTGCTGGGATTACAGGTGTGAACCATCATACGCAGCCCAGAAATATTTTTAATGAAATACACACAGTAAATATTACCATTATGAAAAGGTACAGAAAAACTAACCAGGCAAATAGATCAGTAGAAAAATATTCCAAGGGTTTACTGCAAGACCTCTGCAGGAGCAATCCAGGTTCTTCAAGGCTCATATCATTTTCATTTTTAACTGAAAATTTTAAAAGAGGCACCATGTTAATTCTAAAATTACCCCTGGGGATGATGCCAATCAAACATACAAGCCCAATCCTTAAAGCAGTTATCACCTTTTACTCAATAGATCTTACAGAGCAGTATTTTTAAAATAGCAATTTATAGATTCCAGTCTGTGAAGTATAAAACCACTTAGGTTAGAAAGCAACAACTAAAATACTATATACTATTTACCCCAAGATATCCTCTTTCAAACAGATTCTAGTAGCTTAGCGACAGGTATGCTGAAAACACATTCAACTGAGTTTATTTATCAAGCTCCTATTTATAGGTAAATGTCAAGAGACAGAAAATATGCATGAGTCTTCAATAGCAGCTGCATCGTCAAAATATGGCATGTGAATTATTGTTATTATTTATTTTTTGCAGCTGCTCATCCTCTAAGATGAGACAACTGGACTGGAAGCAGACATGGTCATGACCAGCAGAAGCGGGTGGACAGGTGAGGAGCAGCTGCTCTGTGTCCACCAAGATCCAAATAAGAAGAGGTTGCAAAAGCCCTTGGTCACCATGGCTAGCCATTTCCAGGAAGAACTTTAAGACTGTAGGGGCTGGGAGCCACTGGAATGTTACAAAATAGAGTCACTCATCTGAATATTAAAAAAGAACATAAAAAAAGGAGGGGTGTACTGAATCCTGTGTCCTCAGGAATCTGAGCTCATACAGGATAATCCTGAAAGTATCTTTTAGGCTCATTTTAAGAAAAATATCATCTTAAATTTTTTAAAAATGTTTTTCCAGCTTGATTGAGGTATAAAATGTGTCTATTTAAGTGTACAACTTGAGTTGATATACATACCCATTGTGAAATAATCACCACAATCAAGTTAATAACATATTTATCACCTCACACAGTTACCACTTTTTTGTGTGTGGTAAGAACACTTGCCATCTACCCTCTTAGCAAACTTCAAGTACACAA
This sequence comes from Varecia variegata, assembly GCA_028533085.1. Classification (NCBI taxonomy): domain Eukaryota; kingdom Metazoa; phylum Chordata; class Mammalia; order Primates; family Lemuridae; genus Varecia; species Varecia variegata. The sequence goes on from CM052445.1 coordinate 12,097,979, forward strand.
AACAGTGTTAATTATAGTCATACTATTGTATATTAGAGCTCCAGAATTTATTCATCTTACACAGTTGAAACTCAGTACCCTGTGGCCAACATCTCCCCATTTAAGATCTCGATTTTATTAGATTATTAAGTATGGAATGTCCGATTTCCTTACATACTAAATTTGACAGTTGATATCTCTGACATTTCACTTTGACACTTTGTTTTCTTTTTTTTATTGTTAAGGTACATAGTCATTCTTTGAAATGCATGTTTTACCTTGTGATTATCCTTCAATTTTTCTTCTCAGAGCAACTTTTATGAAACCATGGATAAGTAAACAATTTGTGTTATTTTTGAATAGGAGTTCTGCCATGGAACCAATGCAGTGCAAACAGCTCGAAATATCAATGAAATGTTTGGGAAGGATGTGACTAATGAACGCACAGTACACTGATGGTTTTAGAAGTTCCATTCTGGTGATTTTAATCTTGAAAATGAGCCACGTGGGTGACCTGAGACCAAGGTGGATAATGATGAGCTGAAGGCTGTAGTGGAAGTGAATCCATCTCAATCTATGTGTGAGCTAGCAACAAGGTTTGATGTTACTGTTCCAATGATGTTGGACCATTTGAAACAAATGGGCAAGGTAAAGAAGTTGAATAGATGGGTACCGCATGAATTAAATGAGCATCAGAAGAGAAATCGTCTTGAAGCTTGCCTTTCTTTGCTGTCACAACATAAAGGTGAACCATTTCTATCCCGTATTGTTACATGTGATGAAAAATGGATTTTTTCTGACAATCACAAGCATTTAGCACAATGGCTGGATCAAGATGAAGCACTGAAACACAGTCCAAAACTGAATATTCATCAAAAATGCTAATGGTATCTGTTTGGTGGTCCAGCACTGGTATTATCCACTACAGCTTCATGAAACCTGGTCAATCCATTACAGTGGATGTCTACTGCAACCAACTGGATGAAACGAAGAGGGTGCTTGCAATTAAGCAGCCAAGACTGGTCAACAGAGACAGGCCAATCCTCTTGCAAGACAATGCTCCACCACATGTCAGACAAACAACACTGCTCAGACTACAGAGGCTGGATTTGAATGCTCTCTGTCGTCCACCGTATTCACCAACTGACTATCACTTCTTCCAGGCTTTGGACCACTTCTTGCAAGGAAAAATATTCAATTCTCAACAAGCTGTGGAAAACTCATTTCTTGATTTCATCACCGCTTGCTCTCTAGGCTTCTTTGCTGCTGGCATAAACAAGCTCCCATTAAGATGGCAAAACTGTGTTGACTGTTTAGGCACATACTTTGATTAATTGTACTGCTTGTTTGAGATATAATAAACTAAACTTTTGATTTGAAATCGGACATTTCATACTTAATGACCTAATAAAGTATTTCCTAGCTTACTATCCCAGGACTAGAAAGAAAGACCAAAAGTAGTCACTGACCAATAAGGATTCCAATAAAATGTAATTTCAGAAATTGGAGCCTGTCCTCTTACAAGCCAAATTAAAGCTAATTTAATTAAGTGTTCAGATGCTAGTGATATGCATAATGTAACAGGTTAAGAGTTTAGAACTGTGAGGTCTAATTGAAGCATTGACACTAATTCTCTGTGACAAAAACAGAAAGGACAACCGCCTTATTAACTTAAAGAAGTAAAAGAATTTATATGCAAGTGTTTTGTAAAGCAGAAAGTACTATACAATTCAAGGTCCATGCCCTTGGCTTTTAGATAATCATACAATGACACAGCATGATTAATTCCATTTTAATGACAAATAAATTATGGTAGCTAGACTACCCTCCCCCCCTCAAAAAATAGTAACACAATCCTGCTACCAAAGAAAATAAATATACAACCCTGTGTCCACCATGACACTGTATTTCCCCTTGTGTAACACATTTAAACCTCTGAAGATATTAATTTTTTTATTTACAAGTAAAGAACATATATTTCTTTTTTTAATTTAAATTAATTTTATTCAGACTATAATTAAGAAAGATTACATGTTCTTTACAGCACATAGCAAACAGTTAATCCTCAATAGATAAAAAGCATAAGTGGAAAAGCAATTTAAAAATGTACACAGTTTTCACAGAATTTTAATTAGAATTTTCAAATATTTGGAAATTTAGATTTTACTCACCAGTATTTGACAAATATGTTTTCCAGTATGTTACCACAATGTTCATTTTTTCCATTGTCAGTGGTTCAATTAAAGTAATATCAGCTCCGTGCCCTGAAATACAACCTAAGAATCTCTGCATTAAATATTGACCTCATGATTTCTAGTTGGAGAAAAAACAAATACTATATCCAACAGGCACATACCTTTGAAATTTTCAGGGATTATAAAAACAAACAGCAAATGTGTGTTTTTCTTCTTGCCAAATCTGAGAAGGAAAAAAAAAATGTTAAAATGAAGGAAAATCCTCATTCAAAAAATTGGAATTCAAGAATTTAGTTTATAAGGCACTAAACTACAGTGCTTTTCTTTATTTCTTTAGAATTTAAAATGGTATCATTAATATGAAAATTTAGTAAAAGTAGCACTTCAAATCAGTGAGGAAAAAGATGTACCACTTTTTATTAAAAAAATAAAAAAGCCTAAACCTTATCCAAATTTTTCATCTAATTATCAGTTTACAAGAAATTTGGGGAAAACAGAACATTTTAAAGAACACTATAGAAAAGAAATCAGCATAATCTAGAATGTGGGAAATTGTATAAGACAAATGACTCCTTTTAAAATATATATATAATTAAAAAGACAAAAAGAAAAAAAGATAGAAGGGAAAGTTGAATCCTGATTTGCATTAACCCAGAGATAAAAGAAAAAAATCATAGGAGAAGCAGGAAAATTTGAACACTGAATATGTGATTATATTAAGGAATTGTTATTAATTTTCAGGTATTATGTTGGTATCATGATTTTTTTTTTAAAGAGTCCTTATCTTGGACAGGCATCTACTAAAGTATTTATGGATGAAATGAAACGGTGTCTTAGATTTGCTTTACAATAATCCACCAGGGCTGGGAGGGCAGAGACGAAACAAGAAGGGCCAGATGTTGGTAACTGATGAAAGTGCATTATGGG
>CM052445.1:12101579-12121739 GCA_028533085.1 Varecia variegata
CTGGAATTCTGGAGCCAAGCAAATGAATCCTAAGATTATCTTAAAATATTTTACCACTGGGTAAGTTTGAGTTCATCTGCTCAATAAAAATATATTCTTTCAATACATTCATGAAACAAAAACAAATTAGGGAGAACTATCAAGAACACTAACCTACAACTGAGAAGTGCCATAATTCCTGAGAATGTCAGCCTGTAAAATACCAATATTTTATAAATGATTAAAGTTGATCAAGCACCAAGCTTAAGACACAGTTCTGTAAGAATAAATTTAAGAATCTTTTAAGGAGGTTGCTTTCATTTTATTCTAAAATCAATCTAATATTACAGCTAACAGGCTAAAGTTCATTCTTATTTTCAATTATGCCTTACAGACATATATATTTGTGATCAGGCGCTTTAATACTGAAAATGAATATAGATACTTTCACTCTACCGTAAATCCCTCATTCACTGGCAATCAACACAAAGTGCCCAGAGAGAGACCAGTTAGGTAAGTAGTTGTGCATTTTCCTAAACCTATCCAGATTTTGAGATATTACAAAAATGTACAAAGCTCTAAGGGGAAAAATCTAAAATACAGCAGACGAAAAGCTAAACCAGACTCTGCATTTTGGTTTGGTCATTAAATGTTAGCCAACACTCAAAAGATACCGTGCTTTAGGAAAGATGACAGTTTAAATGCCTTATAAATGGGGCAGAACATGTAGAGGACTTATTACCCTAAGAAAAACTACAGGTGAAAACTATAAACGTCTTGTATAAGGGTTTAAATAACTCATTAATCATAAACTCATAACAGTGCTGAGGGCAGGAAAGGGAATTTCAGAAACATTCCTAGCCTCTGAAGCCAGCATCATGAAGCAAAGCTTCCACAAAAAAAACTTTGTCCCTTTTTCAGAGAGGAACACAAAAGCTAGAACTCAGTGTCTGCCCCAGAATGGCATTTCTCCCACTCATCCGTATCACACTCACTCATGCCTGCAGCAAGGAAGCTAATACCTGCTGTTTGTCAAGGCACATGCTGGGTATTGGAATAGTACAAGAGACAAACACGAAAAACAAATCCAGGTATATTCTACAAATTATCCTTGTTTTCCTTTTCAAACAAATGCTTTTAAAGGAAAACAATAGAACTACTATTTGCATATCTGTACACTTAGTACCTTCACCTACCTTCTTTTCTCTGCTAAGGAGTCTTAAGCCCTGTTATTCAGAGTAATAAAAGCTGCAGTGAGGAAAATCCACAGAAGTAACAGGAAATTCTCTCCTTTAACCTCCTAGGTTTTAATAACTGCAACTAAACATAAACCTGGTTCTTAAATGGAACTTTATTCTTATCCTGCTCAAAATTTAGCTTTGATAATGAGCCAAATACAAAGCTTTACTCCATTCAGAGAGGCAGGGCTAGGATCCTATTCTTGGAATAAAGAGAGAGACCAGCTGTATTGATCTGCCCAGTGTTCTCCCCAAACCATGTCTATGTTTGTGTACACTGAGCTTGGCATATACTGAACCCCAGAGGTGAAAAACAGATTAAATACAAAAGTCAAGTAATTACACACCTCTAGAAAGCACATAAAGGGAAGAGTAAAGAGTTCTAGTCTGAGTTTTGTACAAACACGCCATGTGGTTTTAGGAAAGTCATTTCAGCCCCAGGTTTCTCATCTGTCAAGGAAAATGAAACCCTGTTCCACCTGCCCCATACAGCCATTGTAAAAATTTAAAAATATGATATAAATGAAAAATTATGAGTCCTCAACAGGGGAACTCTATCTCTAGATTGTATGTAATAAAATAGGCATATATATTCTGAGGAGGATAGTTCACAACATGTTCTGGAAGTGAAACCCACTTTGACGTAGACGGTTTTCCTGGTTTGTCTACAGTTCACATCCCTAGTATAAAGCCCAAAGAAATGCAGAAGATCAACTGTTCTAGGAAACCCCAGGAGTGGTGTCTACCTGTCTGTCTCTGTTTAACAAGTGACTCAATGGCTTGGGCTTCTTTTCATTCCAACCTTTCTTTTCCCCTAACATCATTTGCCTGCTCCTCTATATTCAAGGATCACAATATTGTCTCTGAACTTTCTCTTTTAGCCTAGAAAGGTCTGTCATATAATTTTAATAAGCTCTTATATGTTCCAATATTATCTACCATTCCACTCTCTCTATCAAGTGTTTCACAGAAAGGGAACAAATCTGTTCTGATCTAACCCTGTTGAAACACATCTTATACAGCTCAAAATCCGATATAGTCAGGCAGGGAAGAAGAACCTAACTCTCCCACCACTGGATTCCAATTCTCTAGAGCTGGAGTGGGTGACAAGAAAGCAGGACTATGGAGCTACAAGGCTAAACAAAAACACTGGAGGTGGTAGTGTCTGGACTCAGTGGATCCAGAGGGCCTCATGGCTCCAAGAGACACCCTAGTCCATAGCTAACAGGACAAAGAGCAAAGAGTGCTCATTCACCTGCTTTAGTATCTGCTGTAACAATCAATGAACTCTGAAAAGATGCACTACTTTAATGATGCAGTAATTAAAAAGGAGCACATATGGGGATAATGTAAGCATCATATACCAAGTAAATTTCTATGACCAATTCATTTTTATGACCAAGTCGCTTCATTCTCGCCCATACTTACTGCTTTTCAAGTTAAAATGATAATTTCTTATAACAGTATGTCAAACCGGCAATAAAAATGTATAGAGATTCTGCCCATGAATTTTAAAAATAAAGTTTTTTTAAGTAGGAATATATCATCTTTTAAGGATTTTTATAGAAATAGGTTTTTTTAAAAACTATTAATATTCTAAAGATACAGAATCAAGGTTTTTGAAGTTTACCTAATTAACTTGACAGTTTCCAGTTCCTCAGCACTTAACGAAGTCATCTTCAGGAAAACCACGTTGAATGTGCAGTCGTCCAAAAGCGCTGCTGCCTTCTTCACATCGCTAGTGGTGACGGTGACTTCTGCTACATTTGAGAAGACTTTCTGTACTGCATCAGCCAGGTAGTGAACAGTGACATCTCCAACTAATAAGAATTCTATTTTTGCCTGAAAGAGAAGGAAGCCGTAGCACCACATAATTAATATCTAGGCACAGAGAAAATGGCATGCATGAGAGGATAAAATAAATAAAGGTTACATATAACGCAATGACTGATTCTATAGCCGGAGTGGACGGTCGACTGTAAGAACCTCAAGGACAGGAACTATTAATTTCATATCCTCAGTGCCTATGGATCTGAAGGTCATGTTATTTTTTTAAAGTTTTGCCTACCAGTGCTATTCTACTGTGGTTTTCCTGTGAATTTCTCTCTTGTCCTATTAAACAATAGACAGAATTCTTATGACCCAGTTTTCCTGCTGGAAAGTCTGTTTACTGCTGAGAGAACCAAACTGGTGACCCTGCCACACAATTTCTTTGGGTGAAACACACATTCCAGAGAACAAAGAAAGATCTAAATCCCTAAATCCTAAGAAATGCTCAAATGAAGTCTGAGTGGAATATATATGCTATTCAAATCCCAGTATTAGGAGCCAAAAGGGTTCTTTATTTCCATTTGGGAGTATTTTTCAGTACAATTAGGAAAAATAGAATTTCCATCTTCACCTTTTATTTCTCTGTTTTATTCCCTACAGCTAATGAACTCAACCCACTAAAAATGCCAAAGAATGGGGATGCTTGAATTAATGGAAACAGACAGAAAACAATTGGAAATGCCAGGCCATAGACAGATCCACAAGAGGAAAAAAACCTGGGAGTTGGCCAGAGTTGAAGCCCAAAGAAGTGGCTGAAGGAGCCGGGAAGACTCGACTCGTACAAAGAGAGAGGCAGCTTGCCCAAGAAGCAACTCCGCAGGGCAGGGTGCTGGTACAGGTGTCCCTCCTCCTTCAGCCGATTCCTCAAGGGCTGCAGGAAAGAGAACAGGTGAGGTGCAAGAAACTAGGCAAGAGTTTAAGCAAAGCTTCTACACTTCTATCTGCTCACCTTCTAATTTCCTTCTTTCTTTTTTTAAAAAAGTAAATCTTCCTTTATCATCTCTCACATCTTAATCCACAATCCCCTCTCTAGAAGCAACCACTGTCAACAGTTTGGTGTGTATCCTTCCAGACAATTTTTATGTCAAACATATAATACAGCCATAGATAGCTTTTTTCATGAATGTGACATTACACTTTTTAAAAAGTGAGTTGCTTTTACTTAACAATATAGTTTAACAATCCCTTAAAAATTCTGTTTCACTGGAAACATTCTCATCTTCCAGGATGGTATAGAGTTATTCTCATAAAAATATGTTTTCTATTATTTTGTGGGATCTGGGGTGGATGTGTTCATCTGTCATCTCGATCCAGTCTTCCTCATTTCCAGTGATATTATAATAGTTGATTAAGCCATTCTCTTAATGTTGGATTATGATGTTGTTATAATGCTGTGATGAACACCTACATAAATATACCTTTGTGCAAATAAGCATATACCCTAGAATCAAAACTAGATCAGAAAGCTTTTGCTTGTTTTTCAACTTACACTGTTCTTCCCAAAAGATACAAAAGTTTACATCTCCACCAACAGTATATTTGAATACCCATTTGCTCACTCTTAATAAGACTGATTATTCTTAATCTTTTTACAATTTTGCCAATATTGAAAAATACCTCTTAATTTTCCTTTTCATTGTCATTTTTCTAACTAATGGTGAAGTTGAGAGTCTTTTCATTTCAGTGGCAATCTGCACCTTCCATTTTGCATAGTGTCCACTTACTACCTTTGTCCACCTTCCTATTTGTGGTTTCTTTTTTCTCTGTAGGAGTTTATATATTCTGGATATTAGTCAACTATTTTTTTCCAGTCTGTCACTTGGCCTTTAATTTTGATTATAAAGTCTCTTGTCACTAATAAGTGTTTGATATTGAATAGTAAATCTGTTTTCTTTATGGCTTTGGTGAATTTCATCTTGCTTTCAAAGCCATCTCTGTTTATGTTAAAATATTCTATGATAGTATATTCTAATGTTTTTATAATTTTATTTTTTACATTTAGCTTTTTATCCCATCTAGAATTTATTTGGTAATTAACATGAGTATATATCTGATTTCATTTTTTCAAATGCAAAGCTAATTGCCCCAATAGCATTATTGACTAAACTTCTCTGTTTTCAGATGTTACCTTTGTGTGTGTGTGTGTATGTGTGTTTCTGGACTTCATTCTGATCCATGGATCTATTTACCTATTCCTGGTTAATATCACACTGTTTAATTACTAGCTCTGTATAGTGTGTTTTGATATTTGATAGAGCACATGGTTCCTTCTTTGTTATTTTTCAATTTGGTTCTTAAATATTTTCCCACAATTTCTTTTCCAACAGAATTTTGGCATCAGCTTGTCAAGGGTTGTCAAAGTTTTGATTTGGCTGCATTTATTTTAACAGTTAATTAGGGAATATCACTGCTGTACTAAATCTCCCTATTTAGTAGGTATGACTCTCAAAGAATTTGGGTCTTCTATGTTCTTTAGTTTTATAGACTTCCAAATAGATATCGTATGTGTCCTCATATATTTATACCCAGATATTTCAACATCTGGAGGTCACTGTGAGAAGGGGATATCTTTTCTCACTCATTTTCTGATTATAGCTGACATATAGAAGTGCTATTGATTATAGGCGATATATAAAGTGCTATTGATTTCTGTAGAAGGAACTTGCTTCAAATAATCTACTTTATGGTACTTTTTATTTAGTTCCAATATATTTTAGTTGATTCTTCTCAATTTCCTAGGTAGACAATCATACTATCTTCAAAAAATGACATTTTTGTCTCTGTTTCCAGAATTCATGCCTTTTATTGATCTTGAAGCACTGGTGAAAACATCTAAACATTGGTGAATAGCAAAAGTGACAGCATTCTTGCCTTGTTCCTGACTTTAGTGGGAATATTTCAAATATTTTTACCACTAAATGTGGTATTTAATGAAAGTTTCTGATCAATATCCTTTATCAAGTTAAAAAGTTTCTTTTATTTGGAGGCTAAGAATTTTAAATCAGAAATGTGTGTTAAAATTTATCAAGTATTTTTTCAATATAAATATATTATTATCTGTTACTCTTTAATCTGTTAGGTAGTGAATTACATTAGTAGATTTCCTAATGTCAAGTTATCATTGCATTGCTAGGACAAACCATTATAATGTATAACGGACTCAGTTTATTCATTTTTAGATTTTTGTATCTATGTTCATAAGTGAAACTGAATACAAATTTTTTATTGTATTGTCTTATCTGGTTTGGGTATCAGGGTTATGCCAGCCTTGAAGAATAAAATAGAAAGATTCAATATTACTCTATGGTCTTGAATAGTTCATAATACAGAGAAATTATCTGCTTCTTGAAGTGTAGGCAAAACCCGTCTATAAAATCTGGTCCTGAAGACATTTATAGAGATAGGTCTTAGACTCCCTTTTATAGTTCCTTATTGATTACTGGTAAATTGAAGTTTTCTACCTTAAGTGAATTTTGTTCATGTAAGTTTTAAAAAATCCATTTATATTTTCAAATGTATCAGTTTTAAAGTATATATAATATTATTGTCATTGAGCTCCCCCTCTTGCTTTCTTTCTAAAAATTAATATTTAATTTTTTCTCTTTTACAGTGCTTTATTATAGAACTGTGGTCTAATATAGTAGCCACATGTGGCTACTTAAATTTAAACTTATGTTAATTAAAATATAAAATTTGAAATTCAGTTCACTAGCCACATTTCAAGTGCCCAATATCCACATGTGGTAAGTGGCTACCATTATCAGCTTAATTATATTAATAGAACATTTTCATCATTGCAGAAAGTTCTATAGGACAGCATAGTTGAATATATATTTTCCTCCAAATGGCACTTTATTGTACCCCACAGATTTTGATATATAGTGTGTGCATGTTCATTCATTGCTAAATAGTTTATAATTTATCTTTCAATTTTAACCTGAAAGTCATATAAACACCTATATAAAGTTGTTTTCAATTACCAAGAGGAGAATGTGTTTTTGCTTTTTAAATTTTTTGGCTATTTGATTAGTTGCTCATTTCTTATTTCAGCATGTTGTCAACAGTTAATGTGTTCTGCACAATGTCTACGTTTTAGAATTTGTTGACATCTTCTTCATAGCCTAACACATAGTAAATTTCTGTTAATGTCCCATGGGTAATTGAAAACAATGCTTATTTTCTGTTGGGCTTAAAGCTCTATATATCTTTTAGAATAAACTTGTTAATTGTTTTCTTACTTATGTTAGGTCTACTTGATCTTTCAGTTTATGACAGAGGTGTGTTAAAATTATGATTTTGTCAATTCATCAATTTCTCTAACTATAGGCTCTATTTATAATTAGGAGTTAGGTACATAAAGGTTCATGATAATTATACAATTCATATATATAACATTTAACAACATATATTATATACTGATCTATGTTTATATATTAAATATTATATATTATATACTAATAATTACATAGAACACTATATGTGAAATATACTTCCTTGCCCCTTTTAATGCTTTTCACCTGAAATTTTTTTTTCTGCTATACAGCTCTTAGTTTTTCATATCCCTTTATTTTGAACCTTCTATATCATTTTGATTTTGTGTGACTTTTGAAAATAGCATATGATTGAATATGCTACAGGGTTTTTTGCACAATCTGAGCTTTTTGTTTGGTTGGTTTTTGGTTTTTTGAGACAGGGTCTCACTCTGTCACCCAAGTTAAGAGTGCAGTGGCATCATCATAGGTCACTGCAACCTCAAATTCTTGGGCTTCAGCGATCCTCCTACCTCAGCTTCCAGAGTAGCTGAGACTACAGGTGTGAGCCACCACACTTGGCTAATTTTTTTTTTGTTTATTTTTGTAGAGATGGGGACTCACTATGTTGCTCAGGCTGCTCTCCAACTCCTGGCCTCAAGCAATTCTCCCACCTCGGCCTCCCAGAGTGCTAGGATTACAGGCATGAGCCACCGCGCCCGCGCCCGGCCCTGAGCTTTGTTTTTGATGCATGAATTTAAGTAATTACATTAATGACATTAGCTAATATACTAATGTCATTAACTAATGTCATTAATGTAATATAATTAATTAGGTAATATTAATTGTAAACATTTACAATTTAATGTAAAATGGCCTTATTCCTTTCATTTATTATTTTAGATTTCCTATTTACTGTCATTTTTTTCTTTTTTCCATGTCTTCCGTTACGCTGATCAAATTTTCCTTTTTCTACCCTGCTGCTCCTACAGTACTTTGGGAGTAAAATCCCTTACTTCTATTCTTTAAGTGGTTAGTTGCTGTAAGTTTTTTATTTTGAGTGAATTTGATTTACAGAAGAATTGCAAAAGAGGGTATGGTGAGTTCTCATGTACACTTCATGCAGCTTCCCTGACTATTAACATCTTACACAACCATGCTACTTTTATCAAAACTACGAAATCGAGGAGTTTTTTTTTTTTTACCACAATAAAGGAAACCCTACTCTATAAATACATACAACTATTTTGTACCCATAGTAAATAAAAATAATTTTTTTAAAAACCCTAAGAAATTAACATTGGTATGGTACTACTAGCTAAACTACAGACTTTATTTGGATTCATCAGTTTTTCCACTAATGTCATTTTTCTGTCCTAGGGTCCCATCTGATAACAGGTTATACTTAGTCCTCATGTCTCCTAGTATCCTCAAGTTTGCAGCGATTTCTCAGTTTTTCCTCACTTTTGAAGAATGCTGGTGAGGTATTTGTCTGACATTTTTCTCATAATTAGAATGGGACTATGGATTTTGTCAGACACCACTGAGATATTGCCAGGGACGTTCACCTTGGTCACTTGATTAAGATGTGTCTGAAGGTTTCTCCACTGTAAAGTCACTATTTTTCCCTTTCCACACTCTTTTCAGAAGGTAGTCACTAAGTCCAGCCACAATCAATGGAAGGGGACTCAAGCACCACCACTTGGAAGGAGGAACAGCAAACAATGAACGCATGTTAAAACCATCACACTAATAAATATATTGGGGGAGATACTTTGAGGCTACGCAAACATTCCACTTCTCCTTAAAGTTATGCCCTTTACTTTCATCGGTGGCTCTTTTATGCAGCAATTATTACTGTGACATTCCAAAGGTGATTTTTTTTTATTTCCTTCCTTCCTTCTACATTTATTATTTGGAATTCTTATGTAAGGAAGATTTGTCCCTTCTCTCTATTTATTTAGTCAATCATTTATTTATATTAGTATGGACTTATGGATATTTATTTTATTCTTTGGGTTACAATCCAATACTAGTGCTTATTTTGTTACTCAAATTACTCCAACTTGGCCACTGGAGGCTGGGAAGTACTTAATTTTTAATAAGCATAGGTAGCCATTTTCAATTAAGATACAGAGGTAGCCCTTTACCCATACCCTGACCCTCTATGCATGTCTCATGATCTGAATATTTGGAATTTTAGTTCCAACCATTATTAAGTTTTTATATTTTTTCATTAACATTTATACTTAATGATTTTTTTCTCTGATTCCCACAGTTTCTTATATGTCATATTTGCTTCTTTCTTGGATTCATTTTATTGAACTGCAATATAGGTTCAGGAAATGCTTTGAAATACCATCTGATAGCATCAAAGGGAGTCCTAGCATGTCCTGAAAGCATCTTCATCGTGCTCTTGCAATTCAGGGCTGGTTTTACCTGGCAAATACTTCGAAGGTCAAAATCACTTTGCCTCTGAATTTCTCTTCTAGTGTCCAGAGTTGCTGATAAAAAAAGAAAGCTGCTTTGTTTTTGGGGGGTGCTTTTCTCCTCTTTATCCTCTGGGTTCTGATGGTTCTCTAGGATCTGTTTGAGTATGGACCTTATTCCTCCTACTTGGCCCCTAAGGGATCTTTGGCTCCAAAAATTTTCTTCTGTTATTTCTTTGATTATTTCCTCCTCTCTGTTGTCTTTGTCTTTCCTTGTAAATCTTCTCCTAGATGTTGAACATCCTAAATTGATCCTTCATGTCTCAAATTCTCTTTGAGAGACTTCTTTATTTTCCAGATCACTTGTTCAGTCTTCAGTCCTTCTAAAGATTTTTACAATTTCAGTTAATTTACTATGAATTGCTAATATCTAAGATTTTTCTTTTTCCATAATTTTTCATAACCAGCTATTTTTAGGATGTGATATCCTCTCTGAGGATACAAACTAGAATTTTAAAAGGTTGTTTTCTATTCCTTTATGTCCTACTTCATTCAGGTTGCTTTAACAAAATACCATAAACTAGATGTCTTATAAACAGCAGCAATTTATTTTTCACAGTTTGGAGGTTAGAAAGTCCAAGATCAAGGTGCTAGCAGATTTGGTGTCTGGTGAGAGCACAATTTCTGGTTCACAGATGACAATTTCTCCCCGTGTCCTCACTTGGTGGAAGGATCGAGATGTCTCACTAATCCCATTCATGACGGCTCCTCCCTCAAGAGCTAATCACCTCCCAAAGGTCCCACATCCTAATACCATTATCTTAGGGGTTAGGATTTCAACATATGAATTTGAGGGGGCGGGGACACAAACACTCAGACTATAGTACCTTAATAATATGTCTCTGGAATAACTGTTCTATCTGTCCATTTGTGTCTAGTTCTGCTAATGTCAGGCAGTTCTTGGTTATCCAAACATAAGTATGAATCAAGGACTAAGTGGATATGAATAAGCAGTTTCCCTGACAGTTGGGATGGTATTTCCCTGATGGCCACTTCCTTTAATGCTGCAGTCCCCAAGCCCCAGGCTACAGACCAGTACCAGTCCAGTCCGTGGCCTGTTAGGAACCAGGCCGCAAGGCAGGAGGGGAGCGAGCTAGCAAAGCTTCTTCTGTTTACAGCTGCTCCCCATGGCTCACATCACTGCATAAGCTCCACCTCCTGTCAGATCAATGGGGGAATCAGATCCTCACAGGAGCACAAACCCTGCTGTAAACTGCACATGGGAGGGATGTAGGTTGCGAGACTCTAATGCCTGATGATCTGAGCTGGAGCTGATGCAGTGATGCTAGCACTGGGGAGCAGCTGCAAATACACATTATCATTCGCACAGAGGTTTGACTACACAATAAATGTAATGTGCTTGAATCATCCTGAAACCATCCCCAAAAATTCTTCCATGAAACCGGTCCCTGGTGCAGGACCACTGCTTTAATGGGATAACTGACTACAGGTTTTGTGTGCATGAGCAGGATGAGTGGAAGCAGAGGCTGGAGAGCAGAGAGGCTGGAGCAAGCTATTTATCAAAATCAAGCTGGGGGCTTTACTCTGAAAAGCACATTAGTTTATTTTCCTCCTGAGAAGAACTACCTTTTCTTTTCTCCTCCATCTCAGTTTTAGAGGTCTGGAAATTACCCACAGCGGCAGCCCTCATGCCATGTATAGTTCATTTTCCTTAGAGAGCAGTTCCTGGGGTTTATCCCAAAGTTAAAAGTACCACTGCTTCTGCTCTGATAGGAGTGAGCTGGGAGAGTCCAAGGTAAATCCAGGGGCCCAACCTGTGAATATCCAAAAATAACCCATCTTATACAGGCAGGTGACCACATAATTTATCTTCCAAACTGAGACACTTTTGATAATGAAAGGGTGTGCTATTAATAATCACACTAAAATAACAGGTATAAACCAGAGTGTCCTGAGCTATAAATCTGTATATATTTCTATTAGAAATGTTTATTTTCTTTTTATTTTAAAAAATCCTGCCACTTTATGCATCTGCTTAAATGTGTGTTATTTATTCTCTCCCTAGATACTTATTGATCCCCTTCTATAGGGCAGACACACTGCTGGGTGCTAGGACAAACAGACAAGGTCCCTGCCCTCATGGGACTTATATTCTAATAGCTCTTTTCTCTGCTGATAAGAAAGCATGGCTTTCAATCCTTGGAACACAGGAAGAATAGTGCATGAGCCTCAGTTCTGATAACTTTTTCAACAGCTTAATGCATTGGGAAGGGAAGCAAAGCTTTCTGAAGCAGAGAGACCAGGGTCTGTCACCAAGTTCAGCTACTTACTAGGGGCTTTGAATAAGACACTTAGGTGATCCTTGTTTGGAGGATAACAAGATTGTTATAAAGAGAAAGGTTTGTACAATTCCTTCTAGGTGATAGTTATTGACATGTTTTCTCAAGAAATACCACACCTGAGCACACACACACAAAAAAAAAAATCCCAGAGACAACATCAAATCAACCTGACAGGGGAGGGGTAAAGGGAGAGGTGGAATTAGAGGGGAAAATGTGTCCGTGCTGGGCAGTAAAAACAGCTCTGAATTGAATTGATCTCTGCCTTGGTTGAGTCACAAAGGTCAGGAAATAGGGCCTACTGCAGAGGGAAAGGTTAAGTTTCAGAATAACAGAAATCAGCTGCCTAACTTGAACCTTTTCCTAGCTAGTGGCTGGTATTCTGACTGTACCGTTCCCCTGTGAGGCTCAGCTCCCAACATCCCCAGAATTTCTCAGCCTTGTGGAGAAAAGGGCAGAACATGGGTACTGGAGAGAGGGGAGAAATCTGAGAGGAGGTAGGAATCTGGATGTGGAAAGGGAGAAGGGAAAAACAAGCATCATTAACTCACCATTCTGCACAGGAGTCTGAAATTTTTGCTCCATGGCACAGAGAGGACATGACATAAAGAAGCTCCAAAAAGAATTGATTTGCTTTCTTACCAAAGGCTTCTTTCCCTACCTTACAAAATCAGTGCCATAGCATATTCAGAAAATTAATAATTAGACAAATTAGAACACTGCTCAAGTCCACTATCCCAAGGTAACTCCAATTATGGCTTACAAACAACATAAATCTGAATATTCAGTTAAAAAATATCTTGTTGACAATGTAATATGAACACAGGCTATGAGGAGGATCTACTGATAAGAATTTTTAAAAAGGAATAAAACTTTCTAGTATATTCTGCCTGGAAAACTGCCTTTTAGTACCTCTAAGATTTTCACCTGTGAGTACCACAATTTGGAGCAATGCTAGACTTCATATGATGGAAGATCTCTTTTCTATTTGAATTACTTATGCACCTTTTTAAACAAAAGCAGTTTGTATGCATTGGGAAATACAGGAAAAACTCAAAAAAGCCTAAAGGAAAAATAAAAAGCATCTATAAATCCACCACTCAGAGTAAGCCCTATTAACACCTTGGTATATATTCTTTAAGTGTGGGCAGTTTTTATAACTTGACATCATTATCACCAACATCTTCATCCACTCCTTGATTTCTGTGATCGCAGTAACACTCCGGGCACTCTAGTCTCTACAATTTGAAAAACACTGGATTTCCATTTGCAATCCGTGGCAGGCTTAAACCCTTAATTAGTAACAGCAGGTGCTGAAGTGCTTAAAGCAAATCACTCCCACATTTTAGTGAGTTGTTATTTATGTCACTCTTATCACCGGGAGCAGCTGCAGGGGCTGAGGCTCTCACGGGCAGTCAGAGGCCTGGTTTCCCCAGGAGTCAAGGGATTTAAACAGCTCTAGCAAGAGAACTGAGCAAGCAGCTCTCCTCACAAAGGCACACAAAAGGGTCAGTTGGGGCTTCACACTCTCTTAAGGGTAGGAAACCATAATTATTTGCTCATTGCTAAATAATCAGATATTTAGAATTGCATTTTGTGCAGCTTTGGCTAATCCTGCATCATAAAATACCATTTTTTTTTTTTTGGGAGTTTAAATAAGGTCCTCTAGAAAAAATTAAAATCTGTTAAAAGGGTCCACTTCAAAAGGGTAATAATTCCATTTCAGAAAGCTTGCTCTTAAGTGAGAGATTAAGTATGCAGCGCTTTCTGAGAGGTAACAAAACGTCTCTCAGCACAAAAGGCTGCCCTCTCATGTTTATCAAGATGCGGGGAAACAGAGGAAAGCCAACATTAGCTGGCCTTGCTTTCTGGGGTGGAGAGGTCTCACTTATGCTTTCTTCCTGGTGGAGTAATCACCACCTTTCACTTTTAACAAAAGCAGTCACCAAACTGATTTTGTGCTTCGCTACGAGGATGAAAAATAAGGTGCTTTGAAGAGAGACCAGTGGGCTTTTTAATTTCCATGGAAGTGGCGGACATGTGGAGCGGACGTCCCTTTCCCGCCTGTTTGGGCACAAGCTTGAGGACAGGCACTTTGGGACGCCACGCCGGTGCACAAACTGGGAAAGAGCACGCCAGGTTGTGCAGAGACGGCGCACAAAGGCAGCAACTTTCCTACGTTAAAACTAAGAGCAACGTTATTCACATATTGTCCTGCCACCAGCCCTAAAGTGTCTACTAAACTTTGCTCTGCGGTTACTCTACAAGCGACCTTCTGATTGAAAAACGATTTTAAATTTCACAAACGTTAAGACCTAGGAGAGGGGTTTTCTTTACGAAAGGCTTTTTTAGTCCACTTTCTTCCTCGGTCTCCTTTCCAAAGCTAAATCTGCCCTGTCCCCAACCTCGGGGCGCCGAGGACGGGCAGCACCGGGGGCACCCTCGGAATCCCAGGCCGCGCTTCCCCAGCTCTGGGCACCAGGCGGTGGTGGCCTCGCGCCCTGGACCTGGCCTTTCGCGCCCCGCCTCGCGGTCCCCTGAACGAGGCTCCCAAGCCCACCTTGACGGCCGAGGGGACAACCGGGCGGGCCGGTGCGGCTATAAACGCAGCTGCCTCCCCTTCCTCCTCCTCCGCCCCTTACCTGGCCCGAGATCCGGCCGGGCTCCTGGCAGGTAATTGAGGCCGCCATGGCCCGTTG
This sequence comes from Varecia variegata, assembly GCA_028533085.1. Taxonomy (NCBI): domain Eukaryota; kingdom Metazoa; phylum Chordata; class Mammalia; order Primates; family Lemuridae; genus Varecia; species Varecia variegata. The sequence continues at coordinate 12,116,365 of CM052445.1, forward strand.
CACACGTGTCGGTCCCGGGACGGCCTCCCCGCGGGGGAGCTCGCAGCGCCGCGTCCGGCCGCCGCGCTAATGGCTACAGGCCGCAGCTGCGGCGCGCACGCCCGGCCGCCCTTAAAGTGGCCCTGCGCGGGGGGAGCAGCGGGCTGCTCGCGGGGTCCCGCGTGACCCGGGCCAGGGCCTGCGAGGCTGGCCTTGCGCCCTTCGGAGGCTGTCGCGAGCACCCTGCCCACCTCCGGTGCCCTCCCAGGGCAGCTCTCACAACAGGAGGCCTCAGGAGGAGCTGCCACTGGCCCGCCGTCTGGAGAAAGGGGGAGCAAGACCTCCCCTAGAGCTGGTCTGCAAACTTTGAGAAGTCTTTTCTTATGGGCAGTCGTTCAAGTTTAAATATTAAGTATTAGCAAACACTTGAGGTTTTTCCCTCTTTTCTAGACAGACATACGTTGAGGATAGGGAAAGTGAGTACTGTTGTGGTGCTTTCTTTCCAAACCACTGAGAAATTAAAAATTTTAGCACTTAATTTTGTCCTATGATTTAACAAATATTGTCCCCATTTTCTCAACTGAGAAAGTGAAGCAATAAAGAAATCTTGTAGTGGCTGTGGCTCTGTAAACCCCTTTATTCAACCTTCACTAGACATTTTATTGAAATCTATTGAGTATTGGGACCTGTAGAGGTTCCTTCCTTTTGTCTTTCTTTACTACTGTACTGTGATTTTTCCATTACTGGAAGTGTGGTGGTTGCCTTGGATTTGTGTAGACACTTGCTGTCACTTGAGCATCTCAAAAGTGCTCTAGGGAACCACCACAGCAGGTGGTCCCTGGGCAAGCCTGGCTTCCGGCAGCTGGTGCTGTGTTCTGGGGGCCTGATTTAGATTATGAAAGGATGAAAAAATATTGCTGTGGTTCTCTACTATTTTGATGGAAAGAAAAGGTGCAGATAAACTTCTGATGGGGATCATTCTGCATTACTTTTGGAAGTAAATATACACATTTTAATAGATTTTTGTGAATAGATTTTAATGAATTTCACCTCTTTGTTGCTTTTCCAATTAATCAGGAACTGAGAGTATCTAGATTGGTGTCTGTTGGTTTGCAGCAATATAAGAAAAAGGTGGAGTCATGCACAGGTATTGGGATAGGGTGTGAATTGAAGCAGCTCTGGGCATTGTCTTCCTGAATGGTAACCAGGTTTCCATTGCTCCAGAAGTCTAGCAAGTCTGATGCTAATAATGACAAAGACATTGTTGAAACTAAAACAGTCATTGCTTTTGAGTGAAAAATGCCCCTGAGATTATGTGAAAGGAAGTCATCACCACAGTGTTGGAGGAAGAAAAAAAGATAATGAATTTCTCCTGCATCTAGAATGAGTCCAAGCTTCATAAGAATCAACTTAGATATTTCTATGTACAATCTCCTTAAAAAAAAAAAAAAAGCTTACTTTGCAAATGTACAGTCATCTACTATAAAACCAATGGCTCTCCCAGGGAAGATTTTGCCCTCCAAGAGACATTTGGCAGTGTCTGAGGACATTTTTCATTGTCACAACTGGGGGGTGTATTGGCTTCTCCCCGGTAGAGTTCAGGGAGGCTGCTAAACATCCTACAATGCCCAGGACAGCCCTCTACACCAGAGGATTATCTGGCCCAAAATGGCATTTGTGCTGAGGTTGAGAAACCCTACTATAAACCCTCCGAATTATAAGAGTATTAATCATTTAATTTCTTTGCCACCTTTCGCATTCTTGGATCTCGTGTAGTGGAAAGAAAAAGAGTTGGGGAAAGGAAAAAAAATATGGCACATACCGAAATGACAAACTCAGTATCTCAAAACTGGAACCGGTATAAATTGTGTTGGGTGGTGGCACGGGGGGAAGGAAAGCTCAGTTTCAGTTCTGTCCTTTCCCTATTTAAAACTGTATAAGGGCTCCTCTGCTTATTACAGCTAAGTTTTATTCCTCAGTGTGGCATTAGGGCCCAGATTATCTTGCCCCAATCTTGCTTTTTAGACTTAGCTTTTAATCACGTGACTAGTTTCTATTCCTTAATAGTGGACTGAGATCTCCCCAACAGTTACCAGTGTAAGATCCGCACAGCCAAATAGAATAATTCCTTTCTTTGGAACTGTGGTGTTGGTGGGATAAATCTCCTGTAGCCTAAAGAAGATCTGAGCTATCCTAAAGGATGGCATTTGCCATCACACCTCTGTGAGCACAGATCATTGATTTGGGAACTGCCCTGGATATTTCCTTTGATCCTCCCCGGCTGCTAAGTCATTTATCCTTTGGTTCTGACCTCAGCCTAAAAACGTTTCCTGTGGAATTATCTCTGCATCAAAGAGGCCAGGACCCCTGCTGCTTGCATGCCTCCTTTCTGCCTCTCCTTCCTCCTAACCTGAAAATACCTTTCTGACAGCTGCATTGTCTAAGGTTTGCACACTTACTCCTGAACATTCTCATTGGTCCTGGCTTAGGATTTTCCCACACGACATGCTAACACACTTTTCCTTTTGTGGTTAATCTGAGAAAACAGGAAAAATTTCAAAGTACTCCTAATTCCATCTGCCAAAGATTAAATATGTGTATCCCCCCAAAATTCATATGTTGAAATCCTAACTCCAAGGCGATGATATCAGGCGATGGGATCTGGGATCTTTGGAAGGTGATTAGGTCAAGAGGGAGGAACCCTCACAATTGGCATTAGTGCCCTTATAAAAGAAGTCCAAGAGAGGTCTCTCACCCCTTCCACCATGTGAGGACACAGCAAGAAGATGCTATCTATGAACCAGGAAGTGGGCCCTACCCAGACATTGAATCTGCTGGTGCCTTGATCTTGGACTTCACATCCTCCAGAACTGTGAGAAATAAATTTCTGTTGTTTATAAGATATTCAGTCTGTAGTATTTTGTCATTGCACCTTGAACAGACTAAGATACCATCTCATACCTCTGCTCAACAATTATAACTCTATTTTAGTGGCATGGTAAGACAGAGACTGTTTTACTAGCTTCATAATCCTAATATCTACTGTAAGGAAGGTAATAATAAATACATGTTTTTCTCAAGATTTAGAAACCATTGCCATTAGGCAGTGATAAAGGTCAATATTACCAACTTCTAAGGATGCCCTGCAACAGATTGTAATAAGACTTGACAATATATCATCATCCAATATATTAATACTAACTCACTTTCAAAACCAACATTTACTTCTACTAAATCTACCTCATTTAACCATAGTCTGTAGTAGGAAATGTGGAACTAAACCAAAGTGACGCTGTAACTGTGGAAGGGGCTATATAACATAAGGTCTGGAGCAGGGCTAGACATTGGCACAGGGATTCCTTTTGAGGGCATCCCCCCAGGGAGAACTACTAGAAGCAGCTCCCCTGGAGTCACTGGTTATAGCTCTACTGCCTGAGGAGATCACATAAAGTAACTCATTTTCCTTTAACCACAAGTTAAAGGAAACCACAACTTCAAGTGGACTTGAAGACAGGAATTTCTACAGTAGAGTCAGGCAATCTTAAAGGGGAGAAGTTTCTTGTATGTGAAGGTGGAGTAGAAAAAATGTCCTTTACACTTTCCTTTTGAATACTTATGTGTACATTAACATTTAAAAGTCAGCTGGAGTAATTTTCATTTTTTATTTTAAAAAATTTCATACATAACAAAGAGTACATTTATTATATGTTTAATAATATGGACGTATATGTACCTACTACTCAACCTAACAGGCACTACCAATAATTTTTAAACACCTTATGTGTGTCTCTCACTCCCATTTCCCTCTCTCTCTCCCCAGAGATAAAGACTATTATTATTTATTTTTACTTCTCAATGTGGAAACTAGAATGAATTGTGCCATAAGAAAGAAAGACACCCTTTTATGTTAAGCCTCTGAGCTCTCAGAGTTGTTTTTATAGTCATAATGCAGAGATTGATAACTTGAACTTAGGTGCTGCCTTAACAAAATATTAAAATTTGTGGCCTTAACTTAGCAGGTCTGTAGTGGGAGGCACAGAAACAGATATGGGAGGTTGGAGGCCTGGAGATCCCTGTTATGCCGCAGCAGGCCAAGTGCTTACTAAGTCTGCAGTCAAGAAAAAGATGTAAAAAATAATAATAATAATAATAATGTGTGCTGGCTGCTATTGGCCACCTTTGATAAGGCAGAAGAAAAACACAAGCTCATGGTATATTTAACTAGTTTGCAAGGAGAAACAAAAGGGAATAGGGAGAATCTAGAAATTTGGGGCATTGAAGGGCATTAAAGGGTTAGAAAAGCTGACTACTTGTAGACCCCAAAAAGAAGGAGAAAAGACTAGGAAGGGATTTGAGCCACAAAAGACCACTAAGACCGAGACTTGTGGCAAAGGTCAGATGATGGGTGTTAACTTCACACCACCCTATTATTTAAATACCTGCATAGAAGCTGCCATTAGGTAGCAACAGGTATGAGCCAGAGAAACAAATCATGCTCTGGAATTCTGATTATTATACATGGAACTTACTACCATTTTGATGAAATTATATTATCCAAGGAGCTATCAACTAGGATTTAAAAGCCTTTGACTGAACTGTAAGCTGCCTCCAGACACCTAAGTTTGTTCAAACAGAAAATGAGCTCTGAAAGCTGTGCTTCCCCAAGGAGGGCATAACAACCAACATGTACTTCAAATGTGAGCAATTAGACTGAAAAGGAAGAAACTCCCATAGAGTAGAGCCAGAGGCCACTTAGAAAAATGGACAAAACATTCCTCCCAGGAAGCAGAATCAGAGCCTACTCAAGGAACCTAGCCCATTCCCAGGGAAGAGGGCTTTCACCATGTCTGCCCAGCGGGATTCCATAAAGGGTACGGACCAGTGATGCTGTGCATTCTTCTGTTTCTGAGTGAAAGTTACTATGGGTGTCCTTCCCTGCTCAGACACTGACTGCTATGTTCCACGGCTTAGGCCCAGCCCATATTTGGCTATCAGATTCTATAGCATTTATACTAAGGCTTAAAAGAGCAGCATTCCTAGAAAGACATGGATAGAAATGCACAGATTCTGTTTAGTTAAAAAAAAATCATTGTTCTACAACAGTTAAGTTCAGAAGACTTGAAAATATACTGAGTTAGAATCAATTTAAAAATATCTCGAGTCTGACTCAGTGATGCAAGCAGGCCAGGGGCCATCACTATCAATGAATAGCTGAATATATCTTAGTGTAGTTGCAAAGAAAGATATCATCTACTGAAGAAAACCCAAATAGCTGTAAGCCTTACTAAAAACATTGTTTGATACATTAAAAGTTAGCATAGGTAATTGCTTCAGCCAGTAAAACCTAAACCTTGGTGGTTTAACATATACAGATATATAGAAAAGGATTTGCGGCC
>CM052445.1:12122239-12143068 GCA_028533085.1 Varecia variegata
ATAGCCCTAGCAACAATTTCTAAATGCCACAAGAGGGGGATATTACTCTAAGAAAGAAGGGGGGGGGGGAAACACTTTATAGGTTTTCCAATTAAAAAAAAAATATATATATATATTTTCCTGACTTTCCAAGATATAGAAATAAGGATATTTCTGGGCTAAAAATAACAGAGAGGTATGCAAAAAAAAAAAAAAAAAAAAAACAACTTATTTTTCCTTGATTCATTATTAGCAAAAATGCAATATTTCTTTATATTTTTCACTAAAGGTTTGCAGTTATTTAAAGAGCAATATTCATAAATGCTCAGGTCCTCATTATAGCTGTCAACTTAGTACTCTACCTATAGCCATTCAAAAACTATTTGTTGTTATTTCTGATAAGCAGTATAGAAGGGCTGTTAGTCTAGCAGAGTATAGTTAAATGGGTGCAGGCTTTGTCAGAGGGAGAGAATCTGGTTCCACATCTCTAGATTGTGTGAGCCTGAGCAAACCACTTCCCCTCTTTTAAGCTTAGTGCCACTTGCATTAAAGGGAATAATATTAAATTTTATTTTACAGGGTTGTTGCAAAACTAAGATAAGGCACATGAATTTAATTTGTATACTATGTATATTTAATTAAAGACATCATTATTATTACTATATTAAGTCCTATCAATTCAGCTGAGAATTATTTCATTTTTATAAAAAGTACGCTTGGTTTTTCATAATATTTCCATGTTTTTCTGAGTATTCTTAAAATAAAAATTCAGCAAGAGTTCTGAGGAAAAGGCTACATCTAAGCATACTTTGGACCCAACATAAGCCATGGTTTGGCCCTTCTCTACATTTTAAAGGATAAATATTTGAATGAATGAAAAGCAAATGAATGTGCCTTGTAAAGTACAAAACATGTAATTTATTAGGGATTAAAATGAACTCTTAAAAGAGGGAAAAGATATCACTAAGGGCAACCAGAAAAAAAAGTAGATAGCTCAGCCTAATGAGGTTTCATGTTTCTTGTAGGGTAATTTTATGGGTTCTCTATTGCATTTTATACATATTTTATGTGTGAGTGTGTTTATGTATATAGATGTGCATGTATGTGAGTATTGTGTGTACATATGTACATGTGTATATGTATGTTACAGAGGAACTAGAATAAGAATGTTTTAGATATGTAGAAGATATGTATTTCCGTGTTAAACAGGCTCCTTAGAGTTGCAAGGAAAAGATACACTCAGGTTTCCACCCAGCCTGACGACTGAGATTCCTTTTCTTGAATTTTGTTTGTTTGTACCTACACCAGAATACCTGCCCAGCTTTATAAGGGGGAGATTAAGTTGACAATTTATTACAGGATTCCTCATATGCAAGAAACAGCTTCCCTGTATAAAATATTTTATTTAGACCTTGCCAAAGTCTTTTAACTTTTGTTTGGCATATGTCTGGGGTTTGGGGGGGAAAGGTAAATAATTTCCTTCAATTTTTTTTTGTTTGTTTAACCATTTTTTACTCACCACCGGCATTTGTTCATAGACACGAATAGAAGATAGTCTATCTACAATGAAACAGATATGATCAATTGATATTTTATCAGTTTTAACTCAACTTATAAAACATGCATGTGATTGCTTGTGTACCTGAAGGATTGCCACGAATTTTTGCCATTTTCTCTTTGAGAGAAACAATTTGCTTTTCTAGTTGAGCATTCAGTTCAAGCTGTGTCTCATAACGGGTTTTCCATTCACAGCCTTAGTAAAAAGGGGGAAAAAATCAAGACCACCTCATTACCTCTCATTTATTCATTACTGTACTTGACTTCATTAGCAATACAGATGAACTGGAAGGAAATAATTATTAAGTATGTATTTCTATGTTAGACAGGATTTTCCAGATTGCAGGGACTAGACTAGACCCACACTCAGGCTACCGCACAGCCAGACCTCACCACGACTATTGGGATTCTGGTTCTTCCTTACTCCCACCCCCTTTTATCCTTTACTTCCTCATGTATCCTTATAATGAATTACATTAGAGAGAATATCAGGAACATGTTCCTTCCCTTGGAACTTGAAATATCCATATATACATCCTAAACAGTACTAATCTTCTATCTAATGTCATGTTCAAGTTTGCCATGTGTAAAGCATACAATGCTTTACATATATTAAATATTAATTCTTATTTTTAAAAAGCTAGTTACCTATTTTACAGATGAGGAAACCAAGGCTCACTGATGTCAAATAACATTCTTAAGATGACTAAAGCTAATAAATGGGGGAACTGGAGTTTAAATCCAGTTTTTTCTGACTTTGAAATCATATCCTCTTAACTGCTAAGCTAAGGTAACACTGCACATTTAGCTGTCTTCTCACGCATTTTCCCTGAACCTTATGTAGTTTTCTTTCGCTAAACCCCCTTGGCTATTAAAGTCAAAGCACTTATCTTATGTCTGGGAGAAAGGAAAAATACAGCCTAGAATTGAAAGTCTTTGTTCAGCTTCAAAACCCAAAGCTAAGTTTTTTTGAGTCTTCAAAGTCAGGCTTTGTAGAGAGAAAAAAGACAGCTTCTTTTTCGGCTTAAATGCTTTTTACATATCTTGAGATAATTTCTGCTACATTATAGTTGATGGAGGAGTCAAAGGAGAGAATAACCACACACACCACTGCCAACTTCCTCAATCCTGTCACAGGGCTCCCTTACACCCTCATCTCTACACAAATGTGGTCTACCAAAGAAAGAGGTTGGATGGGCATGGTGGTATGTGCTTGTAGTCCCAGCTACTCAGAAGGCTGAAGAGAGAATATCCTTTGAGCCCAGGAGCTCGAGACCAGCCTGGGCAATATAGCAAGACCCTACTAAAAAAAAAAAGAAGAAGAAAGAAAAAGAAAAAGAAAGAAAGGGGCCCAAATAATACCCTCCCGAACTGAAACTGAGTCATTAATTCAAATGTTTTAGGGAACAAGAAAGGAGAAGCACTGAAAGACTGAACACTGATCCACAAGATACCATAGAGCCCAAATAGATGGAATCATCTTTACAACTGGCTAGCTGAAGTCTTTGTCATTGTATCCCCTTTACCAATATAGGAATGGAGGATTCAGAGCAAGATGAGAATGATTACCAAAAAAAAAATTTAAAAATTCAATTTATTTTTGGCATACCTGAGTGCAGTTTATAAATTTTGATCCCATTTTACTTTAAAATATTATTAACCTAAAAATCATCAAATAGAGATAAGCCAAACAGTAGAAAATGATATACTAATGTTAATGAGTACAAGGTCTTAGAGGTAACGGCATCAACATGTTCCTCAATGTGGTGAACTGATCTCCAAATATATACTCAAATGTGTAATTCCTTCAATGTACACAGATGGCTCCAGACTATAGAAGACAAAAGAACAAAGAGAAAGGCATATGGACTGCTGATTTAAGGGGAAAATTTAAAAACAGTAGTGTATATAAAAAATGGGAAGAAAATTATCTTAGGTTGCTGTAAGGTAGCCTTATGAGTTTCATGGGCTCTAGGCACTTTTGCCTTTGTGGGCCCTTTCCTCTATAAAAAATTATTAAAAATTCTATTTTATTACTATGTTGGTATAAGACAAATGTAATCCAGCCCGATCATATTTATTTTTTCTTCTGATTTTAAAAGAAATTAAAATAACTCATAGGCTTCTAAAATTATCATGAACCCTACAGAATGTGCCTACTGTGCTTAAGAGATATGTCAGCCCCTGGGTAGCTATAAAACTTCCTAATAAAGAATACAAATTAATCAGAGTTCATAGCAAAGAATAATCTGCTCTTAAGCTATCTAGGCAATAAGTAATCACTGAGACTAATTTCCAGAGTTTTAAATTGGCGTATCTTTGATATTTTGCAAATAGTTCATTTCTACATCAAATCTGTCCTATCTGTACTAATTATTGCTGCATTGCCAAAGTTGATCTGAGAATGCACTGCTGTTTTGATAAGTTACAATGAGGAGGGATACACATAAAACAGAAGAACCTGCTTTAGAGAAATCTTAGGAGGCATTAAGTAACTGAGCCCACAAATGACAGAAAATGACAAAAGAGCTATCAAATAAGTTAATGCCACTTATTCAATCCAAGTCAATTATGTCCCTAACCCCAGTCAGATAATGTGTATGTTATTAGCAATTCATTAATTAAAAGACACTTATTTGCAATTGCATAAAAATGAAGAATATAACTCACCAAAACCTGCAGTCGTGACTGACTTACATGGCTAATACTAATAAGGTGAATGTGTGGGAATTTCTGATCTCTCAGCAAGTGGATAGAGTTCCACAAAACTGGAGATTAAGCAAATTTTTGTTTCCTTTTCAGAAAACAGCATTGGCTCCCATAAAACAGGTCAACTTCCTAATTATCAACTGTTTCCTTTTTCTAAAAATGGACCACCCTGTTTGTTAATAGCAAACAGACAAAAAAGCCCCACCAAACAACAATGCCAAGTAAAACATTTTAAAGTGTTAAAAAAAAAAAAAAAACACAGTTGAATTGGTTGGAAATTGACTATAATATGTCTTAGTTCATTTGTGCTGCTATAACAAAATACCTGAGGCTGGGTAATTTACAAAGAGCAGAATTTATTTATCACAGTTCTGGGGGCTGGGAAGTCCAAGATCAAGGTACCATACATTTCTCTGATAAGAGCCTTCTTGCTATGTCTTTATGTGGCAGAAGGTAGAAGGACAAGCTAACTAAATGCTTTATGAAACCTCTTTTATAAGGGCCCTAATCTCATTAAGGAAAAAGGAACCTTCATAGCATAATCACCTCTTAAAGTCCTCACTTCTTAATATCACCATATTGGCAAAATTTGTGTTTTAATTGTTGGTCACTATATTTATAATGATTACAGAAATGAAGTTATGTTAATTTGAAAAGACTTTGTGAAAGAAGAAAATGTTTTTAATAAAGGAAAAAGTCTAATGTGGCACTGTACTATGTATTAGGGATACAAAACTAAAATAGATGTAGTCTCAGCTGTCAATCAGCAGTAGGACTAGTCAGGAGAAAAAGACATACAGCCAGAACAATTCAGAAAAAAATTTGTTAAGTAAATGCTGTGAAATACCTTCCAGACAACCAATCTGGAAGGTGGTGGAAAGAAATTAGGGATGGAGAGATCAAAGTTGAAAAAAGGTTATAAAATGCTTCTTGAGAGAAATGACCCCTGATCCAAGTCAGAAAAGGTGAGAAAGGTTTTCAAGCAGTGAGAATAGCATGAAAATATCAACATGTCAAAAAGGGAGGGGACATATTGGTACAAAGTGTCATGTCTCAACCATTTACTAGTTTATCTATGTGATTCAGAGCAAGTTCTTACCTTTTTTGTGCCTCAATTTCTCATCTGCAAAATAAGGATAATTAAAGTTCCTATCTTATAATGGGAAGATTAAGTAAAACATGTAAAATGCTTACAACACTACAGAACACACAGAAAATGCTATAAAAATTGTTTTCATTGTCATTTTCATCATCATCATCATTATAAGAAATTTATTCTAGAATTGCTTTCCAAAGAGGTAGCAGTAATATATAAAGTGCCTGTTTCACTCTTTGAAAAAATCTCTTCTTTGATAGGAAACAAAGTTTGTATCAAATTTCTTTAGCTAAAAGACAAGTTATTTTTCCATACTCATGAATTGTCTCTTTATGTTCTTCTCATATTTATCTATTGGAAACTTAGTGTTTTCTAATTGAATTGCAGAAGATATAGATGTAGTGAAAATATAGACCTTTTGTCCATCATCTTGGCTACTAATATCTTTCCCAGATTGCTGTTTTTGATTTTCATATGTGCCTTTTCTTAATCAAAGGGAAGTTACTTTTTCTGAAGTCAAACCTAAATATAATTCCCTCAGTGATTTCTTTTATTACTCTTAAACTAAGAAAAGCCTTCTTTATTCACGACAGACATATGGTCACATATATTTTGTCTCAATTTTTTAATTTATAAAAATGGAGGTAATAATACTTTTTCAAAGGATAATTGTGAGTTTTCAATTTTTAAAAATGCACTTAAAGCTCTACACAAATACTGACTCTTCTCACTTTTACAAAAAAGTCACCTGAACATTCTCTTTCTTGTCTTGTCACTAAAATTTGTGATGATGAAATTCAAATTAAAACATAAAGCCAGTTTTTCCATATATAGTTTCCTGTGAATCCTAAAGAACTTCAAGAGGCTACTATGGGAATGTGAAGCTTTTTGGAGTTGGTTGTGTTTGCTGTTTCACCTAAATGTTAATCCAGTTATGTGCCTGATTAAACAAGAATAAGCAGATGAGAAAGAGTGGAAATCAAAAAGTACTGTTTAGCTGTACATGGGGCAGTGAAAAGAATGACAGTTGAAGGGGAAAGGTGGGGCCAAAAGAGGCTTTTCATTTGTTCTTGAGAATGATCCAGTGGAGCAGGGAAAACAGATGGTACAGGTAAGAGAGGGACCAGGGCTAGAGTGATATCCTTGAGTAGGTGAGAGTAGATAGGATCTACTGCATAAGGGGAAAAGGTAAGAATAAGGACAGACCATCCATAGGAATAAGAGGGAAGAAGATGTGGAAAGACGCAGGTAGGTGGTAGCTTTGTTGGTGGAAAGGTGGAATCCTGATTGCTTCTCTGTTTCTCTTAGAAAAATGAGGGAAAGCTCATTAGCTGACAAAATGGCAGGGAGAGGTGGTGGAGGTTTGAGGAAAGTGGAAAATGTGAAGAATTATCCAAACAGTGAGTGTACCCATAGTTGTCACATGTGCATGTACTTCTTTTGTAATGTTAAAACAATGGTAAATTTATTTTAAAACTCCTTTAATATTGCCCTGTTGCCTCAGGATAAATGAAAATTCATTAGCATCATATTTAAAGACTCTTGATTTACCTCTTTCATAAGACTTAATCTCATGTCCTATCATATTCTTTCTCCATCTTTAGCAATTATGTAGTGTTCTCCCCAAATGGCTTTATGTTTAACGCCCCTGTGGCAGACTGTACTCTCCAAAGAGGACCACAGTAAAATTTCCCATCCCATATGCTGTTATGTAATGTGACCTTGAAAAGTAGAGTCTATTTCTCCACTCTGTTGAATCTGTGACTGTTTTAACCAACAGAATACAGTGGATATAACACTGTGCCAGTTCTGGGAGTAGACCTTAATTGGCCTGGCAGTTTCTACTCATGCTTTTTGAAATGCTTGCTCTTAGGATACATCCTCTTGGAATCCAGCTACCATGCTGTGAAAAGCAAAAGGTACAAGAGGAATTTCTAATAGGCAGTCCCAGCTGGGCTCCAGTCAACAGCCAGTATCAGATGCCAGCCATGCGAGTGAGTCATCTGGGAAAGACCAGCTGAGTTGAAGCTTCAGATCTCTGAGCCTCAAATAACACTTGATTGCAACCAAATGAGACCCCAATCAAGAACCATGCAGGCAAACCAACTCAGTTAAGCCACAGAATTGTGAGATAATCTATTGTTTTAAGCTCCTAAACCATAGGGCAATTTGTTATGCAGCAGTAGACAACCAAAAGTTTTGAGTGCTGATGTGGTAGATGGCAATTGTAGTAGTAATTATAGATAGATGATCTAGGATCAAATCATGGCTTTGCCACACCTTGACTATGTAGCCTTAGAAGTTATTTAAATTCCTGAATATCACTTTTCCATAAATAGGAATAATAATAACTACCTCACTTGACACAGTTCTTGGGTTTAGTTAAAGTTAAGGAAAGGGTAAATGTTTCTGACCTTCCCCTTAGGCCTTACCTTTGGCCCACTGAGGAAAGAACTTTCTCTCCGACCATTGTGACCTTTTCTCTTTGTATCCACATACTAGCTCCTCCCCATGAGAAGAACTGTTGATACTAAGACTTATTGAGCTACATTTTACCAGTGGACATAGTTACTGCATTGCATGTGTACCTGTGAGCATGCCTTCTGTTTTTTCTGTAACTGAGTAGATGAGGAAATTCCAGCCATCGTGCCAATGGAACAACTTGGTTAAGTACACCCAGAATCTGCCCCTACAGAGCCAGTGATATCTAAGATATAGATATGGAGATATAGGAAGCTACTTTAGCCTTGGGACAAAGCGGTACTCTCCAATCAAGCTTAAACAAAGCATTGGGTATTTAAAGAAAGTGTCATTTAATTTCCCATATGGCTACTAATCCTTTTGGTTCATGGCTCTCCAATAGAGGAAGAGAATAAATGGGTTTGAGAACCAAGCCCACTCCCATAACCCTAATAAACTCCTACTGTTCTTTAGCATTCAGTTCAAGCACTGCTTCTTCTCGAAAATCTGTCTTTATTAGCTCACCCATGTTGTATTAGGTTCTCCTTACATAGAACTGCTATCACTTCTCCTATTCATGTTTTGGTTTGACACTTTCTCCCAGTAGTCATGAATCTCTTTAGAACCAGGAAAAGAAAGGTCTTCCATTCAAAATGTTGACATATGGCAGGGTCTCAATCAATATTTGTGGAATGAATTGGTATCCCACCTACATTAAAAATTTTAGGGATATACGAGTGTGTATGTGTGTGATGTGTGTTTATGCAACACCCTGGCCTCCCCACACACATTCTCCTAATACAAACAAACAGCCAAAACCTAGATAAGGATTTTAAAGTTATACCCTAAATCCAGAAGTTAAGATATGAAGGGTATGACTTGAGTTGAATAGAAAATTAGTGATATTTTATTATTTACTAAGGAAATAGTATATTTATGTCATGTAACAAAGGTTTTGCTAATTGACAAACATTTTGAATTTGTAACATAGAAAAACAATTAAATAGTACTAGGTTTAACATTCTGAAATATCAGTTTTAAAACCTGTATGAAAAATTATTATTAATGCCACCAAAAAAAGCAACACTGAAATCTTGGTACTATTATTCAATATATGAGATTTAATGCACTATAGGTATCTTGGTAACATGAATAATTACACAGGAATCACATATATAAATATATACTTATATACCTTCATTGTCATTATTGAGTTTGGCTTCCAGTTCTGCTATCTTGTGTCTTATTTCAAGCATTGAGAGTTGCACTATATCCCTGTTATTAAAAATAATTTTTGTTAATTATGATTCAATTAAAAATAACAAAAGAAAAATAATATGTGCCCCCACTACTTCAGGAACAATTATGAAACATCATTTATTGAAGGCATGGTTGAGAATCAGGAATCAGGCAAACGAAAGCTTCTGATTAGCCCATTCCAGAAGGACGCAAATGTGCACTAAAGCTCAAATCCCCCCCGGCAACCATCGGAAACTCTTTACTCTTAAGTATGATCCCAAAGGAGTTGGTTATCTGGTTTTTCAGAATGCAGCAAATTAGGAGCTTCAAATTATTATAGAAAGGAATAGCTAGGGCAATAGGCAACAACTGACAAAATGAAACAAAGAGAAAAAAAACACTAATAAAAAATGTTAACTCTTTAGGACATCAGTAAATAGCCATTAATTTAATCATGATGACAGAATCATCTATTCGATAACTATTTTTGCATGCCTGTTACGTTCAAGCCACTGTGCTAAGTGCTGAAAAATATTACAGTGAACAAGTGAACAGAAAAATATCAATCGCAGCAGCAAAAGTCCACTGAATGCTTATTACAAGCCAGTGCTAAGTGCTTTACAGTACATTTCACTCCATCCTGGGAACAACCGCAGGAGGTATAACTATTTGTATACCAATCTTAGAGTTGAGACAACTGAGGCTTAAAGAAGTTAATTAACTTGTCCAAGATCATATAGTTACTGAGTGATAAGAGATGGGATTTGAATTTATGCAGGATTCTTCTGAAGTATTTGCTCTTATCCTTCCTCAGGGAATACACAGAACCTGTCCTCAGAATGTTTATAGTTTGGTACAAGAAAAAGAAATACGCAATTGAAACAGTGTGATTGGAGCTACAGTAGAGGAAAACATAGGATGCTAACGGGACACACAGGATTGTCTAATTCTCATGGGGCCTATGGGTGGGGTTGGAAGTATCCTAAAAAATACATTACAGTATACTGACATAATACACTCTATTTGATTTGATCCTATCGGCAGAACACCCTACCTCAAAACCAGCCTATTTATAATATCAAAGGTTTAATTAGCCAAAGAGTCAAATGAATCTTTCGCATAAAATACTATTTTTGGAAGTCACCCAGTGTCGGCACGTATTAATCATGACGCGGGTCTCACATCGACCTCAGTGGCTTTTGCCACGAGTGGCACGAGCGGACGCTGGCCCCGCGCGCTGCCGCAGGTGAGGCCTCCCGGGGTGCGGACGGGTCCCCACACCGCGCGGGAGCGCGCGCGCCGCCCTCCGACTCACTTCAACTGGATTTCTTCCAGCAACTCCATTTTAAGACGGTCGGTGCTCACACTGTCGAAGTTGTCGCCCTTTCCTTCCCCCATAGTGTCAGGTCAGAGACTTCCCGTGTCCTTCCCCTCAAAACAGCTTAGAGCAGAAGACTTGAAGAAACAACCAGAAGCGAAGAAGGAGAAAGTGTTGTCATAAGCCGTCGCCATGGCGAACCACCTCACAGTCGCCGGCTCCCGCGTCTGGCCCGCCGCGACGCGCGGTGACGTCATAAGGCGTCACCTGCCTACTGCAGGGGATAGGGCTGCTGGAACCGAAAGAATGTGCTCTCTGTCCCGGGGAACCCCTGGAGACCAGCCCTCTCACAAGGTGGAGGGGACATATCTGCACAGCCAGGAGGGATGTGCTCGGGCTGCCTAGCTCAGTGCAAGGCGGTCGAGAATATCCATCTCCTTTTTCTTGCCTCCTGTTGGCCTTGGTTGCTTTCCTCAACACTGCCCTGTGCCCGTCTCCTTTACTCTTAGCCCTTATCAGGGAAATGCTGGATCCAAGAGTGGCTGCACCATCTACCATTCCTCTTTGCCTCACCCAGAGACTTCATAGTCACTGCTTGTCTACTGACTTTGACAACAAAAGTGCCTTTCCACCGTAAGTCTTGCCATACTCTTTGCGACTGGACTTCCAGATGGCTGAGCCTGTCCTACAACCTTGCCCTTCAACTCACATCACTTTCATCTCCACTCCACCCACTTCCACAGCCATACTCTCAATGTTGTCACTGAGAGTGTGGCCTTACCTTAGACACCTTAAATTCAAAAACTACTGTCTGCCAAATCCTCCTATCCTTTCAGTTCCCAACTTGGTTACTTCCTACACAGCAGTGTTTTACTAACTAGGAAAATCATCTGGGGAGCTTCTTAAATAAATTCCGGGACCCTATCCTGTGTTTCAGAGATCTTGCTTCATCCATAACACACAGTTTGCTCTTCACCTGGCTTCCAGATTTGTCTTCTAAATTTAAACAATAGATTGGGGGTTGGAAAATGGAGTACACTTTCGCCCACTAATAACTTTCCTCCAATGAATAGCCTCCCAGGTGAACAAGCTGTTTCTTCATGTATGACAATTCTTTGCATAAAATATATTTTAAGACATTATTTCAGACTTCTTTTTTCATTTGATCTTAAATATTTTTATGCATGTTTCTGGATCTTTTAAATATATTGTGAAAAGTTTATTTTTGGAGAAAAACAAGCTATTCAGAAATCAGTGAAATGTTCTCTTTGAATTATCTGTTGCTAAAGTAAATACAAAATGATAAAAACCCATAAGGAAGTCTGTTTTAAAACATCTAATCTTTTGTTTGGTTAGAAAGGACCAGAGAACCAGTTTGTGTTTGAGCAGAGCTTTATTTATCACACTCACCTGGGAAGTAGAATAGAAAATAATTACTGGCTAACAAGCCTTCAGCCTGGCTTTTCATAGTGTTGAGCAGAATACCATTCACCAGTTATTAATTCCAGGGGAGGACTCTAAACACTTCTGTCCATGGAATCTTGGTACTGGAGTTGCCAAGAAAAACACAACACAGTCAAGCACTGGAGTAATGCATTACTTAAATAGAGAAGTGACAGAGCAAGATCACTTCCAATCACGTGCATCAATTTCTCATGGCTAGCGGGTCACCCAGGGAGGAGACACAGGGCAATTTACCAATGTGCACCTCTTTTGTACTGCAGTGAAAAGCCACTCCCGCTCCTCCATGGAGTCTGAAATATTGAAAACTGGGGACATGCCTGAGGGCCATGGGACAGCTGCTTAAGGAGAACAAAGGGACACTCATTAAGGGAAAGATACTCCCATACAAGGCACATGCTGTATAGGCTATTTATCTCAATAAGGAAGTGTACAGGCTCAAGGCCCATTCTTATGTGGCCACGCAGGGATCAAAAGACTGTGCACATGAGGCCGCTTTACCCAACATATACAGCTTACCCTAAAATACCTATGAATATAGAAGAAAAGGCAAAAGCTCACAGTATTGTCAAGATCTAGGACAGATGACCTATTGCTAACATCTTGGGACATTTTCTACCAACTATCAAGTTAATAGAATTGTAATAAAAAAATACCAATAGTGTTAAGCAGCTGAAATCAGGGGGAATCTATAAAGACCATATCTTAGTCCATTTTCTGTTGCTCAGAATACCTGAAACCAGGTAATTTATAAGAAATGAAATTTATTTCTTATGGTTCTAGAAGCTGGGAAGTCCAAGGTCAAGGGGGTGTATCTGCTGAGAGCCTTCTTGCTGGTGGGGACTCACTGAAGTGTCCCGAGGCAATGAAAGGTATCACATGGCTAGTGGCCTCAGTGTGCTAACATGCTAGCTAACTCAAGTCTCTCTTCGTCTTCTTGTAAAGCCACCAGTTCCTCCCCCTACCATGAAAACCCATTAGTCCATTAACCATTAATCTATTAACAAATGAATGGGTCAATCCATTCATGAAGGCAGAGCCCTCATAATCCAATCACCTTTAAAGGCCCCACCTCTCGATACTGCCACTTTGAGAATTAAGTTTCAACATGAATTTTGGAGGGGACATTCAAACCATAGCAGACAATTTGTCTTTCCCTATCTACATTAATTTACAAGAGACAAGACTGGCCTAACAATCACACTACTGTGTAGGTCCCTCCTTTTTGAGGCAAGTATGTATGTAACCTCTTCTTTCCCCTTATTAATACTGTTCTCCTTGATCTTGAGCAAGGTACTTAACCTTTCTGTGCCCCAGTTTCTTATTCTGTAAAATGAGGATTCTAATAGTATACACCTCATAGGAATGTTGTGAGGATAAAATAAGTTAATCCTGAGACATAGCAGGGACCCCTTTTAGGCTACCAAGCATGGAAATAATGGAAAAATCTTGAGTCCCTTCAAGGGAGATTCCAGGCACCTAGCTAGCCTTGAAAAGTAAATGAACAACCTGATAATCAAGGAGTTACTAACAGTAGTCTCCCAAGCAAGTCAGAGGCACAAGGTATTTTGGTTCTCTATAAAAACTAAAAAGATCACTTCTTATGTTTTTGAGTTGTTTTTCAGAAACCCCCACCAGATGGGAAATGCTGACCCACTATCTTATAGTGCAATAAATGCCCCTTTCTCCCACTGCAAATCTCAGTGTCAATGTCTGGCTTTAATTGTGCCAGGTGCATGGAGCCGTTTGGTTTGTTAACAACAACAAAGTGTACAGGCACTTAGGACACTCCTGGCACTACGTAAGTTTATATAGTAAGCACTCTATAATATAAACATTAGCTATCATCATTTCTATGGCCAGTCCGTACCTGGAGGTGCTCCCAGAATACTCCTCAGCACAGCATGGAGGAGGGGCAATCTGTAGAGGTAAAGTGAGGAAAACTCTGACAGCAGTAAATATTGAGAACTCTTGTTTTTCACACACCATATTACATCTGTTGAGTCTCAAAGAGGCAAGCAGAGGTAGGTGAGAGACCTTGTCTTAGTCTGTTTGTATTGCTATAACAAAACCTCTGAGATTGGGTGATTATTATAGACATTTATTTCTCAAAGTTCTAGAGGCTGGAAGCCCAAGGTCAAGGTGCTGGCAAGTTTGGTGTCTGGTGAGAGCCTAGCCTCTGCATCCAAGGTGGCAATTTGTTGCTGCGTCCTCACATGGCAGAAGGCAGAATGGGAAAAATGGCCTAGCTAGTACCCTTTTATAAGGGAGGGAGCCGGCAGCAGGGAGCGGGTGGCCATGAGTTTATTTTCCTTTACGGTTTTCTTGGTCTGACAGAACTCACCCATAAGTCCTTCTAAGATTGATGTTTCTTTGTGAGGAGATTTTAAACTTACCGAATTTCTTGGATCAGCTAAAATATCCTTAAAGAATATGGTCAAGGGAATTGACCCTCTTGCCCTAACCGGGCAGCAGGACTTGTTAAGAAGTTATAATGATGACAGTGTGGTACTAGCATAGAAACAAAACAAATGACAGATGAACAACATAGCCCAGAAACACTCATACTTGATATACAGAGAAGCCTGACAGAGAAATGTGGCAATCACTAAAGAAAAGAACTATTCAATAAATGGGGCTTGAGTAACAGATTATCCACAGGAGGGAAAATTAGATTTTTACCTTACATCTTGTACACATACACACAGTTCTCAATAAATTAAACACCTAAATGTGAGAAGCAAAACAGTTACAAACAGGCAAATTTTACAGTGGAGGGAAATGAATGGCAAGCATGAAAAATTACTGACCTCATGAGAGGTCAGGAAAATGCAAGTTAAAACTATGAAATACTGCTTTATATATGCTAGAATGACAGTAAGAACACTGTCAAGGGAAATAGTGCTCAAGAGAATATGACCATTTTGGAAAATAACTTGGCATTATTTTGCAAAGTTAAAAATGACAAACCCTATGACCCGACAAGTCCACACCTACATATAAACTCTCTTGCTTATGTGTAGCAGGGCACATTCAAGAATGTTTATGGTAGTACCGTTTCTATCAACCAAAATTAAAAACCAAATGTCAACTGACAGGAAAATGAATAAATCGTGGTATACTCACATAGAATACTATACAGGAACTAAACTAACCATACACATAAGCACAAGAATAAATTTTAAACACAAACTC
Source organism: Varecia variegata (assembly GCA_028533085.1). Lineage (NCBI taxonomy): Eukaryota > Metazoa > Chordata > Mammalia > Primates > Lemuridae > Varecia > Varecia variegata. The sequence goes on from CM052445.1 coordinate 12,137,254, forward strand.
AGAAAAGCAAGTTGAATAAGACTTTGCATTAAGATACTATATGTACAAAGCTTTAAAAGTACAAAGCTTTAAAAATACAAAGTGAAACAGTATGTTTGGAGAACATACATGTGTGATAAAGGCAAAAAAAAAACAGTAAAATAATGGTGGGGGAGAAAGAGGCAAGGAGAGAAAATACAAAAGAACACACATGTATATGTGATTGGCAACTTTCCTATGTCTTTAGTTCGATGATAAGTTTATGAGTGTTAATTTTGTTATTATGCTTCATACCTTACATGTTTTATGCAATTTTTTCTATGTATCAATTATTATATAATATAAAAAAAATTCTTTATTAGAAGCCTATCTCCTAGTGACTCAGTAGAATGGTGGGAAAAGTCCATTTTCTGTACTCTAAGGCAGGGGTTAGCATACTTTTTCTGTAAAGGGCCAGACAGTAATTATGTTAAGCTTGTGGGCCATATAGTCTCTGTTGCAACTATTCAACTCTGCTGTTGCACTAGAGAGCAGCCATAGCTAGCATGTAAACAAATAGGTATGACTGTGCTCCAATAAAACTTTATGAAAACAGGTGGCCAGCTGGATTTGGGCCATCAGGCATATTTGCTGATGTGAACTAAAAATAAAATCCCAAGCCCTCTGCTAACTGAATGGACCCTTCTCGGCCAATGTGCCACCAGAAATACCTTAAAACTGAGTTCCTAGCCATGCTGGGATGGAAAAGAGAAAGCACAATTACATATGTATGATTTTCCTTCATACATATTCATGGCTCCTCCTATAGATGCTTGTTAAATACGTTCGTTTGACCACCATGCTCAGTATAAAATCCTGTTGCCTTTTATCTCTTCTTGGAAGAACATGTGCCTGGCTTCTGGCCTGGGATCTGCTTTCCCAACCTGTTGGAATGGCCGCCCAGCAGGTTGCTAACCTTCGTAAGAAATAAAGCTCTCCTTTATTATAAACCTTATTAATTAATATTTTTTAGTTAACAATGACTTCTGGTCAAAGGTAACTTTTTAACTTTAGGCTCCACTATCTGCCATTCCATTTCGTAAACTTGGCAAAGCAGAAACTGACTGGAAGCTGTTTACCAATTCATTTTTATTTCAATTTTAACAACTAGTACATCATCCATGGCCTTAGGAGAAAGCTCTACCAATTCTATGTGTTCCCAAAATACAAACCAACAGATATATTTGAGGCCAAGCAATTCAGTTTTTTATTCACAAAGTGCATTTTTCAGAGAGTTTCAAATAAAGTCTAATAAACTAACAGCCACTAGAGGTTCAGAAATGATTAGAATGGACTACAGCTATAAAAACTAATACCAATTTAATCAACAAAAATAAAATGCCATTAGGTATTTACTTACACATTCGTAGCTTAAAGGTCTGTGAATATCCTGTCTTCTGCCAAAGTGGAAACTATTATGCTTACCCACCATGGATTAAGCCTAAGGTTTTCACATTCTTTACTGGATAATGAATAGAACCTTTCCTTTTTAATAACTTATTTGCTTTTAATATAAATTCCAATGACTGAATCCCAAAAGAAAAATATATTTACCATCAGAAAACACAATTCTGTTTATGTTTTAGTTTTCACAAAGTTTTAGCCTTTTGGAAAAGCTTACAGAAGCAGATACGGCAAAATAATCTCTTAAAGTATTTTTTTTGTACAATTAAACCGACAACAAAATCACTTAAAATGTTAATACCAATCATGCTTCCAAATTTCCTAGCTTCTAATAGATCAATACCAGTCTCAGTATAAAATCCTTAAAAATCTACTGCATTCATTTTAAATAAAAAAGACTATCCCATTTTGTAATAGGTAAGCTACCAAATAATTTTACAGAACCTCACTGTATTCTTCACCAGTCCCTTCCCTGTTTTTAAGTCTTTTAAAATGTTATCAGAGAATTCTTAGGCTCCTAAAGGATTACAGTTGTTTAGCTTATACACTGAAAATTTTGACAAGCATCTAAAAATAAATCCACAATTAGAGCAAAAAGAGAAGACAATACTTTAAATCATTCCTTCCCAGTATAAACAGAACTAAGGTTACTAAATACCAAATTTTAAGTAAATATATAATTTCCTACTTGGCTTTCTGAAAGATAGCAGATACAAAAATAGTTTAACATTAGGTTTAATGAGGTTTATAGCACATTGTTAGCTTTAACTGCAAAAATATTTTAGCTACATTTGGAAAAAAATAAACTTATTGAGAATATAACTTCATATTTCTAAAAGCTAGGTGCAAGAATATCAATTCTTCTCCTTTTAAGTAGAACACATGCCATAAAATTTATCAGTCACTTTGTAGGAATGAATACATTTAAAAAACACTGGTTATATCTGTGGAGAATTCCACATTTGCCTATTTAACAAAATTTCATCCATCTCATAAGGCTTTGGTATAGGTGATTCCCAGAACTTCCATCACTTATCTTTCTTCTTTGCCTCATTCTTCTTTCCTTCCTTCATCTGCTCATCCTTCTCCCCTCTCATGTTTACATTTGCTGCTCCTTGATTTTCCTTCTGAGAATTATCAACTATTTGATAGTCCTCGAGAAGAGTGTGTCCTGTCTGTGTTGCAGTTTTCTTCACCATTGCTTTGATACCAATGTTGTTAATGTTATAGGCAGTGACGCCAACATTGACAGCAGAATCCACTGCATTGTGTGTAACTTCTCCAGCAGTATGCCCGTATCTTTAAAACAAATTATATTAAAGAATGTACAATAAAATTACAAATATACAATGAGGTTTTCTGAATTACTGTTAATTAAGTCAAATGATTACTGTGTTATCCCTGAAAGCAAAATCAAAGTTTAGGTTTCAATTTAATTAATAACTTAAAACATAGTAGAGAATGAAATCACACTGTGACAAAGCTGTTATTTTCTCCTTTAGTAAAAACAATGTGAAACTAAATTTAGACTGAGAATGATGTCATAAAGACTGTTGAATAAAAATAAAATGTAAATTGTAATGTAGGTTGTTAATCAGTCATTTTTTTTTAATCTTCTCTTTCTGGAAATATAAGGGAAAATATTCACTGAAGCAACTGTAGGACACAAAGAATCTAGTCATTATACAATAAATGGTTTCAAGTTCTACCTTAACTAGACTTTTGCTAAGTCTTTTAAACTATGGGAATCTGAGTTTGTCATAAGCAGAGATTCTATGACATTCTCCTCTACATCCCACCCCACTGCACACTCACTGGCCTCCTTACTGTTCCTTGAACCTACCAAGCACACAAAGGCCTTAGGACTTTGTGCTGGCTGGTCTCTGCCTGGACTTCCAAAGCTCACTGCCTTATCTCCCTCAAGTTGGCTCACCTATTCTCTTCTCAGTATCTGTTTAAATTTCCTTATCCCACGTGCCCCACCACACTGCCAATAAATCTCCCCTTAAATTGCTCTTTCTTCCATAACTTGTTTCCTTCTATGTACTGTAGAACTTATTAATGATCATTCTTTATGTCTTGCTATCTCACTAGAATATAAACCCCACTGGGGAGGGGAATCTTTTGTTTATTAATTTATTAATGTATCCTAAATATTTAGAACAGTGCCTGACATTCAATAAATATTTATTGAATGAATAAAATCAGTAATTTCTGCCCTATCTGCCTTAGAGTTTTCTGAATATCAAATGTATGGCAAAGTGCTTGGCAGTTTTAAAGCATACACAAAAGCAGTTATTATTGATAATTAATATCAATATCTGTGTTTAATACTATTTCTATGAGAAAATGTAATTTGAGGTCCTATCCAAGGATACCAAAACATATCTCCCTGTTTTGTTTTACTCTTTACACCTTTTCTGGTAGCAGGCTTTTAAAGCTTTTCTTGCCCATAGTTTTTCCCAAGTAGAGAACTGCTAAAGCAATACAGAAAATTTTACATTTTCTCCAGGACACACCAGGTGCTTTGTGACCTATATCTAGACATCTCATACTAACATTGGATCTGTCTTATGAATTAACAAGCCCTCTATTACTATTAGCCTGGTCTAGAACAATGGTTTGTGACCCCACTGGCTTGTTTGTGCTTGGCTTTTTTCAACCCCAGTGCTACAAATGTGAAGTAATCTTATTGTGCCCCTGAATGATGACTCTGTTCTGTCCTCTGCCTAATGTTAATAATTATATTAGAGTTAGCACATGGCAGAACCCTTAAGGCTGTGCTATTCTTGACTGGGGGCCTTCTCACCAGTCACCAGACAGAAAAGCTCCCTACAACTGCTTTCTGCCAGTCCCTGTTGTTTTGCAATCCCTCAGCATTGCACAGGATTTGCTGATGGTGCAGAAGACAGGGGGCCTTCTCATTACCAACCAAGCCCTAGCTACAGATACTATTGTCAGGTGGCAGTGGCTATGGCAAAACTAAAATAAAGGGGTAACAGCAGTTTCAGCACTGAAAGAATGATCATAACTCTTAGTGGAGCAAGTTTCTCTTAGGGTTTACTTCTCTAGGACTAAGTGAGCTACAATGCAGTGACATGGTAACTCAAGACTCTGGCCATAGTTATGTTTTCCAGTATAGGAAATCCTCCGTATTTATACACTTCAAAAACAACAAAGTGAAGTTAAGCAAGTGCAAATGAAAGGTTTTAATTTTATGTACAAGTATCAATTGTCCAAAGACAAGATGAAGGTCCAGATTTTAAAGGTTTATTTTTTAAAAAGGTCAAGTTTGTCCAGGCACAGTGGCTCACCTCTGTAATCCCAGTACTTTGGGAAGCTGAGGCAGGACTGCTTGAGGCTAGGAGTTCGAGACTAGCCTGCAACATAGTGAGGCTGTCTCTTAAAAAAAAAATCAGTCAGGCATGGTGGCATGAGCCTGTAGTCCCAGCTATTTGGGAGGCTGAGGCAGGAGGATTGCTTGAGCCCAGGAGTTTGAGGCTGCTACAGTGAGCTATGATTGCACCACTGTATTCCAGCCTGGGTGACAGTGAGACTCTGTCTCCAAAAAAAAAAGTCAAGTTTGATATCAGTTAATATAGAGGATATACTCTTTGTCTTCTGTGCTATACTTATCAAGTACAAATATGACTAAAACATAGGAGGCAAATTCCACTATATTCGATCTGATCACAACACATCTGGAACATAAGATTCAATTCCAGATGCCATGTTTTCAGAAGAGCACTGATAAACTTGAATTTGTCCCTATCAAAATAAAAATAGAGGATGAGCAGAATGAAGGAACTGAAAATAATAGCATACATGGAACTGTTAAAGCAACTGACAGTACTTAGGAGACAAGCAAAAACCAAGTGATGGGCATAATGATGATTAAATATTTAACTCCTGAATAGATGTTACATAGAACTGGTTTTGAGTAATACGACATTTGCCATTGGAGTTTCCCTTTCATCCAGTGCAAATTTAAGGGGAATTTTACTTAAATTTCACTATACAAACCAATAAAATACTGTACCATAAAACAGTAAATTTCTTACAAGAAAATATTATTAAGCTTATTTGCCACAAAGATATATTCAAAGATAAAATATTGCTAGGAGAAAATAAAAATGGATCTAGTTTACTGAAAAAGTAGTTATATTCTTCTTCTTTTTTTTTTTTTTTTGAAACAGAGTCTCACTCTGTTGCCCAGGCTAGAGTGCAGTGGCGTCAGCTTAGCTCACAGCAACCTTGTCAAACTCCTGGGCTTAAGCGATCCTACTGCCTCAGCCTCCCAAGTAGCTGGGACTACAGGCATGCGCCACCATGCCCGGCTAATTTTTTCTATATATATTTTTAGTTGGCCAGATAATTTGTTTCTATTTTTTAG
>CM052445.1:12143168-12173680 GCA_028533085.1 Varecia variegata
AATATGTACTATACTAAAATTAAGTGTAGCAGGTTTAAAGTTACATATTGTCTGTAGGCCTTCATGTTTCTAAATCTAAAATAAGACAAAAGTTTTAATGTAACTGACAAAAATAAACTGAGTCTTAACAAATAGCTCTTACACACTTACCTGAAAATGTTAAGAGTATAGTTATTTAATCCTCTATATTGGCTTATACTACCAGAAATCAGATAATGAATTTTATATAATGCATTTGTTTTTCTCCTAGGCATAATACATATAATTAAGGCAGATTTAAAATAACTACTCTGGAGAGCAATAATTTATCATAGGCAGTAAGAACACAAATTTTCTTTCTTTTTTATTCTTTTGGACAGTCTCTCTCTGTCACCCTGGCTACACAGCTCTCTGTAATCTCAAACTCCTGGGGCAAGTGATCCTCTTGCTTCATCCCGAGTAGCTGTGACTACCGATGCATGCCACCACACCCAGCTAATTTTTTCTATTTTCAGTAGAGACAGGGGTCTTGCTCTTGCTCAGGCTGGTCTTGAACTCCTAAGCTCAAGCGATCCTCCTGCCTAGGCCTATCAGAGTGCTAGGATTATAGGTGTGAACCAATACACCTGGTCCCAAATTTTCTTCATTATATTACTATCAGTTGGATTAGTGTACAACAACACAAATGCTCACTATATTAAAAATACTTTTTGATAGTATAACAAGTGTAAATAACTAAGAACGTAAATAAATGTACATAAATAAAGAAATTAATTAAACAAAGTACAACTATCTTTCCATTTCTTCAGTTCTGTGACTAAGTTATTACTGGTTTAATACTTTTAGCTTAATACTAAAATACTCTTCTCTTAAAAGATATTTTCTATTTCTGGGCCAGATTATCTCCACAGGTGAGAAAACAGTATTACTTGGGTAAATCCTTTATTCCCTACTGCCTTTCCCATTTTTCCAAGTCTCTAACAGTAGAAATTAAATTACTGCTAACACAATCATCCTCATAGTTAGAAATACGAACCTGCTTAACTGAATTTTCACTTACATGATTTGTATTTATTCCATGAATCTTTGGAGGAAAGGAAAAAAATAATAGCAATACCTACCATAATAGAAATAAATTAGCTCAGAACCACTGTTAAAATACCCTATTCATCACATTAAGTTCTCCTTGCTAAGGACCAGAAATACAAAATTTACATCAAATCCCAGTACTTCCTCGTTATGTGAATCTCAAATTTTTAATAAGCCCATTGTACTTAGGTATTTTTTTCATTAGAATAGGAAAAGGGCAAATCCAACAAAGTACTTCCTACTTTCTAATACGATTGCCTAACTATCTGTGCTAACAACAAATGACAATGACAATCTAAAAATAATTCACTTTTGGCCTAAAGGCACTTCTGACTTCCTCTTGCTCTTGCTACAAATAAACAAACTATTTTTCTAATTATGACTGACCCATCCAGTAATCTCAAGGGCAGAAAAAAATTCATGAATATCAGACAGAGGTCAATGTCACAAGTGGCAAGAAGTGCACTGGAAGATTTGAGTTTTACATTTCCATCAAAAGAATTTCAGACATACTCTATATTCTCATTTTCAACTGTTTTTTGTAAAACTGACAACCCAAGATGTGCCTTGTTGCTTTGATTCAAAGATATGGGTACCCCAGACAGAACAGGTCAAACTAATTTAGGATGGAAATTAAATTAGTATTTCCTAAGTCAAAGGTAATTTACTGTGGTGGGAGAGAATCTAAAAACATGTTAGATAATGCTGGAAAGTACTAAGCCTGCACAGATTACCCACCAAGGGCAGTGGTGGCCCAGCACTTTTCTCTGCACTTCAGAGCACATGTTCTAATGACAGAAACACTTGGTTTATATTCCAGCTCTACTTCTTATAGGGGTGTAATCTTTAATAAGTTATTTAAGTCTCTATGCTTTGGTTTCCACATCTATAAAATGGAGATAATAACAGTATTAAAACTTAACATATATGAAAGCACTGAACATAGTGCCTGACACATAAGTATGAACTCAAATAAATGTTATCAGTAAGTGGATCATTAACACAAATAACAAAGAATTGTGAACACCACTAATATTACTCTTCTTTTTTCTTTCTAAATAAACGGTAAGATCCAAACTAATTCAAAGTTAAGAAAGCAACTCAGGCCCATCATACTAGATTTAGTTTTTAGATCTTAATTCTTTTAATACTGTGTAAAGGCAGTATTGTCAGGTAGAAAGAACAAAGAGCTAAAAGCAGAAGATCCTGTTTTAAATCTCATCTTTAATACCACTTGTCATAAATTTGTTTAATATAGTTGCTGCTTCAGCATTCGCTTTTTAGGCCTGACGTAAGTTGTCTCAAACCCAGTTGTATCCCATCACCTTTGGCCTAGTTAAAACTTCTCCCTACCCATGTGGTTGCTTGCAATAAAACTCACTTGTTCCTCATCTCACTGACTCAAAACTCAACACACCCCACAGCTGCTGACCACGAGAAAATCCAACAGCCAACACCAGAGTCAAGTAAATAAGTTCTCCCCTTCACACATGTTTTCTTTAAACTAGTCAATCCACATCTCCCACTGGAAAGCCAAATGGATAACATCCATGGACCTTAATGAGGGCACAGTCCCACAAGGCCCCTTCTCCCTCACATACATGTGTGCTCACTTCCTCCTTCCCCCCCTGCTGACTGAACACCCTGCTGTCTCCAGGAAGTTCCATCAGCCCTCATGGATACCCCTCTTCTCTCACGGATCTGTAATAAAATGCTTCCATTAATTCATGTGTTTTTTTTGTGCTGCTTCCTGTGACCAACACACCCAAACCTAACTCTCCTCCTAGTTAGGGGTCTCCTTTAGAATGATTTAGTAGGAATAAATTGGACACAGGTCAGATAAGAGCCATAAGAGTGTATGCCAGTATAAACAAATTTCCTGAAAGAGTGACACCTGGTCATAGGTCAGACATTTAGGCATTAGGCTGTCTACCAGGATAAAGAAGTATCCCATGAAAGGTACACTGTAAACATCCACAACCACTTCCCCTAGGGCCTAGTAAGGGCAGGACTAGAACTTATAGGCACTCTCTAGAGAGATCTTAAGGCCAAATTAGAAAGAAATCAACCCCACTTATGAAGTAAGCTTGAGCAATGCATTCATTTCTACACCTGTCCATTTCTTAACATATGGAGAAGACATACCATTTGTCCATCCCAATACGTACGTACAGTGGTAATTAGAGTCAAGTAAGATGTGACAAAATTTTACAATCTTTGTATACATAATGGGCTAATAGGCAGTATAATAGTTTAATTATAATTCAAGTTTTTCAGGCAGGTATCACCCACCAAGAACATGTAGTTAATAAAAGATACAGAAATTCCAGGCTTTTAAAAAAATTAAACCTATTCTTTACATTAATGATGAATATTTATAACAATTACTAATACAAAGCAAAGTCACAAGAATTCTATTTTACCAAAAATATTATTTTCACTATTGAAGAAAAACAATGAGTGAAAAAATTGTTTTATCAGATACTTAATAAAAATAACTACATAATTACCTTTTTGAAGATGGAATCTTGCTATGTTGCCCAGGCTGGTCTCAAACTCCTGGCCTCAAGTGACCCTCCCGCCTAGGCCTCCCAAAGTGTGGAATCACAGGCATGAGCCACCCCACCCAGCTTACATAATTATCTTAACTATCATGGAGTTTTAAAAATGCTACAAGAGATTTAGTCATTAAAATGATAAAATTCAACTTACTTGTATTTGACAGTTTGTACAGTTTCTGCTGAAACGTTGTTAACAATGCATTTAGCTGCACATTCCAATCCCTGCCAGACAGTTGAAAATCCTGCAAACATATTTAAAAGTAAGTAAATCTAGCCCAAAGCAAACAGATCTTCCTAGTTAAAATTCTGGGCCCTTTTGTTACCTTGAACACTACTTGCTGCTACAACCATAGCACCATCCAGGGGAGATTTCCCATCTTTGTCTTTTTTAAGAGATTCTGGAACAAGTTTGCTTCCATGCTTCTTGACATGTGGAGCTAGTTCTTTTCCAACACAATTTGCTACAGTGCAAACTCCATCAACTAATATAATAAAAAAAAGAAAATTTAGAAAAAAATGTATTCTTCCCTTGATTTTATCATCTATTACAAAATTGTTAAGTGAGGATCTAAAATTGTTTTACTCCATAATGTTACCATTTCTACTTAAGGATGAGAAGCTAGACTGTGGCTTTTTTTTTTTTTTGAAATAGGATCTCACCATGTTGTCCAGGCTGGGCCCAAGTGATCCTCCTGCCTCAGCCTCCCAAGTAGCTGAAACTACTGGCACACATCACAGACAGGCTATTTTTTTTTTAACTTTCTTTTTTTTTATTCTTATTCAAAAGCTATTATTTGCTTTAAAAATGTTTCCAGCACCTCCTGACGGTTATAACCTCGCCTCTTAGATATACATGTTCTTCCTGGCACTTCTGTTTGAGAAAACCATCCACCTTTTCTATCTGATTGTTACAATGCAAGATTGGTAGGTACACCCTTTAGCATTTTCCAGCTAAGTTTATTTGTATTTTTCTATCAGTAAATGTCTCAGTGAAATAATAATAATAATAGACTTTTAAGTCTATAAAAGTAAACAACCCAAAATCTGCTTCAACAAATACCAAAAAAGATAATCTTACTAAATTTAATGGTAATCCATTAAGGTCCTATCTGACCATCTTAAACCAGTAAACTTTAGCGCTCCGATTCTCAAAGGACAAGGGGTTAGAAATATATTGCTTAGGAATCACTAAGTCAGCTTTTCTCAAACATCTCTCTCTCTTGACCATCAACTTCCATGCAGAGAACTGCTGTTCTTAAAATATGTCACATCCCTCAGATGGATTCAAGAATAACAAATTCAATCACATGCCACATGATGACATTTTGGTCATTTTGTTGTATATATGATGATGGTCCCGTAAGATTAAAATGGAGCTGAAATATTCCTATACCCTAGTGACATCACAGCCATTGTAACATTGTAGTACAATTACTTTTTTAAAAAAATAAATTTAGTTTGTCCCAAGTGTACAGGAGTGCACAGTTATGTCTCGGACCTTCACATGCACTCACCCAGAGCAACTTTCAGTTCTGCAAGGAACATTCATGGTAAGTGCCCTATACAGACAGGTGTATCATTTTTTCTCTCTTATACTGTATTTCTACTATACCTTTTCCATGTTTAGATACATAAATACTTACCATTATATTCCAATTGCCTACAGTATTTAGTGCAGTACTTTGCTGTACAGGTTTGCAGCCTAGGAGCAATAGGCTATACCATCTAGTTTGTGTAAGTACACTCTAGGATGTTTGCGTAATGATGAAATCACCTAATGACACATTTCTCAGAACATATCCTTGTCATTAGGTGACCCAAGACTGTACATTCTGAACTCCTCTTGCAAGATAGACACTGTTCTCTCCAACTAATCAAAACCACCCTTTAAAAACCAGAGTTTCTCAGACTTTAACATGCAAATAACAATCACCTAAGGATCTTGTAAAAATGTAGATTCTGAATCAGCAGGTATGTCTGGGGCCTGAAATTCTGCATTTTTAAGGCTCCCAGATGGCCTGATATTGCTGGTCCGTAGGTCCCACTGTGAGTAGCAAGGAGAAACTGCTTTAATTCTTTATTCTTGAGATTAAATCATCTAAATAAATATTTGGATTAAGAGATTATTTTAAATTTAAAGAAGTCATCTAAAATTACTTTACCCAGGAATTGACTGACTTTTGCTGCTCCTCCTGTAGCCTGCTTCGCTATATAAAGTCCCTTGGTGACAGCTGGACTAACTTCCACTGGTTTTTCTTCTGGTTGAATCCGTTCTCGGAGTTTAGAAGCACCTTTCTGGATTGCTTTGCCAGTAAATTCAGCACCTTTGACTAAACCCCAGCTCACCCAAGAAGCACCTTTTAAAAATAAAATTCAAAATTACACAATATTAGGGCCAACTACTCTTTCCTAAATAACATCGAGAAAAATAAAAGGAGTTTGATATTCAGATCCTAAACACGCCATGTCATCAACTTTCCTGATAACTTCATACTTATAGTTTCTTCCTGGAATATATACCTTATCTAACTAAACTCATCTTTCAATACTTAGGTCATATATCACTCAGTGACAAGAGTTCTGCATTACTCTACGCTGAGACTGTAACTTGTAGGTATCTCTATGTTACTTACCACACTATATTAATGTTAGGTATTAATTTTGAGTTTTGGTGCCTGTAAGATAGTATTTGCCTAGAGGACCCAGATATCCTTATTCTTTTGGCCTTAGTCCAGGCATCACTTTCCCCCACGACATCCTGGGGGGGGGAAAAACAGAAACAACACAAAATGGAAACCAAAGAACCTGTATCTGAAACACTAAGGCAGAAGGAACTCTTGCTTGCTTTAGGCTAAGGCATTAGTCAGGGGGTCCTGTTCCTTCTTTAATCCTAAACTCAAACTCCTGAATCTCAGCACCTTTTAGCTTGCTATATAAACATGAATGACAAAATCATGAGAACCACCAAAGAACACATGACAAGAAAAAATCTAAAACAGAAGAGAGAGGCCTAGATGATTTAGCCATTTCTCAAGACAGTAGGCCCTAGCCCTTTGCTCTGCTCATGCTGCTTGCAGCATGAATGAAAGAAGCAGTTGCCAGAGGAAAAGCAGAATGGCAGGGTCTTTTCTAGAGAGGAGAAAAGGTCCTCAGCCAGTATGCATGTGGGGAAAAGAGGAGTAGGAAAGACGGGAAAAGCAAGAAAAGATACACAAGAACAGAGTCCCCAAAGATGGGAAGGAAAGTGTTACCCTCCTCTGTAGAGAGCTTACAATTTAAAATATTTCCTTTTTGGCTAACCCTAAAACAATCATACAATACTTAAATATGCTCTCTCAAGGTCTGAGCCATGGTTTTACATGATAACTCCAGCCCACAAGTGAGCATCTAGCAATCATGTCAAAATCATACCAGGTTATTTAAAACTGTTAAGTAGCAAGTAATAACTGGTTAGAAAATTTTATGCTTCTTCTCCTATTTCAGGCAACACCTCCACCTCCAGCTCCAATCCTATCCCCACTGTCCTACCCAATAACTTTGGGGGAGGACCAGGTTTCAAAACCAGGCAAACAGGCTGCCATAAAAATAAAAGGCTTGAAGATGTTCATTAAAGAAAATTATGTTTTTAGAGTTTATTAACTTAATAGTTGTAAAGTTTTAAGTAGTAGAAAATAGCTGAACTTGAAGAAAGAAGTCTGAGAAATCATAAAATAAATGATAATGAAACAAAGGAGACTATAATCCTACAATCAAACTCTATAAGAAACAAAATGGATGGAGTCAATTAATGACTGAGAAAAATAAATGGAAATGAGATAAATCAAAAGTCAAAGGACTAATAAAGAGAAATACTAGATGCAAATAATAGACAACAAGATATCACCACAGAAGTGCACAGTACAGGTAGAAACTGCAATAGTAGATAAAAATGTAGTATGTCATCGATAACCATTTAGATCTTTTAAATGGCATGTGCAGTGCCAGATATAGATTGATTCTGTTCACATTTGTGTCCTATGCACTCAGTTAATGCTGAAAATGGCAGTCAATGAATGTCTGCTGAATAAACAAGAGGCTGGCAGATAACTTATAATCATCTAGCACAAACCTACCCACTGCAGTTTATGGGACACTGTCCACTTTTATTGAACTAAAGAAACTTAGCATTTATACTTGTTATTAAAAATAGAAGCCCCAAATTACAATTTTCTTTCTAGGTAAAAGGCCAGCTGAAATTTAAGATGATACAGATCCTGGCCTTTCTGATAAGTTTTAGTAATTTTATCATAAGAAATATGAATTTTAGAACATTGGTCTTTCTATACGCAGCTTTTGATAACCTTTATCTCTGCTCACAGAGGGGGAAAATTGGCAGAAATAAGGGTGTACTGGCTACCACAACCTGACTACTATTGAATTTCCAATCATATGACATGTATCTTTTGTTATTATGTCTAATTTGGTCCTCTAAAAACCCAGAAATGATTTATCTTAGCACTTAATCATCCTGTACTCCATCAAAGTATAAGTTGTCTGAATATATGACTGTTCTCTGATGATGCTTTATTTATTCTATATGCCTTATATTAGAATAAAGATCTTTGTGGACCTGACAGCCAGAAGACTGTACTAGCCCAACAGGATCCTACAAAGAATCTATTGAAGAATAGGAGGGCTTCTTTGTGGCTACTCTTTAACAGACTGAATTAACCAAAATGGAAAACTCCTTGCCAGAGCCTACCAGCACAGAATGGTAGTGAAAAATATGTAATCTTGGAGAAACTTTATGGGTACATCATAGCTCCCTTGTGCTAACTATCAGCCTTAGGATGGTATGCTGGAATGAGTGGGCAGAAAGTGGTCATTCCTTCTCACTCCGTATCAACTGTTTGCCGAGAGTCCCAGAGTCCATCTGTACATTAAATTGGCGAGATCAAGGTGCTGAGAAGCTAAGTGAAATGTTAACCAACTAAAGCAGAAAGAGGTATGTCAGTAATGATCATCCAAAGGCTTCCATTATAGGGGGAAAAAATTAACATTACTATAGTACCTGATAAAATATTTTGAGCCACTTTCTCACTCCATTCAGGTAATTCTTTTGCTTTTTCTTCTGAAACTGGCTCACAGGGTACAATATGACTCAGATTAACTTCTTCACTTGAAGTATCTTTAGCCTAAATAGTAAAAATGTTTCAAAATGTGAAAGAGTTAGTTAAGTACTAAGAAATGGTTAAATAGAAACATTATATAATAAAATACTAAGCCAACAAATATTACATATAATTAATGAAAAATATCTCCAGCCAACCTAGTTATAAGTATGTCTTATAAAACACAATACCAGAACTTCTATAAAGCTGAAAACTGTCCTGGCCTATTTAAACCCTTACTGGTAAAATTTAAACACCAACATAAGTCCAATGTAGCATTTATCAAATCATATTTAAACTGACTAACTTCTTCCTTTACTTGACTAGACTATGAGTTCCTTTCATACAGATATCATACCTAGAATTAGTATGTACATTGTACCCAGTAAGGTTAAAAAAGATTTCTGTTAAATGATTCAATCAGTAAGGAAAGATGTATCCAAATAAACTGGTTTTGACAGAGATTAAGTAAACATCTAATTTGAAACAAGAAAATATAAACACAGAACAATCTGCCAATCCATGGAAATGGAGAACATGGAAATACCTGTACTTTGCTAATTTAACAGCTTCTATGAGAGAGCTAGGGCCAACACACAAACACTCAAAGCTAAATGAATTCATTCTAAGAACTCAGGAGGCTGACTCAGATCTCACAGTAATAAAAATAACTTGAAAACCAAAGTGCCTAACAGAAACACAAAGAACCACTTAAAATATAAAAACAACATTAAACAAAACAAAAATGTCTATATGGGGAGAAAAGCCACTCATAAGTGAAATCTAAAGACAAACTGGACACATTTTTTGCAACTTTTATCTTTGACAATGGGCCAACGTCCCTAATATATAAAGAGCTCCTAGAAACTGAGATGAAAAAGACTCACAGCTCAATAATCAAAATGGACAAAGTGAGATTTAACTCAGTGACAAGTTAAAAAAAAAATGGACAAAGGGCATGAATAGACAGTATACAGGAAACAAAATTCAAGAGACCATTAAGCCTAGATACTCAACATTACTCAAAATAAAACCAATCCAACTAAGATATTGTATTCTCATATACCATTTCTCATCTATTAGACTGCCAAAATACAGAAAAACTGGTCACCCACTCTGTTGACCAAGATACGGGGAAATAGGTACACACTGCTGGTAGGAGTACTAAATAGTGTAATCCTTAGGAGGGCAATTTAGGAAAATCTATCAAAATTACAAATGCATTGATCTTTTATTTAGTAATTCTACTTCTGAGAACTTATCTGATTATCTTCACATGTATGAATCAATGGATCTACAAAGTTATTCACTGATGCATTATTTGTAATAGCAAACAACTGCAATCACGCCAAGTATCCCTCAATAAGAGAATGGTTAAAGAAACTATGATATAGTCACAGAATGAAATACCAGGGTAGCTGCAAAAAAGTCTGAGGAAGTTCTTTATTTACTCACATGTAAAGATCCCCAAAATTTATTATCAGATGAAAAAAAAATACCAGACACTCTATATTGTACATTATCTTTTGTATAAGGAAGGGAGAAAAATAACAATTTATATTTGCTTTTGTCTGCCTCAAGAAACCCAGGAAAGTTACACAATATCCTAATAAAAGTGATTAACTACAGTGGCAGAGGGAAGGGTGTGGAAAGGGACAAAGGTAGGAATAAAGCTTTACACTGTATATAACTCTTAATATAATTTCATTTCTTTAACCAAGAAATTAAATTTCTTGATTCTAGAAATCAAAATTCTAAATGTTATAGAATTTTCAGATATATTAATAAAAAGCCAGGAGCAAAATAGTATGTTTTATATGCCACCACTTATGTTAAAAATTATATATATGTATGTATATTTGACTATGCATAAAATGTATCTGAAAGGACAACAAGAAGCTGACAACAATGTGTGTGAAGAGGGGAGCTAGGTGGCTGGTGGACAGGAAGGGAAGGCAGACTTACTTTTCACCATATGTCTTTTGTACCCTTTGAATTTGATTTCTCGTAATTAACTTTTTAAAAATCTTTTATTTTATTTTAAAATAGTTTTATTAATATTTAATATAAATAAATAAAACAAATAAAAATATTTATTTAAATAAATTAAATTAATATTTAATATAAATAAAAATAAATATTTTATTTTAAAGTTTAAAATAAATAAAAATATTTATTAGAACTATTTTGGAATCCCAATGTTCTCATAAAGCTGGTCCTAAGATATTCAACATAAACCACAGTAGCACTTTTCAAGTAAATGTAGACTATTCATGTGATATTAATTCCAAAGATAATTATTGAGCATTCAACATGTGGAATACAGCAATGAACAATGCTGAACTCAAAGTGCCTGTAATATAATACTCATACAATGCTGTTTTCTTCATACACTTGCTTATATTACTATTGTCTAAAATCTCCTTCAATTTGCTATTCACATGACCAACTCTTCTTTATCCTTCAAGACTCACCTTAGCCATAATGTCCTCTAGGAGGAGGTTCTTTACTGCTTCCCACACCACCCATCCACCCACACTTATCTATTATATTAGGCTAGGCTGTATCTTCTATTTAATGACCACATTAAATAGAAATTATCTCTTTGCTAACACGTTCTTTCCACTAGACAGTAAATGCCCTGAGACAAGAAATTTAAACTTTTTCTACCATGTATTTCCAACATTCTAGTATTCAATACAATATATACTGAACTACAATCCAAATTTACCATTTAGAGCACATTACATGCTCGGAGCCTAAGAAATGAAAGAAACCACTAAATAAATTTTTAAAAAACTACATCTCTGTCCTGTTGCGCAGCCATGAAAAATCAAGGAACTGAATAAAAATGGCAGTGTAAGAAAAAGAGACAGGAGTAATTTAGCCCCAAGCTCTCGGTGCATATAGGAAGGTGGAGAACACCACAAAGCAAGCAAGAAAGGATGTGCATCGTTAAGGTAAACATAAAAATCTTTCAAATAGTTGGGAAAAAATATATCCCCCAAATACAGAATATCTTTTAAAATAGTTTAAGAAACAAACACTTAAAAGGGAACTATTAAAGCTGATACTAGTTGTTTTTACCAGTGTTCACTTAGTAACTCTGTACAATCATATACATACACGAAACTGGTGAAAGGTACCATTAGAAGAGAACACATCTTATTTTATAGCTTCTTTATTACCTTTTTTCCACGTTTTCCTTTATGACGCACATCCTTATTGCCTTGGTCCAAAGAAGGACCCAACTGTCTCACATCAGTGCCAGAGGCTTCCCTCAATTGGTCAGAGGGGTGTCTAGTTCTTCCAGGGATTTGGAATTCATTTTCTTCTTCTGCTCTGTTCCAGTTGGTCTAAGGAGTAAAGGACTACGCTTAACTCAAATCAGAATTTGTTTTAGATGACTTTCCTCCAGGTACATTATACCATATTCTAATGATAAACTTGTTCAAATGTCAGTATTTGACAGTCTATAAATAACAATTACTTTTGCTGTTCTCTATATTTTTGTTTTATCTTATCACCAAACCTCAAACCTCTAAGTTCTTTGGTTTATAACACATGGTCTAAAGTAAATTTCAAAAGACAAAGTATAAAAGATAACTTACAGCAGTTGTTGGTATAAATTATCTTTAAATCAGATGCAGCTACATTTAAATTTAATAATGAATAAATTTTAGGAATTATATGCAAGACAAAATGAGTTTAAAGGTAAATTAACAAAACTCATGTCCACTTTACTAAGCACTGTTGGAAGGCTGATTTTTTGTTTGTTTTCTGCACTTAATACTAAAGGTATTTTGCTAGCATATACTTTGCTGAACAAATGCTTAAGAGTAAAAACAATTAAAATTGTGACTAGTAACTAGCTTTTGTTTACGGTTGAAGTTCTGGGACAGTAAAGCCATACAACCAGAAAATAAAATTGAACAGAGAAAATAAGTATATAACCTAAAAGTCCGTTTAGTTTCTTTCCTAAAGCCCAGTTATGTATGTCCACTGAATATAGGAGTTAAGGGACAAAGAGCTCCATATTATTAATAGGTTTGTGAATACTCAGGAGTGTCATTTCAGTTAGTAAACAGCAAAGCCAAGTAGAACCTAGATCCATTTGACCAGGTTCCTGACTTTGTAAACTCCTCCCCATGAGCACATTGAGGCTACACACTTCTGTGTGGCAAGCACGGGATTTGTTAACATAGCTTATATAATTGCTGGCTATGCTAAATGGCTTGTTGATCAGCAGGTCATTCTCAGAGCTTGGGAACAGGGGCTGGTTTTGTTTTTGTTTTTTTTTTTTTAAACTATCTGTCTATCTATCTCTCTCTCTCTCTCTCTATCTATATAGTCTCCTGTTCTCATGCTCTTCCCATCCCATCATTTAACACAGTACCTGGGTAAATAATGGATTCCAAACATCTGCTGACTGAAGAATAAAAGACTATGTTATCATATTGTCAGCCTCATTTGACCCCAGATAACTGTCAACATTCTTAATCATAAATATTTTTCCCCTCTTGCCATATAGTAGGATGGGCAAGAACACTGAACATCTTGTTAAGCCTTTCCATAATACTCTATTTCAACTCCTTATTAAACAGAAATACACTACTTCAACAGGTAAGCATGTGGGCAAAGGAAACAAGCTAAATAAGTTCACAGGATGATCACATTTTATTTTCTCTTTATTTGGCCTTCATATACCAAGAGAACAAAGATAATTCTCTTAGAATCTGTTTTTTCCTCAAAATGCCAACCATACCCTTAAAATCTCCAACACAAAACTGAAGCTAAAGCTAAAATTACCTTCACTTTACCATTTAGTCCCAACAGTCCACTTTCCAACCGAGCAGTAAAACTGTGAAAACAGTAGCTAACATTTACAAAGCATTAACCACTTGCTAGCACTGATATAAATGCTTTAATGTATTAACTTTTAATCTTCACTGTAGCCTAATGAAGTGGACATTATTCCTATTTTATGATAAGGAAACTAATGTATAGAGGAGATCAATAACAGCTGAGTTAAGCAACTATTAAGTGGAAGAGTTCAAATTCAAATCCAGGCAATTTGACTCCAGAGTCCACAATCTTAACCAACATTTACAGCAAATTCCCAGGATGTAGCTGTGAACACACAAACAAATTATAGTACAGTCTTCTAACTTTGATCACTTAGAGGTTACTGCAATTTCTTTAAAAGCAGAGTGCTTACGTTAAAGTAGATTTTCACCCTAAAAATGATCATACAAGTTACCTGGAGACGAAGGTCAGACATTTGTCTTAACAGATCCTCAAAGAGTTCTCTATCATCTTCTGGTAACTCAGAGGACAAGACGACCCCCACAAAGCATCCTGCTGCCTGTAACATTGTGTCAGGAAACATGTAGGCTCCCACGGTACATTTCAGAACTGGAGATCTATCAGGAACTAGAGGATACAACCAGTCACAAACCTGAAACGATTAGGCAGAAGAAAAAAATATATGTATCAATAAATGGAGCTAGATTTTCATCTACATTTTAATAAAATGGTTATACCAGAAAATAAACACTTCAAAGTTTGAGATGTATTTTACAAGGCTTTATAGAACCATCAACAAATTCCCAATGAAAATTAATCATTTGCCTGTTTGATCTTCCCTTTTTGGCACCAGGGACTGGTTTCATGGGGTCGGGTGGGGGAGGGGGACAAGCTCAGGCAGTGATGCTAGTGATGAGGAGCAAATGTAAATGCAGATGACTGGTCCAGGGCCACAAAATTATACAATCTTAACATTGATGGCCTTAAATAGCCCAGTGTTAACCTATATGATTCTAGCTTTAAATAAATAATGATCAAAGTAAATTAATGTTTTATTTTTCAATTTAGATATTCCCTTTGTAGTAATAAACAAACTCAAACTGTTTTCAAGTACTATACATGTATTTACTAATTTACTCCTCACAAAAATCCTAGGATTGGTTAGTATTTTGTGTACAAGAAAACTGATGCACAGAGAGGTCAATTAAGTTGCTCAGGGTCAATAACTAAAAAGTGGGGCTAGGATTTGAGCACATGTAGTCTGTGCCAGAGAAGCCAAACAATTATTTTAATTAGAAACTCAACATTAATGATGTGGAATAATTTTTTTTCACTAAACCCAAGAGAACTTGACATGACACAGCTACTACAATAGATTAAGTTATGTTTATGGATTGACTACTGTGAAGTCAAAGCAAAATGACACAAAGTTCTCTTGCAATGTCATCCGAGGTCAGTTTGTCAGCATACTCAGACTTAAACTCACATTCTGGCTATCTAAAATCAGAAGACACTAAATTTAAATGAGAATTTTCAAATGTATTGATTTATAATGTGATACATTCTCTCAGTAACCAAAATATAACTATGCCCATCACCCAGAACATTGTCTTACCCAGAAACATGGGAGGCCAATCTATTATCAAGACATTGCATGATAAATATGAGTCAAAGAGCATGAGATACTTCATACAGACCATAGAAAATTTTGATATATTTAATACTACCATCATCTCTGACTAGCAGAATATAAATGTGAAAGGATTGAAATATGAGAGTCTGACTCTTTCCTGGAAAGCACTTAGTAAACATTTTCAAATTTTTTTTCTTTTATGGATTCTCTGTTCCGTTTGTCTCAAAAACCACTCTACCTTATATAAAAGTCAAACTTTGGACAGGTTATAATAAAACTGATTACTGTGTTTTCCAAAGTACAATAAATATATAAACCATCTGTGGTATGTGAAATGATGTCAGATAATCCATAAACTTTTCAAATTTGAGTAGTTATGTACTTTAATATATTAGGATAAAAGTTCATTTTAATTTCACAGCGGTTATTGGGTATAACAAGTGAGAATTTAATAAAAATATTAAGAAAGTAATAGGGATGTAGATTTGACAAAAAAATTATAAAGGTTATTCTAAAATGATTAAAGCTTGGGAAAGTTTTTTTTTAAAAAAACTATTCCATGATTTAATATGAATTATATTGCTTTTTTTTTTTTTTTTTGAGACAGAGTCTCTCTCTGTTGCCCAGGCTAGAGTGAGTGCCGTGGCATCAGCCTAGCTCACAGCAACCTCAAACTCCTGGGCTCAAGCGATCCTTCTGCCTCAGCCTCCCGAGTAGCTGGGACTACAGGCATTTGCCACCATCCCCGGCTAATTTTTCTCTATATATTTTTAGGTGTCCATATGATTTCTTTCTATTTTTAGTAGAGACGGGGTCTCCCTCTTGCTCAGGCTGGTCTTGAACTCCTGAGCTCAAACAATCCGCCCGCCTCGGCCTCCCAGAGAGCTAGGATTACAGGCGTGAGCCACCGCGCCCGGCCCTGATAACCTTAATTGAACTGGAACATTCCCAAATCTCAAAAAACCCACAAATGTTTATAGACCTTTCTTATCACAGACCTTTCTTATCGCAGGTTATTACAGATTGGTGAGCTCATCCACCATAGGCTGATTTATTCCAGTTTTACTTTCACAGGGCAATCTCATGTCTAAGTTCTATATACACTGACTACAGATTTTAAGGGGTTTAAAAAGTATATTGAGGCTGGGCGCGGGTGGCTCACGCCTGTAATTCTAGCACTCTGGGAGGCCGAGGCGGGTGAATCGTTTGAGCTCAGGAGTTTGAGACCAGCCTGAGCAAGAGGGAGACCCCGTCTCTACTAAAAATAGAAAGAAATCAGCTGGACAACTAAAATATATAGAAAAAATTAGCCAGGCATGGTGGCGCATGCCTGTAGTCCCAGCTACTTGGGAGGCTGAGGCAGAAGGATTGCTTGAGCCCAGGAGTTTGAGGTTGCTGTGAGCTAGGCTGATGCCACGGCACTCTAGCCCGGGCAACAGAGTGAGACTCTGTCTCAAATTAAAAAAAAAAAAAAGTATATTGAAACTAAAACCAAAAGAAAAATAGTTATGTGAAGGCCTAGAATTCTAAGTCTGCCTACCTAAAACCAATAATCTTACTCTAATTTCCTAAGTAGACAAATAGTGATTTTTACAACATAGGAAATTATACCTAACTTCTAAAATTTAGTTGGTTATTGTCTTTTTTTACAATAAAAACATTCAGTAAATGCATATGGTAACTCTTTTTCAGGATACTCTGCTACAAATACCTGAAAAGATGCACATGAGAGCCTATTAAAGAGACTCCAATTAAATTTTGGGTGTAATTTTACTTTTCATTTAGGACCAAAACAGAAGGAATGAGAAAGATTAAAAACAAAATTAAAAGCACTAAGACAGGACAAATTTTTACTACAGTACAAGTCATTTTAATGGCTGAGTACAAGTAACCAGGTAGAGTGTTTCTGACATTCATTACTCGCATCTCCAGTTGCTGAGGACCCAAAGATTTTTTAATTCCAATTTTACAATGCAACACTATTAACAGATCAGCAGAAATTGTTATAGCTTTCACCAGCCCCTCCCCCAAGCCCACCATTTTCAACCTTAAGGCTTCTTCCCTAAAATAACCTACAGAATTCACAATAGTCTTCCTGTCCAGTAACAAATCTTTCCTTTCAACAATGCCTTCAAAGTAACTCCTTCACACATCCCTGGTAAACCTGTCTTTCAACAACTTTCAAGCTGACTCCATGTAAAAGCTGCATAACAACTGACGGTAGAGTGTACCATAAGAGAAAATGAATATAGATAGCCAGTGCTGTAACTAAACTACATTATCTGGACTTTGGACAAAAGCATCTACTTTGCTTGCAGAGTGATCTCTCTTCAAAGCAAATTCCTTTGTCTAATGAGTTGCAATGTCTAATGCGTTCTCCTTTCAAGAACTCATCTCCCCATACCTACAACCAGCTTTTTAAAACCAGATTTGTCATTGGACTACCCCCTTCAGAATACCTCACTAATCCACAGGAATGGTCTGATGCCAGCATTTAGTTAGCACCAGTCTTTACTCTTAGACCAAGTGCATTCTGGTAAATTTTTCTGCTTAGAATGTTGAAATTATATCTTAAATTATCATCACACTGTCTACTTCTAGAGAGACTTTTAGACTTCAACCCTGGCATAGTTGAGATTTTGGGCTGGATAAATTTTTCATTGATGAGGGTTGTCCTGTATAGATGTTTGGCAGCAACCCTTGCCTCTACTCACTATGCCAAGAGCAACCAACCCTCAGTGGTGATGACCAAAAATGACTCCAGACATTATCAAATGTTCCAGGGGTAGGGGAGGGTGGTGGTGCAAAACTGCCCCTGGTTGAGAACTACTGTTCTGGATGGTGGGAATGGGTCTAGCCCAGTTTAGACTCTCAGCTGGGTTGTCACATTTGTGGATATTTACAGTTATATATCCACACGAATTACGTAAAACCTTTTAAAAATTAAAGCTAATTAGGCTTCTTCCTCAGATAAAGAATTAAAAATTTAAGGATGATCTCCCTTAGGTTCTATCATCACAAATTTAATACCAAAATAAAACTTTATATCTCAAAAAAAAGACTATTAAACACAAATATAGATGTTCAAGTCTCATTGATTCCATGAAATATACCTAAAAAGGAAATAGCCATCTTTTTGCACTTATTGTACTGGACACATCATAAATAGTAACAAATTAAAATGATGTATTCTACACATATTTCAAGTTATGTTTACATTTTCCTTTGGCTTACCTGAAGAAACCCAGGAGGACGGTTTAGAACTGTATCAAGAGAATTATCCAAGAACCTCACGATTCGAAGGTACCCAGGGTACGAAGGTGCACTAACCTCCCCTGCAGGATTTACAAAAAAAATCTGTACTCCATTTGGTATTAAAATCAACTCATCTGCATCTAGCCCTAAGGTCTCAAGAGGAGGTGGCTGAGAATGATTCCTATAAAAGTCTTCTCCAACTGATGAAAACTCCCCAGAATCTGTTCCATAGGATACAGTGTAGTGACCCTCAGCAGCCTGAGGAGTATAAGCAGGAGGTGCTTCTGCTGGACAACTTTGAGATGGTAAAGACAGAGAAGGAGGTGCAGCAATTGCCCCGGCACTTGTAGATGGAGTGTTTCCATTTATTTCAGCATGCTGAGGTGAACTAAAGGACTGAGGTTCTGGTGACTTTTCACACATGTCTTTTGGTGGAAATTCTGGATATAACTTGGGCACCTCCTGAAGATCATTCCGTAGAGAAGTGGCAAGACCCTTCTCTAGAATTTCCAACCTGGTGCGTACATTCTGTAGTGTTTCTTTCATCTTCTGTTGCATCTGTCTAGCAGATTCCCACCCAGGGCCTGTTTGTTCAGGGTCTGTTGATGAAATGCTGATTCCTCTGAGCAGGTGTCCTATTCCTTGCTTATAGTAGTTCTTTGCTTCTTCCTTCTGACCTAATTCATCTGTATTCAGTCCTTTATTAACAAATAAAAAGGCCTTCTTATATGCTTCCCTGATAATCTTAATTTCAGCAGGTTCTCCATTTTGTGGTTCTTGCTCCATTTCTGCAAAACAGGAAATATTATCTTTAATTAATCTTCTTTAGGTGTTTAGTTTACTTATTTACTATCTATCTCTCCTACCTGAATATATTTCAAGAAAACAAGATCCTCACCTGTTTGTTTTGTTCACTGTGGTACTATTCCCTAAGCCTATTAGGTCTCTCACAAAGTACTTGATATGTATTTGACGAATGAGTAAATAAACGAAAACTTTTGGTCCTAAGTATCTTCTTAATTACATAAGAGAATAAATCAGAATACGGCTATTAAATAATTTTCTTGTTCCAGTTTCTTGTAATAGTTTCCTATATCAATCCTTATGGTTGAAACAACAGTCTCATTCTAAACTTCATTAAATATAAATCCAGATTATATCCAGTTAATAAAAATGAGTTGATGCACACACCAGAGAGGATAGAAATGCAAAAAAAAAAAGTGGATGAAACTTTAACGTTACCTGACTTCCATTTAAAAGTGGCACGTTACCCAGAAGGCAATTAGCCCTCTCCCCTACCAAAACCCCACTAAAACGACTTTAGAAAGATTATTAAAAAGGCATAACCATTTTTCTTAATGAGAAAAAGACATGAGTAGGCACTTCACAAGAGAATACTTAAATGGCATGTGAAAAGATGTTCAACACACTATTCCCTCAGAAAAATGAAACTAAAATCCACAGTGATAGCAACTATAGTTATCAGATGGCTACAATTCAAAAGACTAACCAGTGTTAGAGAAGACAACAACTAGAACTCTCATATTTTGCTGGTGAAAGCTGAAAAATGGTACAGCCATTTTAGAAAACTTACAGTTTCTACTAAAGCTAAACATTCATCCACTTGATGAACCAGCAATTCTGCTGTATGTAACCAATGGAAATAGATGCATATACATACCAAAAACATGTATAGCAATATTCACAGCAGCTTAGTCACAAAAGCCAAAAACTCAAAACAATCCAAATGTCCACTAAGAGAATGGATAAACATTAGTATATTCATACAATGTAATAATACACAATTTTTTTAAAAAAAATCTGATGCCTGCAACATCAATGAATCCCACCAATTGTTTGAGCAAAAGCCAGATTACAAAAGACTTCATACTGAGACTACATGCTTCTACATAAATGAATTAAAAAATGAGATAATTAGTCTATGATTATAGAAATCAAAATACAGCTTATAGGTGAAGGGTACAGACTTGAAAGGGACAGGAGCAAACCATATGGCCTTTGGAAATGTTCTCTCTTCATCCGGGTGATAATTACATGGGTGTACAGTAGTCCTCCCTTATCTGCAGTTTCATTTTCTTTGGTTTCAGTTACCCACAGTCAGCTCTGATCCGAAAATATTAAATGGAAAATTCTAGAAACAAATAATTCATAAGTTTTAAATGGTATGCCATTCTGAGTAACACGATGAAATCTTGTGTCATCCTGTTCCGTCCTGCCTAGGGTGTGAACCAACCCTTTGTCCTGGGGATCCATGCTATGCCTGTTAGTCACTTAGTAGCTGTCTTGGTTATCAGATCTGCTGTTGCAGTTATCTCAGTGCTCAGGTTCAAGTAACCCTTATTTTCCTTAATAATAGCCACAAAGTGCAAGAGTAGTGATGCTGGCAATTCAGACATGCCAAAGAGAAGCAGTGAAGTCCTTCCTTTAACATATTGACTGCCACACTAGAAAAAAAAATTTTTTTTCCTCGGGGCCACAGTGTTTTATTACAAAAATAGAATAAAAACTTTGAAAACAAAACGATCCTTTCTAATTTAATGAAAAATTTGCTATTTTTTATTGTTTTCTGTGCATGAGTCATATGCAACTTGAAAAATAGTTCTCCTGGCTCCCAAGGTGAAGAGACATGTGAGTTACATATGCCTCACGAGGCCCTGGGCTCAAAACTAGTGTGAGTTAAATGCAACTCACAAGGCAGTTAATGTCTTAAATGAAAAAGTAAAAGTTTTTGACTTAATAAGAAAAAAAAATCATGCTGAGGTTAAGATCTACGATAAGAATGAATTTTCTATTTGTGAAATTGTGAGGGAATAAAAAGAATTTGTGCTAGTTTTGCTGTTGCCCTTCAAACCTCAAAACTTATGGCCACAGTACATGGTAAGTGCTTAGTTAAGATGGAAAAGGCATTAAATTTGTGGGAAGATAAGAACAGAAACGTGTTCTGATTGACAGCAATATAGTTCTGTACTATCCTAGGTTTCAGGCATCCACTAGGGGTCTTGAACGTATTCCCCAAAGATAAGGGAGGACTACTCTATGTGTGTGAGTACATACATAAATCGTTAAGCTGTAAATTTAAGATCATGGTATTATATGTGCTTTATTTATTGCTCAAAAGAAAAGATAAATAATAAAGCCATAATACACAAGAACAAAGGAGGAGGATGAAGAGTCAACAGTACTTTGGTACCAAAACAAGAGGCAGACAAGACTCCCAAAAAGACTTGAGAAAACAGAAGCCTCAACTGTCAATGGGGAAATCAGGGAAGCATGCCCATTTACATCACATCACAAAACCTCCAAAGGTATAGGGGTGAATGGAATTGAATCTTCCTCTGGAAAGGGAGTAGAGGTAGAGCTGAAAAAAAAGAGGACTGGTTGAAAGCCTATTTACAAATTACCATCTTCAGATCTCTCCTACACCGAAGCACCCAGGACACTATTTCTCTCCAACCCTGAAAGAAGACTGCGTGCTTTAAT
The DNA here is from genome assembly GCA_028533085.1 of Varecia variegata. Classification (NCBI taxonomy): domain Eukaryota; kingdom Metazoa; phylum Chordata; class Mammalia; order Primates; family Lemuridae; genus Varecia; species Varecia variegata. Next base: position 12,165,143 of record CM052445.1, read on the forward strand.
CTAGAAGAATGGAAAATCAATTCTCTCTGTATGGAGGACTATTGGGTGTGATTAAGGGTAAACAGCAAAAGCAGGGGGGTTAAATGGAATATTACACACTGAATATTAAGACCCTCAGCCTTCTTCCCCACAACCTGGTTCTTAAGAGTCCTAACAGCCAGGTTATCTCTCCAGAAAGGAGACTGAAGTATCTTCTCTGGGAAATCTGATCACTGCCAAGAGAAAAGACTCAAAGACAATCACACTAAGAGTTCCCCAAGGAAAATTGTCCAAGCAATTCACCCTTGAGAAGCCACAGTTGATAGGTTCTACCGCACAATCTTAAATCAGCTTTCTAGTGCCTAATTCCTAATTCTCTCTCCCTCTTTCACTCTCTCTCTCTCACACACACACACGTATGCCCGCACACATGCACATGCAAACAACCAAGAATCACAAAACCTGAGGAAAACATCTAGTATGAAAGATAAAAATAAGAGCAATGTAATTTGGTTGAAATGGACAATACACAGGAAAAATAAAACTTTTAGAAAAACCCTACATTTATATCAACATAAAGAAAAAGAAAGTACTGCATCCATAAAATAAAAATGAGATGCACACACACTCAAAAAAGGACAAAGAACAAACAGAGCTTTTGAAAATTAAATATAAAAAAGCTGTAAAGAAAAAATTCGAGAAGGATGATAAAGTTGTAAGATTATGAAAATGCCCAGAAAGCAGAGCAAAAAGACAAAGACGAAAAATAGTAAAGAATAAAAAAGAAAATTAGGACCCAATCTATAAGGTATACCATCTGAATAATAAAACTTCAAGAAATAGAGAATAAGCCGGGTGCGGTGGCTCATGCCTGTAATCCCAGCACTCTGGGAGGCCGAGGCGGGCGGATTGTTTGAGCTCAGGAGTTCAAGACCAGCCTGAGCAAGAGTGAGACCTCGTCTCTACTAAAAATAGAAAGAAATTATATGGACAGCTAAAAATATATAGAGAAAAATTAGCCGGGTATGGTGGCGCATGCCTGTAGTCCCAGCTACTCGGGAGGCTGAGGCAGAAGGATCGCTTGAGCCCAGGAGTTTGAGGTTGCTGTGAGCTAGGCTGACGCCACGGCACTCACTCTAGTCCGGGAAACAAAGTGAGACTCTGTCTCAAAAAAAAAAAAAAAGAAATAGAGAATAGAGAAAAAATGAGAGAAGAACTGAAGAAATAATTCACTAGATTTCCTAGAACTAGAAAACATGAATGTAGAGATTTAAAAAGACCAACGGATGAAAGATGAAAAAAGACTCACACCAAGGAACACACCATGAAATTTCAGAACACTAGGCTCAAAGGGAACATCCTAAAACTGCTTATACAAAAAAGGAGAAATTTGAGTGCTAAGGAATTTCTTAAAGGCAACAGTAGAAATGAGAAGAAAATAATATAATTCCTATTAATAATTCTAAGTAAAAATAACTTCCAAACCCAGCCAAGTGACTGACTGCTAGAGTATTAAACTCTCCACCTGCTGTATTCCATATTTGGTAAAAGGAATCCCAAGGCTGATGATGACTTCCCAAGATAACAATTATAAAACCACTCCAGACTGGAATAGGAGGCAGAACTCCAGAAAAGATCTCTTTAAAAAACTAAAATTGATAGAATACCTAATGTTTTTTAAATTTTGAGAAAAGATCTACACAACTGGAGAATTCAGGATTTAATTAGTGATATGTGGAAAACTAAGGAAATAAAATCAAGACAATTATTAACCCTAGGGAAAACAAGATGCTGAGCTAGAAACAAAAAGTAGTCATAGTACTCTGCATCTTTCAGTTTTGATTAGTGTTGTAATACTATATATAACGAATTTTGGTATAAGCAAAATTTTGATACAGCCATACTGAGAAGATAGGAAGATGAATGAATACAAAGTTTATGTGCATGTAGTATAGGACTAAAGAGTTTAAAAGTTCATCTTTCCTACTAAGAAGTTAACGGACAATGCCTAAAACTGAAAAATACAAAGTAGTAATATAAGTATATTGTTTAAAAATATAGAGAGAAAGACCAAAAGAATTGGGTAAGAAAACTGATCCAAGCTGATTTTGGGAGGAAGGATGAGGTTGGGGTGGTGGGACCTCTGATTTTCATTGCAAGTCTTATAAAAATATTTAACTCTTAAATGTACGTGCATGATAAAAAATGTAATTACTAATTTTAATAAATGGGAGCTTTAGAGCAGCCTTGTCCAATAGAATTATAATGCAAGCCACATGGATAATTTCAAATTTTCTAATAACCATACTAGAAAGGTAAAAATGAGGTAAAATTAATTTCAATGATACTATTTTATTCATCCAGATACATCAAAGATATTATATCAACAGGTAATCAATATAAAAATTATTAGTGAAATATTTTACCTTTTTTTGTATTAAGTTTCTGAAACCCAATGTGTTTTACACAGGATTTTTCAATTCCAACTAGCCCCATTGCAAGTGCTCAATAGCCACATGTGGCTAGTGGCTACCATTACTGGACACTGCAGTTTTACAGATTCTTTTCCTGTCATCTCATTAAAACTTATGACAGAATAATTTAAGTGACACAAGACTGTCTGAGCAGCAGTCTAAACCATAAAGGTATCACAGAAACTGTGGTCTGGCTTCAGATTAAGTAATAACATAACCATACTTTCTAACCTGAAAAATGAAAAAGTGGGACTTATCATGGCAGCAACTTCATGGTAGTCAACAGAATATATTCAGTCTCCAATTTAGAAAATACCATACACAATGGATCACATACAGACTCACCTTATTTGCCCTACCTCAAGTCCCCTATCAAAATTGACAATCCCTTTCCCTGGAATTCTATCCCGTTGTCGTGTCATTAGAATGCCTCTCCTTTCCAGAGATCCCAATCCCTTTTTCCCTCAGAAACCATGGGATAGACATTCTGCACTCCATCTTCCTTAGGGTAGAAGGAGGCTCAAAGTTAGAGAGTAAAAAGACAGTAGAGGTTAAAGAGGCTTTTGTGAACTGATGGGGAACTTAACCAGCATCAAGTTTATCCAGTTGACTTGAACAAGGTCTTGAACACCACTATGACTTGGCACCCACTTCTGTACTACACATTATAGGACACCACTATCACAGGGCACCATTTAGAGTGCTTAACTTATGCTAGACACTCCGCACTGGGTGTTCATGTCATTAAATCCTTACAAACAATTCTTGAGGCATTATTGCTATTAGTACTTCAGACAGAAGAAAAATTGAGGTCTGAAGGCATCAACTGCCTTAGATCACCTGTTTCTTGAAAGATCTGGAGCTAGGATTTTTACATTTTTAAAGGGTTATCAAAACAAAGAAGAATGGGCAACAGAGATCATATGTACAGCCCACAAAGCCTAACACACTTACTATCTGAAAAAAAGAGTTTACTGAACTCTGCCCTGGATCACAGAATTAAATAGTCTGATTTCAAAACAAATCCAAAAATCAGGGTTTCTCAACCTTGGCATGGTTGAGATTTTGAGCTGGATAATTATTTGTTAGTAGCATCTCTGATCTCTGTCCACCGGATGCCAGTAGCAGCACCCCCACCTCCTAACCCCAAAAATGTCTACAGACATTGACAAAAGTACCTTGGGCAGCAATATTGTCCCCCGCTGAGAATCACTGTTCTAAATGGTCTTCAAACGAGGATGTGGACCCCTGGAACACAAGAAATCTTCAGTGAGACATGTACCAACAACATGTGTAATTTCAAGAAAAAAGCTTCCAGATCCTCTATTTCCATTAGTACTCCTCACTAAAACTGATCTGCACGGGCACATGCCTACAGTCCAGTTATGCTGGTTTTTCTCTCCCAGACTCCTTTCACAATCTTCCCGCTTTACAAAATAAAGGCATACCTTTCACCCATTCCTATTCTTACATGGTACGTTTACCCAGGATGGAAAAGCCTCCCTACAGCCAAACAATAAGTAAAAGGTGTCAAAGAACCTCTTTTAATTTACGCACAACTCCCACTATCCATCTCATTAAGACATACATTTCTGATGAACTACTCTTCATACTTATTATTTATCAAAATCCACCAGGTATTTATGATGTTCTGATCAACTTTAGTTACTACATACAGTAACTCAATCCAAAAAAAAATTGCAATTCCCAGAATTACAGTCATAGGAAATTTTTAAAACTTAGTTTCAATTTATGTATTTTTATTAAAGACATGGATGACAGATTAACAAAAAGCTTTTCAAGCATAAACATATACTACATTAAGATAACATTTTGGGGGGTGGAGGGTGATAAAAATCAAGGTAAAATTTCAAGAAAAAGGAACTCTATAAAATACAATGTTTTTAAAAACACTGATGGTGAAGGATATAAAACAGCAAAGATATACTCCTTTGGATAAAATTAAAAGAATACCTAATGTATATTAAAATGTCAGTATCAATACCAGGTGGGAAAATGCATCCTTTTCAACTACCTAAAATTACGATGTAAAATTCAACCTTAAGAGTGTGCAAAAGGGACAGTTTTACAAAAATTATTTTGGGGATTGACAAGCAAATAAAAGCACTGCTCTAAAACTACTTGCTACTGTAATATACTGAAAGATAAAATGTACATTGTCATTGGCCCTTAGAAGCACCATAATTCACTGCCTTCTATTAAGCTCGATCTATATATGTGTGTTTGGCACCCTTCTAAGATTTATCCAATCCTCATACCCTTGGAGGTTGATATTTGATTTAGAAAATGTTTTACAAATATTGAGCAACTTGTCCAAGGACAGAACTAGTAAATGGTAGGGTCACATTCAAATTAAGGCACGGCTCAAAAGATATGTCAAGAAAATTAAGTGAAACGTTTGATTGCAAAGCTAAAGCTCCTAGTATGCTTACAAGTCAGCAGAGCGAAGAAAGGATGAAGGAAACTTGGGAGTGTTTCATGGTAGAAAGGAGTATGGCCAAAGCCTTAAAGAATAGGGAACATCTAAAGGTACAAGGCATAACGAAGGAACTTTAGATAGAAGCAATATCTTCTTGGGTATGTTACCTTGGGTATACATTTTTATTTCAAAGCTTATTTTACATATAGTGTGATGAAAGATTTCCTAAATAATGTGTCACTGGAGAAAATGAGCTGCCACTGAGAAAGAAAGGGTTGTGTGTATGTGTGTGTGTGTAGGGGGGGTGTTGTATCATAATTCCACAGGGCTGCTGCTGCTGAATAGCCTTCCTTGTTGCATCGATACCTTGAAGACAAAAAAAAGTTCAGCAAGGAGAAGAGCCTGGAAATCTAGCAGGTGAAAAGTAGGTCTAATGGTCAATTTCATTCTATTATGGGGAATCACAACACAGAAAAAAAAGTTTATATTAAAATATCACATTTGATTTTGTAAGTGAGATTTGCTATATTCTCAGCAGTCTCTGAGAAAATACAATTCACAGAGATAGTGACTGTAGGGGTTGTGACTTTAAAAATAATGCCCATCATATTCCTAAGCACAATTAAGTGCTTATCAAGTATCTGAAAAAAGTAAAAATAATTATTACATGATTTCAATCTTTTAATTTTCAACTTTGAAAACACAAAATCTTTGAAATGTCAATCTTAAGTGTTTAAATAAACATTATCTACACTAATGTAATAGTCTTAAATCACCAACCAACACCTGTTTCCAGATACCATGGTACACTTAAGTTATAATTTTTTAAACGTTCTAATAAAAGAAAACACACTCAGTTCAAACTATACGTATGTGTATATGTATATGTTTTAAAAAAAATACTCAGGAGCAAAGGGAAAATTCGGAATAAAAATACTTGGCAAGTTAGTTCAATCCCATAAACACCAAAAGTAGTAACAATCACGCTTAACGGTCAACATCACAAGGAGTCTTGTTAGGGAAACTACATACAACAGCGTTTCAGAAAGCGCCACAGGTGAGAAGCAGACCACAAAGAAAGCATTCCTTTTTCAAACGGATCAAATAAAGCCATCAAATTCAGTCTATTATTAAACAGGAGCGCAACTCATCCAAAGAGTTCCTTCCATTTATAATTGGAGACATTCTTATGTCACCTTTTGGAAATTTCAAAGAAAAACGGTTAAATTCCCAAATACTTGAGGTCATTATTTCAGAGGCAAAAACAATCTCGAACACAAATTCATTACATTACAATACAGTAAAGCAAACCTGAGGATCCTCAAGAGACTACTAGAGTAATTCATTACAAGCAGAGAGTGGAAAACTGGGTCAACCCCATGGTAACGCAATAATGCGGAGTCACGAAACTGCGCATTCCAAGACAAACTTTTCTCAGACACAGAATGAGGTCGGAGCTCAATCCCTAGCAAACATTAACAAAAGTATTCGAAAGAGTAAAATCATACACTGTCCAACCCAATATAACTGCAGCTGGTTGTGGACCTTTTTGCAAAAAAGGACTATCGAAGCTGTGAGCGCTCTGGGAGGCAGGGCAGTCGCAGAGACTCTGGAAGCCAAAATAAACAGCGGGGGTGGGGGGGGGGCAGCAAGAGATGCTCCCACCGGAGCGCGATCGCGAGGGGGCGCGAGGGTCGCGCTCTCCCTCCCAATAGTGAACGGGGTGAGGGGGAGGCCTAAGGGTACATAAATAAGACCTGGCGTTAACTGAGAACAACTTCTCAAACTCTTCTCTCGTGACATAGCTGCCGTCTACGAAAATTCCAGCTCTGAGATTTGGATGAGGGCCGGGGCCCTTTATCCCCCTCACTGGCTGCTCCGCCCGCCCCGCCGAGTCCGCGGGGCCCGGCGCGCTCCCACCGCCCGCCCGCCCGCCCGCCAGAGGGCCACGCAGGGGCAAACTGCTCCCTACCACCGCCGCCCCACCTGTGCCTTCCGCAGCTCGGGCGCTTCGGCGTCGCTCCGAAAGCTCCCCGACGGCCGCGGCGCCCAGGGCCAGCCCCCTCACGCGCCGCGCTCCGCCCGGGGTGCCCAGCGCCCGCCCGCCGGCGGCTCCCAAAGTGCGTTCCAGACCGCGCGCTCCCGAGCGCGCCACGTCACGCGGCCCCGCCCGGCGGCCCCGGCGCCCGAGACTGCGCAGAGGCGCGCCCCCGCCGAGCCTTGCCTTCCCGTGTGGGCCCACTCAGGCGCGCGGTCTGGGTTCTGTCCACTCTGACCTTCTAAATGGAGTGTGGGAGGACGTCACTCCGCTTCGAACCCAGGAGTCACCGTAAAACTCTATAGGGGGAAAAAATGGAGCTAGGGCTGGAGGCCCGAAAAAACCTCGCGAGTCAGCGGCTCCGCGCAGACCCCCTACCAGGGCCTCCGGGGGCCCAAGGCCACCGCCCCGCGCCTGCGCAATCTTTTCCTCCTCCGCGAAACCCGAGGCCTTAGGAGGGGAGGCAGCGTGGGCAGTGAGAGCCTGTGGCCTCTAGAGGGCGCCCTGGACACAATGCATGAGGGAGAACAAAGGCTGATTCTCCCCACTCTTCTGGAACTAACCTTTGTGACTACTGTATTCCGAGGACATTTGGCCTCGAAAAGCCCGCTTACACCATATCCTTTAAGTTTCAGTGGTGTGTGAGTGTTAACAATATCTATAGATATCGTAAAAAATGTGAAATTCCTGATAAAAAAGTAAGTATGCCTATACCATTTGAGATTATGAAAAGCTAAAAGGGGAAAATCAAAGGGAACGTATTTACTTTTCTTCAAAAGTTCTTTAAAATTAGTGAAGTACTATAGATGAGAGATTTATACTTTTGAAGAGGCCTGCCTTAAAAAAAAAAAAAGGAAGAAAGCTTTATGTAGTGCTGAGAATTTCAGACCAGTTAAATGACTTATCTAAGGATCGCATGACTTATTCCAGATGAATTTTTACTTTCCTCAATCGAAATTAAAGATGGGGACTATTGGGCTGGGAGTGAGTCTTAAATTCAAAATTGGAAACCATTTGGTAATTCCCTCAATTCTCAGAATGGTAGATCGATCTTCTCAAAAGAGTAAAACCTATTAGGGAGGAATACATTAGTACAGTTGTTGCAAAAATTTTGCTTTTATACACCCTAAAGCTGTGGTCCCCAAGCCCCGGCCACAGGAACCGGCCACATCACCACGTGAGCTCCAAGACAACCCCTCTTCTTTCCCCCTAACCCCAGACTCCTCCTGGGTCATGGAAAAATTGTCTTCCATGAAACCAGTCCCTGGTGCCAAAAAGGTTGGGGACCACTGCCCTAAAGAAATACTCCAGAACTGTGTACCTTCTCCTACATTTTTAGATTGACTATCAAAATTTTTTATTTGACTTAAATAGTTGCAAAAGATGCTATTTCTGTTTTATTGTAAATTGACATTTTAAAATGAAACAATTACATAACTTTTAAATGTAACCAGTGGAATCTAAATACCAGACAATTTTATATCCCTCATCATCAAGTTTTAAAACCACATGAACAAGCTTTTCTTTAACAGGAGGAATTTTTACATCATCCCTTTTCTTCTTGAACTCATATTTCCATTTCATACTGTGAAATTTTATCCCAATGT
>CM052445.1:12183412-12207786 GCA_028533085.1 Varecia variegata
AAACTCCTGGGCTTAAGCGATCCTACTGCCTCAGCCTCCCAAGTAGCTGGGACTACAGGCATGCGCCACCATGCCCGGCTAATTTTTTCTATATATATTTTAGTTGGCCAGCTAATTTCTTTCTATTTTTTAGTAGAGACGGGGTCTCGCTCATTGCTCAGGCTGGTCTCGAACTCCTGACCTTGAGCGATCCACCCGCTTCGGCCTCCCAGAGTGCTAGGATTACAGGCGTGAGCCACCGCGCCCGGCCAAGGTAGTGCATTCTTGTGTGAAATTTTTCCCAACGTTTAATAAAATCTTCCAGGCATGAGTAGAATATAACAAAACTGTTTTGCTGTCTGGTGTAGACCTGAAGTGAGTGCAAATGTTCAAATCCAAGATGTTATTTTAAATACGCTCACAAATTCTGATGGCTAAGGTCAAGTATTTAGTTTTCAGTTCAGTTAAATAATTATTTACGTATTTATGCCCAACAATGGAGACCTGTTCCTCACATAAATCCGTTTTGAGAGCATCTAATGAAGTCTTTAGGAAAAATGATTTTTTTCATCTTTACGTATATAGTGACAGTTTTCCTTTTACTGTCAGGGTGTTACATCTTATAGAAACATTTTTATATGTAAGTAAGAAAGACATTGAAAATAAATAAGGCTCATTATATTTTACAAATAGCATCTTTAAAACTTGAAACGTATTGTCTCCTCCTAGAATGACCTTTACTTTCTTCCTTTAAGAAGCAGCCTTGGTCAAACTGGAGACTTTCCAGTGTCTGTAGCATCTATTTAGACATCATTCTTAGCAGCAGGAGGATTTTCTCTCATGATACAGAGCTGTTAGCTAGAGATTAGTGTGGTCACTAACGGACCACTCAGTTTCAGACCTGAATGTGATTTCCTCCAGTGTACACATTCCATGCAGTTAAGATAGATTTGTTTACCCTCAGTTCTCTCCAGAGATTCTCTAAAGGGTGAAACTGGCAAAAACCAACGCAACACAGATGAGGTTATCAATATGCAGAAGTAATTAACTCTATCATTTAGATTACTTTAGTTACAAGAAACAGAAACTGACTCTAACTTATGAAAAAGGGAGTTTGTTAGAGTGATATTAGAGGCTCTTAGCATCAATTAAAACTAGGTTTAGAAATGAGCAAGAACCAAGTTCATTCCAGAGGCTAGGAAGCCAGAAACATAATCATGTCATAACAGGGGTAGACTAGTAAGGATGGAATAGAATGAAACTCCAACATTTTTTAGTCTATCTCTGCTTAAGAGTCAAATACTTGGGGAAGAACATCTGCTTGGTGAGCTCCTTGGCCAGGGGAGGGAGGAGGAGGTCCCAGTGAGAAAAGAAACTGGATGCTGGGCAGCCAATAACAGCAGCATCTAGTATAGCTGCCCTAAAAAATAGTACATTTATTGATCATGAAGACTGGGGAACTGCCCAGGACCAATAGAGGTGACTAGGTTGAATACCTAAGATTGAAAGAAATCAGTTACAATTTTGTTTTGTACCATCAATGGACAGCAGTCCATATGGCACCCCAAAGTGGAGTGAGAGGAAGGCAAAAATTAAAGGACAAAAATTGCCTTTCATGTCTGCGCAACTGTCCAGAGGGGAACATTCTCAACATATCCTTATGGTATCATTGAGCTATGAAGTGTTCCATGGGTTTGTCTCGAGCATAGTTGCTGGGGAACGTACCCGTGGCCAGCATAATTGATGCTTTCAATTTATTTAACATTGCAATATTCCCTGAAAATACTGAAATCATAGATGCTTAAAATTTTGGTTTTTTAATCAGTTTTATATGACTTTGGTTATTGTGAAGCAGTTCCTGACTGGGCCTGTAAACTCTAGGAGGCTAGAAATCTGAATTCTTGTACCTACAAAGCTAAAGAGACAACTCCAGGGTTGTAGAGACACCACCTAATTATTGCCTACATTGTGGTCCTTCATCCTCTTCAATACCATTTATTTTGTCTTATAATTATTTCCTGAATGTTGACATTTGTATCATATGTAAAACATACACTTCTCAAAGGCAAAGTCCTGTTTTCTCTGTTGCTTTCAAAGTCTAAACTATCATTTATTATAGTTTCTTAAAGAATATTCCATGGAAAACTCAGTGATTTTAATAACCATTTCGTGGAAGGGGGGAGGAATTTATGGTTAAATGTGTTTGAGAAACAAAGTTCAGTAAGTTTCTTTGCTGCAAGTATTAGAAACACCGTGAACACTTACTGGGCAATAACTCTGTTGCCCCCTAATGATAAAGTACTTAACTTCAGGTTTGCCTTCCTTTCTTTGCGGGACTGTTTTAACAGCCTCCTTGTAGTTTTCCCTGCCCTCAGCTCTATCCAAGCAACGCTGCTAGTGACTTTATTTACCTTCCTCAAACACAGATCTGACTGTGTTTCTTCTCTGCTCAAAAGATTTTTATGGTCCCATCATAATAAATGGCTTGGTTAACTCAAGAAGGAAAATGATAGATATTGCTTGAGTAGTAATTTCTTCTCAGCTAGATATTCTCCTGAAATTTTTATTAGTTATTACTGAAGAAGCAGGTAGGGTGTTTGTGCTTGATCTTAAAAAGAGGGACTAACACCTCATTGCCCACAATGCCAGGACAAGCTGCACAGAGAGTGGAGCTCAATAAATGCTTGGAGTGGAATGCAATTTCACACCACTCACGATGATACCATCTTCTACTTATCTACGACCAGGCCCTGTCCAATGGGGAGACAAGGTATCAGGGCCAAATGAGAAATCACTGGGAATATAAGATATTATTGCAGCAAGAAAAATCCTCTGGGTTCTGTTTAAACCTCAAGTTGATCAGATATCCCAGAATAAATTTTTGTTCTTGCCATTACAATATGCCAGTAGTTTAAAATCAGCAGCAGTTGATCTAGTTTGGAAACATGAGGGTGGATGTAACAGAGTGGAACAAAGAGACATGTAGGTAAAGGAGAGGGTGTTGAAAAGGGTGTGTGGGTTGAGGAAGGAATTAAAGGATCGTGAGGTACAGACCAACTGGTTTTTTGCTAATTAATACTATAGTTGTGAAATAAGAAAGGAGAGAAAAAATGTGATAGCATGTTAGTGATTATTTTGGGATGAAAAACTTATTAGTACAATTATTTGTTTTAAGCATTTTTTTAAAGAATATCATGCTCATCAACAACTTTAAAAAGTGAGAAGATTCACATACAACCTGAAGCCGATGATTAGTTGGTACCATATATATCCTGTAATATAACTAAAAAGAAGTGTGGACTTAGCCCTTGAAATGTAATACACACAAAGGTTGCACCTTCTTTTGGGAGGTTGACTGATGGGGTTTGAAATGCTTCCAATCATTTAAAAAATCTGCTTTTTGATGCAATATGACAAATTTGAGGATATTTAAAAGTAAATGTTAAAATTTTTGAAAATATGGATTCATTGGAAATTTTTAAACTGCTTCATGAGCATTTTATTAAAATCTGTGGAATGCTAATGTACAGTTATCCCAGCCCATGGTTAATGAACAGACATTATCAAGATGAACCTGGTTCTAATTTATTTTAAATCCATCAGATCCAAAACTCATAGATCTACAACTAACTGTTCAACTAAGCAATATTTGAGCACAGTACTTCAGGAATAGAAGTTCAGAGAACTACCACTTAATGCTTTTCTTTATGCTATGTAGTTCAATATAGCCTGGAGGTTCTCATAGTAGGATGACTGTTTCTTAGGACATTTAGATGATAATACCAAGGCCAAAGAGAAACTTGCTGGCAGATGAGCACCATCTTGGATGAATCCACAGAGTGAGATTTGGTCCTCAGCTCTGTTAGGCTTAGAAATCAATATTACCAGTTCTTTTGAAGTTGATGAAATCCTGGGAGGCTGATTTATTCAAACAAAAAGAGAGACTAATTAATAAACCTGAAAACCAAGCTATTAATTTATAATGGGAGCAATAACTGACAGGATCATTTGATACCTGCCATTTTTCATGTGCTCAAGGCACTCTGTCCTATAATCCACTCAAAAGACTGAATCAGAAGCTAAATAGAGAGGCAAAATGAAGGGAGTAAGTGTTGATGAATGACTAAGAGAGAGAAACATCCTCATCCAAATATTGGCACCTCTTTGTTAACCTACTGTTACCTTACACAGCTTAAGGAACTTGCCGGTCTTCTTGCTATATGTCCATTAAATCCCTTCATTAAGCTTGTTTGGCTGATTAAAAATAAATATTTAAATTATTCTGTTATTCTCATTTAGCTCCTACTTATAAGTGAGAATATGTGGCATTTGTTTTTCCATTCCTGAGATACTTCACTTAGGGTAATGGTTTCCAGTTTCATCCAAGTTGCTGCAAAAGACATTATTTTGTTCCTTTTTATGGCTGAGTAGTACTTCATGATATATATATATATACACACACACACACATACACATACACACACACACACACACACACACCCCACATTTTCTTTATCCATTTATCAGTTGATGGGCACTTAGGTTGATTCCATATCTTTGCAATTGTGAATTGTGCTGCAATAAGCATGTGGGTGCAGGTGTCTTTTTTATAAAATGACTTCTTTTCCTTCGGGTAGATACCCAGTAGAGGAATTGCTGGATTGAATGGTAGGTCTACTTTTAGTTCTTTGAGGAATTTCCATACTGTTTTATACAGAGGTTGTATTTGTTTACATTGCCATCAACAATTTATAAGTATTCCCTTTTCATTTCATCCACACCAACATCTATTGTTTTTCACCTTTTTAATAATGGCCATTCTGACAGGGGTAGGGTGGTGTCTCATTGTGGTTTTAATTTGTATTTCCCTGATAATTAATGATGTTGACCATTTTTTCATGTTTGCTGGCCATTTGTTTATCTTCTTTTGAAAAAAATCTATTCATGTCTTTCATCCACTTTTTGGTGAGGTTATTTGTTTTTCCTTGCTGAATTGTTTGAGTTGTTTGTAGATTATGGATACTAGCCCTTTGAGAATATCTTCCCCCATGCTGTAGGTTGTCTATTTACTCTGTTGATTATTTCCTTTGCTGTGCAGAAACTTTTTAGTTTAATTAAGTCCCATTTATTTAGTTTTGTTATTGCTGTATTTGCCTTTGGAGTCTTAGTCATAAATTCTTTGCCTAGGCCAACATTCAGAAGAGTTTCTCCTATGTTTTCTTCTAGAATTTTTATGGTTTCAGGTCTTAAATTTAAGTCTTTAATCTATCTTGAGTTAATTTTTGTATATGGTGAGAGATAGGGGTCCTGTTTCATTCTTCTGTAGGTGGCTATCCAGCTTTCCCAGCACCATTTATTGAATAGGGCTTCCTTTCCCCAGTGCATGTCATTGTCTGATTTGTCAAAAATCAGTTGGTTGTAGCTACATGGTTTTCTATTCTAATCCATTGGTCTATGTGTCTCCCTTTATACCAGTACCATGCTGTTTTGGTTACTATAGCCTTGTAGTAAAACTTGAAGTCAGGTAGTGTGATGCCTCCAGATTTGTTCTTTTTGCTTAGGATTGCTTCGGCTATTCATTCTCTTTTTCATTCCATATGGAATTTAGGATTATTTTTTGTAGATCTGTGAAAAATGATGTTGGCATTTTGATGGGAATTGCATCGAATCTATAAATCACTTTGGCAGTACAGACATTTTAACAATGTTAATTATTCCAATCCATGAGCATGGAATATTTTTCCATTTGTTTGTGTCATCTATGATTTCTTTCATCAGTGTTTTCTTGAGATCTTTCACCTCCTTGGGTAAGTATATTCCTAGGTATTTTGTTTTCTCTGAAGCTGTTGTAAATGGTGTTGAGTTCTTGATTTGACTGTTATTAGTATATAGAAATTTGTGTACTTTAATTTTGTAACCTGAGACTTCACTGAATTTATTTATCAAATCTAGGAGTCTTTTGCTGGAGTCTTTAGGGTTTTCTAGATATAAGATCATATCATTGGCAAACAGGGTAGTTTGACTTTGTCTTTCCCAATTTTGATACTCTTTATTTCTCTCTCTTGCCTGATTGCTCTGGCTAGGACTTCCAGCACTATGTTGAATAGAAGTGGTGACAGTGGGCATCCTCGTCTTGTTTTCTTTGCCTTAGCAGCAAATAACAACAACAAAATCCCAGAAGCCTGTAAATATTCTATTTTTCCTGGAGTTTCTATGAGATCTCCTTGGCATAAGTGAATCTGAAAAGCTTTTGCAGATAAGTGTTTAAAAATGAATTTTATATCACTTCTAAAATCTGGCAAGGAAAATGATCTCTAAAGACATTAATTTCATTGACTTGACAGTTTTATTAAACTTTAATCACCTGGCCAGGGCCGGTGGCTCACGCCTGTAATCCTAGCACTCTGGGAGGCCGAGGCGGGTGGATTGCTCAAGGTCAGGAGTTCGAGACCAGCCTGAGCAAGAGCAAGACCCCGTCTCTACTAAAAATACAAAGAAATTATCTGGCCAACTAAAAATATATATAGAAAAAATTAGCCGGGCATGGTGGCGCATGCCTGTAGTCCCAGCTACTTGGGAGGCTGAGGCAGAAGGATCGCTTGAGCCCAGGGGTGTGAGGTTGCTGTGAGCTAGGCTGACGCCACGGCACTCACTCTAGCCCTGGCAACAGAGTGAGACTCTGTCTCAAAAAAAAAAAAAAAAAAAAAAAAACCTTTAATCACCTTTTCAATATTTTCATTGTTGAAGAGTGCATGTTCCCATAAGGTAAAGATTCAGCCACTCAGAGTTGAAGGATAAATACATAATTTTCACAAAAGTCTTGTATTCCTTAGACATTGGTTGAGTAATACACAATTAAATAGGGCTGCCAGCACTGAATCTACCAGAAGGTGGGATATTTCAATAAATGGTATCAGCAGAATATCATAAGATTTGGAATAATTGGGAAGACTAAGCTTCATATCTAATTAATACTGAAATATTATTTCATTACTGAAATCAGCTGTCACATTAATTTGTGTTCCTTGTTTCACAGGGAAAGAAGACCAATTCTAAAGACATCTTAGTCCAGCCTTTTAAAAAAATCATCCTCATTTAGGATAGGTATTCAACTTTAATTCTTCATCTCCAAGAGAAATAATAACATCTACTTATTTTGACTAGTAAATTATTATATACAATTTTCTAATGAAAATCAAGTTGTAAGTCAACAGTCGCATTTTATGACAATAGAAAATGCATATCCCTTTGTTTTTAGAAATAAGTAATTGCTTTTGTCAGTCTACAGAGAGCTGTTCACCATCTGCCCTCCCTAACACTCCAGACACTGTGGAGAATAGTGAAGCCGAATAACAGTGCATCAGTGATAGCTCCAGATTCCAGAAAACCAAGTATTGGGACAAATGAAACATTAGACATAAGTGCTTGTGAGCCAAAAGATATATTTCTCTTTTAAATGTTAACATTACATTTAAAAAGAAAAGAAACTATATTTTCCTTAGTTTCATTATAACAGAAATATAACAATATTTATATTAAAATGCATAAATAGCATAACAATATATCAAGTCAGCATAAGAAAATGGAAATCTACACAGAGAGCTTATCTAGTTACCTGAGTTTGCACAGGTAGGTGTGTGAGGCTCCTACTACCTCACAGTCTGAGAGGAAAGCTTCCGGTGCCAAAGGTCCCATCATTTCTCTGTGATACATGTTAAATTAGACCCACTGAATTACTTCAGTGACATCTTTGTTGAATGGGCCTTTGTGTATATGATACTGTAGTAGGTTGCTTGTATTCAGAGAGTAATCATATTGATAATGTGTCCACTCCATGAAAATCTGCACTAATTCTCATATAATGATATAGAGAAAGAAATCAATTTTGTAAAAACACAGACTATGTTATTCATGCTGAACTTAAGGATAATTAATAGGAACTAATATTTTAAAATATATGCTGATTAAAAGGCAACTAAATATGAGTTTATCCTCTATTTTCATAATGAAAAGGTACAAAAAAATCTTTTGGTCAACATGAATTTATGAACATAATAGATGTTAATAAAATAGTCAATGTTTGCTGGAGCTAGTTAGTATGAATTTGTTTACTCAATCATATTTAAAATAATATAAAAACATTTCAATTTAGAAGTATTTCTTCTCATTTCAGAAACAATTCTACTCAGATTCTTCACTTACATCTTGACACAAGAGTCTTCATCATCAGAAGTCACTATTTGAGTCATATAATATTTTTCCAACTTTAAGTCTTTTGAGATAAAACAACTGTTAAGTATTTGAGATAGAATAACTTTGAATTGGCATATGACATTATAATTTAAAATTTTATTCCAAAACAAAATAGCCAATTGTGAAACAGTATAACAGTTGTTTTTCATTGTCCTATAAAACATACATTTGTTATCTCCACAAGATAAACTACTTACTGAATTGCTGTATAAGAAAGTGATCTTGATAATCTTGTTGATATCTGTGTCCCAACACTGCGATTGGAAGGTCTTACTTGGAAGAATGAAAGTCTTTGTCTCTTTCATTGGTTAAGTTAGATGACCTTATAAGATTCCCAAAGATTGACACCTTTTTAGGCTAATTTGTCTTTCCTGAATAGTTCTTTGTCATTAAAATGAAGTGATTGAGACTATTTGATAAAGGCCATTCTCACTGGAGTTAGGTGATATCTCATTGTGGTTTTGATTTGCATTTCCCTAATGATTAGAGATGTTGAGCACTTTTTTATATGTTTGCTGGCCATTATTCTGTCTTCTTTTGAAAACTTTCTGTTCATGTCCTTTGCCCAATTATTGATGCAGTTGTTTGATTTTTTCTTGTTGATTTTCTTAAGTTCTATATAGATTCTTGTTATCAGTCTTTATCAGATGTGTAGAAAGCAAATATTTTCTCCCATTCTGCAGGTTGTCTGTTCGCTCTAATGATAGTTTCCTTGGCTGTGCAG
This sequence comes from Varecia variegata, assembly GCA_028533085.1. NCBI lineage: Eukaryota > Metazoa > Chordata > Mammalia > Primates > Lemuridae > Varecia > Varecia variegata. The sequence goes on from CM052445.1 coordinate 12,192,369, forward strand.
AAGCTTTTTAATTTGATCAGGTCCCATTTATTTATTTTTGTTGCTGCTGTGATTGCTTTGAGGGTCTTCTTCATAAATTCTTTGCCTAGGCCGATGTCTGTAAGAGTTTTACCAACATTTTCTTCTAGAATTCTTAAGAATTTCATGCCTTAGGTTTAAATCTGTTATCCATTGTGAGTTGATTTTTGTGAGAGGTGAGAGGTGGAGATCTAGTTTGTACACCCATAATATTCTGAAATAAAAAAATAAAAAAGAATCAGATAAAAAAATTTCTTCCAAAAACAAAATAAAACAGAGTAATTGCAAGAATACTTCCATCATATGAGAGTCTTTGAAAAGACTTGAATATTGTCTCTTAGTCCATTTGGACTGCCATAACAGAATACTGTAGACTGAGTGGCTTATGGCAACAAACATTTATTTCTCACAGTTTTGGAGACTGGGAAGTCCAAGATCAAGGTGCCAGCAGATTCGGTGTCTGCGAAGGGCCCTCTTCCTTGTTCATAGATGGCAGTCTTCTTACTGTGTCCTTACATGGCAGAAGGGAGGAGGGAGATCTCTGGGGTCCCTTTCATAAAGGCACTAATGCCTTTCATGAGGGCTCCACTCTCCTGACCTAATCCCTTCCTAAAGGCCCCACCTCCTAATACCATTACCCTGGGGGTTGGGATTTCAACATTTGAATTTGGGAGGGGGCACAAACATTCAGTCTATAGCACAAGCAACTCCTTTATCTGAGGATTAATTTTGTAAAACACAAAAACAAACAAAAAGACAATATTCTTCAAATAACCTGTCCTATATTTTGGCTTAAATAATACTTATTCATCTCTTGCTATAATTTTGGCTTTGATATTATCATTCCTTAAGGTAGGACTTTTCAATCATTGAAGCCACAAAAATTCTCTATACTATTTAACATATACATGATGTGGTGATTTTAAAACATGCCCACAAATTCTTTAACACTACTTACATGGAAAGATAGAATCTAATTCCCATCCTCTTGAATGTGAACCAACCTAAGTGACTGAATCTTAACAAATAAAATGTTTGGAAAGTGATGCTATATGACTTCTGATGCTAGGTTAGAAAAAGCAATATAATGTCTGCCTGGTGATCTCTCTGAATATCTCTCTGTCTCTCTCTCTCTCTCTGAATGTCTCCCTCTCTCGCTCTGAATCAGCCACCATGTTCTGAGGAATCCCAGGCTCCATGGAGAGCCCAACAGCCCAGGCAAAGAAACCAAAAAAATGTCACTGCTTTAAATTTACAAGAGTTTAACATAGAATTTAAAACAGTTGATAGGATTGATTCACAGCCACTATTGGAAAAGTAGGGATGAGATTGTAAATTCTGTAAGAACAGGAACTATGTCTCTTTTGTTTCCTGTTATAGTCCCAATACCTAAGGAAGTGCCTGGCATATAGTTGGTACCAAAAAAATGTTTGCTGAAAACGACAGGATGAACACAAGTAGAAGGGGATAATAAAACTGTATAGCTTTACTTCATTCTCATTCCCCTCCTAGAACCTTTCCATAAGTCCAAACTCTACTGTGCTTACAGCATAACAAGAGGAGAGGTCTGAGAATTTGTCAGCAAGAAAATAGCAATCATTATTTCACTTTAATTCTACATAAGTTTAAAAGAAATGTTATATAGGCACCCCAACATAAATAAATATCAGGTTAATTTTTAAAAGTCAGATATAAAAATGTTAACCAAAGTGTTTGGTAATATTATTTTCTGAAACATCCTAACAACTATAACAAAATAATAAATTACGTTTCAGACTTAACATAGTAAGCTATTATATGAAAGAATACAGTGTATATTCATTCAAACTTTTAAAAAGTTCTACAGATAAATTAAACAACTTGAAGATGGTATTAGGGTACAGATTTGGTGGTATTTTAGAGGCATATCTATAAAGCCATTAGAAAAATCAGAATTTGGGGGGATTTTATACTTATTTCTGTTCTGAAAAATAGTGTTTAATAACAGTAAAACAATTCCTATTAATTATATATAGGACATAATAAATTTCAATTGTTAAATTATAAGACTTTCCAAAGATAACATGTAGTGTATGATTTTTTTTTTCCTGGAAGAACATAACAATGTTTGGAAAAAAAATTGCTGTACAATTTTGTTTTTATACAATTTAGATCCCTATCTTTCCCCCCAGTGCAAAGTTTCAAAGTAAAAAATGACGAGAGGGTGATATATGGCTTGTAGAAAAAATGACTAAACAAAGTATTTCTGATTAATGATCTAAGTCAAAATTTAAATGGATATACTTTAAATCAGTTCTACCTTGAAACACTCTTGGAATACATTGCTACAGATTATTAATTCACTCATATGGGTCAGAAGTTGCATTTTATATCACATAGGAATCATTGCTATTGTTGAACTGACAGAGGATTAACCTCCAACATATTGCATTTTATTAATATTAGGGGGAGAGCAGAGCATTACACCCTACCATATTTGGGGGGACATGCCAGCCTTGTTCCTCCTAGCCTAAGAAGGTCTTCTCCTTTATTTCTTTTGGCTGAGTTCAATTCTTCTGGAGTGTTTCTCTTTCACTATTGCTGGGGTCTTAGCGTGAAATCAATGGAAACTTTAGTTAGGATTTCAGAAGTTTCCATGTTGGTTATTCCTCTTGGCTTACCAATAAAGCAAATTTCTACCTTGTTTTTCTCTATTTCTTCAGTAAAAGGATCAAAGTCCAGCTTCTTACAACATAAACATAACTTAAACATGGTTCAATATCTGCTTCTGGTGGTATAAAATATTGATTGTGAATTCAAAGCAAGCAAACAGAAACAAAGAAAATATTTATTTTTTTGATCATGTCAGATATTGCTCAGAGTATGCCCTTATTTCCAAATCCCATTTATAAAGTACACATTATTTCATCACAATTTATTTGAACTTATTGTCATTGACTGGGTAAATAAGTTTTCAGATTATTTCCCCAAAGGATTGATATAGCAACAAGCTGTTAAACTGATCTCTCTAGCTTACAAGCTTCCTTCTGCTCCCTCTAGCCTGAATTGCAAACTCTATTTTTCTTCCTCTTTTAGCAAAGATTCTTGCCAGCTTCAGAAAAAAATTTTGTAATTTGTTCTAAATGAATTCTCTTGGATTTGAAAGGCAAAAAAGTCACAATTCTAGCTGTGTATCTTCTATATTAATTGTAATTGTTAATATTTGTCCCAGGAAGTTTATACTTGGAAAACTTAGCATCTTAGTAATATACTTAATGTGATTCCCACCACAACTCCGGGATAGTATGCTTGCTTTAGCAGATAAATAAACATATGAAGGAAGGCACTCTGGAATCTATTAAAAAGCAACCCTACTCAATTAAGGAAACTAGTGATAGAATTTTTTTTCTAATAATTTCAAGGAGCAGGATTGTGAACACACTGCTGCTTAAGTGATCTACTTCATATTTTCTGGAAAGCAGATGGGCAGCTCTTGTCCAATAAGGTTCATTCATACAGAGAGTGGGTCTCTTCAGATAGGGGGCAAGAAACAAAGCAATATATCCCAAATAAGGACTGATCTTGGGTTCTTAAAGCATTGGATGAGGGAGTGAGAACTTCACAAACAGGTGTCAGTCTGTGAGGTAAATTCTTAAATTAGAGGAGGAGAGGATGAATTTGGTCACAAAATGCAACATACAACTTTAGTAACAAAAATGAAGCTTATGCTACAAATTACATGGACTATTATTAATATATAAGTCTAGCACTCGGCAGATCTAAGTAAATAGTTTAATATATTTATGTAATTAAATGATAAAAGTTTGGTTAATTCACCAGGTTAACAGAATCCAACTTGATCTTTCAGTTGTTTTTGTTCTTCCTCTGGATTGTCTGACCCTGGAAAATGACGTGCATTTCTTTTTAACAAGGAAAATGTAACTTCTGGATAAACTCTCCTTGTTCACTTATAAATGAGTCTTCTTTATGAATCACGTGGTGAAGTAATCGTTTCTCGAAGATACTACACTGAATAGGTGGTTTCATGTCATTTTTTATTGGTTCACTTTATCCCAAATTATGATATGAGAATTACTTAGGAGGAAGCTAGTCAAGAAAAACATGCATATTTGCATATACAGTAGCAGATATAGACTGATCGTGATCTCCTTTATTGTGCTGTGACTATTTTCAACCACCAAATAGTCTCTCCCATGCTAACCAATGTGGTAGCTGCTAGCTACATGTGACTACACAAATTAAATAAAAAAATTCAGTTCTTCAGTTGCACTGGCTACATTTCAAATGTTCAATAGCCACATATGGCCAGTCATTACTATATTGGATGATATAGAACATTTTCATCATCGCAGAAAGTTCTATTGAATAACACTGTCAGTATAATCCTGTAACTTGCCATGATAATTTACTTCTTTAATATTTTTTTCATAGTAATTGATTTTTTTATTATAGAAAATTTAGAAACTATAGATAAGCCAAGTAAATTCAACTATAATCAGCTAACTCTACGATGCACAGATAACTACTTAATATTTGGTATTTATGTTTGATGCTTCTTCTAAGCACATAAAAATTTTAGATGAAAATGCAACAAACTAAACTTACTATTTTATACTTTATCTCATAAAATATGAAAATTTCTGTGTGTCATTTTTTCCTCTACATTATTTTACACGGTTACATCATAGTTATTCAGACTATTGCTGCATGATTGTCAATATATACTATTCCTGCACTATACTTCATTTAACAAATTCCTTATTTAAGACATAGATAATTTTTAATTTCCCTATTATAAAAATTCTATAGGTAATTTTTGAACCTATTTATAATTATTTTCTTAGTAAAAATTCTAAAATTAGAATTCATGGGTCATAATTTACTTTGGAAACATCACTTTTAGGAGTTGAATTTTATGGAGGGAAATCTGAACACAGGTTTCCTCACCTATATAGGACAGGGTTTAATGAAATGACCTTCAAGTACCCTGCTAGCTTTCCAGATCTAAGGATTTTTTCAATGAGTGACAAAATATAAAGTTACTAAAAAGGAAGAGAGAAAAAATAAGCACATAGGCTAGAGAATGCAATTTAATACATCAGATTTCCTCTCTTGTATACATATTGTAGTGAAACCAGGGATTTTGAGCCTAAGTATGACCACCAGGTGGCAGTAGCACACAAAGTGCTTTCTTTGGGTGGTGCTTTGACAGGTTTGCATGCAAAGGTGCAGGGGAGGTGAAGGGTGAGGGTGAAGTCCCTTGACCCATGAGACCTTCCGGAGACAATGGCGTGGGGCCACCACTCAAAAGGGGAAGAGAGCAAGGGATCTCCCTGGGGAGAGGAAGATCAGAGAGAGGAGGTTACCTGGCTAGGTGATGTCACTCAGCCGCACCACACCATAGGGAAGTTTCTGAGTCAGAGAGCTAGGAAGGGCTTGTATAACCTTGGGGTTTGTCTTGTCTAAGGCTAACAGATGTTGGGTGCAGTTTCTAGGGTAAACAAAACAGGCAGGCTGTAAATGACTAAAAAGTATGCTTATTTGGGCTGTATTTAAAACAACCGGATGTGCAAAAATTTGAGTTGGGTGCAGCTGAGCTTTTGAACAAATGGTCCTGGCCTGCAGTAAAGAAGTAAACATAGGGCCCATATACAGGGGCCATCTTTGTAAAAAGTATAACTTATATCTTATTATTCAATCGCTTAATCAACAAACATTTATTAAGTGTCTACCACGTCCTGGGCACTGTGCAAGGAAATGAGTTTACAAAGTTGAGGAAGATGCAGTCCTTGATGTTAAGGGACTTAAGGGAACTGGAAAAGGCTTCCTGAATGGCAGAGTGGGACTCTGAAACAGTATACCTGAACTTGATCTTTTCCTTTTCATGAGTTTTCCTAGACTAGCCATCTAACTAATAATTATTTTACAATGGGGGTACTAGATAAACACATTTGAAAAATGTGTTGCAATCAACCTACTTTTACCTCCAATTCCATCTCCAATCAACCTCTGAAAACAAGTTCAATTCATTATTATAATAATTCAAACATACACAGGGATGGAGGTGGAGGGAAAAGTTGGCAGTCCTGAGCAGTTATTAGGAAAGACTTCTATTATTATGATATCCAAAGTTGAGCTCATTCTTCAGTCCCTTTTTCCTCGCAATTTAGCTAACCTTTGGCATTTCTACTTTTTTGTTTGTTTTTGAGACAGGGTCTCGCTGTGTCTCCCAGGCTGGAGTGCAGTGGAGTGATCACAGCTCTCTGTACCCTCAAACTCCTGGGCTCAAGCCATCCTCCTGCCTCAGCCTTCAAAGTGCTGGCATTAAAGGTGTGAGCCATTGCACCTGGCCTGGCGTTTCTACTTCTGTTAACTCCACTATTCTCTCACTAAGCCAACGTAGAAATTGCAAAAATATGTTTGTTTCCATCTTCTCCTTCAAACCCAACATATAAGGAGTTGCTAAGTCATCTGGATTCCATGGTCATAATGCCTTTATTAAGCCTCCTTTCCTTTCTGTGCCCTTGGCATGATCCTGGTTTAGGTCTTCATTTCCTCTAACAATTATTTCCTAAAGCATCTCCCACTCCCAAATTTTGCAACACATTACTCTCTATAAAAGATTGTTCTTCTATAAGCATAGTTCTAACTAACTTCATCATTCCTCTGTTCAAAAGTGTCACAGCAGACTTCTTACTCTGGCATTCAAAAACTCTACAGGACAACCATCTTTTTCTTGGGGTAGCGCTACTGTCCATTGAATGAGTAATGAGGGCAGTACTGCTAACGCCTACACAACACTCCTGCATCAAAAAGAAATAAAGAAGAACCCTACAGGACATTATCCCAATATTCCTAATTGCTCAAAGTGTATCTTATACTATAATCTCAGATGTTATAGAACACTAGCATTCCCCAGCAAGTGTTTTGCAATTTTCTTCTCAGTGTCTTTACTCATAAAGAACTCTCTTCTTAAAATAGGTTCCCCAAAGCAGATCCAAATTCAAGGTTAACACAAAACCACCATTTCAAAAAACCTTTCCTGATTTCCTTAATTAACTGAAAACACACCTGTTTTTTAACCAGAACTTTCTCTGGACTTCTTAGACAGTGTTTACTCTACCTTGTGGCCAATCATTTGTGTATTTTTTTCTTCCTCTATAAGACTGAACTTGGTATAAGAGTCTTTCATACTCATTTATGCAGTTCCTATGGCTACTGTTAGAATGCATTAAAATGTGTTGTGGTCTTTATATGCAGAGCACCATGCACTTTAGGTGGACATGTTTTTGACTGACCATTGACTAGGTAAAATGTCCAGTAACTGTAATAAACAATTCTGGTATTATGGACAGAACCATGAAACTGCCTCATAAAGTTACAAAAAATATTAAATTCCAAAAACGGACAAATACCCATGCACACACCTTTATGATTCATTGTTGCTATAAAAAAGTTGTATGTGTTTGTGATTTCTTTTACCCAAATAGAATTTTCACAAGTGAGGACTACATAAATTCTTTAGGCTACATAGTTCTGATAGTAACCAAAAAGGCCTAACAAGTCTGCATGACTCTGGATTAGGATTTTTTTCTTTGTCCTTAGCATGAAGAAATTTGTATTTTAAAAATGTAAATTTTAGAATGGGAGCTAAATGTTATTTGTTGTGACCATTATTGATATTATTAATTTATAGATGAGCAATAAAAGTAATGAGGCAATGCAATACAAGTTTTATAAATATTCTGTGACTTACTGGCAACAGGATTTAGTTAATGAAAAATAGACACATAATATCACTTAATAAACAGTTGCTGGCATTAACAGGACATGAGCCTGTCCTTGGATATAGTATTTGTCTATACCCAGTGAAAGACACAGACAGGTGATGTGAAAATTCCATAGCATTTTCAATTAGAGACTGAGTTAAAGAGAAATATAAAACACAGGAAATCTATTTTATGGAATCAACTTTGTCATAGAACTGTTGGTTGAATAATTGACTTTCACAGAAAAACTAGTAAAAACAGGACAATTAGTTAAAAAGACATAACCAAGAAACGACAGCTAACTTTGAAGATGCCATTACCTCATATCAATATATGATTCATCAGATAAATTTCAGATCTATGAAACATTGTGTAAAACCCAAGTTCTTGATTTCCGCTGATAATAGATGGATTTTCAGTAAAGGTCTGACGATTCAAAACTTTTTCAATTATTTATAATGGAAAATGGCTCCGTTGTCCCACTGAAATTACTTTTTCCTTGGTACAGAATGTTGGAAAGGCCTCAACTTTGCATTATGGGAATCTGATTCTAATAGTATGAATACATCTCTAGCTGAGCACATTATTAGGGACTAACTCATGGTAACTAGTTGCGAAAACCTTCTTCCTTTCACCAACTTCCTGGGAGGTTGACTTCTTCATGAGGTATTAAATAGTTGCTCATGGAATCTGTACCACAGCCAGTAGAGACAGCCTTGAGGGATTATGGGATATCATAATTTACTGCTTTCCCTTAGAAGGTACTGGATAAACACTGCCAAAAACCCTGTTCTTTGGGTGTCCCCTTTCTAGGATATATGTAGACTATTACTCCTTCCTGGTCAGTTATTTTTTTAAACACGCTAATCATCTTAATGATCAGATCTGGATACTGCTTCCAAATCTTCCCAGCCACATGCCTTGTTCCTTTTCTCTAAGCTCCCACTGCTCCCTGTTTATACATCTGTATCCCCCAGGATGAAATAAACACTGATTAAACCACACCATAACTATCTGTTACCTCTCCTTGCCTGAAACAAAAGTTCCTTGAGGACAGGATCATTTTTAATTGCAGTATCTATACCCAGATAGTCCCTGGCGTATGACAGGTGCATGAAAAAAATATTTGTGAAATGAATGAATGAATAATAGACATATTGTAGAATCTCATGTATGTATTCACACTATTTTCTCTCAGAGAAGGTGGTCTTTTACAAGTTTTAATGAAAACTTATTTCACCCATTATGTACTAAGGGATCCACTTTTTATAACCGATGAAATACACTTTGCAAGGCTGTAAATTTTTGGCTCTTTCTCAAGTTGGACTTGATTCATCCTTTGGTCATCTTCTTTGGAGCTGTGGTTTAAAATGTCCCAAATTACAACTGGCTCCTTTGTCTTTCATCTCACCATATAACTATGTTCTTAAATGTATACCTGAGAATGACACAAGTATGTCCATGAACAGGCAAAATATGTCCCGAAACGGACCTCTGTCCTTAAATAAAATTTTTTCTACTTTTTTCATCTCTCAGGCCCATCTTGAAAATCAACTTGCTTTCATACAAATTAATAAACCAAAATGTTTGAACAGGAAGTTAATTACTAGTTACAATGAGCAAATGTAGGAGAAGTAACACCCGCTTCTGAAATGCCAGGTAATTGCTGGCAAACAGAAAAGATTATCTAAATTGTAATTTGGAGGGAGCAGCCAATGTTAGTAGGACTTCTGGGTTTTAAAAATCCCTAGTAAAGAATTCAGCTGTTATCCTTATTTTGGAAGGTAATCCTACAGTGAAAGCCAGCCGAACATTCACTATCAGGAAGTGCTGAGCAGTAACTTTTTAAGTTAAAAAAGGTGTTATATTAATATTTAAGTTATGCCAAATATTTTAGATATGAAATAATCCGAGGGCACCATTTGGTTGAATTATTTGCTTTTTAAAAGGCGTTTTTCAGGCTAAAGAGGGCCAAGAGACATGACACCTTCCTAGCCTTTGTCATGTGGTCTTGACCAGATGTGAGTTGGCAGCACACACCCTCAAAGGGCTGCCTCTGCAGAAGCCGGGCGCCCCCTCTTCTCCGAAAAAGGGAGATCAAAACCACAGGCTCCAGGAATAAACATTACATCAGCTCTTTTGTTCTGGAGTGTGAGGTTTCCATCATCTTTGTCAGAGGAAATCAGATCAAAAGGGATATACAGAGGATCAGGTCCTGTGAGCACAGCCAATCTTGTCCCCTCCCAAGGGACTCAGGCTCTTGGCACGCCTTGCAGGGTGGAGTTAACCGCTTAGGCCCTCAGCGTCCCAAGCAAGCTCAAGTGTGGCCAAGTGGGGGAGAGCTCCCCCCGGGGAAGAAATGCTCCTTGCCATCACCAGAAAGAGCCACCTTGCAAAACAGAGCATTTGGTCCTCGTTGGCATCTGACTCAACCAGAGTCCCATTAAGACAATGCACACCCAGTTCGCTGGGTGGAAACATTAATAACCCATACTTAGGAAGACGGTGGTAACTAATCGTTGCTTAAAGTGGCCATTTGAATGGCCTTTGGATCCGCTTTAGAGATTTAGGGAGAGATGTTTAAAGGGCAAACAAACAAAAACAAACAGCCAAAGTGGTAACAGATTATCGTATAGGTATTGTGTGCGTATATGTATGCATATATACGTATATATACATTTTTTCCCCAAATAAAGTTATAGATTCATTTGGCTTGCCAATTGCCAGTCACCTCTACAGGTGCCAGGGTCCTGGGTTTCCAGGACTCTCCTCGCCCCCATCGAAGTCCCTCTTCTTCCCTCCCCACCTGGCTGTGGACCGCGGATGGAGGGGCTTTCCCTCCCCTCGTGGCCAAGCCACCCGCCCAGGCCCCAGTTCGGAGCCTGGCCATTGCCCCCTCAACGTCCCAAGCCCCATCGCTGCTGCCCACGTTCCTTCCTCTTCCTGGGCCACAATCTCGGCGTTCCCGGGCCGGATTCACGCAGTAAAGGCAGGAACCCCACCGGGGAAGACCTCTCGTGGGGACCTCGAGCACCACGTGCGACCCTAAAACCCCAAGTCTCCTCTCCCGCCTCGCCGGGACCCATGCACCGGGAGCAGGGCCGGCCAGGCGCGGCCTCCAGCGCTCAGAGACCCCAAATGACCGAAGGGCCGCCGCCGCTGCGGATTCGGAGGTCCCGCCTCACACCCGGGACCACCCCGCCACGCCTCGGCCGCCGTCCGGCGGGAAGTGTAGGTGTGTGAGCCGGGCAGGGAGCGAGCCGCGCCCTCGGGCCGGCGTGGGCAGGGCGCCGCGGCCTGCGCAGCCCCGAGAGCCCCGCGTCGCTCTCCCGAGCCAAGGTTCTCAGGAGCGGGCCGCGCAAAAGACGTTAGCGGGAGGAGTTAGCGGCTGTTGGGAGAACGGGTTCAGGGGAACAGCCCCGGCACTCTCCGGGCGGGCCGCCTTCCTCCCTCCCGGGCCGGGGCGCCGGCCCGAAGGGGCGCGAGTGCCGACGGCGACCGCCCGCCCTGGCACGCCCGAGCAGGGCCCCGCAGGAGCAGCCGCAGGGCGGGCGGTCGCCGGTTGGCCCCGCCGGGTCCAGAACGCCCAGGGGTCGCGGCGCGTCCGCCGAGAGCGAGTCAGGTGAGGAGGTCGCCATGGCGATGCGGCCCCGGCGCGCACGCCCGCTGCGGTTGGCATGGGAGCGGGCCCTGCGGGGCCGGGAGCGCCGCTGATTGGCCGATTCAACAGACGCGGGTGAGCGGAAAGAGATTAGAGCGGAGCGCTCCGGCCGCAGCCGCAGGGCGCTGGGGCCACGGCTGGAATCTATCGACACCGAGGTCGCCTCCCGCCCCGCCCTGCTTCGCCCCGCCCCCTCCGGTGGCCCCACAGCCCCAGTCCTCCAGTGCACTTGCTAATTGCTGCAGACACACACAAAGATACAACGCCGAGGACAGGGGGCCCAGCTGTGGGCTCCAAGCAGGTTTTGGGGCCTTCTGTCTGGTGGGAGGGGGGCCGCGGGGCAGCACCTTGTTTGTCACTTGGGAAGGGGACATACTTTCCCACAGTAATGTATCTTGGATCTTTTGTTTGGGGTCAGCGGAGATGAGCGTCATGGCAGGGAAAGACCTAAACTCCCAGTCAACGTGGGTCTTAGTATCCCACCTTGGAGGTTTGCCAAGATGTCTCTCTCCTTCCAGCCCTCTTCTTTCCTGGAAGAAAACCCCGAGAGATTCCAATCACTGTTTTGGTTCAGAGCAGCTTTGGTCGCTTGTGCGTCGCGCACACCCCTTTCAGCCCTAATAACTACTGGAAAGATCAGCAATTGGTGCTGATCCCGAGGTGCTCTCTCCCTCCTGGAGAGTCCTTGGAGCCCCGGGTGGAGGGGGTTGGCTAACCAGGTTGTCTGTTTGTCTTTCCCTGGTGACAGCAGCTTGTGGAGTCTGAGGCAATGCGTCGCAGCAGCTCCAAGAGCGGAGTCGTCGTGGCTCCAGTGGCTGGAGGTCCCGATGCTTGTCAGATGCTCACCAGAGCCCAGCTGGGCCAGGATCCCCCACAAAGAACAGTGCTAGGGGAGCTAACTGAAAATGGGCAGTTCAGGAAAACCTGCGGCCAGGTAATGATTCAGAAGTACTCGGAAAGATGCTAGCGGAGAATGGCTCTCCTGCTATGGTGGGAGGTGCTCATCTCTTTCCGTCGTGGGTACAGCGCCCCTTAAGTATTGGAACCCTGGAAACTGGACTATAGGGAAGTCGATTTTTAAAGATCACCTTGACTGTTTTCCACTTAGAAATAGTGATTCATTTTCTTTCTTATTTTTCCAATGTCAAGGAAATTGGTCTAGGAACTGTTTGGATTAAGCATATGTAAGGTGATTTAAGTGCCGGGCTAAAAGGAAATGTGAATGCCCCAAAATAAACTATGAAACTGGGGTTCCTCCAGGTCAGAGTGCTGTTTGGGTTGATGTAGGCCATGCCTGAAGCAATCCTGGATAACCTTTGCTGTGCTCAGTGGGGAGAGTGTTAGAATCAGGATTGGGTCAGGCTAGACTAGATAACTCCAAAAAGGGTGCTTTGAAAGTAGACATCTCCCAGTGCTGACTAAGCAGCTGGGCTGATGGGTAATGGGCCCTCACTTATCAGTTGTATGAGCTTAACTGATCATGGATCCCTTCCTTAACAGATTAAAAACAGTACATACCCATTTTATAGGTGAGAAAATTTGAAAGGTTTAAGCCCTCACCAAAAGAAAGTTGTGGTGGAAGCCAATTTAGAAGCCTCTCATCTACTGACTCCTCAAGTGATCTCTTCAAAGCTTCAGAGATAATTGAGTGAAAGTGGTTTTAACAAACTTTAATTTGCTTAGCAATGCTTACTTTTTACAATTTAAAGCCTAAGACTTGGCTCTTGTGAATTTCCAGTTGTGCCTGTGCAGAGGGGTCTCATTTTAAATTCCTCTTACGTTTCCTGGTACCACCCCTGCATTTCCTTGCTCCATTGCTCCACGACCTTCTTAGAAATCTGTGTCCTACCTTTCCTTCTCTCGTTAACCCTCCAAAACCTTCTTTTCCATCCTTACTCTCAGCTGATGACTTTGCATCCTATTTTCTTAAAAATATAGAAGCAACCAGAAGAGCATCTCCACATGCCCCATATACTCTGCCATCCCCTTCCTGTTATGTGACTGCTGTGTCCCTGCTCTTAATGTGAGGTGATCCTCCCATGTGTACAGTATACCTCATGTCCCCTTACTTCTTCAAGGATATCCCTCTAGCAACTCTTATCAGTTTTTCCTTCTCTACGGGGTCAAACCCATAAGCATACAAATATATTGTAATTTTTTCCATCTTAAAAACCTTTCCACTACACGCTCTTTATAGCTTCTGTCCCATGTATTGAAACATTCCCTTAAGGGTTTGTCTCCCACTAGCATGTAAGCTCCATCCAGATAAGGATTTGCGATGTTATGTTTCCTTTTGTATGCTCATTGCTTAGAATGATAGGGTACCACATAATGATTTTTTGGATGAATGCTGTCTGTAGTTCTTCTTTTGCTCTCTTTTGACTCAAATCTTAGTCTAGTCCTTTCCTTACTTGACTGATCAGCAGTATTTGACATAGTTAAACATTCTTTATTCCTTAACATGATTTCTTCCCACTCAGCTTGGAGAACACCACTCTCTTCAGGTTTCCTACCTAGCTTGTACTCCTCAGTATCCTAGTTCTTCCTTATAACTCTATTCTCTAAAGGTTAGAAGGCCCTAGGGCATAGTCTTTGGTCTGAATCTTGCACTCACTCCCTTAGTAATCTGTTCACGTCTCCCAGCATTAAATACCATCTGTTTGTTGATGACTCATTTTTACCTCTGGCCTGGGCCTCCGAGCTGCATTGTGGGTTCACCTACTGGGAGCCCACTTGACACCTCCACTTAGATCAGATAATAGGCACCTTACACTATGCAAAGCCAAGCACCAACCCTGTTCCCTACTCCAAGCCTACTCTTCACAAATTCTTCCTTGTCTCAGTAAACGGGATGTCGTCCTTCCTGTGATTTAACATCAAGACCTTTTTCATCCTTGACTCTTCTTTTTTTCTCACCCCACATCTAATCTAGTGAGAAAATACTATTGACTCTACTTTTTGAAATGTCTAGAACCTCTTCACTTCTCATTTTTTTACTGTTAACTTCCCTGATTCAAACCCCTGTTATGTCTCACCTAGAATTTGCAAGATTCATAATTGGTCACCTTACTCTTATCTTGCTCTCCATACCTATACACAGCCAGAATGATCCTTTCAGACATAAAAGAATCATTCCACTCCTCTGCCTAAAATCTTTCAGTGGCTTCCATCTCTGAAGAAAAGCCAGTCCTTAGATGGCCTGTGTGAGGCCTGCATGATCTGGGCTCTCCTTTCTTTCTGGCCTTGTGTACTACACAACTCTGTCTCACTGTGCTCTGTCTGCTCCTGCTATATCTTTTCTTGTTTGTCTCCTCCGTCCCCCACCTCTCCAGGACTAGAATATAAATCCCATGAGGGTAGTCTTTTTTGAACATTTTGTTCACTGCTAAATTCTGGGCACTTAGAATAGCACCTGGCACATTAGTTCAGTAAATGTTTGTTTAATGAATATGTGTTTCCACCTACGTACATGTGTCTATATAGCAAGAGTCCAACTTGGCAGTAACTTGAAGTCTTGGTTATCTGGTTATAGTAACTTGTGATTGTGCCCTTTATAGTCTTTGTGATTTTTTTTCCTATACTATCATAAAAGTTTTTTTCTTAATAGACGTAAGTCACATATTTAACTTGATAAAGCCAAGAGAAAGTTACAGAACCACACACCAACTTAGAAGTAGCCGTCAACAGTAAGCAGCAAGATAAATTATATCAACAATGTCGGCCGGGCGCAGTGGCTCACACCTGTAATCCTAGCACTTGGGAGGCCCAGGAGGGTGGATTGTTTGAGCTCAGGAGTTCGAGACCAGCCTGAGCAAGAGCGAGACCCCGTCTCTACTAAAAAATAGAAAGAAATTATCTGGCCAACTAAAAATATATATAGAAAAAATTAGCTGGGCATGGTGGCGCATGCCTGTAGTCCCAGCTACTCGGGAGGCTGAGGCAGTAGGATCGCTTAAGCCCAGGAGTTTGA
>CM052445.1:12208286-12222438 GCA_028533085.1 Varecia variegata
CAAGAGCGAGACCCCGTCTCTACTAAAAAATAGAAAGAAATTATCTGGCCAACTAAAAATATATATAGAAAAAATTAGCTGGGCATGGTGGCGCATGCCTGTAGTCCCAGCTACTCGGGAGGCTGAGGCAGTAGGATCGCTTAAGCCCAGGAGTTTGAGGTTGCTGTGAGCTAGGCTGACGCCACGGCACTCACTCTAGTCCGGGCAACAAAGCAAGACTCTGTCTCAAAAAAAAAAAAGAAAAGAAAAACAATGTTAATGCAGTAGATAGAGCTAGCATTTGCATACATATAGCTCAGGTTCATCAAGCTTGCCCACCTGCCTTGGTTCAACTGACTTGCATACCATCCAACATGACTCACCATAAGAAGCAACAGTGTTTGATGCATTATACTTGTTCACTGTGGTGACACCACAGTTGTTCCCATTGTTAATGTTATAAGAATATAGAAAAGGAAGAAGTGATTGAGAAATTTCCCCAACAGTAATTGCATGAAGCCATACAAAAACATTCTATGGCTTATAAGAGAATTTAGTAGTATGGGTTTCCAAAATCATGTTTCTAAATAACTGGGTATAAAATGGGAACTTTATAGAAGGCTGCTGGTAAAAAGTCACTATTTAAGGAGGAAGACTATAGGAGCTCAGTAACTAAGGGTCAAGAGCTATTCTGACTACTTATAATATCCCATGATGCTATAAACATAAAAGCCAATTTACAAACTTCCCCTTACCTGTGGTACTTATTTCATTCTGGAGAAGAGCTGTAGCTTTCCTTTTTTCTATCATCATGAGTTCTCTTTGATACCTATGTGAGGAAGATGACAAATTTTAGGTTGCTCTTTTCCCATATATCGAATGTTGACAAAGATAAGGGAAAAGTTATAATTCTGAAGCTTCATTTTCGGGAATTACATTGGCAACATAGATGTTTCAGTTTAGGATTCATTTTACCTTCTCAGGTTGTTGGTTTGAGTCACACAGTTTCATATTACCTATATGATCTTTGGGGTGGCCTCTAATAAAAGATTTAACTCTTTTTTAGGGGATCGCAACAATCAGGTGTTTTTCTGGATCTGAAAATGCCTTCCCTCCAGCTGGAAAGAAAGTGCTGTCTGACTGTGGGGTCCGCGAGCCCCCCAAGCAAGGGTTTGACATCTACATGGATGAACCTGAAAAGGTGGACAGACACAGCTGCTCAGGCAGAGAGGGGATGGCTTTTGGGGATGTATATGAAGTAGACACCAGCACACTCAAGTCAGACCTTCACTTCCTGCTGGATTTCAGCTCAGGTAATCTGACTCACCTACAACTGACAGTGCCCTGTATTCATAACCACCTGCAGTGTTCAGTAGCAAGTTACTAGCAAGACAAAAACAGGAAGTAATGGCTATATTCACGACTGCCTGTGGAGGGTTAGTGGATGGAACAAGTTTTTAAATTAAATGACTTATCTGACAATGTTGAACCCCTGCAGTTTCCCCTATGCTGGTAGATTCATCTCTCCATTCCCAGTCTGAAGATGCATCGGATTTTGGCACAGATGTGATAAATGTGACTGAATATGCTGAAGAAATTCATCAGTACCTTAGAGAAGCTGAAGTGAGTTTTCCCAACTTCTACTTCAATCTCCAGGACCCCAAGCTCTTAATATTTAGATAAGTTATATACTCTTGGCCATAACCACTAGTGAATGGCACTCTTGTGACAGCTAAATGTAAGAATATCTATGAAAAAGAATAGTTGCAATAGTGAGTGGCGATAACTTGGATTATTTCTGTATGACTTAAATATTTAAGTATTTCACTCTTGGGAATAACTCATATTGCCATTTCCCCCCTCCCTTAAGTTATTTGTTCACCAATTACATTATGGAACCAGGATTTCATACTTTCTTCCTCATCGTGGTAAAGATTTATTTGCCTCTGAATCAGGATCCTCCTAACCTTTGCCCATGAGATTTTTAAAAATAGCAGCTGGACTACGGAGTGATCTTTCTGATACTGCCACTACTTAAATGTCAAAACTTTTCCCCCAAACAGATAAGGTACAGACCGAAAGCTCACTACATGAGAAAGCAGCCAGACATCACAGAAAGCATGCGTACGATTCTGGTGGACTGGCTGGTGGAGGTTGGTGAAGAATATAAGCTTCGAGCAGAGACTCTGTACCTGGCTGTCAACTTCCTGGACAGGTTCCTTTCATGTATGTCTGTGCTGAGAGGGAAATTGCAGCTTGTAGGAACAGCAGCTATTCTTTTGGCTTCGTAAGTGTTCTTTCAGTTTGAATAATGTGAAACTATTGCCTGTCAAAACACTTAATTTTTATTCCCTATTTATTGAAGAAACTCAGTGCTTGATAATTAAAACTATTCATATCTCCTTTGATAAAAGATCATCATCTTCACAGGATTTACTGAGAAACTGAATCTTACCAAATGTTCACTCTTCACTTCAGATGTTTAAGATGTATAGCAGCAAGTTCAATATCTATCACGAACTTGTTGAGGCAGCCAACAGCTCAAATTCAGGATCTAATGTAACTCTTTTGCAGTGTAGCCTTTTGGCTGTATTCTCATACAAGTAAAAGTCTTATTTGAAGAGATTTTAGTTACATGAAAGCTGTCTTCAAGATCTAGTAAATGACCCCATAACAGCACAGTTTTTTTATTTGGTTACAGTGAATAAACTATTATAGCTGGTTCCTGTTACTGTCAGTCATTCACAACACCACCCATTGTGTGGGAAAAAAGAGCTGGGTTGTGAGAGCTGCCTTTAAGTGACCTGGTGCTAAGGGGTAGTTTCCTTTCTGTTCTTCTGGCCCCATACATTCTATTGTTAATGCATAAAAACTTGCCAAAATTCCCGTAAAGAAAGTAGAAACAAAAGCAGAAGGGAAGAATTGATAATAGTGAGATTACGTCATTATCTTCCTCTTGGCTATACAGCATTATTGCTAATTCAATAGAGAAAGTTAAACATGATCTTTTCAAAAATTAAAGGCCTACAGATTCTTTTTCTATCATTGTTTTCATCATAATATTCTTTTTCCCAAAATGATTTGAGGGCTATGGAATTAATGGGAATTTACCTATAGTATCTGCCATTCAGAATCTTTCAGTGTATCAGAGGCCAAACCTAAAATTCTCGGTTGGAAATTGTTTCTTTTATGACCCCTGTTAGTAAGTACAACATATCCTTGTAATTAATGCCCATGTTCTTGGTCTGGAAACAAGCTAATGTTTTCATAGCCCTGTGCCACTTAGTGGTATTTAAGTGTATATGTGGGTGCAAAGTAAAGAAGTCCACAAGGGTGTGTTGTGGCATGGGAGGTAGAGCCATAGCTTCCAAGCTTTACTTCTAAAAACTGTTTACCTTTCTAAGGAAATATGAAGAGATATATCCACCTGAGGTAGATGAGTTTGTCTATATAACTGATGATACGTACACTAAGCGACAACTGTTAAGAATGGAACACCTGCTCCTGAAAGTCTTAGCTTTTGATCTGACAGTGCCAACCACCAACCAGTTTCTCCTTCAGTACTTGAGGCGGCAAGGAGTGTGTGTCAGAACTGAGAACCTGGCCAAGGTATGTATGCCACCTGCATGACTTCCAGGAACTCCTGGTGCCAGTCTTTCCCAGTTATCCTTCCATTCTTCCTTCCTTTTCAGTTTTATTTCATGAGCCCAGAAAAACTTGTTAGTAATGGAAGAGAGCTAATTTTAAGAACACAACTTCTGGTTACAAGACATTACTATTGACTACATTTGGCAGACACAGATTGTCTAATCACCCAACTATTAAAGAAATTTAAACTTGGAGACTGTTCCCTTGTTGGATACAGACCACATGCAAAAAACAATTCTTAAGTTTACAGAATGGGAACAAAGTAAATGTAGTTTAATTTGGTTCTACTCTCATCCTAACATATTAAGTAATGAAGCATTATTTGGTGATCTGGAGTTATAGAAATTTAGTTGAAGACATTAAAGTTATCGGTTTGGTCAACGTGGTTTCCAACCACTGTGATCTAGGATACATGGTATTTATGTGCTATACAAAGGTGAGAAGGATGTCTGCATAAATTTCCCAATATGTTTCTTCTAATCTGATGTGTTCCCACTTGTACTTTTCGAGCCTCTGAACTGCATGCGTATGCTTGGTAAATTAATAGCTTTAATATAGTCATATTTTTGCCTTTTAGCTAAAGACTGTTCCCATTCCAGCTGCCAGAGAAATGCTACTTTATCTGACCAACTTAAAACTGCACTTCTAGGATAAGATAAGAAAAATAACCTACCACATATACTATGTGGATAAGCCAAATACTTTTGTGTATTGAAATTTTATTACAACATAAATGTTATTCTGGTTATGGACAGGCATACCAATTACTATCCCAGTGAATAATTTTGAGTTTCTGTTTCTGTACTCTTTACTAGATGTTGGTTGAACAAAGATAAGACACAATTTATTCCCTTGCTATTTTTAGATTTACTTGTGACCTTTGTCAAATTTCTAATTCCAGTGAGATTTTCTCTCTTGTGCTTAGTATGTAGCAGAACTGAGTCTACTTGAAGCTGACCCATTCTTGAAATATCTTCCTTCATTGATAGCTGCAGCAGCTTATTGCCTGGCAAACTATACTGTGAACAGGCACTTCTGGGTAAGATTCTAACTTCTTCTTTCTATATGAAATTCAAGACCTATCGAAAATCTGTTCAATAACTCTCAAGGCTTAAAATAGACTTGCCTCTTATGAGGGAAAGTTAGTTTCATAAGGAACTGGTTGTCTTGACTGCAGATTACAACATGCTACTGAGTCTTGCAGATCAACCTTCATGACTTTGACTCAATGGCTTTATTCTATGAGGACTGAGATTACAGGAGGACAAGGAGATACATCTCATGGTCCTTCCTCAGAAGCAGGCCTGGAAACCTCAATGCCCACTATTAGGCATGCAGGGCCCTTGAGGTACAATCATTGCCCACTTCAAGCAAAAGTTGTTGACTTTCCTGTGTTAAAAAAAAACAACAAAAACCTGGATCCAATTAGGATGGTCAGAAGATTGCACCAGGCTTTCAAGAGAACAGGGCAGTTAGTGTTGCCTCTTGCCGGAGAAGGTGGCAAGATCAGAAATGGGCCCCCAGGTTTGGTTCTGGAGGCTCACTGTAGTGCTAAAAGAAGTTGAGTGTCTACCTTTACTTTCTGGAATACTTATTTTTTTTCTCCTGCATTTTGACTAAGAATCTTTCATATTCCATACAAATAGGATGGTCAAGCAAAGGGGCTCTTTAAGGACCAGTGAAAATCCCACTCATGAGGGAACAGGGAAAGTGATCTGCCCCCAGATTGAGCATTGCCAATATACAATATGAGCACATTTAGAACACTGGCTGTTCTTCCTAATATTTTATATCTAAAGTCTCTGAAGGAGGTTATGGTTTCTTTGGAGATGAATGAGGATACTTACTAAGAGATTAATTCTCTTTATTTCACAATCGGTTATCTTCAGATTTCTAATGTCTTATAAAGTTATGTGAAGCAATTTTTTTCTTTTGTCTTGATTAGCCAGAAACTCTTGCTGCATTTACAGGCTATTCATTAAGTGAAATTGTGCCTTGCCTGAGTGAGCTACATAAGGTGTGCCTTGATATGCCCCATCGACCTCAGCAGGCAATTAGGGAGAAGTATAAGACTTCAAAGTAAGTCACTGACATTCTCTTATCTTGGCTCTCTATTTAAAGCTGAATGGGTTATAGTAATGTCAGAATTAAAAATAGAACAAATTGTATACCTGGTACTAGGTTGGAAGAGTAAGGTCACACGTTAAATCAAGAAAATCACTTTGGAGAGGCCTAGATTTATAATTTGTCAGGTTGTAGTACTATAGTCAGCCAGCGTCCTTCCCTTCTGTTAAAACTACTAGAAAGTTTCCTGTGGCCCAACTGAGACTGTACAGAGCTGAAGTCCTTGGCTTGTTCTGACCTTGCCTTGGGTCTCATTTCAGGTACATGCATGTGTCCCTCATGGAACCACCTACAGTTCTTCCTCTACAATAAGTTGCAGAACTGAAGCACTTGCAGAACTTACCCTCCAGATCAACAGAATTGCTCTTAATCTTCATAGATTCCTGCAGGTTGGGTCAACGAATGTTGCCAAAATGTAGATGACTTTTTTTATTGTAAATGTATTTATATTCCCTTAGACTTTAGTAGCTTGTAATATAGTCTAACATTTTTTAAAGAATAAACAACTTGCCTTATGACCATGTGTTAGGCTTATTTACTAATTAACATGGCTGGAATTTTAGTTGATAGTATTAAAAGTGTCATCTCTGTTTTCTAAGTCTATTTTATATATGTGGCATGCTATTAGGATTAAGTGTTCTAGGCTTCCAGAGACTTTCATGTTTGGTAAATGACTACCCTGAGGCTTTTTCCCTCCTCTCTCTTTACTCCCCAGATAGCTCTCCACAGATTGGCAAATGAAGGAAAGGCTGACCCAGATAGGCTGGTGAAGGAATATGAATAAGCACTGCTCAGTCTAGTTTCCCTCTAAAACCCAAGTCAGTAAGAGGCCTGAGGGCGAGGGAATGTGGGAAGGAGGTCGTGAGTAGAGTCAAAACATAAAGAGTATGTTGTACACCATCTGGGGATGGACACGCTTGAAGGTCTGACTTGAGGGGGAGGCAAGGGCAATATATGTAACCTAAACATTTGTACCCCTATAATATGCTGAAATAAAAAAAAAGAAAAGAAAAACAGTGTCTGTGGATGGAATATGGAATGTCCTTGGAGAAGATGAAGTTCCTAAAGCAGGTGAGGTGGCTGACTGAGCGCATGGGCCCATTCATTTGCCAGACTAGGTGTCCGCCTGGGCTGGCAGGTGCTCCCTGCTCCGTAGTTGTCTCCTTCCCTTCACTCTGGCTGGGTTTCCTGCTGAGCATCTCCAAGTGTTTGCTTACATCTGTCGAGACACTATTGTTTGCATCAACTTGTTTGCTACCTACAAACTTGATTGACTAGCTAACTGGTAAAGAGAGGAGCTATACACAGGAGAATGTTGGCTGGGTATTGGGGAGTTCCAGTCACACGCTGCAGGTAACATAAATACTCTCAACTGATTCATGGTCATATTAACTTTTTACCCTAAATATCCTCCCACTTCCCCCTGTGTTTAGTTTTCACATTGGCTGCTCTTTCTCTGCATTATCAAGAGTTACCTGTAGGAGTAGGGACATGTGTCCATGCTGGAATCCCATCTTTATTTTCAGTGTAGGGGGTATCACATTCAAAGGCAAAACCAACTTTTGCTTGCTCCCCACCACCCTCAGTTTGTAAGCAAAGGAAGAAAGAGGATATCAAAAGCTACAATCCCAGCAGGGAATCTGATGTTGGACTGCAGTTGAAATGTGTATATATCCGTGCCCTTGTACCAAATGGAATTCCTTTTAATTGCATGGACAGTTGCAAAGTTACACAGTACCTAAGGCTGGAAAGGCAGCTGACCCTGACCCTTTGTCAAGCCCAGACTCAGCTAATGAAGACAGTGGGTCAGGACACTCACATTCAAGTTCAGAATGGAAGCCTGTATTCTGCAACTACCAGCTGCAGAGCTGTACTTATGTGCCTCCTTGCTTCTGCGAGCAGCTCTTGCTGGAGTTGGACTCAAGCATAAAAGGGAAGTACTACCAGGCTGCCTGCTTTACTGTCCCAGCCTCAAACTGAACTAGAGATGAGACACTGGGTAAGGGTGTGGGTCAGGTGCTGGAGGAGGGAATGAAGTCAACTCAGGCTTATCCAACTAAGCTCAACCCTACTGGAATGGATTTTCTCTCCTTGCTTTAGCCTTCAGTGAAAACAGAGTAACATCTGGATATCAACCTGTGGAGTTGAGTGTCTCAAATTATCACAGTACTGATTTTAAACTTCTGTCATCTAGCATATGCTTTCTATAATTTGGGTGATTTTCAGCAGCTCATTCTTTTAAGGGAATTGAAACTGAGAGGCAAATAACAGTGGAAGGCTAGTACTGCCTTTCTCTTCCACCCAGAAATTTATCCTTATCAGAGACTCTTAGATGGGAGACCAGGGTCCTAATTCCAGCTTGGCTATTAATTATGTGATGCTGGTTGCAGTCAGGTAAGCTAAATTGCCTTAGCCATCCCCAAATGTCTGGCTTAACCACCTTAAAGATAGATCTCTCATGTCACTCTCCAGTGTAGGTTGGGGAAAAGGAGCTTTTGTTTCCACATGACCATCCTTCCCTAGGAGCCCACCACTGTATTCTTGTATTTGGCAGGTGGAGAAAGCACACCCATTCTTACTGCAAGGGGCTGAGAAATGTAATTTAGCTGTAAGCTCTGGGAGGAAAGGGGAATCCAATGTTGATAAACAATTGGTCTTTGCCACAGTGGGCATCTCACCTAGTGTCCTGAACTTCAGTCTCTTCGTGAATGAGTTTGATTGGGTCAGTATTTGTCTCTTTTGGGTTACATACCCATTTTCACTATTTCTGCCATACCTAGGTAATCAATTTTAAAATGACTTATTTTTTAAACTTAACCTCTTCTTAGCAGTAATATTCCTGAAATAATGAATGTGAAATGCTAGTCACATGTTTTCTAATACATGTTAAAATACATAACTACTGAATGTGTGTCACTTAAGATTCTGTGCTCTATCAGGTACAAAATATCACCCCATGGGAATTCAATGATCTGAGATTCTGTCCAATTCTGTGGAAAATTTTTAGTGCTTAAAATAGTAAATGTCAACAAGAATTCACTTTATTATGTGTCTTAAATTTGAGAGTACGTGGGCAAGAAGTTTGAAGGGGTCACGAGCTGCGTTCTCTCTTGAGAATGGGACTATCTTAGGATGATTAAGGACAACAAAAGGAGGTCACAGGGATTTAGGCCTTTAAAATAGTGGGATCATATCTCATTTCATTCTTACTTCTCTTCTCTTCCCTTCCCCTTTCAAATGCTAAAAGCAAGAGCCGGGGAAGAGGGAAGATTGCCATACTGTTTGGGATGGACAATTTGATGTGGCAGTTCTGACACTTAGGGCTGGGGAAGGTGCTTAAAGCTGAGACAAAACATCAGACTAGAATTTCTGCTAGAGATAAAGCATAACAGGAGTTATGCCCCTGGTGCCAGAATCCATCTCCGTCTCACATCCTGCTGTCTCTGCCCCGCCATTTCTCATCCCATCAGTGTCTGTGGCAGCAACCTCACGGCCCTTCAGTTTCCATTTCCCTGTTTCTAGAGTTTCTGAAATGAAATGGAGGACATCTCTTTCCTACATTGAATTTCTCAATGTGTCACCGTTGGTATAAAATATGGGGGACTCAGGCCCTTCGCGAGCCAGACCCCACCCGCCACAGCAGCTCTGCTTTAGCCTGTCGCCCCTGAAGGGGCCGTGTGGTCCACCCCCTGTTCCCTCCTGCACACTGCGCTCTTTTTGCAAAGCAGTTCCCACGTCCCTTTCCCACTTGGCTACCTCTGAGGTTATTTTTCTGAACTAATCTCTGGCTTTAGCTCCCCCGTCAGCTTTAGGTAAGTGTCCCTCAGGACACCTGGCTGCCACTTGCCTGCCATCCCTTCCTGCAGGGCTGAAACGTGTCTCCCTGTGCTCTCAGCATTGGCTTGATGCTAGAGATTCGATAATGCTTTGTTGAATGAATGAATGGAGTATGCTTTTTTACAGACAATCAATAGCCCTTGATTTAATCAATTACAAAGTGGGAAGTGTAACACTTTTCAAAATTGGGATAAAATGAGGTTAAAAGAAAAAATTACAATTGAAGGTAAGAGTACATGATATCAATATACTGTACAAAGTTCATTCTCTTCATAGTACATTTATTGTTGTATAAGAAGCTAGAAGATAAAGGAAAACTGTCATTAGAGTGTTGGAACAAAAAAAGTTTCCTAGATGAGCACTGGGAATACAGTGATGATTTGAGAGACAGATCCTGGCCTTTACTCTCTCTTGCCTTTCCATCTTTCTTTACCTGCTTTGGAGGGAAGATTTTTGCCTTTAAAAGAGAAGTCTTCCTGAGCTGTCATTTAATAAGCAACAACACCTTTATTTTGCATGTACTCTGATGTTTCATAAATCATATTTGCTTTTGAAATGCATAAACAAAAGCCCTTTTAATGGAATGATTTATTCTTCAATTCCTGAAAAAAAAATTCATTATGACGACATAACGGCCCAAAGCTTTGGCTGTATGACAGAATGGTAGCGGGGGGACACCTTCATCAAAGGCCCCTAGAAATAGAATGACGATTGCAAGGTTATTTGTGCTTATGGGGCAGTTAAGCAGCCAAAGCCAACCACTCAGACTGAGCTCAGCCCGGGGAGCAAAGGTGGTGAGGCCACCGAAGGGAGGACAGGAAACAGCTGCAGAGAAAGGGACTTTTGAGTTGTAGGGAAGATTCTTGCAGGGCTCATACAGCATTGAAGATACTCCGTTGTGGCCTAAATTCAGAGAGATTGAGAAAAGCCGCCTCATAACAGCATGGAGCTAAGCTTTTGGGTTTTTGAAAGAAGCTTTTCAGAATTCACATCTCCCTATGGATCCTGTGTTGTATGAATTGTCCTATTAGTCAGTTTAGGCTAGGCTCTGCCAAGAGAGCAAATTAGGCCCAAATCCTGGTGGCTTAAAACATTTTGGCCAGCTTGCCTGCTCACCTTTCTTTAAACAGTGATTCAGAGGCCCAGGTTTCCATCTTTCAACTCCGTCTACTTGGAAACCTTTGTTTTCAGATGTGTTAATGAATAAGAGAACATAGAAAAAGCACCTTGGAATTTAACCACCTCAGACTGGAACTGTACATATTTCTGTTTCTGTAGGGGCTGGGAAAAGCAGCTTAACTTTTTGCCCAGGAAAAAGAAATGGTTAGATGAACACATACCACGGGCTGCAAAACAGTTAACATCTCTCTGTAGATTCTCTTGTGAATCAGTTTGAGAGCTAGGAATTAGAAACAGAAATAGCCAAGGCAGCAAAATGGTACTTGCTGAACGGCAATTAAGGCAGAAAGGCTATCCTTCAAGCACTGACCTTTGAACAATTGCAGACAGGCGTGGTAGGCAAGAACAATGAAAGAAAACCATCGGAACAAGAATGGAGTTACTACCTAGTGCCGTGCTTCCCCGGCCATGCTCTGGCATCCTTGGGCCCCTGAGATGCTAAGTGTTCTACTATGGAAGAGAGGAGAGAAGAGAAGACTCAGAAACACAAGTCTCTGAGTTGCTATGAGGCATTTTGTGGTCAAATAAGCCTGGGTTAAAACAGTTGAATCATTCCACTAGTATCAGGACTCTCACAGCCTTGAGTTGGCTGACAGGCTGCCCTGGCCATGGTAGTGCCCCGTTCAGCTCTCCTGCTGAGGAGAACTTACCGACCAGGGAGCCAGCTGCTGTGCTCCGAAATCCCTCCTCGTGTTTGCACCAAGCAGGACGTGCTTCCCTCAGGCGTCCCTGAGGGCTGGGGATCCCATTCTAAAGAGAGGTGGGATTCTTCTGACTGGTGACTTTGGACTTGACGACTCCTGGACAGCCTTTCTTTCTTAGTCTGAGTCTCTTCGTATCCAAACCTCCTTTCTCCCTTCTCTCCTTCCCATGAGTCAGACCTACATCATGGTCCAGAGGACTGTCCCTGCCCCCTCCAGCTCCCTCCTCTTCTTAGTCACAGGCAGCTCCCCCAGCAAATCTCTGGCACATCTACTCCTGTCTTGGTGCCTTCTTCTGGGAAGCCCCAAGCTAATACGCAGCCTTGTAAACCCTAAGGTCGGCGGGGGAATAAACAGTGTTTCCCGAAAGAACCTGACCAGAGAAAAAGTTCTTAATGCAAAACCTATTCATGTTTAGAAGGTTACTAATGTTTGGAGGAACACAGGTTGGAAATTCCCCTCTAGGGAAAATGGATTAATTCGTAATTACCTAAAATTGATCTATACTTCAATTTCTATGTTATTGTATTTATAATTTGATTTGTACAGATATGTTTAAATTACCTATTAGTACATTTTGTATAATCTTTCCATAGTCCTATCCAATTCTTTTACTGTTCTGAATTTAAAAGAACTCTTCAGCTGTTATTAAGGAAGATTCCTACCTATTTAGACACACTTGGCATTATAGTTATTGTCCTTGTGCGCAGATGAGGCAATCCAGGCAAGCAGCAGACTTCTTTCTCATGTCCCCTGGGGGTCATTTGTTGAATGCTATTAATGCAAATCACGAAGTTAGTGACTGACTGTATATTAAATATTGACACGAAAGAAGTTTCTGGAATACTTAAAAATGTCTGTGATTAAGCATTTAGTGATTTTATTATATTATCACATTCAGGAAAAACTAAAGTTTTTGTCTGACAATATGGAATGTTAAACTTCTAAACCCATAACATTGGCTTTTGGGGAACAATTGATCCGCCAAAGTATATATAAATACTCCTTGTAGGAGAATCCTGTAGGTTCTATGTGTTGAAAATTCTTCAAAGGTTCTTAAAATTATCTGAAAAGGACACCACAAGAGAACAGAGCAGACCGGACGAGGAAGAGGAGACCAGATCTGACGAGGAAGAAGAGACCAGACTAGAAGAGGAGATGAGACCAGATGAGGAAGAGGAGACCAGACTGGACGAGGAAGAGGAGACCAGACTGGACAAGGAAGAGGAGATGAGACCAGACGAAGAAGAGGAGACCAGACCAGAAGAGGAGACGAGACCAGAGGAGGAAGAGGAGACCAGATGGGATGAGAAAGAGGAGACCTGATTGGAGGAGATAAGACTAGACGAGGAAGAGGAGAGTGGACCAGAGGAGGAAGAAGAGATGAGACCGGACAAGGAACAGGAGACCAGATCGGAAGAGGAAGAGTGCTAAGTTCTTAATATGCAATACCTCATTCAGACCTCATGAACCATCCTATAAGAAAGGTATTGTTCTGTATCTTGTTTATAGATGAGGAAACTGAGGCTTAGAGAAGTTATATAATCTGCCCAGTGTAACACCTTAACTCATGAAACTGAGAATCAAAACCAGGCCTGGCTCCAGACTCTCTGCTCTTAGCCACTATGCAAGTCAGATACCTTCTTTCTGCCTATATGGTTGTTCCCACAGCTTCTTCCAAAGGTGTCCTCAGGCTGGCCCTGGGGCTGAGCCACAGCTGCTGTCCTGCTGATTTCCAACCCCAGATTTTATTTTTACTGTGGATGGGGGGAGGGGCAGTCCTGGGCTGAAGGGCAGAAATTGGGCTTCTTGTGCTGTTCTGTCTCTGGACACAAGAGGGTGAACTCTCGGCAGGCATCTCTCGCACTAGGCCTCACTTGCCCCATCGGTAACATGGGAAGAATAATGCTAATCCTGGTGCCTGCCAAAATTACTCTTTTTTGAGATCATATATGGAAGAAATCTGCATAAAGGATTAGCATTTATTAGACTACATATAGATCTAGCCCCCAACGAAAGTTCCAGGCTTAATTCCCAAAAGTTCCCAGCAAACTTGGAAAACCTCCAAAGGATCCTCACCTCCTGCCTTTATTCATGCCTTTCCATGTATCTGAAGGGCCTCCTCATTTTCACCTACCATAATCCTACCCATCCAAAAGGCCTAGTTCATAGGCTTCCTCCTAGAAGGTGTTGGTGGACGGCTGTCCTTGAAGAGATCCGTTTCTCCTACCTAATCTTTGGCTGTAAGCACCTAAGACAGGCGTCACTCCTAGCCTTACCATATAATTACTGATGTATAGGATGTACAGGACATCTCCTTTATGGGGGACATGTGTTGATTTTTGCTTGCCTAATATCTTCTCCCCATTTTAGTAACAGCAACTTGATTTTCCTCTGGTGAACAACCTTCTCTCACTTTTAATCCGTATAATTTGGATGTGGTCAACCCCACTTCCAAATCCAGAGGTAAGCGTGTGACATAGGCCATTCAGAGTTATTATAATGGGTTCAGTGAAGGGCAGGTGACTCAATTAAAAGCATTGAGAATTACTCCTAAGACTTTTGCTAGGACCATTGGCATAAAAAGCTCTATTTTTGCTACAATTGGATGTAAACATGAAGCTATGAGGGGCTTTCACATGGAAAAAAAATTCCTGAGGATGAAGCCACCCAAGAGCAGGTTA
>CM052445.1:12222538-12274208 GCA_028533085.1 Varecia variegata
ACTCCTGGGCTTGAGCAACCCTCCTGCCTCAGCCTCCTGAGTAGCTGGGACAACAGGCATGCACCACCACACCTGATTAATTTTTTCTATTTTTGGTAGAGACAGGGTCTTGTTCTTGCTCAGGCTGGTCTCAAGCTCCTGAGCTCAGGTGATCCTCCTGCCTCGGCCTCCCAGAGTGCTAGGATTACAGGTGTGCAGACTGGTACTTTCAAGCAAATGTTATTAGTCAATCTTGTGGCAAAATACAAGCTCTTTCTTTTTTATTTGTATATACTTTCCATCCTTGCTGTTTGAAGTGCAGTCTGTGGATCAGAGGCATCAGCGTTGTCTGGGAGCTTGTTGGAAATATACAACCCCAAGGCCCATCCTAGATGTACTGAATCTGAGACCTGCACTTCAAATAAGGCAGCCAGGAAATTTGCATGCACAGTCAGGCATGAGAAGCACTGGCTTAAAGAACCCAACTCAGCTCTAGAGATATAAGAGCTTAATAAAATTTGGCTGGTGTTTGCAGACTAGAACCTTCAAGTACTGATATCTGGTTTCAACATCTCTGCTCCAACAATTGCTGTGGCCTCTAGCTCTCAACATTGCACATCTGCTAGAAATAAACACTGAGGCAAAATCTAAATAATTTTAAAGTGGGATTTTCAAAAATCCACATTCTATTTGGTTCTCCATCCTGCACTCAGAACTTGGAGGAGTCATCCCTGTCCCCCTCCAGCTAGTGCCCTCTATGTGGCAGTATAGCTCTGAGAAATGTGCAGAAAGTCAGCATTTAGTCTCTAGTTACCATTTCTCTGCTCTGAGCTGTCTGTCCCACAACGGCATAGGGAAAAAGAGTCCATGGGCTAAGCCTCTGCTTGCAGTTGGGAAGGACTCAAAGTTTTTCTCTCCTCCTTCCCTTTATCTCTCCCATTAAACTAAAGAGACCAAACATCTCAGCTCCAGCCATCTCACAGTACTGTCAGCTCCCCCTCTACCTCAGCCTGGTGTGTTTAACTAGAAAGGAACTCCAGAAACTGTAGAAAGACCAAGTTCTGGATCCAGGAGCACTCATAGCTCCTCATCCTGGAGCAACACCTGGGCTTAGATCAGAGGGAGCTGTTGGATGAACAGGTCTCAGATGGAATCCTCTAGAAGGAATCCTCAAGCAGCACCCTTGTGGTGGTGTTTTCTGTGACTAATGTGAGCTCCAGGTATCACAATGTTTGCGGTGTTGAGAGTCGGGTGGGGGAAGGATCTGGGAAAGAATGGTTTGTATCTGTGGACACATGTTTCATGGCTGGTTAAGCAAAGCATTAGCATACCCTCTGGGAATTGAGCACACTGTCACAAACAGCTTTTGTAGCCCTGGCCAGAGAGAATGGTCATAGCACCTGTTAATGGAGCAACAGTGCATGATCATTCAATGCTACAGTAGCTGGAAAAAGAATTAGTGTCTTGTATTTTTGCTGCATATGCATTTTTCATTGTACTTTTAACTACATTGTTTCATTTGATCCCCACAAGATTTTGTGAGGTTAAATAGTACAGACAGTATTAGCCCCATTTGACAGGTAAGAAAACTAATTCACTTGGCAAGTTTAGAGTTTGCAGTGGTCATTGATGGCAGTAGCTCAAACCCACTTATTTCAAGCATTCCTTGACCTTGAGCAAGTAACTTAATGTCTCTGTGATACAGTTTCCTCATCTATAAATGGAGAGGAAAATAATTGGGTCTCACTCACATGCTAGTTGACATATGCAAAGTTTTTAGCCTAGTGCCTGCCTGTAAAGAGATGACAACCGTTAGCTACTATGATTATGTCACCAGCCCTCACCACGTTGTGTATAAATCCACTAGACTCTGAGCTACCTCAGTGCTGCACCATGTCTCATTCCTCTTGGTATTCCCAGAGCTAGATGATTGCCAGCGGATAGTAAGCACACTAAGAGTTTGTTAACCTGAACTGCAGTAGGACTCGCAGATGTGAATTTCGATAGGAAGTGGTCTCCCATTCAATCTTTGCAGCTGAGACCACACTGTATCTCTCTACCTGGGCTGCTTTATTCTGCTCGACCTCCTTTTGTCTTTTATCTTTTCTCCTGGAGGTGTATTTATTATCTATGCCTCTAGTTCTCCAATCCTCATGCAGAGTCTGAATAAAATCACAGTTCAGCTCCAGCTGTGTAGATTTCTACAGCCCAATATGAAGCTCCTGCCTGCTGCTGAGAAAACACACAGATGTGATTTATAATCAGATTTCAGGGGAATGTGGCACGTTGTCAAGGTTTCATTTCTGGCCAAACAGGAGGGAGGAACTGAAAATGGGGCCTTCAGAACAAGAAGAAAATGTCAGGTGCTTGAAGGAAAGCACAAAGCTCAGATTCTAAATAGTCAGATGATGCCACAATAGCCTTTTGTTTGTGGCTTTATCTAATTCAGGAAAAGTGAATTATACTTGAATAAAACAAATTCATTGCAGGTTTTACACATATGAATGCATATCCGTAAGCCTATAGATATATGTATATATGGATGTACATGTACATATATCTTCGTTTTGTTTCTGGAACTAGAAATCTTCACTCTGTGTAGCCAAGCCTCAGTATACAATGTGATAGTCTCATTTAATAATCAGTTTTAATAATATAAATAAATTATTTAAAATTATTCTTATTATCATGAAAATTTTAATCATAACCCATTATCAAGCATTAGCTACTGCTATTGTATAAGACATATTGAATGGTGTGACTGTTAGCCATGAAGAATTTGTAACTTTACTAAAATGGATGTTCATTTTAATAAACAGTTTTAAGGAGTAATTGTATAGGCCTAGGGGAGTATTTTGGGGCAGCAATTAATTTACTAAATATAAGCAATCTTTCTCTTACATTATAGGAATCTTGTTGCTTTGGGCAACCTATTGAAAAAATAGTTTTTACTATTTTTGCAAGTCATCCATGAGGAAGGAAAAGACAGTGATTGCTTAATTTGAAACTTCCAAAAGGATGGAATATGATATTTAGAGCTACTTTAACATATGAAATACGAATAAGAGCTTTCTTGGTTGGTACAAACTATTTTTAAGGTTTTCTATACCTATGAGAATAACAACCTTGCTTAATTTAAAACATTACACCCCCTGTTTTTCCTTAGTTTGAGAAAACATAAGCAGATTTGACTTCACACTTTTTTCAGCACAAACATAGTTAGCTGATGGAGGTGGGATGTGACCTGTAAGTCAATGACAGGTCCCAAGCTAACTGTGAGATCGTCGGTGTGTTTTAAAATCAATTGGTAACACAGACCCATGGCAGAGTCGAGTGATAATTTTCTCAGACACCTAATGTTTCAAAAAATGTCACGCTATGAATTTTGATTATGGTTGTAATCTAAACCGGCTCTCCAATTTTAAAATGATTACATAAAAGCATTGATTTGGTGCCTAAAACACATTTGCTCAGGAAGCACATTTGGGTGAAATGAGAGGTTTTTAAATGAGCAGCATACATTTCCTTCACTCTAGAAAATACCCAGATAATATATTCTTCTCTTAATGAATTCTACTAATCCAAAGCTTTGATGCATCTGTCTTTATATAAATATATTATCACCTAATTTCTGATGCTGGATTAGCTGCGCTAGTTCATTTTCTGTGAGTGACCCCAACAATTTCAGCCTTCACAAATACAGGGAGGAACGAATGTCTGAAGCATTAACACCCAAGTTCTGCAATGAGGCCTTGAACATGCCCTTCTCTGTGTTGTTAGAGAAAGAGACTTACAGTGAGAACAAGGAGTGCTTGTGATCCTTTCAGTTGTCTTTTACTTAATGTTTGCCTAGAGGTTGGGTTTAATTTGGGTGAGGTGCTCCCGGGGTCTCAGTTTGTGTAACTTTGAGGCAAAAGAAGGAAGGAAAAAACATTCTCCCAGGCAGATTCAGGAGCTGTCCAAGCTTTTGTGTCACACAGGGGACTTTTATGATTCAGAGGTCCTAGATGGCAGGATTCTAGGCCAATTTGGAAAAATGAGAACAAGGAAATAAAAAAAATTTCCAAATGACAATAATCTAAGCCAAACTCTGATGAGAAATCAAGGGTAGATTACAGGAGTTCCATTTAAAGCGTGAACAATAGGCTGTTTTTAAGCCTGGTCTTAAGGACAAGTACCTCAGAGGGATCCTGATCCAAACTTCGTTTTAGACTCACCTTGTCCCTAGACTCCTGAGTTGTTGTCATTGTGGAAAACCAGAATGATATTGCTACAGAAGAAGTGGTCACCAACTCACTGAATCACCTGCGATTTTTCCATTTCCTAGAGGAGGTAAGAATGCAATCTGGGGGGAAAAAAAGTATACCGATATATATGTACATAAGTTTATTATAAATTGTACAGAGGTAAAGATTATGTGGCCCACAACTTATAAATAATAAAAAATATGTAATACTCTTCTTTATAAATTCCATATAGTTAATTGATTCTTACAGAATACTTTTGCTAATTTTTGCTGAACTCATATCTATAGCCAATCTATGGTTGCAATTGAAAAACAAATGCAGTTCTCACATGAATATTAGTTGATATTTTCATTTAAGTCAATGAGTAAGTAAAACATCAAAGATGTATGTTGAAAATCACTTATTGGCCAATGACTTTGAATATTGGAAGAATACTGGAAGAATATTTCCCCAATTTTTAAGTACTATTTACAATGTAATGGCCAGAGACATGACACATTTAAAAAGTTTAATCTGGATTATTTACATTTTTTTCTACTACTTTCTTAAGTCCAAACAAGGAATTGGCAAATCTCTTTATTTATTTCAGAGACAAGGTCTCACTCTATCACCCAGGCTGGAGTGCAGTGGCCTGATCATAGCTCACTGCAGCCTTGAATTCCTGGAATCAAGAAAATCAATTCTCCTGCTTCAGACACCCAAGTAGCTACCATGTACCACCATGCCTGGCTATTTGTAAAAATTTCTTTTCTAGAGACGGGGTCTTGCTGTGTTGCCCAGGCTGGTCATGAACTCCTGGCCTCAAGCAATCCTCCTACCTCAGCCTCCCAAAGTGCTGGGATTACAGGCATGAGCCACGTCGCACAGCCATCAAACTTTTTCTGTAGAGGGCCAGATTGTAAATATTTTAGGCTTTGCAGGCCATATGGTCTCTGTCCCAACTATCTTTGTCTACACAACTCCACCACGTAGCACAAATCAGTCATAGACAGTATGTAAACAAATGACTATATTCCAACAAAATGTTATTTATGAACTCTGAAGTTTGCATTTTATACAATTTTTATGAAATATTATTCTTCCTTCAAATTTTTCAACAATTAAATATATAAAAGCTGTTTTAGCTCATAAATCACACAAAAATGGGCAGTGGGCTGGATTAGGTCTGTGGGCTATATATAACTTGTCATTCTCTCCTTTAGACACTCAACAAAACAATAAGCCAATTTGTAGAATTTGCAAAGTTCTGTGATGTAAATATTCCCACCATGGCTGATTTCAAGCTACCAATGTGACATCCTTGAATGTTGGGAAGAGACGTGGTGTAGCATTTCATTTTACAGTATTTCTACCCTGCAGGCATAATAGATAAGAATAACCCCAAGAACATAGATAATATTAAAATGTAGTAAAATAATTGAAATTATGAGTCTTGGGTATTCATTACCTTATTTCTAGGATAATTTAATTATTTGGAAGCATACAATTTCATTTTTAATAATGGCTATGTTCAACAACCAACCTCCAAAAATTTCAAACATTTAACAGTTGAGAGTTGGTACAAACCAGCTCCACCTAACCACTAAACTTAGCACTTAGTCTAGAGCATATTGCATCTATTGACTCTGAGATTCCCACATCAAACACAGACACAGAACTGCCCTCCAGAGCTGCCCGCAAAGTAGAGAGAGTTCTGAGGATCTTAGACCCTAAGTAACCTAGGAAGCTTTAGCTGACTCTGCCTTCCACGTAGAAGGGAGATGAGGAGACCTTCATTGCTACAGGAGCAAGTGGGTTTTGACAGATGCCTCAATGGAAAAATTATTGTAATCATAATAATAGTATTAATATATAGCATTTCTTGAATATTTATGTTAGGTTTATCTGTGTGGATGTTCCCTGGTCCCCGGGTTCCCAGGTGGGGGAGGGGATGGGTGTATACCTACAAGATGAGTGCGATGTGCCCTGTCTGGGGAATGGACACGCTTGAGGCTCAGACTCGGGGGGTTGGGAGGGGCATGGGCAATATATCTAACCAGAACTTTTGTACCCCCATAGTAAGCTGAAATAAAAAAAAATAGGGAAAAATAAAGAAAACAGATTAAAACAAACAAACAAAAAAAAAGAATGAGCACTGGTACCGAGTCGAGCCAATGACAGAGTGGTCACAGACACAGAGCAATTTTATACAAACAGTTTATCACATGAAAGAAAGAATGAAAATGCACAAGGAAGCTATACAAAGTGAAAATACGTTCCAGAGAGAGTGGAACGGGTCAATCTCTAGGAATGGAGAACGACACTGGAGGCCGAGCACATGCTGTCTTCTATAAGCCGGCTAGTTTGTCCCGCCTCTCCCCTGGCAGGACTGGTTGCTGTTTCCTGCCTTTGGGATTCACGTGTTGGAAGCTAATACCTAATGTATTAAGAGGTGGGGGCCTTTGGGGAAGTGATTAACTTGTGAGCACTCTGCCCTCGTGAATGGGATAAGTGCTCTTATAAAAGAGGTTGAAGGGAGCACCCCAGTGCACCTTGTGAGAATGCAGCAAGAAGGCACCATCTTAGAAGCAAAGGGAAATCCTCACCAGACACCAAATCAGCACAGTACAAGGGCCTGCCCAAGGCCCACAGCCATGGCTGCCTGGCTGTTGCTGATGCTTATTCAAGGCCTAAGGTTACTTTAGTTAGCAGGTGATGAAGCTGATTGGATTCAGTCTATCCCACTAGTACAATAGATTCCCTCTGGCCTGGGGTAGGTCTAGAAATACATCCAAGAGCAAAGCCCCTCTTTAATCAGGGGCTTCAGGATTCTGCCCAGTGCTTTATTTTACTGTGGCTGAGCTGGTACCCAGTTACAAGACAAAGTCCCCCATACTCTTCCCTTTTGCTCTCTCCATGTGGAATGAATCTCTCTCTGCACTGCACTGCTTGGAGTTGGGGGATGGGTGATGTGGATGCTCCCATGCCTGCCACAGCTGGCGTCACCGTGGGTGGCACCCTGAGCCCACAGCCTCCAAGACCAGCATAGTACTGGGGCTCACCCAAGAACTGCAGTCACTGTGGCCTGGCTGCCACTCAAATTTATCTGGGGCTCCAGGCCACTTTAGGCAGCTGGTGGTGAAGTGGGCTTGGACTCAGTGTTCTCCTGCTGGGGTAGTGGATTCCCCTCCCGCCTAGGGCTGGTCTAAATGCACCCTTCATGGGCACTGGTGGGACAGGGCCCAGTGTTGTGTTCTACTGTGACAAAGCGGTACTGAGTGCCAATGCAAAGTCCCACACTTACTTCACTCTCCTTCCCCCGAGCACAGAGATTCTCTCCTCTGGCTGCACTGCCTGGGGTTGAGGGTGGGGTAGTATAGGCAAAATAAGACTGTCCTTCCTACCCTCTACAATGTGTCTTTCCTTCTTATTATGCTAAAACCAGACACTGTGATACCTCACCTGATTTTTTGGTTCTTCTGAAAGAGATTTCTTGCATAGATAATTACTCAGTTTGGTGTTCCTGTGGGAGGATGATCACCGGAGGGTTTTATTCAGCCATCTTGCCCTGCCTCCAATCAGACACTACACCTGTGTTGAGATGTGAAGGGTGAATAAGGATTACCCAGGCCAGGAGTGAGTGTGGGGTTAGAGGAAGCATATCCAGGTGGCATGAATAATTTGGATACCAAACCTACTTGGCTGAGTTTAGGAACTTAAAGTTGTTATGTTGGGTTGGAGTGGAGAGGCAACAATTAAGGCCAAAAATTAGGCAGATGCCAAATGGCAAAACATTTTGAATCTGTGTTAAAGAATTTGGACTTCATACTGAGGACCATGAATAATTTTAAACTGGACATTGACACGATGACATTTGTTTAGAAATCTCATCCAGGCTGCAGTGTAGAGAATGGGTTGGATGGTCAGGGGTTAAAGTTGACATTACTTACTCTGGCATTTTCATACCCATACAAAACGGGCAAAGGAAAAATGTAGGCAAGTTTATTCTTCTCTGTTCATAATTATTGTCTGTAATCTTGACCCAAGATTACAATCTTTATCCTTAGAGGAATGGGATTATGATTCTCAATATTTATAAGAAGGTTTTTTAATTCTACCTGGATCCACAAGTAAATGCCTGCTCAGATTTCTGCCTGCTCAGATCCTACCCTGGAACCAAAAGGAAGGCACTTTCTAACACACATGACAATCATATAATTCAGCACCAGGAACTGTGAAGGAAATTACACCAGAGAATTACAGTAATTCAATTTAAAATCTGCTGAAAGCTTTGGTAAAGACTTATGTGGCTGTTCAGAGAAATTGCATGAGGTAAAAAAGCTGTTGTCATGGCCATAGCATGGTTGGTATTTTGACAAGATTAAAATGCCCTCTCAGGAAAGGTTCTACCAACCCCTTAAATAACTTTTTAGATCTTAAGGTAAAAGAAAGGCAAGATATATGTGTGATAAGGCATTACGTCCAGGTTATTTACAGAGCCTCGCTTGTATTTCAGGAGCTCCAAGTCCTTTTGTTCTTTTCTTTTTTAACCCTAAGCAATATAAGAGCAAAATTGATCTAACTTCATAGACTGTACTTTTAGTAAGTTCTAAAAGAACTTGAGATGTTGTCCTTGAAAATGAGACAACAAAAGGGGACATCTGTGCATTCTTTTTACTTTAGGATTCTAAATAGTAAGAAACCCAGCAGCAGCGTTCCAGGTAATAGAATCTATGTGTGATTGCAGTTGTTCAATATGCATAATTAATTAAATGCTGATCCCAATCATCATGCTGTCAAGATATAAATACCATCTGGGAAGAGTTGTCTTACGATAAGACTAACAGTGCAAATGTTGCAATGCCATTCTGGAGTTTTGCTAAAAATAGGATGCTTGTACTGAAAAGGGAAATAAGAAGTGCTTCATTCTGTCCACCAAAGTTGACCATCCATTCCATTTCAAAGAGTAACGCTCACTTCCAAACTTCCCTTTAAGATAAAAGGAGGTTGAATTGAGGAAGTATAAAAAAATCAATAGACCTTCTGTTATTTGTATAAATGATTCTTTCTTCCTCTCTTCCATGCAATTGTACAAATTTAATTGAATAAGTAAGAAACTAATGGAATTAATAAACATTAATAAGAGGGTCTAAGCATAAGAAACAAATGTTTCATTCTGTAATATTTAATATGTTTCTTAAAGCTGATAAGCACACACTTAATCTTGCTCTAGAATGGATTGTTTTCAGCTGCATATTGAGGATTATTATTGTTTTGATTCATTACTTTTAGGTCTTATTCCAGTTGTGTAGAACTACTTAAACAGGAAGAAATGTAATCCTGAAGTCATTCCAATTTAAAAGTTGTGGCTTAGAAGTGAGCTGATTTCAGTCCCCCCACAGAAAATCAAAAACAAATACATAGTGGCAAGATCATCACCAGCATTATTCCAGAAATCAAGTATGAGGATGAGACAGTTCCTGGGCACACAGAAAAGTAAAATAATCTTTGAGCAGACAGTAAGAAAACTGTACTTTCATATCTGCAACACCTCGGCCCCCAATTTTACTGGGACCAAGCACATGGGAAGTTTCGCCCTGACTCAAGGCTTCTACACTGGAAAAAGTGAGAGTGAGGTGGACAACCAGATTCTGCACTATATTGGGTTCCATGGTGGGAGAGCTGTCCCTGCCTCAACCCATGAGAAGTATCACAAGTGCCTGAAGGGAGAAATATCCCTGAGGATAGCTAGAGAAAAAGGGGGAGAGGCAGGACTATCATCCTCAGTGCTGGAAACTCTGCTTTGTGACTTGGCTAAAGGAGACACCAGAGCAGGGTGGCTGTTCGGCAGCACCATCCTGTAAGAGGTATGACGCACAGGTTCCCTGGGCATGCACCCTTAGTTAGCCTTCTCACACTGCTAGGATATCCCCCTTTGGGAGAGGGGCAGCACTCCAATTTTTTTATCAGAGCTAAAGCAAATCTTGGCTTGAGGAGCCATCTAGTGCCAAAAAGAATGCCCTAGCAGGGAAAAAAAGAGATTCAACATATAAATTACAAAGAATTTCTAAACAAACATACCCAATAAAAACCAAAATAAGCAAGACAAAGAAAACTGGAAAAAATATTAACAACTAATACTTCAATGCCAAGACATGGACATACATCCATAAGAAACAAGAGAAAACTGGGGACCATGACATCCCCAAATGGACGAAGGAAGGAACCAGTGAGTGACTGATCCTAGGGACACAATGATACATGAGCTCTCTTACCAAGAATTCTTAGTTAGTCTAGCTAACGGTTCATTGATTTTGTTTATGTTTGCCAAAAATCAACTTTTTGTTTCATTGATCTTTTTTATTTTTTTAAAGTCTCTATTTGGTTTATTTCTGCTCCAATCTTTATTATTTATTTCCTACTAATTTTCTTTCCTACTAATTATTTCTACTAATTTCAGTTTGGACTGCTCTTTCTTTTCTGGTTCTTTGAAATGCATTGTTAGGTTGTTTCTTGAAATCTTTTCATTTTTTTGACGTGGATGGATTTGCTATAAATTGCCTTCTTGGTACTGCTTTTTCTGGGTCACATAGGTTTTGGTATATTGTGTTTTTAATTTCATTTGTTTTAAGAAATTTTAAAATTTCCTTATTAATTTCTTTATTGACCTGGTCATTCAGGAGCATGTTATTTAATTGCTATGTTGTTGTACAGTTTCCAAAGTTCTTCTTTTCATCAATTTCTATTTTTATTATACTGAGTTCAGAAAAGAACACATGGTTTCAGTTTTTAAAAATTTCTTGAGGATTGTTTTGTGCCCTAACATATGGTCTGTCCTGTAGATTGTTCCATGTGGCAATGATAAGAGTGTGTATTCTACAGCTATTAGATAAAATGTTCTATAAATGTATGTGAGGTCCATTTGGTCTATAGTGTAATTTAAATCCAATGTTTATTTATTTATGTTTCTGTTTAGATAATCTGTCCACTGCTGAGAGTGGGATGTTGAAGTCCTGATATATTATTGTATCAGAGTCTATCTCCCCCTTTAAATCTATTAACATTTCCTTTATATATCTGGGTGCTT
Organism: Varecia variegata; assembly: GCA_028533085.1. Classification (NCBI taxonomy): domain Eukaryota; kingdom Metazoa; phylum Chordata; class Mammalia; order Primates; family Lemuridae; genus Varecia; species Varecia variegata. Next base: position 12,233,831 of record CM052445.1, read on the forward strand.
CAGTGTTGGGTGAATATATATTTATAATTGTTATATCCTCTTTCTGAGTTGATCTCTTTATCATGGCCCTTTTTATCTCTTTTTACAGCATATAGTTGGGTCTTTTTAAAATTTGCTCAGTTGTTTATATCTTTTAATTTGGGAACTTAATATGTTTACATCCAAGGTTATTATTGATGGGGGAGAACTTACTCCTGCCATTTAAAAAATTGTTTTCTGGTTGTTTTGTATTAATATATTCCTTGTTTCTTTCTTCCTCTCTTATTGTTTATATTTGAAATTTGGTAGTTTTTTGTAGTGATAAGGTTTAATTACTTTTTCTTTCTCATTTGTGATCTATTCTATCAGTGAATTTTATCCTTTTGTGTGTTTTCATTATGGTAATTACAGTTCTTTCACTTCCAGATGTAGGACTCCTTTAAGCCTTTCTTGTAAGACTAGTCTAGTGGTGATGAATGCTCTCAGTTTTTGCTTGTCTGGGAAAGACTTTATTTCTACTTCATTTCTGTAGGATAGCTTTGTTGGGTATAGTATTCCTGACTGACAGGTTTTATTTTTTTCTTTCAGTACTTTGACTGTATCTTCCCATTCTCTCCTGGCCTGTAAGGTTTCTGCTGAGAAATCTGCTGTTAGTCTGATGGGGATTCCCTTATATGTGACCTGATGCTTTTCTCTTGCCATTTTAAAAATTCTTTCCTTGTGTTTGACTTTGACAGTTTGACAATAATGAGTCTTGGAGAGGACCTCTTTGGGTTTAATACATTTGGGGATTTTTGAGCTTCCTGGATCTGGATGTCCATATTGCTCCCAAGACATGTGAAGTTTTCAGCTATTATTTTACTAAGTAAGTTGTATATGTCTTTTTCCATCTTTTCTCCTTCTGGAATCTCCATAATGCTAATATTTATTTGTTTAATGGCATCCTATAAGTCCTGTAGGCTTTTTTTCATTTTTTAAATTCTTTTATTTTTGGTTTATTTCTAGAGACATATCTTCAAGTTCATGGTGGTTCTGAAAAGAGCCTTTGGTTTGAAAGTTGGTGCTATTAATGATATCTTACTTGCCCTTGGTTTTGTGGTGACTCTCAGTGTTCTTGGGCAGTAGCATAGCCAGGAAGTTGAGCAGGACACTTTTCTGTGTGATGGAAACTATATTCATCAATGTCTTGAGGTCTTTGTCATTGTGGGTGGCCAGCTTCAGGTGGTGTGGTATGATGGGCGTCTTGTTTTCATGGATCCTGTTGCCTTATTTTCATGGACCCTGTTGCCTTGTTTTCATGGACCGTGGTCCAGAATCTTAGTGGACAGACACTACACACTGCCCCTACTGGTACACTGGCACTGGTACACCTGCCTTACTCCTTTGCATTAGTTTCCCTTGAGGAGCACGCAGTATACACAGCTCACTGGGATCTGGAGCCTGGCCTGGGAAGACTGAATCTTAGCCTTCATGTGATCCTTGCCACCCTGCTTGCTGTGTCCAGACATGGTGGAGGAGTAATTGTTGGTGTGAATATAGCCTCAACGGAAACCTTATTAATCAACTGATCAAAGTTAAAATATGACAAAATGTCAAACTTAAATTGAAGGATATTCTACAAAATGATCTGCCTGTAACCTTAAAATTCATGCAAGTGAGGAAAGACTGAAGAACTGTTTCTCATTGAAAGAGACTAAAGAGATGTGGCAACTTGGTTCAACGTATGATCCTGGATTGAATTCGTTTGCTATGAAAGACATCATTGGGATATTTGGGAAAATGTGAGTGGGAATTTTGAGTGTAGGGTATTCAGGAGTTCTTTATACTCTTCATTAGACTATTCTTTAAGTTTAAGTTGTTTAAAAATTAAAAGTAAAAAAAAAGTTCTATTTTAACAGGGTGTATTTGAGGTAGTCAGAAATGTGTTCTATTAAGTGACATAGCAGAATCAAAAAAGGTTGATTTAGCTTGCCCTGACTCACTCAAACTTCCTAAAAACATTAACTGTGGCTGAATTTGCCCTGAGCTGGTTTATCTTTTTGGAATGGGCATAGGTTGTGAATAAGAGGTTTACCTTTGCAGCCAAGGTCAATGAGAATAGAATTGACCTGAAATTGTAGTATAGGAATTATTGCATATAAAAAAATCAACAGAAACCCAATGTTATAGTAAAAACAAAAAGATGAAAAAATGATCATATTATACAACTTAATAAGCTTAATGTGTTAGAATTGCTTTGTAAATGTTGGAAAGGCTTGGTTCTCTACTTTGTAAGCTATTTAATAAATTTGTATAATATAGTAGTTAAAAACTTGGTTTTTGAAATCTAACATAACTAAAATATATTATTTAAGCACATTGTAACTGTAACCATTAATAAAAGGAAATGAGAATAGTTCTCTTAACCAATTTCCACTGAACCGACACATTGTATTAAAAGGTACTCTCCATTCCCGTAAAACACACTGACCAATACCCTTGGCCAACTCACATCCTGATCACTCATGAGTAGAAATAAAGCCTCTAAAACAGTGCTCTTGAACCTGATGGCAGATTCATAAGATGGTTCTTAAGACTTCTGCTCAGAAGTGGCAGGTGCTCCTTCCTCTCACAGTTTGTTAGCCATAGTGAGTCACATGGCAAACCCTGATGCCAATAGAGAGACGATAGTATAATCCTCCCATATAAAGGGGCAAGGCAGGGAGTGGGACACAGCACGGCATGCCTGTTTCTGTGGAATCCCTGGAAAATACTGAAGAGCCCTGGTACAAGCCTTTCTTCCTCAACCTGATGTGTCCAGAGACCCCAGGCCTGACATCCATGCTCTGGAAGAGGGCACAGCTGGATCTGCCCAGGGCCCAAGAGGTGGGCTCAGTAGAGAGGGTCCACAGCAATGTTAACAAATAGCAAGAAATGTAACACTGAGAACAAGTTAGCTCTCTCTGGCTGAAACTTTGTATGCTTTTCACTATGTCATTTTCCTTCCATCCTTCAGTCGGTTTAAAAGTACAGAAAAAAAAAAAGTTTTCAAGGTTTCCATTAAAATGCAATTCTTATGCAGAAAGGGAGACTTATTAGATTAATAACAGCCAATATTTTGATTTGATTTAATTTGCTCTTTTCCTAAGTTTGAGAAATGTACCACCATTAGTACATAAGATAATTTTAGTGGTATATGGATGAATAGTTTTTATTTTAATAATTCTAATATACATTAAAATAAAGCACACATCAAATCTGTAATTTCATAGATATTATTGATTAGAATTAAATTAAAATAATTATTTACATTTAAAAAATGAGTCAATTTAAATAGAATATTGGGTTAATAGCTGCTCAGGTAGTTTTTGGATATAGCAAAAATTATGAAGATGCCTGGCAAATGACAAAGTTTGGGAGATACCAATTTTGTTTATCAGATTAACTAGTTATTTACCCATTGACAGTGAAGGCACATAGGAAAAACATGTTTGTATGGTAGTAGGGGTAGAGTTGAGAGACTTTGGGATCATGGGGATGTTGCTGAGTCTCTGGGTCCCTGAGAGTTGGAAAACCATAGTGCAGAGATCATAGTAAGAGGGACATAGAAGGTGAGGAGGGACACAGAAATGTGACAGAGAGAAAAAGATTCTTATTTCTCCATAGAGTTATGCAGGACTGGCCTGGCTTACGTGAGATGCATTTTTCTTCTTGGTGGCAAATGGCAGGCTTATGAAGGAAGGATGTGCTTGTGGCTGTCTCTGCAATTATGCAGACACTTATTAGATTGCAATGGTTTGGGTACCTGCTTATTGCAAAGGCTGCCCAGACATTCTCAAAGGCATTATGGCTGTGACAAAGTGACTGATGAGAATTCAGTGATAATCAGGGTAGGTGACCTCCAGGAATCTTGTTTTTCTGTGACAACAGCTTGAGATGTAGCAGACAATAGCATTTCCCTGGCTGTCATTTTACATTACAAGTGTTCATAACATCTTTGAAAATAAAAATGTCCCAAGTTTGGAGAGGGAGCTGGCCCATACTGAAAGCAGCAGCGAAGAGTGCTTTTGAAGTTCTGTCTTTTCCAGAGCCTTATGATTCAGGGTTTCATGCAAACAAAAGCTTGCAGAAAGTTCTCCCAAGGCTCCCTGGAGCTGTCCTTATTACTTGGTGTGCTAACAATAATCTCAGCTTGGGAAGCAATCTTCTATTTCTCACCCCCAAGGTTCAGCAGGCTGAGGCAGGAATTGCCTCAGCTGCAAGTGCTTCTGAGCTCCAGACAGAGAAGAGGGACTTCTAACCTCCCAATGCAATGTTCTGAAGTGTGGATTTAATATAGGGAAAAGAGTATTCGTGACTTGATTGCTTTAGGCCAGGTGGTTATAAGGTTCAGACGTTTCCCCCTGATAACAAAATCTGAAAATCAAAGTGGCTCACTTGTAAATTAACTGCTCAAATTTGGCTAATGTATCTAATGCCCTTTAGAGGAATGGCATTTCATACCTCAAGGTCAGGAAAACTGCATAATTAGAGTTTCAGTTTTGTGAATATAGCTAGAGCTGCCAGGCTGGGTCAGGCATAGCTAGTAACTAGCTGTGGTCCTTAGGTGAATACTACCCTCCCTGGACCTTGGTTTTATCGTCTTAAAGTTAGAAGTTTCGACCAAATAATTGATAACTGCCCTTCCGCTCTAACAAGCTACATGCCAGCACCTTTCCGAAGGTGATCATCCATTTGTTTTGGTGTGTCAGGTAAAGGAAACACTCTGCCCTATGGGAATGGAGAAGATATTTATTTTTTGCACATAGAGAAGAAGGCTTTGCGCACATCTGGCAGTAACAGTCCAAGGTCAGTCCTTTACAAAGTCATCTAATGTAGCAGGCATTTCCTTGTGGGCAATGAATGCCTGTTGATATTATGGAAGAACAACGTTGGGCATAGAAATGGCCCCTGACAATGGCACAGGTGTATAATTGCATCTTATTATATACAAGGCATCATCCACAATAGTAATACTAAATTTTTTGTTTGTTTGTTTCTTAAACCTTCTTTGATCTATCCTTGTATCTGGGAAGACGTGGTCATTACTTGCCTTTTTACTCTGAGTACATTTTTGCCCTGAGGAAATATGAGTTTTGTGCTCATTCTGCTTGAACGCACTGACATTTCACATTAGCTGGCTGCCCATTCTCATGAGGGGTCAGCACAGATGGCAAACTTTGAGGTCTCAAATGCAAGCCCTCCTTCCTTGAAGGAGCTTGGGAGCTGAATGAGAAATGCAAAATATCTGTTTCAGTGAGATTTTCTTACAATTTCAAGAACTAAAGTCCCTGTTGCTTATCATTTTGGAATTTTAATTATCCACCCATAGGTCTTCAAAGAATATATATTTATCCATCTATCCATTCCTTTGCAAATAATTACATTCCAGTTTGGTGCCAGCCACTGTGCATCACCAGGGATACAGAGGTGACTTTGCCACAGTTGCTGACCCTGAGAACTCACAGTTGAATTTGGAAGACAGTCATGTAATCAGCTCGTTAAAGAACAATATTAGTTAAGACTCTTGCTTTGTTCATGGCAGAAACTCAATTTCATACAGCTGAGGTATGTGGAGGGGATTTATTAGATCAAGAAGAGAAAAAGATGCAGCCAATACTTGGATTTTTTTTTTTTTACATAAAAATCTGAATTTTTGGTTCTTTTAGGAAAAAAAGAGGATATTCTAGAAAGATTGGCCTGCATTCCTGGAAATGCATGAGGAAACTGAACTATGAGTATAGCTGAGGAGTGGGTGCCTCCCATACATGGTGCAGGGGTTTTCTTGTTCGCTCCATTGTGCCACTTGCACTGCATTTGCATCTGTAATTCCCCTCAGCCCTGTCACTCATTTATGTTTCTTGTTTCTTCTCCTTAAGCCCTGGAATTGTTAGACCCTGGTATCAGAAGAAGGTCACAGTGGAGGTGGGAAAACCAGTTGGTAAGTTATCACAAGAAAAGGTGATGGCAATACAGATGGAGAGTCAGGAATAGTGGCAAGATATTTTGGTCATGGTGACAGAACTTGGTCACTGGAGGATTACATATTTTTGCTTCTCCAAAGATATTTTTGGAAGCTTCTGGGTTTTTTTCCCCTTTTTTTTAAATTTTAAAATTACACCATATTTTTACTGTATGGTTTTATTTCATTTATGCACTTATTTCAACCTGATTATAGAAATCTTTCAAACATTACGTATGTTTTTCCTTCAAGGAACAAACTAGGGCCATGGAAAAAGTAGGCCAGGTGTGGTCAGAAGGGGGCCTGGCTAAGCATTATTCCAACAGTAAGCTGGTGAGTCCAGGAGACCTGCTAAGGGAGGTGCAGACAGCCACCCTGGGCTTAGGGAAACAGCAAGATGCACAGACTCACACATCAGGCATAGCCTCAGGGACCAGGTAAAGACCCTGGAAACCAGAACCAGAGGCCTTGGCTTTGAGGTCAATAGCAGGTCAGAACCCATCAAAGAGTCTGGGTAACAGCCATGGGATGAAAAGTATACGCATGTATTTGTTAGCGTGCGTGCCCTTGTGTGTCTGTGAAGGGTGAAGCTGAGCCTCCAGGTGGAGGAAATAGGTAGCAGTGAGGATTTGGTGGCCCAAGAACCAAGGCAGTCCTGACAGTCAGGGGACTCTCTGCCAAGAGGAGTCTGCTCCTGGCTTCTTCTGTGTACTACTTACCCTGCTGTTCTCAGGGCGCACACCTAAGATGTCCGCAGACTGAGCATCCTGGTCTGATTCTCATGAGCACAAGAGGAAACCAACCTTCACTGAATACCTTCATTATGCCAGGCATTTTCTTCTTCCTGCCTGCTTGCCTTCCTTCCTTCCTTCCTTCCTTTCCTTTCTTTCTTTCTCTCTCTCTTTCTTTCTTTGTCTCTCTCTTTCTTCTTTTTTTCTTTCTTTCTCTCTTCTTTCTTTTTTGTTTTCTGAGACAGGGTTACACTGTGTTGCCCAGGCTGGTGTGCAGTGGCATCATCACAGGTTATTGCAGCCTTCAACTCCTGGGCTCAAGTGATCCTCCTGCCTCAGCCTCCTGAGTAGCTGGGACTGGGACTACAGATGTGTAGTCGGCTAATTTTTCTTATTTTTGAAGAGACAGTGTCTCCCTATGTTGCCCAGGCTGGTCTTGAATTCCTGGACTCAAGCAATCCTCCTACCTTGGCCTCTTAGAGCCACTGTGCTGGCCTGTTTTCTTATTTAGTCCTGACAATAACACCAAAAAGGCATTATTCCTAGAGTTAGATGACTGAACAGAGATCACAGGACAAATCAGTTGCAGAGCTGGGATTTGAACACAGATCTTCCTATCTCCAAAGCCCACACTATTCTACTTGTTCCATGTCAATGCTGTAGCAGTAAACTACCCAGAGTCACGTTTGTTCCTGCATTCTGGAATCAAGTGCATCTCTTCCAAAAAATATTGTTTTTAACTTAATGTACAGTGCTTGTTATATTTTACCTTTCAACAAAGTAACTTATATATATATATATATGCATATATATATATATTTTAATTCAAAATAGAGTGTGAACTTCTGGAAAGCAAAGACCATGTCTCATTGTCTTCTTTCTAAATTCTCATGGAGCTAGCATGGCACCTTCACAGATGCAAGGAGCTTGTGTGTGTGTGTGTGTGTGTGTGTGTGTGTGTGTGTGTGCGCGCGCGCGCGCATGCATGCATGCGTGAATTGAACTGACATTCTCTCTTCACTTATCCCTCTCTGTGACCCTATGAATTTTGGCCCCTGTTCCTGTAACTTCTGCATTTCTCCCAGGTCTATCTAACATACCGACTTTGGCATTCCTCACTATTTGGTTTCTATTAATAGAGACTATTTTCTCTTGATTTCTCTGTACGTGCTGGATTTGGGACCCGTAGCCTCCCTCTCTCTTGCACATACTCTGTTTCCCCGAGTATATTGTCTCCTGGGATCTTGGCTGGATCTTGGACCCAGAGGGTTCCTATATAATATGGATGTGAGAGACTCTGCCTTGAGGGGACAGAAACAGCCATAGGTTGAGGTGACATATGAAGTGGGCTTTAAAGATGAGAAGGAATTTTCAAGGTGGAAACGAAAGTAGAGAGAAGCTATTTTAAGGAAAGGAAAAAGTATGTGTAAAGGTTTGTTTGGGGATCTCTGAGAAGTTTAATGCCACTGGAGTGAATGGTAAGTAGGGGAAGTTGAGGCCAAATGAACTTTTCAGTAGGATGACTTTTCCTTTCCTACTTGTCTTGCAGCATGAGCCAGTGGGGTGTGAAAAGGAATCTCCTTGGTTGATGTCCATGGCCACTGGAAGAGCATTGTAGCATTGGGAGAGAAAGTCTCAGTTCTAAAACCACCAGACACAAGTTTGTGTTTCTCCTGAAGAGCTCCAGGGATAGATGAGTCTCCCCAAGATTTTTTATAATTCTTCCCAACAGTTTTCTAATTCTTGTTGGTTGGAAGTGTCTCCTTCTTTCCAACCGAAACCTGATTTAAAAAGTTTTCTAGGTAGAATAAATAGTTTCCAAAAATCTTATAGTGTCCCTTAAGGATTCAAATGTTTTAAACTTATTTTAGATGTATATTATTTATTAGAGAACATTGGGAAATTATTAATAATTCTATCATCTAAATATATTTATTAACATCGTAGAGTTTTTCTAGGCTTTTTTGGTTTGCACAATGATTTTTTTTTCTGAACTAAATTGAAATCACTTTCTCTATGCAATGTTTTTATCACTTGCATCCTTAAATTTTTAATTATAAATAATGTAAATATTTGAGAGGAAAACCTTGATTCTGTTGTGAATTTTTCTCCAGTATTTTGAGAAAAAATACTTGGCCTTTTAAAATTGGATATTTCTATTTCAGATAAATCCTGGGAAATGGCATGATATTCCAAGTGAATCAGAATAAAACATACCTAAAGGTTCATTTTAATTTTTGTCAATTTTGAATATTTAGGAGAGCTTAACTAGCACAACGTGATCCAATAATTTTATCTATAGACAAAGTGTATTTGTTAAATCTTCTCCACCAAGTTCTACTGAGAGTTTAATTCATCCTGGCTCTACCATTTACTGTGTGTGACTTTAGACAAGTCATTTCTGTGCCTCAGTTTCCTCATTTTTGAAATTGGGATAATAATAAGTATTAGTGTAAAGATTAAAATGAATTAATATTTTTAAAATGTGTAGAACAATGCCTGGCACTTAGTAAATGTTCAATAAATGTTAGTTATACTTTAAAAAAAATTTTACCTTATACACTTCAGAAATTAGTATAGGTTTATTGTTATTGCTGACATTGTTGTTATTTTTTCCAGTGTAATAAGATTCAAAAAAACACCAAGTATTAAAATTTTGTTAAAAATATTTTCTAATGTCTTCCCATTGGGAAAAAAGATTTTACCTCAGGTGACCATTTCTCCCTTCTCTGACAAGGTGGGCTAGTCTTTGGCATCCTAATAGACTCTGAAGAGACAAGAAATGCATTCACATTCCTTCACATTCATACTCCCAGGAAATGGAAGGTAGCAGAATCCATCACTGCCTCTTCATTAAATTTAGGAACAAAACTCATCCCTTAATTGAATTTTTATCTAATGACTCAGAGCTTTGAGGCAATCTGAGAGCTTTAATTTTGAAATTTATTATCTATGTTAATTAAGACAAAATCATGATTATCTAGTTCTTGTTTGCATCCTCTCACTCCATCCCCTATATACCACATTTTTTTTTTTACTTCTTATATCTAAATATGTTCCTTGTTCCTTGATTAATGAGAACGAGCGTTTTTTATGAGAAGCACGTATTAGAGCCAGAGGTAGAACTTACCCTTCCTTCTTCCTCCTGGGATTGGCAGTGTAGTTCTTTGTTGATGATGGGATTGAGAGTGGAAGCCCTGGTAAGCATGAACAGCAGAGATTTTTTGCATTCTAAAGACACTAGTGTTCAGGGAGAAAGTTGCCCTCTAAGAGGGAATAAAAAACAAGGCAAATGAGTTTAAATGGCTCTACACTAAGGAGAAAATACACACCTCTCAAACAATCGGTGATGTTTCAGTGAAACTTCCTGGGATGGGTGTAAGGGGAAAAATTACTGACAAGCAGAAAGCAAATATGCACAAGAGACTGAAGATAAGAAGCAAACTATACATCAAAATAAGTATGCAGCCCAGAAATACAGATTTATTAAAATAGCTCATACATTGAAAGGCTGAGCTATTCCTAGTCGTTCATCATGTCAGTTTGTTGCTAAGTGCCACCTGGCATGTATACTTTGAAACTTGGGAATTTTATTCCTAGGAAAAGTGTGTAAATGTTTTCCTGCCAGTATACATGAACAGTGCTAACAGCAACAGCAGCAAGCTACATCTTCTGAGACCTGTAATGCAAGGAGCATAATTCTCCCCTTAGATCTCAACACCCCAGGTTCTTCTCATATCCCTTTTACAGTCTCTGAAGTATTGGAGTTTTACCTAATACCTTCCTAGTTCTGCAGTGGTTGTGATAGCTATATTTTTAGCTACTGCAAAACCAAGAGTATCTGTTATAAATGCTTATTTGTGGGTTCTGAGAAATTATAGAAGAAACCAGAAGTCCTGAAGCTGACTCCCCATAACTCACTTTCCTCAGCTGTGTAACAGGATTGACAAGCTGTACAACCTGTCGCCTGTAGGTATCAGTTTTCTTTCTCTCAGGTTTCTTCCTTACTTGTCTCTATTCCATGAATTCTCACAAAGCCTATTCCCAAGATTCTAGGGCAGCACTGTCCAATGTGGCTAGGGAGCACTCGAATGGGGGTATTGTGACTGAGAAACTAACTTTAGAAAACGTTTTATTGAGATATGATTGGCATACAGTAAGTTGCACGTATTTGAAAAATATAATTCAATAAGTTTTGACATACGAATACACACATGAAAGCATCACCCCATTAAGATAATGGGCACAGCCATCACTCCTAAAAGTTTCTTCATAACTCTTTTTTAATTCTTCCATTCCCCTCCTCCATCCTCAGGCAACCACTGATCTGTTTAATGAAACTAAGGATTAGTTGGATTTGTCTAGAATTTTATACTATATAAATGGAATAATAAAGCATGTACTCCTTTTGTCTGGCTTCTTCTACACAGCAAAATTATTTTTAAATTCATCCATGCCATAACACATATTCATAGTTCATTTCTTTTTACTGCAAAGTAGTATTCCATTGTATGGATATACTACAGTTTTTGTAGTCACCTGTTGATGGACACTTGAATTTTTTCCAGCATTTGACTATTACATATAAAGCCAGGAATGTTCGCACACAAGTTGTTGTATGGACAGATGCCTTTCATTTCTCTTAAGTAAAAACACAGGAGTAGAATAGTGGCATCATATAGTAAGTGTAGGTCTAACTTTCAAAGAAACCACCAACCTGTTTTTCATCTGTAGTTTATGAGAGTTCTCGTTCCTCTACATTCTTGTCACAGTTGATGTGTTCAATCTTTTGTTTCTTACTGTGGTTTTAGTTTACATTTTTATAATGATAAGAATCTTTTCATTTGCTTATTTGCCATTTGTATGTCTTCTTTGTGGAAATGTCTGTTTGGATATTTTGCCCATTATTTTTGGGTTGTCTGTTTCCTTATTAAGTTTTCAGAGTTCTTTATATATTCTGGTTACAAGCCCTTTATCAAATATATTGTTTTCAACAATCTTAGTCTTTTATCTTAGTCTTTTGTGTGCCTTTTCATCTCCTAACAGTGTCTTTCAGAGAACAGAAATTATTAATTTGAAGGAAGTTCAATTTATAATTTGTTTATGGATTGTGCTTTTATTATTGTATCTAAGGAATCTTAGCCTAACCTAAGGTCACAAAGATTTTCTCCTGTGTATTTTTCTAGAAATTTTCAAGTTTTATATTTTACATTTACTTCTATGACCTACTTTATATTCATTTTTGTATATGGTGCAAGGTATAGATTCAAGTTATTTTTTCTTGATTTGAATGCCCAACTTTCTCAGCATCATTTGTTGAAAGACTCTCCCTTCTCTATTGCATGGCCTTTGAATCTTTGTAAATTTTCCATATATATGTTGATTTATTTCTGGGTCCTTTATTCTTCTTCATTGATCTATGTTGTCTATCATTTTGACAAAATTATGCTATTTTTATTTCTGTAGTTTATAATAATTCTTGAAATCAGGTAGATCTGGCCCTCCAACTTTGTTCTTTTCAACATTATTTTGGTTATTCTAGGTCATTTGCATTTCTACGTAAATTTTAGAAAGCTTTCAATTTTTGTTTATTTCTTCATTTTTGAGACAGGGTCTTGCTCTGTTGCCCCAGCCAGAGTGTAGTGTTATTATCATAACTCACTGCAACCTCGAACTCCTGGGCTCAAGCAATCCTCTTTCCTCAGCCTCCTGAGTAGCTGGGACCACAGGCACGCAACACATCCAGTTAATTTTTCTATTTTTTGTGGAAACGGGGTCTTGCTGTTGCTCAGGCTTATCTTGAAATCCCAACCTCAAGCAATCCTCCCAAAGTGCTAGGATTAAAGGTGTGAGCCAACGTGCCTGGCTTCAATTTTTATTTTTAAAAATCTTCCGGGGATTTTGATAGTAAGTGTATTGACTGTATATGTCAATGGGAGAGACTTGCATCTTAATAATATTTAGGCTCCTGACCCATGAATACCCGAATCACTTCATTTATTTAGGTCTTCCTTAACTTTGCTAGCAATATTCTGTAATTTTCCGTGTATACCTCATTCACATCTTTTTTCATATTTATTCCTAATATTTTTTGATGCCACTATAAATAGCATGTATATTTTTAATTTTTTTTATATTTATTTTATTTTTCTGTAGACTTTCTCTGTGGTCACTGTATTTTTAATTTTAATTTTGGATTATTCATTGCTAAAATACAGAAATACAATTGATTTTTGTAAATTGATCATATGTCCTGCAACAGTTGTTGTACACTCCACTGGATTTTCTACACATTTTCTACGAATAAACACAGTTGCTTCCTCCTTGTCTATCTGAATGCCTTTTATTTCTTTTTTTTGTTTTACTTCAATGACTAGAATCTTCAGCTCACTATTGAATAGAAGAGGTGAAAGGAGAATTCTCATTCCTTCTCTTAGAGGGAAAGCATTCTGGTTTTCTCCATTAATATGATGTTAGCTATAGATTTTTCACAGATGCTCTTTATAGGGGTGAGGAAGATACTTTCTATTCTTAATTTCCTGAGAGTTTTATCAGACAGAGATGAATGTTGGATTTTGTTAAATGTTTTATATGTGTCTATGGAGATCATCATATGGCTTTTCTTTTTTAAGTTAATTTATATATGAATTACATTGATTTTTGAATGTTAAAATAAACCTCAGTTGTAATGAATTAATTAATTTGATTTACTAAATTTTTTTTATAATTTTTGCATCTGTGTTCTTAAGGGTTTTTTTTTTTTTTTCCTGTTTCTTTTTCTTGTAAAGTCTTTGTCTGGTTTGGGTATCAGGATAATGCTGGCCTAGTCTCATAGAATGAGTTGGGAACTATTTCATACTCTTTACTTTTTGAAAAATTATTTGTTTAGAATTTATATTATTTCTTCCTTAAAGGTTTTGTAGAATTTACCAGAGAAGATAATTGGGCCTGAACTTTTTCTTATGGGAAGGTTTTGAATCATAAATTGAATGTCTTCAATAGATATAAAACTATTTTAGTTATCCATTTCTTCTTGAATGAACTTTGGAGGTTTTTGTCTTTCATGAATTTTTCCATTTAATCTAAGCTGTCAAGTTTATTGGCATAAAGTTGTGCAAAGTATCTCCCTGTCTTATTTCCAGTTGTTTCTCTTGCTATGTCTTCATGTTTATCTATCTTTCCTTCTGCAATGCCTAATCTTTCTTTAATGCCACCCAGTTTATTTTCCATCTCACACATTGTAGTATTCTTTTCCAGTGGTTCAATTTGGGTTTTAAAAAAATTTCTTCAATGTCTCTACTTAAGTTTTTAAACATGTGGTGTGCAGTTATAAGTGTTTTATCATCCTTGTTGGTTAATTCTAACATCTGTGCTAATTTTTGATAAATTTTGATGGATTTTTTTCATTATAAATCATATTTTACTGCTTCTTTGCATAGTCTATAGATTTTTATTGGATTCCAGAATTGTTAAATTTACCTTGTTGGGTGATGGATATTTTTGTATCCCTATAAATATTTATGAACTTTTGTTTGGGATGAGTTGTCATTACTTAAACGTAGTTTTAATTTTTCAGCTTCTCCTTTTAACATTTCTTATTCTGGACAAAAGCAGTGCTCAGCCTAGGCTCAATTATTTAACACTACTTAGACAAGACCCAACAAGACCTTCTATGTACATTATCCAGTGCTCCATGAATCAAAAGGTTTTCCAGGTTGGCTAGTGGGAACAGACATTATTCTCAGCTTTGTGTGAATGATGAGCACTGTTCTTGCTTGCTCATCATCATAGTTCTTGCTAATCCTTTCTGATGGTTCTTTCCTAGATTTTGGGTAGTTTCCTCACCTGCACACACTGATCAGTACTCTGCTAAAAACTTGCCAGTGGTCCTTTAGGGGGAACACTGCAGACCTCCAGGGTTTTTTCTTCATGCAGTTGCCTCCTCTCCAGTGTACATTCCTGTGAGATCTAGCTCTCTTGGTTTACCTGGGCACCCAGCCCCATCTGTTCCAGTCTACTCCACTCTGAGTGTCTATCAGGCTCTTCTTGGGTTCCCCCTCCCTTTGCCACAGCTTGTAAACTCTCTTAAGGCAGTAAATTATGGCAATTATAAAGCTCTCCTCCTTTGTTTTGCATATTTCAGAAATCACTGTCCCTTGCTGCCTGATGTCCAATGTCTTGAAAGCCATTGTTTAATACATTTTTGTCTATTTTTTATTTCCAGTAGGAAGAAAAATTCATTTCCCTGTTATTCCATGTTGACTGGAAGCATAAGACTGGAACTAAATCTTTAATTTAATTTCATTTAATTAACTTAAATTTAAATAGTCATGTGTGGCTAGAGGCTCCCATTTTGAACAGAACAGTTTAGTGTATGAGGGGAAGTAAACTGAAGTGGAACAGTCTGTGATTTATTTTCGTGAGACATACTGAGGATGGTACATTGGACAGCTCCCTAGGACTTGCTTCCTTAGCCAGTGGCTTTGAGAGTGTTCCTGTGATCACACCTGACCATGACTGCTTGCTGCTCAGATTAAGCCCATCACTCCTTAATGGCTCACTGCTAGACTGAGAGCATTAATTTGCAGAAATCTGGCTTTCTTTTCATTTCAGCAATCTTGTTTCTAAACTCTCTGTAGGCTGTGCGTAGTTATTTATTGCTCTTTTGTAACCCTGGGTCAAATACCCTCCATGGATGCACTCAGTTAAGTGTTGCCAACTGACTCTCAGGATGATACAATGTTGCATGATTTCATGTTTATTAAATGAAAGCTCATCTATTTTCCACATGCGGAGTTAAGAATTGACACTATTATAATAAATGAGACTGTGAGCATTTTTCCATTCACAAAGATTATTAGCCCCGGACAACTTAAAACTAAAACAACAACAACAATAACAATAAAAACAACAAAAAATACTTTTGTTTCATTTTTAAAATCAATTAGTCTCTAGTCAGAAATGCAAGTAGCACTTGCATGCTTAATTTATTTCAATTAAGATAGACGTCACTTGGATATTTATAGTGTTGAATCTCAGACTGTTATCTAATAGTAAAAGGATATCATATGCTTTGATCTTGTACTGTCTCTGGGCCATAAGTCTAGTTAATAGTTTTTTACCATAATTGAGTTTACTGGAAGAAAGAATTCTAATTTTTGGTGCCTCCACCAGAAAAAGTGGACATGCTTGAAACCAACTCATTCATGCAAGAACTATTATGTTCCAGGCACTGGAGATAAAACAATGAATAAAACAGACAAAAATCTCTCATTTCATGGAGATTCTATTCTAATTGAATGAAATGGTCAATACATATAATAAATAAGTAAAATATATGGAATGTGAGATGGTAATAAGTGTTATGAGGTAGAATGAAGCAGGACCGGGAATAGGGAGTACCAAAATGGCTGCAATTTAGATAGGGTGGTCTATGACTGGGCACGGTGGCTCATGCCTGTAATCTTAGCACTCTGGGAGGCCTAGGTGGGAGGATTGCTTGAGCTCAGGAGTTCAAGACCAGCCTTAGCAAGAGCGAGACCTCGTCTCTACTATAATAGGAAAAATTAGCAGGGTGTCGTGGTGTGCACCTGTAGTCCCAGCTATTTGGGAGGCTGAGGAAGATTGCTTGAGCCCAGGAATTTGAAGTTGCTGTGAGCTAGGCTGATGTCAGGGCACTCTACTCAGGGCCACA
Source organism: Varecia variegata (assembly GCA_028533085.1). NCBI lineage: Eukaryota > Metazoa > Chordata > Mammalia > Primates > Lemuridae > Varecia > Varecia variegata. The sequence continues at coordinate 12,250,215 of CM052445.1, forward strand.
GAGTGAGACTCTGTCTCAAAAAAAAAAATTCAAAAAATAGATAGGGTGGTCTACAAAGATCCACTGAGAAGGTGACATTTGAACAGAGGACTGAAAGAGGAGAGGGAATGAGATTTCTGGGGAAGAGCATTTCAGGTAGAAGGAATAGCAAGTGCAAATGCCCTCAAGCAGGCATGTGCATGGTGTGTGCATGTGCGAGCAAGGAAACATTTCAGACTTAGCGATACACTTTGGATTTTCTAAAGATATAACAGACTCTGGTAACCTCATCCTTTATTGTTTTACTATTATCATATATGCACTGAACAAAATCTTTAATTTATATACAATTTTATGCATAGATGGATTTATTTTTTTATATTTTTTGTTATTCCAAAAATATTTTAGATAATTTCTAACTGGACTTTTAATCTTCTTTCTCTTCACCGGAATACAACTATTAGAGTGATTTTCCTAAAACATTATCTTAATGATGTTCTGTTCTTTCTCAGGAACCTAGAACTTCTTCTTTAATCATGTCTAAAATTTCAAGTTCACTGTTCAAGGTCTTCTGTCACTGGTACGATATTCCTTCGTACACCCTACTTCTATATTGCCTCTCTCTGTGTCATATTTATTCCTACCCATGCATGAGATTGTGCTGGCCCTCCTGCCTCGAGAGCCCCCATTTCTCATTGCCAATTCATTTCATACATACCTTAGAAGTGAAAACTCAAATCTACCTCACTTATTTATTATCTTCTGTATACCAGGCATCAAACGGCATGAAACTTTATGCAATTAGCATCAACCTTGAACAATTGCTTTCTTTTTCTGGACTCCTATAGCAGTCTAAAACATACAACAGAACATTGAATTTCATTAAATATTCTTGTTAAGTTTCTACTATTAACACATCTTTTCTCCACCGGCAGTTGTAAATTCCTCAAAGACATGAGATTTGTCTTTTTTTACTTTGCATTTTCCACAGCGCCTAGCATAGTAGAAGCAAATTACATATTTGTTGATAAATTGATTTAATTCCAAAGATTTTTACAGAAGCTGTCACAGCAAACCTTTGAAGATCTTCCTTTTCAATTATATTTAACTATCCTCCCATCTTACCGATTAAGTAACAACGGCAACTTCTGCAACACCATGATGATAAATGGAGAGTATTTCATTGGCCCAAAGGATTATCCTACTCTTTTATAACAGTAGGTGAAGACACATCCACTTTCTCCTTTCAGTTTATGGTATTTTGTTCTGTGCAAGAGCTACAGGACATGGACTGCTTTAACACTGATAAATGTGGCTAAAGCAGATACTGTTGAGTGCTGTGCTCACGATGAGAACATTCATCATGTGCTCCTTTCTGTGGGTGGGTGAACAAACCCCCAGGTCCCCATTGTTCATTATAGGACAAAATACATCTCCTTCTTTCAAACAGCAAGACAGCTGTCTAAATTTTTGTGGCATCTATGAATTGTCCACAGAGCCATGCCTCACAAGACATTTATACTCTGCAACTAAGTTCCAGCCACACTGGGCTTCTTTCTGTTCCTCAACTATGTCAAGCCCTTTCCTGTCCTCGGGCCTCCAAAATTTGCTGTTCTCTCTGCCTGAAATGCTCTTCCCTCAGCTCTGCAAAGGCTCATTTTCATTCTTCAACTTTCAGTTCAAACATTGCCTCCTCCAGGTGGCCTCCCCTGACCACTTTCCCTGACCCAGCCCCCATAACAACCTGTGAATTGCTGTTATGTCACTTCTTTATTTCTTTAATAGTATTTATCCCAGTCTAGCCTGGAAGAGCTCTAGCATTTGGTAAACATGTGCTGAGTGAAAGAATGAATAACCTGTTGTAAAATAAACTACATGTTGTTTGCAAGCACTGTTTATCACCCCATGCTCCACACTATGAATGATACACACAAACCACCTCGCAGTTTTGTTTTTATTTGAACAAATAGGAGTAAATAATTTTAAATGACCAATGTTATATTGATCCATATTCCTGTCCTGTCCTGTTTTTGCTCCTTAAATAGCTGCAGCTTCCCTTAATGATCTTCTGGTTATCTTTTACTTCTGTAGGTTTAGCCCTGATAAAACTCATTTAATCTTTCAACCGCAGGGCAATCCTCATGTGAATCAGAATCCTTCACGTGTGCTGTGCTTTACCGTATAGGAAGCACGTGCATCTTCACGGCAGCTCCGTTAGTTGGGCAGAACATGCAGCCCAGCGATCTCCACTGTATAGATTAAGAAGAGGTGAAGTCAAAATAAGACTTCACCAAGGTCATGAAAATAAGGGTGAAGGCAGAGACAGGACAAAGGGAGGCTGTTCCTGTGATCAGAGTGTGCTGTCACCTCACTTTGGAAATCTTAATGTCCATGTCTTTCTGGATGGAAACAGTGAGAACAGACCACTGAGAAAAGGAAGCCCTCAACTGTGCGGACAAGATCATCCTCACCCTCCACTCCCCTCATGATCAGGAGCAAACACTAGTGGCTAGTTCCGGACAGCAGACCTTCCCCGTGCTCTCAGCCACGCTGATTTGCTCTGCCCTCCTTCCCTGGGCTGCCCTGAGTTCCTTCCGTCAGTGCACTTATTGTAAGTTAATTTGGGCATTCTGCCATCAGTCTACCTTTTTGGATATTCTTTACTTCTTGATTTAGGAGTATATAATACTATATCAAAAGCTGTACTTTGATATGGAAGCAAACCTTGACTTTTAAAGAAGGGAAGCTCTCAAATTACAATTTACCCCCAATAAGGTTTCTCTTTTACTAAAACAGAATTTCCCGTGTGTGTGAGAGAGAGAGAGAGAATGAATGAATGAGATCTAACTAAGAGTAGGAAAAAAATAGAAATTTCTCAGGCTCACCAGAGGAAAGTGGAAGATGTATGTCTGTCTGCGATTGCACGGGCATCCATATTTTATCCTCCTGATCTTAGATGCCAGCACTGGGGGTGTTATTGAAAGAACCCTGACTGGAACTGAAAGGAATAACCTAGGGGAACCCATCGAGCCCCACGGTGAGTGGGACACTTCGTCCTCCGCAGTGCCCGTCTGAAATCGGTGTGTGGGGTGCTCTGCCACGCAACAGCTTCTCATGCCACGTAACAGCTGTGCCCGGGAGTCACGTGGGGGCTGACTGGCTCCAGCCCCTTCGCTGGCTGGGTTCCTGAGTCAGCCACCTTTCCTTTCTGGGTCTCAGTTTCCTCACCTGAGGACACATCCTACCCTATGTGCCACAGTTGTGGGATCAAGCGGGAAACACAGGAGAGAGAGAATTTTGGCATCCGTCCAGATCCACATGGGAACAAGTTTTCTTCACGTTATTAATGCAGAGATAGATTTGCCCCTTGCCAGCTCTGCTAATGACTTCAGTGTGTCCCTGTGGTATTTCTTTAGCCCTGCTTGTTAATGGTCATTTCATTGCAGCTCAGGATATACAAGCTGCTTAAGGATCCTGCTCTCATCTGTTCCTTCCTGTGTCTAGACTGGTGAGGCTGACTTGCATGAAATGTAATTTTGGTGCTGGCAGGCCAGCAGCTGTCTAGGATATCATGGAAGGTGACCTTACGTTGCCTATAGATGTTAAACACTGCATCCAGGTGACCCAGCAATTCAGTCCTTGTCTCCATCCTGCATACTAAGTCTCTCCATCAATCAGAACTGAGCGTGGAGGCTGATTTGTTCTGCTAAGGGTCTCACAGGAATTTGTCACTATTGCTGACATAAGAAAAAGGCAAAAACGAAAGGCCAATTTATTTCCAGCCTTTTGCTGAGTAGCAGATGTTTCCTGTGCAAAAGTAATATTACAGCAGTGTGTTATATTTGCATAGTATCATATGGTTTTAAAAAATAAACTTTGTTTTAAAAATTAGACAAGGAATCATGAATATATCGACAATGAAAAAATTCAAACAATATAGAAATATACAGAGGCAACCATTTCCTCTGGGAAAAATAGGGAGAACAGGGGGTGAAGGAGGTTCTTAATTTTGCCTCTATTTTGAAATTTTGGTGTGTATCATTCTGTAGCTTATATAAGCATTTGTATACATATATAGACACACAGATAAAAAATTTCTTGATGTAAATGGATTCATACTAAACATATTGCCCAGCATTTTTTTTTAAATGTTCTTTTTTGTTGTTGCTGTTGTTGTTTTGAGACCGGGTCTTGCTCTGTCACCTGGGCTAGAGTGCAGTGGCGACATCATAGCTCACTGCAGCCTCAAACACCTGGGCTCAGGAGGCTCCTGCTCCAGCCTCCTGAGTAGCTGGTACTAGAGGCACGCACCACCACACCTGGCTAATTTTTCTATCTTTTGTGGAGACCAGGTCTCACTCTTAATTAGGCTGATCTCGAACTCCTGACCTCAAGCAATCCTCCCCTCTCGGCCTCCCAGAGTGCTAGGATTACAGGCTTGCGCCACCACGCCCAGCCTGCTTAGTTAAACTTGAAGAGCTTTCTATGTCATTAGAAAATAGATTTGCTACATTAAAAAATACATAGCTAAATGTTATTCCCGGTATATGCCGTAATTCAATTAATGACTTCCCTACATGTGGACATTTCTCTTGAGTTTGTTGATAGAATAATGTTGCAATAAACATCATTGTACATACATCTTTCTGCACATGCACCAGTATTTCTTTCAGGAGGACAGAAACCTGGAAATGAAATTGCTGGGTCAGACCAGGGACTCAGGTTTTTTTTCTACAAAATCAGTTTAATATTACCAACCTCAAGTGTCACTTTGAACATGTAAAATTAAATGTTTAAATTATAAATGTTCATTTATTGAAGATTTTTTTAAAAAATTGTTTTACTAACCAGAACTTTTGTACCCCCATAATAAGCTGAAATAAAAAAAATCGTTTTAAATTCTTCCCCCACACAGACTATTCTCAGGGTCATGTTATTTCTCTGTTTGTTTCTCTACGTTCTATTCTATATTAGGTGTTTGGTGTGCAGAAGAATAAGTTAAACAACTATTTAAGTTTCTTTTCTCCATCTTTCCTTTTGAGAAGGTGCAGAGTATCCTGAAGAATGTTTGAGTTCTGTATTCTTCTATCTTCCTTTCTCCACCTTTTGTTTACTCTTTCCTGGACTTGTTTTGTCTTTGCTTCCCTTTCTTTCTTTTCGTAAGCTCCACGGAGACAGCGGGCTGCGGATTTGGCTATATGAGGCTGAGGAGTCGTAATGTGAGGGGCAGAACTTCCGGGGTGTGGAATCCAAGGACAATGGAGAGCTGGGGCTGGACCAGAGGTGGGTGTAGGAGCCATGTGCCAAGAAGTACAACGGAGGTTTCACACGGATGCTTCAAGCATGAGAGCTATAGCATTTAATGCTTTAGATGAATCCTCAGATGGGCTCATTACCAGCTTCTCTAGAACTCAAAGTGGGGGACAGGCTGAGGAGGGTACCAGAGATGAGGGGCACAGGTGAGGCTGGGAGTGCACTGAGTTTTGGCAGCGAAGGTAGCAGCCTGGAGCTGGAGCTTGGCCTCTTGTTTGGTTGCCTCAAGCCTTGGTATGCGCAGTTCTTAGGGGGGAAACCTTGGCCAAAGTCAAGTACAGTGGAGAGATTCGTCATATTGTTTTGCAACATTCCAGTATGCTAACCTTTTAAAACTCCCCTGTTAAATGTGAGCATATATGACATACATAGATTTTCCCCTTAAAACTTTTTGTCTCCCTTGAAATCCAGCACATTCTTGAGGAATCATTTCTCTGATGGTTGATGTCTCTTAGTGTCATATATATATATATATATGTGTGTGTGTGTGTGTGTGTGTTTTAACGGGAAGGAAGAAAGCAAAGTTGCAGCCTGTAGCCTGAGACCACCACAGATGAAATGAGAACACCTCCATCGATGTTACGACTAGAGGAACGGGGTTGGAAGCAGCTCGGAAAGCTGGCCTCTATTAACATTTCTGGGGTAGGCTCAGCCCTGAGGCAGTGAACCGCAGCCATCAGGCTGGAGTAAGTCTCAATCCTCCCCTTTGTGGGAATCCGTGCTGTGCATGTGAGTGCCCATTGACTGCTGATTTAGTGAGGAAGCAGAGGTCAGACCTCTGAGGACACTAAAGAGAGACGATTGAAGCCATGGCTGAGCAGTTTAGATGTTAGCGCCCACTCTCAGCCTTGCCTCTTCACGTGATTGCACAGTTTTCTCATCATTCATCTGTTCTGTTGTGTGAGCAGGGTAGTCTATGCCATGTGCATAGACTGCAAAGTCTAGAAGGGAAGGACTGCACTTTATGGGGTAGATGTGACTTATCCTGGCCCTAATAAGCCCTTGGTGTGTTTAATCAACACTCTTTAATATAAGCAATGAGGAAGGGGAAACATGGCAGATCCACAATTAAATCTTTGATCTCTCAGTTCTTGCCTTGGAACCTCTGCAAGTGAATCCCATGCTGTTCATTACGCTCCCCCAAAGTACATCATGAGCTGTTCTGTGGGGCCAGATTTTCATCCTATGATTATCTGAGAATAGCTTCCATATTGTAGAATAGATGACTATCTGGTCCAATGAGTCAAGAGGGATAAAAGCACAACCCATTCGGAGGAAAAAAAATAAGGTACGGTCTTGTGGCTAAAGAATGAGAATCCAGCATCTACCCTGGATATGACATTTAACTCAGCGCCTTAGGCATACCGTTTTATCTTATGTTGCAGAAAAATTGGGAAATGTTCCAGCTGCCTAGGTGCTAGGTTGTTCCCAAGATTTATGTCTTCAATATGCTTTAGATTTTAGATTCAAAGTATGAAATAACATGGCCACAAAATGCTGATGTAAGTCTTTGGCTTTTCGATTGGATTTAGGAAACTTGGGGCTCTCTTACATTTCATTTCTATGCCCTCCTTAAAACCACATGCTACTCCCCTGCATCGTGTTCTGATCACACAAAGAACTCTCTCAATATAATCCTTGACTCTTTTGCCTTTCATCCCAGGAATGCAGAGCTTCGAGTGCCTTCTGTTCCTGTCTCCTCCTTCTTGTCTTATTTCAATATCTGTTTTCACACCAGACCTTACACCTAGAAAATTCTCCCACTTTCTTTCCAATAATAACTTTTTACCTCTAATCTTCCTATCTTATTCCACTTTTCAAGTTTCTTTTGCTCATTTAAAATCACTGAAAACATTTACATTTTTGGACTTAGGCATAATTATTTTTCCACCAATCATGACAAAAAAACTCCCTTTCTTTCAGTGCCTAGCACAATGCCCACCACACACTACATGCTCCATAAATATCTTGAAAATAAATGAATGAATACCTACCCCTTCACAAAATAACTTGATTATAAAAATATGAAATGTGAATGGTGAATGCCTCTTTATTGGGATAATACTGATAGCATGTCAGAGTTGCGTAGGACTCTCTATTTTGCAAGGAGCAGTTGTGTAGGACTCTCTATTTTGCAAGGAGCACATTGTTCCTTGTGCCTAAAATGCCCTTGTCTTCCACCCAGGGACTCCCCAGTTCCTCACCTGTGACCATGTGCTACCAGTCTTTCAGCATGTGGTTTAGGGTTGCTTCCTTCAGAAAGCTTTCCTGAGCTGCCAAGACTAAGTTAGGAATTCTTCTCTGTGATTCCAGAGTACAGCATGTGTATGTATGTCTATCTCTATTGAGTCTTTATCTCACAGGCATTTACTCCCATCTCTACCCCAGTAGACAAAGTTACAGTGGTTCCCCCTTATCCAGGGTTTTGCTTTTCATGGTTTCAGTTACCCATAGTCAACCATGGTCTAAAAATATTAAATGGAAAATTGCAGAAATAAACAATTCATAAGTTTTAAACTGCATGTTGTTCTGAGTAGTGTGATGAAATCTCTCTCAGCATCCCACCAGGGAGATGAATTTTTACTTTGTCCAGCAGGTCCACACTATAGACACTCTCACCTATTAGTCACTTAGTACCTGTCTTGATATCAGATCGATTGTCACAGTATTGCAGTGTTTGTGTTCAACTAACCCTTATTTTACTTAAAAATGGCCCCAAACACAAGAGTAGTGATGCTGGCAAATCAGATATACTAAAGAGAAGCTGTAAAGTGCTTCCTTTAAGTGAAAAGTTGAAATTTCTTGACCTCCCAAGGAAAGAAAAAAAAATTGCAAGCTGAGGTTTCTGAGATCCACAGTAAGAATGAATCTTGTATCTGTGAAATTGTGAAAGAGGAAAAAAAAACTGTGTTAGTTTTGCTGTCACACCTCAGACTAGGAAAGTCGTGGCCACAGTACATGATAACTCTTATGACAGTATATTGCTATAATTGTTCTATTTTACTATTAGTTATTGTTGTTAATCACTTATGCTGCCTAATTTATAAATCAAACCTTATCATAGGTAGGTATGTGTAGGAAAAAATATAGTATATATGGGGCTTGGTACTATCTGTGGTTTCAGGCATCCATTTGGGGTCCTGGAACTATCCTCTGTGGAGAAGGGGGGACTAGTGTATTCACTGGGTCCCCAGTGCCCAGCAAGTGTCCTGGAACATTGAAGGCAAATAATGCATGTTCAGAATGGATAAATGACACTGGTTTGGATGACTTTTGAGGAGTGTGGGTGAGTGAGAAGGGAGACTGGAAGACTTTTAGAAGGACAAATGCTTTTTAGGGTGAGAGTGAGATCATATCTGAAGGCCTCAAGAATTTTCAAGAGATGATTTTAAAAATCATTAAAAAGTGGGCAAAAGACATAAGCAGAAGTTTTTCAAAAGAAGATAGACAAATGGCCCAAATCATATGAAGAAATGCTCAACATCACTAATCATCAGAGAAATGCAAGTTAAAACCACAATGAGATATCACCTTAGCCCTGTCAAAAGGGCCACTATTAAAAAGTCAAAAAAACAATAGATGCTGGCATGGATGCAGAGAGAAAGGAATGCTTATATACTGTTAGGGGGACTGCAAATTAGTACAACCTCTGTGGAAAATGGTATGGAGATTCCTCAAAGAAATAAACGTGGACTTAACTGTTCCAACCAGCAATCCAACTACTGGGTATCTACCCGAAGGAAAATAAGTCATTATATCAAAAAGACATCTGCACTCAAATGTTTATTGCAGCACGATTCACAATTGCAAAGATGTGGAACCAACCTAAGTGCCCATCAATTCACAAGTGGATTAAGAAAACGTGTACACACACGCACACTCCATGGAGTACTACTCAGCCATAAAGAGGAATGAAATAATGTCTTTTGCAGCAACTTGGATGGAACTGGAGACCATTATCCTAAATGAAGTATCTTAGGAATGGAAAAACAAACACTGCATGCTCTCTCTAATAATTGGGAGCTAATAAATGGGCACACGCAGGCACAAAAAGATGTATGGTCATTGGAAATCAATAAGGGGGGAGACGGAGGAGGGAAGAGGTAAAAATCTACCTATCAGATACGGCGAGCACTATTCAGGTGATGACACACTCTAAAAGCCAGAATTAAGCATTATAAAAGGTATCCATGTAACAAAAACTTTTGTACCCCCTTAATATTTTGCAAAAAAAAAAACAAAAAGAATTTCCAAGAGATGAGTGAGGAACCTCCAAATTCAGCAACTGAGGGGTGAGGGCTGAGAAGAGCACAGCCCAGTTCTTCAAGTTATACTAGTATGCACCATCTTGGTGTTCCTTCTCTACTGCATTTTCTGTTCCTACCACATATTGCAGTGTGGAATTATCTTCTTGTCTTAGTTTGGGTTGCTACAACAAAATACCATAGACTGGGTGGCTTAAACAAAAAACATTCATTTCTCACAGTTATGGAGGTTGGGAAGTCCAAGGTCAAGATGCCAACAGATTTAGTGTCTACTTAGGACCCCCTTCCTGGTTCATAGACGGTCATCTTCTCACTGTGTCCTCACTTGCCAGAAAGGGTAAGGGAGATCGCTAGGTCTCTTTTATAAGGGCATTAATCCCATTCATGGTGGCCCCACCTTTATGACCTAATCACCTCCCATAGGTTCTACCTCCAAATACCATCACATGGGGAATTAGGTTTTAACATAAGAATTTGGAGGGGGGCGGATACAAACATTCAGTCTATAACAATTCTTTTCCTTGCTTGCAAATACTCCACTATAGCTTAAGCTCCTTCAGGCAGAAAAGGACAATGTCTCAGAGTTTTGTTTATGTGTGACACTGTGGGCCAAGTGTCCAGCAAAGAAAGACCTGCTCTCACCTTGGCCAGTGTTTTTGATGGCTTCCTCTAGGGAAAGGTGGGGTGTCTGTTGTAGGTGACCTGTATTTCAGAGTTAATTTTTCTGACATGTGATTATTACAATGATTCTTGTCATGGATATTTTATAATTAGACCACAATCCTGTTCTCTAATTGGTACAGTCTCAGGGTGGCATGGCTTACATGTAAACTATCTGAGCTGTTCCCCCAACTTCTTTCTTTTGCCCCCATTTTCATTCTTTGTGAGTCAAAGTACCCCTGATAGCTACACAGCGCCAAGAATGCTGTCAGGCATCCACACTGGCTTCTCAAAATTCTTTCCTAATCCATCAGAAAGAGAGGCTGTATTTGGCCACGCCAGGAGCTCCGTCACTTTAATATTCAGAGTGTATCTTCCTTTGAGTTAATGCATAATTTAAATTTCATCTCATCTGTACATTAATTAGCTGCTTGTTTTCAAAAGCTTTGAATGACACCAGCTCAGGCATCCTGTCCTCTGTGACAGACCTCTGAGAGGGCGTATAGTCAGGGACAGTTGGTTTGGAGCCCAATTGATTTTTCTGACATTTTTTTAAAAAAATGAAATTTCCTCCTTTTCAAGGAACTTGAAATGCTAAAAGAAGATGCCCAGAGACACACTGATGATTGGATTTAAAATTTTAAAGAGCAGTCCAAACCTTCTAAGAGATAAATCTGACTTTAGAAGATTCTTACTTTTCGTAAACCATGTTTCCAGTTGCTAGTCACAGTCAAAAATAATTTGTATTAAAGAATATAAAGTCAAATATGAAGTCATGAAAATAATCGATTCCCTTTCAACCTACATGTTTGCTCTTGGGGTGAGACCCTGGGGCTTCATTCCTCGTATTGCACTGGTCCCTGTGGTCTTCACTAATGCAGAATGAGAATTCTCTGGGGCTTATCCCTACCACCTTAAGACTCGAATTACACCATGAGAAACCAACAGTGCTGCAGAATGTTCGAGTTTGCATTTCTTGACTTTGCTGCCACATAGAGAATTTGTATGTGTGGACATGGACTTGGATCCCTCTAGATCAGGAGTTCCCTTGTGGGCCCATGGAGGGTGTGTGTGTGTGTGTGTGTGTGTGTATAGGGGAATGGTACAAATACTATTTTCAAGATTTTTAAAAAGCTTAATGGAAACAGCTTGTTTGTGTGAAATAAGACTTTACAGGCTAACAACACAATGTGTTTCTTGACTATAAGCTATAATTCTATTTGTGGAGGCAGGATATAGAAAGAATGGAGGATGCATTTTAAAGGCAGAAAGATTTGAGTTCAACTTGCAGCTCAGTCATTTACTCACTGTGTGACATTATGCAAACACTTACCCCCTCTGATTCCAAGTTTCTCCATTGAGAAAGCAGGAATGATACTCACCAAGCTGAAGTATTTTGAGAGTAAGTAGAATTCTCCTCTTGTAGAGCGTCTGGCACGTCGGAGCCACTAAGTAAGTGGAGTTATGATTATTTTGAAGACCAGTGCTCTACACAGAACAGTGATGGGTCACATTCTAATCAGAAGCTTCAATAGCACACAGAAGAGAAAACATTCAATATTCAAATCCAGCTAGTCTGACTTCAGAACCCTCCCTCTCAACTAGTGCAGTTAATTGAGAAGTACTCATGCATTTCTTTAGAAAATTACCAAAAAAAAAAAAAAAGACAGAAAGAGAAAGTTGTTGTTTTTTAAGATATACAGTTTGCTATTTACATGGGGTCCACAAGGAAAAAAATGATGAAATTGCTCTTAGGTGATGGAAAGGTTATGAATGGCTGCTTCAGATAGAGGGGAAATGCTCTTGCCTTTAGAATAGTTTGAAGGAGGCTATGAAAGAAACATTCTGCCCAGAAAATGGGTTCAGATCAAGTTTTCTGAAGGCTAGAAAAGCAAAAGCAACAGAGTCTCCAATGTGTTTTACATTTCTAGGAGAATAACCTAAGCCTTGGAGGGGCTTGACATAAACGTGTTCCATGACATGGAAAGGAAGTTGTTTCTAAAAACTGAAACCAAGGATGCTAACTGTCAGCCAGGCTATGAATGTGCCACATGTAAAGTTACTAGATGTTAAAGAAGTAGAATGAAATTACTATTTGTTCAATATTCCACAGTTTGAAATGTACAGATAATTAACCCACATATAATTCCTTTTTGGCAAAAGGAATTACCAAATTTGTTGCCTTCTCATATTCCTGAATGATTCTGTATACTTCAAGGTCATTTGCCAGTCACTGGGTCTCTATGCAAAAAGAACTGTGTTAGGCTATAGCATTATTATAAATCTATAGCATTAGGTTATCTCAACTGAAATACAAAGAGGTGGGCATTATAATTAATGTTAAATAAAATGTACTGAGGCATTATTTGTAAGTGTATATTGCATTCATGTAAAGTGTAGATTTGATGGATCTTGACAATCGTATACACCATCAACTACTGTCACCAGCAAGGTATGTGTCAGTCCATTTTCTGCTGCTATAACAGAATATCACAGACTAGGTAATTTATAAAGAAAAGAAATTTATTTGGCTCATGGTTCTGGGGATTGGGAAGTCCAAGATAAAGGGATGCATCTGGTAGGGCCTTCCTGCTGTGTCATAAAATGGCGGGAGCCAACACATGGTGAGAGAGTGCATGGAAGGGAAGAAAACTTTTGAAATAACTAACCCATTCCTGCAATTACAGCATTAATCCATTTATGAGGGCAGAATCCTCATGACCTAATCACCTCTTAAAGGTCCCCTCTCTTAATACCACGATAATGCCAATTACATTTCAACACAAGTTTTGGAGGGGACATTCAAACCATAAGCAGTACTGAACATTTTAATTACTCCCAAAAGATAATCTTGTGTCCCTTGGACAGTTCATCCCTCCCTCCACTCCTGATCATGGGTGACCACTGATCTACTTTCTGTCACTGTAGACTAGTTTACAATTTCTAAAATTTTATGTAAATAGAGTCATAAAATGTATATTCCTTTTTTCTAGATTCTTTCATTCAACCCGATTTTGAAATTCATTTATGTTATTATATAAATGTAACAGTTCATTCTTCTTTATTGTTGAGTAGCATTCCATCATATGGATATACCTTATTTTATTTATCTATTCACCTATTAATGAATATTTGACTTATTTACAGATTTTTCCTATTATGAACATTCTTGTACATTCATGTACTAATCTTTGTACGGACATCTGTTTTCATTGCTCTTGGGTAAATAGTCTAGGAGTGGATCATAAAGTAGGTGTATGTTTCGCTTTTGAAGGGACTTCAAATGGTTTTATCATTTTATATTCTTACTAGAAGTATATAGGAGTTCCAGTGGCTCCACATCCTCACCAATGCTTGATGTCATCAGTCTTTTAAATTTTAGCTAGTTAAGTAAGTATGAGAGGTATCTCATTGTGATTGATGACATGGAGAATCTTTCTGTGTGCTTATTAGCCATTCATATATCTTCTTTTGTAAAGTCTATCGTTTTGCACATTTTAAAAATAGAATTGTCTTCCCATTACTTATTTCTCTTCTTGTTACTGAGTTTTTTATGTTAATATATTCTGTATCCAAGTCCTTAAAATGTAAATATATATTTTTCTCCTACTTTTTGCCTTGTCTTTTCATTCTTAATGGTGTCTTTTGAGAAGAATGAGTTTTAATAAAGTCCAATTTCTTAACTTTCTCTTTCATCGCCATGCTTTCTGTATTTCAACTAAGAAATCTTTACCTACTCCAAAATCACAAAGATTTTCTCCTTTGTTTTCTTCTAGAAGCTTTATAATATTAACTTTCATATTTATGTCTATGATTCATTTTGATTTAATTTTTATGTGTGCTGTGAGGTATGTTAATTATCTATTGCTGTGTAACAAATTATTCCAAAATTTAACAGCTAAAGCAATAAACATTTATTATCTCAGACATCTTCTAAGAGTTAGGAATCTGGAAATGGTGTAGCTGGATGAATCTGGCTCAGGGCCTCTTAAGGCTGTAGTCAAACTGTTGGCCCTGGTGTAGTCACCAGTAGTCTGGCTAGGCCTGGAGGGTCTGTCTGCAGGATGGCTCACTCTCATTCATGGCTGTTGGCAGAGGGTCTCAGGTTCTCACCATATGGAACCCTCTACAGGCTGTCTGAGTGTCCTCACAACTTTGCTGATGGCTTCCCCCAGAGTAAATGATCTATATAAGCAGGAATTAGTGAGGAGGCAACCAAGGTGTCTTTTATAACTTAGTGTCCAAAGCTATCATATGTACCATAGCTTCAGCTTGATTCTATTCGTTAGAAATGAGTCCCTAAGTCCAGCCCACTCTCAGGGAGAGTGTGGGAATTAATTTATACCTTTTTAAGGGAGGAGTATTAAAAAATTTGTGGGCATATTTTGGACTCCCACAGGAGATAAAGTTCAAAGTTCATTTCTTTCCCATGTGAATATCCAGTTGTTCCACTACCATTTGTTGAAAAGACTTTACTTTCCCTATGGTTGGCATTATTAGTTCTTTTCCAGATGAATATTATTTATATTCATATTAATAAGATGAATATTATTCATGGCTATATTTCAAAAGCAAACTGAATTTTTAAAAAAGTCAAGCCTATAGCAAAAGGTTATTAAAAATACATAAATGAAAAATTCAAATGATGGTATTAATTTCTAACAATGTGCCTTCTGCAAGTTTGCATTTTCAATTTGCAATTGCACTAGTTAATACAATCTTGGACATTAATGTTAGAAGAAATCTAGGGCATTAGCTAATTTATCTCCGTTGTTTTATGAATATAGAAGCAGAAGTGCTGGGAGATAAAATGAATGGCTCAGGACATAATGCAAGATAGAGGCAGATCTGAGAACATTAGCTATTTTGTATTCTGGTTTAGTAATCTCTCTGATACATCAAAAGTTTAAAAATTCTTGAAATTTAAAGTTATGGCTTTGGTTTCTGAAACTCTCATATTGAAGTCCACCAGGGGCACTTTTTAACCTTGCCTTATTAATTGTATTTGTGAAGATCAGTCTTGTTGCCTCCATTCCTTCCTTTATTCCCTTATTCTGTTTCATCCATCAACCCATCCACCCACTCATTATTGTCTAATTCACACATATGTGATAAAGGTCATCTGTGAACCAACATTGGTTCGAATGCGTGGGACACAAATATTAAAAGAACCCTGTCTTTGCTCTCAAGGAACACAGTGTCTAGCTTCTTCCATGAGCACCAATGTATCATTTTTCTCTGTGAGATAAGCTTTTGGATTTAAGGTCATGTGTCTATTAGTTCATCACTCAGGAAACAAAACATCTGGGAAAAATAGAATTTCCTAGAATTATGGGGATTGCAAATGCTTGCCAATACTCCACGTGAAGGAACTGCAGAAAGATGGAGGTCTTCTATCACTAGTGTGGATTTCATCCCAGCTTTTACCATCGCCAATATTTCTAAAGAAATCTGCGAAAGCAAATGCTAGAACTTTTGGGGATCAGCCACAGAATGTTCCACTGTGAGCTTGCTTAACTGGGGTCAATATCATATGTGTATTGTGCTTGAGCACACGTTAGATACTTGAGTTGCAAACTGGCGATTCACTATGGCACTGGAATGCAGGTGCTGTGGGGGTGTGAGCACAAGACTTGCTCCTGTTCACAGTAAAAGCCGAATGCCCCAGGAGCCTTGTACCTTATGAAGCTCTATTCCATGCCTTTCATGATTCAACCCACCATCATCAACACATGGACGAAAGAAGGCTTTGAGAGACACCATGTGACAGAGGTTTTCCTCTGCAACACCCCACCCCAGACTGTTCCTCACAGATACGGCTGCCACCAGCTGTGCGGTACCCAGGATGGGCATCCACTGATGGCATCCTCAGGTAGCAGTCAGATGCCATAGTTACCGTGAATAGAGAGTTTTAGGCAATCTCACCCGTGGTCTATTTCTACGGTCGGAGCAGTTCAGTCAGGTGCAGGGTCTGCCAGACAAGCTGCCGTTTGCAGACGATGCAGCCGCCTTTGATAAATACCAGAGCCAGCTCAGCGGAGGGCACAGAAGCGAGGCTGCTCTGCGGAGTCTTAACCTGAGTTCTGCGGGGATCAATAATAAAAGTTAAAGGTCAATTCGCCAGATGGTCTTTTCATAGAACTGGAATAAAGAATGGAAATGAGATAGTGGCAATTGAAAGTATCAAACATGATTGCTGAGTTTGTAGCAAAAAGTTAAGGGTACAACTCTCATTCCAAAGCAGGCGGCTTTTCCTCTGTGGCATCCGCTATGAAAGGACATGAGATTCTAGGAACCAGACAGGGTTCTTACTCAGAAACACAGAGACTGACTCTGGCTGGTCTGAACAGGAAAGGAATTTGTCGAAAGGATACCGTGTGCTCACAGAATCATTGAGAGAACCAGCCTTGAGGCTCTGCAGCCAGGAAGAGACCCAAGATTATACCACGGAAATGAGTGAGGACACTGCTTTCCAGCTGCCAAGCATTGGATGGGGCATCTTACACTTTGCCACCACTGGCCGTGCACTGTGGATACCCACCACTGTCACCAGAACAGCGTAGTCTGGGAGGGTGGGTCTGGTTGGTGGGGCCAGCTCACCTGACACAGCCTAACTACGAGGGAGGCTTGGAGAGCGAGTATTGGCATTTTCAGCTTCCATGTGGGAGGTCAGCCTTGATTCTCTTTAAAATGCATATTGGGGTGGGGTGGGAGTGGGGGGATTCACCAAACATAAGAGCAGGATTCAGAAACTGGGCAACTCCCTTAAAAAAAAAAAGCATATTAATTTGAAAAGTTCTAGATTCTGGAGAGGAAGAAGAGTGGGTAGTGCTGGGGTCTAAGTGAAGCCAATGGCCGGGGAGATTGACTAGGAGAAACTTCCGAGCTCCAGAAAAGGACCTAAAAGGACAGAGTTCAGTGTTTCTCAACTTTGGTTTCAATTAGGATCACCTGGGGAGCTTCCAAAACATGCTGTTGTCTGGGCTCCATTCTAGAGCAATTAAGTCAAAATTGCTAGTAGTGAATTATGTTGTGAAAGCCCTTCCCTGGCAAATCTGTGTGGCCGGGGTTGACAGCCACTCAATTATGCCCAGAGTCACCTGGAGACGGGAAACAGGTGGGCTCTGGAGCAGTGGTGGGCAGGTGCTGGGACGTGGCGTCAATTCACAGCCACTTTCAGCATGTTTGGCATTTTCCTGATGCGGTGCTTCTGAGTAACTGCAGGAATCATCTTGTAACTCACTGGCATTTTTAAAGGCCTAACATGATGCACACGTATGAGGTTTTTAAAAATCTGAAAAACATTGTTGCGTGATTAATAAAAGCTCTCTTCTCCAGGTGGTGGTGGGTGGGCAGAGTGAGGTGGTTGTGTAGGTGGAGTCCACATGCTGGGGGGCTGTGCGCTTCATAACCAGAGCCCACCACCCAGACTCTCATTCATTCGTCCTGGAATGATTAATTCTTCTGCTCACGTGAGCCAAGTGGGAGGGGAGTGAGCAAAGCCTGGGTTTGGGCCTCAGGAAGATGCCCAGTGTGCACAGCTGGGCAAGACTCTTCAAGGAGCCCAAGGAGCCTGTTCAGGAAACTCAGAGGAAGGAACAGTTTCCAGGCTGGATGCCTTTGTGAATCACACAGACTTCCCAGCCCAGCGCAGGCCTTGGCTCAGCTACGAAAGATTTGCAAAACCAAATGCCTCCAGATTTATTTAAGAATACTGCCTTAGTCCATTTGGCTGCTGTAACAAAATGCCATAGCTAGAGTGGACTTCTAAATGACAGAAATTTATTTCTCGTGGTTCTGGAGGCTGGGAAGTCTAAGATCAAGGGGTTGGCAGATCCAGTGTCTGGTGAGGGCCCCCTTCCCGGTTCACAGATGGCACCTCCTTGCCGTGTCCTCACGTGGCAGAATGGGGCACTGATCCCACTCATGAGGGTGGAGCCCTCATGATATAATCACCTCCCAAAGCCCCTACCTCTTAATATCATCACCTTGGGGGTTAGGGTTCCAACACAGGACTTTTGGAGGGACACAACATTCAGGCCATAGCAAATACTACCTAGAAAGAGGGAGGTTGGGAATCAAAGTAAACTTCCACAAATGCTAAATTTGCTTCCCAATTTCAGACTAGATGGAAGAGGAAGGAAAGTAATTAAGCCAAGAGTGTGTATCAAGGAGCCAAATATTTAATGAAAAAGCCAGCGGCAGCAAGTATCAATATTTGCTTTTCGAAGTAAACATCTCAGAGGACGTGCTTGGAGCAAGATGGGAGGCATTGAGCGCAGCGAGGAGAGTGAGACCACCTTGCCCTCGCCGGCCCAGCTCCCTCATCAGTCTCCATTTGCTGGTTATGAGCATGACAATGAAGCCACTGCAGCAAAGCTGCTGTCTCTGGCCTTTGCTGACCCCATTAAGGTGGTTTCGATGTAACCTTGAAGGGTAGATTCTAAAGAGCACTGGGCTGATCAATGTTCCCGATTCAACTTCTCACAGCCACTGCCTGTGAAACCACCCAACTGCTCACCTGCCAATGCCTGCTTGTGTCCCCTTTTGAAATGTGAGAAAGCAGTGCTGAAATTAATAATGACAACAGAGACCTTCCAAGTGTTGGTTTATGTTCTTGGAGCAAATTATTGGCTGTAAGAGCAATTTGGGAAAAAAAAAAAAAAGACCAAGACCATTAAGAAGATTCATGGAAATGCACGATAATCATGAGGCCACAGTAGCACAGGGCACTGGTGATTGCTGGCCCTTTTAAACTTGACAGAAATAATTTCATAAATTGGAGTAGAGGAAATGGACCTTCAAAACATGGGTAATTTTCTTTGATGTTTATGGTAATCTATGATGATAATGGTAAGATTTGTGTTTGGCACATAATTTAATAAATATTTATTGATTGCCCACTATGCTCTGTGCTGTTGCTACTAGGATGAATACTTCAAAGTCCCCTCTGTTCCTGCAGAACAGGAAAGAATCATAATCAGTCAATTTCAATAAAATAGAATTAGTGATAGGATTGAGGATACATAGGACGCTATGAGAGAGAAGGGAGGGGGCAAATGATATGTAAGAGGAAGTCTAAGCCGAGATCGTCTTTGCATTCTGAGAAGTGTGTGTGTGTGTGTGCACGTGCACGCGTAAAAGCAGTTTGTTATTAATGTAGCCTAAAGTGCAAGTCAGGCAGTAGCAGGATTTGGAGATGAAGATGGCTCTATGTGCCAAGCTAAGCAGTTTGGGTCCTTCTCTTTGTACATTAGAGGATCTTAAAATTCATTTGCATTAGATTTATTTAGGATTTTGCCACTAAAAATGTGGTTACCAGACCAGAAGCTTAGGCATAACCTAACTAGAAATGCAGAATTGTACCACTTCCCCACAGCTACAGACACAGGATATGTATTTTAATAAAGTGATCCGTATGCACCTTCTTAGTAATAAAGTTTGATAAGTCACCTAGGGAGTTTATTGAAACATGAAAAGTCTTTGATTCTCAGATCTTGCTTCACTAGAACTGGAGTGAAACCCTGGAGCCTGCATTTCTAACAATCATCCCAAGTAATTCTGTAACAGAATTAAGAGCCTGAAAAAAGGAAATAAGTATTACAAGTCGTCTCTTTAACATTTCCCCCACTCTTTTTGGGAATTAAAAGCTGCATTCCTGCCCAAAGCTAGTGATCAGAGGGGCAAGGGAGAGTCACTTGTTCTTTGTATCACACGAAGTGGCTCAACAGAATCATCCCTGCAGAAGTCATAAGATTGTCTTCACCAGAAATGCTATCGTTAAACAGCAATAGCCCGAAACTGAAAACTCCCTTTAAAAGCTCTGTATTTCTGCTTATAGATAGGATGGGGGTACTTTAAGACATTAGTCTACCATCCTCCTCATTTGCTAGCAAATTAACAAACTTCTCTTTCTTTTCTTCAAACCACTTGTCCTCCTTCTTCTGATGTGGCCTCAGGGACAAGTGCTGAACTTTCAGTAACAATTCTGCTGCAGGTGGCCCAGGATTTTTAAAAAACCTATGCTCAGGCCTCACCAGACCAATTGCATTGAGATCTCACAGGACAAAACTGTGCAGGCAAAGGCAAAACTTCCCCTTTGCTCTTAGAAGTTTCACTGAAAAACCAACTCACGATAAAGCAGATTAATAAAAGAAAAGCTATCAAATTTATTTAACGTGTGTACATGGAAACCCCCAGAAAATGAGGATTCGACTCCCCAGTCAGGTTCAGGAGCTTAAATGTCTTTCTGGTAAAATGGGATATGGGAAGGGGAAAGGGGAATTCTGTAGTGGGGCAAGAAAGGATTACTAGGGAGGGTGAATGGGTGAGGAACAAAGATTAACTGGTAAATAGTTCCCTTTGGAATTTAAATGAGCATGACATTATCTTCCTCAAGAGTCTGTTCCAGTGTGGTCCTGGTCTTACAGGGAGAGAAGAAAAGGACAATTATTCTCCTAGGTGGGTCTGGATCTCAGGCAGAAGAAACTTTTTTGGGGGGAGAGTAGATGGTGGTGGTGGGGAAAGTCAGAGAGACCTTGAGGCTTCAGCAATCATTGCAGAATGTCAAAATGTCATATTTTGGGGTAAAAATATTTCTAATTTTCTTCAAACCCAGACATCACTCTTTTTGTGTAGCTCTTTGGTGACATATAGGTACAATTGAGAACCACTTAATTAGAAAGTTTTAAGCAGGGAAGTGGCATTGTTAGATTTTCATTTGTGATAGCTCTGTTTAATTTTTTTAAGTCTTTCACATCTTATTATCTCAATATTCTGTGACATTTTGCATGGAAATAATTATATCATATAAGGCTAGAAAAATCTTACCAAGAATACTTATGAGTTATAAGGTCACTAATGAGCTTCAAAAAGTGGTTTGACATACCACCATCCACCACAATGATTCTAATTCTAGACAGAGATACAGGATAGCTGGAGGAAAAATTAGGAAGTATTTCTGGGACTCCTATTGCACATGTTAGACCATTTGTCTTCTATACTCTCAAACTGAGTGTAGAAGCACAAATAGAATTTAGCCAACCTTAGGTACAGGTCTCATTTCTGCCAAGTCTGTGTGATATGGGATAAGATTAACTCTGCCTTGGCTTTAGTTAATTCATTTCTAAAATTGGAATAATAAACTTTACCACACTGTGTGGTTGCAAGAGTAAAATAAAATAGTACATGAGAAATTACATTATCAAATGTAGCATTCCTATAAAAGCAAGAATTCTAAGCATTATTGTCTGAAACTAGCAAAGCTTAAAAATGCTATACAAAAGTCTTAATATTAAGAATTAAGATAATCACAAATGTGTGTTGTTAATGGAGGAAAAGAACCCAAACACTGTAAAATAATTTAGAGCGGTTTATTCTGACCTGAATATGTGTGACCATGCCCTGAGAGCCACACAGAAGAAGCCTTGAGCAAGTGGTCTCCCCATGGTTGGGTTATAATTTGGTTTTATACATTTCAGGGAGACAGGAATTACACATAAAGTCATAGATAAATACATCGAAGGCATATATGGGTTTGGCCTAAAAGGGCAGGACGTCTCAAAGTGGGGAATTTCAAGTTACAGGTGGGTTTAAAGATTCTTTGATTTGTAATTGGTTAAAGAAAGCTTTGTCTAAAGGCTTGGAATGTTTTAAGTTAAGATAAGGAAGTCTGTTAATCAGAGACAAGTCACTGGACATATACTCAGCCTCAAATGATCCGTTAAGTAAGTTGAGGGCTTGCAGGTGTGGTTTAAGCTTTGTCTTGCATAGCCTTATGCCTCTTGATGAGTTACAAAGGCTATCTCAAACAAGGGAGGGAGGTATGACAACAGATGTCTGACCTCCCTTCTCATGGGCAGCAACTCAACTTTGGGGTGTTTCTGGGCTCCTCTTGGCCAAGAAGGGGTCCATTCAGTCATCTGGGGAGCTTAAGATTTTATTTTAGTTCACAGTTCAATTATCCATTCATCCTGTAAAATAAAAATAAAATCCCAAGCCCTCTGCTAAATGAATGAACCCCTCTCAGCCAAGAGGACCCCAGAAACACCTTAAAACTGAGTTCCCAGCCTTGATGGGATGAGAGAGGAAAGAGATAAAGCACAATCACATGTGTATGATTTCCCTTTATAAATATTCATGACTTCTCCTATAGCTTGTTGAATATGTATATTTGACTACCCCACTCAGTATAAAATCCTGTTCCCTTTTTTCTCTTCTTGGAAGCACGTGTGCCTGGCTTCTGGCCTGGGCTCTGCTTCCCCACCTATTGGGATGGCTGCCCAGCAGGCTGCTACCCTTCATAAGAAGTAAAGCTCTCCTTTTTCCAAAGTATAAACCTTATTAATTTTGTTTTTGCAGTAACAATTCCTTTGTCAGGTTTTAGTCTGAAACATGGCTTCTTGGCATGCTCATGGCCAAAGAATGACCAGACATGCCAAGTTAGGCAAGCACAAAAATGAGATTTATTGAGGAGAGAAAGATAGGATTATAGGGCAAGAGCAAGATATAGGTTTCCGGAGCATGGTACATACACCACAGATGACGACTGGACCCATTGTCGCAAAGGGAAAGCCAAAGGAAGGGCAAAGAGGGAGGCTGGCTATGGTCTGCATCTTATTTTATAGTGCCTGGATAGAGACCTCTCTTGTGGTTCAGAGGTCACCATGGAACCACTTTGATTGGACAGTTGGGAGTCACATGACCTGTGCCTTACCTATGCATGTGGGTTCTAGATTACTTTCTGAACTTTACGGTACCCATGTGGCTTGGCCCATGGGCTAGAGAGCCCTCTGCATTCTTTTGCAGCTGATGTGCCAAGTTTTGATTGACAGATTTGTAGGGTATTCTCTCCTCCCCCAGATATGGAGAATCAGGGTTGGGCAGGACCAAGATGGGGGCAACAGCACCCACTTTCATCCCTAGGGGACCCAGAATTCCTTGCTATCTACCTAACACCTTGATTCATTAATATTTCCTGAGCATTTACTCTGGGCCAGGCATTGTTATATGCAGTGGGATGTAGCCATGACACACACATAAACACAAGACTTTTGGTGCTTAGTAGCCCCCCATCAGGGTCTATGGCCTTGTCAAATCAAACACTCTAGGCTGAAGCACTTATTCACCAATGTCTTCATTTCCATCATTGGAAGATTTACTGTCTCTATTCATGTCTTCTTGACAGTGAAGGAAATTAGAAACATTTTACCCCAAAATGTATCTCTTTGACATATTTTGAGATGGCTGCCATGAGCCTCACAATCCCATAGACATGAAAGAGAAATACTGACAGTGGGGAATATGTAACAGAGGAAATGGCCTGAAAAATGGCAAAAATGTTTTATGTCTCTTTAAAACATCCCTCACTCCTTTTGGAGAACTAGGACCTGCATCCCTGAGTCAGGCCAGCAGTCCAGAGGGGCAGCGGAATGTTCTTTTGTTCTTTGTGCTGCAGGAGATGGCCTGTCCTATGGAGATCCTGGGTAGAGGTCACAGGATTGTCTTCAGCAGAGAAGGGACATCAGAATTATCAACTGTAGTTGAACAGCAATTGCCTGAAGCTGAGAACCCACTTTTTAAAAGCTCTGTATTTCTGCTTATTCTTTGGACAATGGCATTTTTAGACAGGAGTCTCCATCTTCCTCATTTGCCAGCAAATTAACAAAACTCCTCTTTCCTTCTCCTCAAACCACTTGTTCTCGTTCTTCTGACGCAGCCTTGGGGGCAAGTGCCAAGCTTTCGGTAACAACACTGCAAAGCTGTTTTTTTTTTGGGG